>JAUMHL010000018.1:17663380-17676031 GCA_032362345.1 Sandelia bainsii
CAAACTTTATCTTCTGCTGTGTTTTTTCTGAGACATAGACATACCAACGATTAATGAACTTCAAGTCTAACAAATCATTAAGTTAGAAACCATTAGACCTGCCACTAATGATTATTTGCATTGTATTCTACATTGCATGTTCAAAACCTTATCATAATGTGAAGAGATGCTGCCAAAGGCTTCTGTAACATAGGCTCAATGAACCTGACATGCTGACAGAAAGTAGCCATACTAATGAGGGCATACAGTGGTGAAGGCTATGTATGCCCTATGCACCTGCATTATGTAGTTATAATTAAAATGATTGGACTGAATGTGGTTTTGTTATAGACTCAATAAGACATCTGATTGGAACATCCCACTCTCCAGTGAGTTTAAAATGTTAGAGGATGCCATAAACAAGTAAAAGATCACATTTTGTTGCCATTATTACTTCAGCTCCAGCTGCACTGGATACTTAACCACTGCTTAATACAATCCACTACAAAGTTAAGCGAGTTTGTGTTATTATTGAGGAGACGAGACACAAACAAAGGCATCATAAGAGCTTTTCTGTTCCCTTCCCTTTCACTATGAAGGACGAAATTCTCTTGTGGCAAACAATGAGGTTCACCAATAATGTATTAGTGCATGGCAACAAGAGGACAAGATGTTCTAACAGCCTGGTTCAAGCACAAAAAACACTGTGAAGAAAGTGTTTTCATAAAAAGGGAAAATGCAGCAGTGGCAACTCTGAGCCACACGCTAAAGAGGCAATCTTGTCATCCTTACAAGATTCCCTTCTCGGTTTAGTAGTGTATGACTTGGCACCAGTTACTGGGGCTTCATCTTTGCCAATTAAGCCAATCTAGAATATTCTAGCAACTAGAATGTGTTCTGTTTGCCAAAGCATTAATGAACTAGATTATATATAATTTAATTCTTACGCTGATTTGGTAACTCCCTTCATTGTATCATGAATCACTGTCTGTTCCTGGCGAGTTGCAACATGAAAGTCTATGCATACATGGCTCCTATTAATGTTAAGATATTCTCATCAAAGAGATCTGAGCTAAATTAACTGGCAGGAGATAAAATGTGTATTAATATGTGGGGAATTAGATAAATAGGGAGAAGTTAGAGTGAGGGAGACAGAAAGAGGAGGAGGGCACTGAACATGAGAGAGATAGAGACTCATCATGACAGTCATCACTTCAGCTATTATCCCTAATTCTCTAAGGGAATATCTCAGTAAGGCGGAGTAAATTTGAGGCTGATAAGAAGACAATGAGGTTTGCCCGGGCTTTGAGGCAAAGCCCTTCCAAGGGCTTGCTTTCACCTACACTGGGTTTGAACTTGACACATCAAATGACAGTCTGTCTGGTGTAAGTTGGACTTTGCTGTAAAGTTATGTTTTGAAATGTCATATGGAGGTGCTGTGCAAACTGGGTGGAGGACTGAAATACATAGATTCACTGTGTTGTAAGTTGCCGGTGGTCTTTGCAGTGTAAAGATTTCCTTCTCTGCCCTCTGTGAGTCTGTGACCACAAAAAGTTAAAGGGAGAGCGGTAACATCTCATATCAGGACATCATCCATGAAATTCCTTGTGGTGTAAAGCTGTGGGCTGTGACAGCAGGAAGAATTTTGTTTTTTCCTCTCACACAGGAAAGAGCTAATGAAAGTGTGCACAGACATTCACGGTCACCAAAGAAGGAACGTTACGGCCTCATAGAGCTGAAATAGTCTTGTTAGTGTTCAAACGCACAAAATGTCTACGATGTATCTGTGGAAGCTGGTAGGGTCACTGATTATTTCTCATTTCAGGCTCAACCGCTTTATGTTCACTTATCCTTAAGGTTTTTCCTCATAATTAGACAATCCATTTACATGTGTGCATGTGATCTACACATATCACACATTTCTCTAGTGTAAAAAGATTCCGTTTCATGAAGAAGTGAGGAAATACTAGATAATAAAAAGACTACAGAAATTCACTTGCTGAAGGGTTAAAAGAAAGCTTAACCATAAAAGAAACAGTTAATGCTGATAATGGTTAAAACATAGTATATACCGTATATTCTGTATTCCAAACTTTCACTTAAACCATATTTTAGCAAATATTTAGTTGGAACATACTGACTATACAGATGGACAGAGGAGAGATGGATTTTACAGCAAGTAAAGAAGTTCTGTGAAAGTTTTGATACTTTTTCTCCATCAAATCTGGCTTTTCTAAATTCATTGTAACAGCTGTGCATCCAAGCTGCTGTCCTCCATTAAAGAACAAGAGACACCTTTCAAATTTAAACTGACAAAATGTTGGATATTCACAACAGAGGTTTACAAATTCTTCATGCCACAGATTTCTACAAAAGCTACAACATGCACATTTTGAGAATCAAGCTAATGGTAGCAAGAGGCTCAAAATCAATTCACTACAATGTGCCCAGCCCTTCACCTAAATAAGAAGCTACAAAACATGCCAGTCAAGCAAAAATTGGCGGATTTTTCTGATTAGTTAGAGAAATCCACAAAAAAACATTAGAAGGGAATATTTCTGCAGTGCTGCCTCGCTTTTTAATGAATCTGGGTCACAGAAGTCTTTGACAGCACCTCTCTGCATTAAGATAAGTTTTGGAGCATATTTCGTCTAAAAAGTTATTACAATATTTACAACTTGTTGTCAGCAAGATACATATGATTTAATATAAAATATAATTTAGTGATGTCTCAAATCCCACTTTATAGTGAATATGGTTCTGTGGTCCTGTGGGTGCAATTTTTGTGGACTGCTAGTGCACAGAAATCATTCATACCCTCCTGTTAAACAAATCCTTGTGATTTGACGGTTGTGTCACTTTTCATTCTGATGTATCATGGGAGAATTGTGTTGTTTGATGTCTGTCTGTAACTGCAATGTCCTTTGTTATTACTGTCTGTCAGCTGCCACAGACACACAAAGAATCTCAATAGAGGATAAAAAAATCTAACTAACTAACAATACTGACAGTCCACCGAGTAACTCCGGTTTTTGCAGAAAAATTACATCCCAGTGAGTTTTGATTGATTGACTTGCAGGTCAAAAGATGACTGGACATAAAGGTTCAAACTGATCTAGATTAAAATGATAAATGTCTAGATTATTTACAGCCATTATTTTTTACAGTACTTTAGTAACTGAATGTGAACTTGTAAGGGCCTGCTTTACACTGAAATAGCCACTAAGACGCAATTGAGCATCAGCTGAATACAATGTATGTAGCGAGGGCTAATGCACAAAAGAACAGAAATTTAGCCGAGCTTATACCTGGACGTCTAGACATCTTTTTATCTACAAATCAATAATACAATGCCTACCTACTGCAATACTTCCTATTTAGATTACCTTTCCTAGGTGTTTTCAGAGTTTTTGGTATTAAAACATTGAGAGGAAGTAAGAAAAAAGATTTAGTAAGAGATTCATTCTAAACTTAACTAACTAGAGTGTTGGGATCCGATCCAACATGAAACCAGGTATCACATTCCCAAGAATACTTCCCATGATGCACAGCTTCTGTGCTTGCTTGTAAACTGTTGTTATGGTTCTTGATTGTATTCACATTTCTACACTCTTGAGAAAACTTTTGAAATGGTACAAATAAAGCAGTGAAAGTGCTGTCTTTAATTACTTTTTGGACATTGTTTGCTGTGATTATGCATTTTTCGGAGCAGTGGGCGGTACTCAGCTGTGCCTCACATCACAGCACCACTGAACCTATAATCACAGAAAATAATGTTGACTCAAGCATTATTGCTAAACTGTATATGTGTAGGTTGTTGGTAATCTTTAGAGGGATCTATAAAGGGCGTTATGGCATTTGCAGAAAGTGGCTGGTTGCTGAAGAGGCAGAAACATGGTACCCGTAGCCTGAACATACTCTTTCTATCAGAGGCTCTCGCTGGAGTTGATGTTGCTGCAGGCCACTGCAGACACATGGCACACCACACAGATGGTGAAATAAGGCACCAACGGCTGCAGTCACAACAGTGAATGTGTCATTATGACATTTGTGCCATAAGTTATGGTTTTTTGCAGGCATCAACACTGTCACTCTACATAAGACACACTTAATGTTAATAAACAGTAGTGGATTAGTAGCACACACAGATACAGGCTCTTCATACATCACCACATTAATATTTGTTGATGTAGAAATGCAGTCTCGTGAATGACACAGAGCAGGATTCACTGAATAATCCCCTTTCTGGTGCACAAAGGCGCAGCTTAATCTGCTACAGTGAATACTAAGTCTCTCCAGCCTGGCATGCGTTGGACTCTTTCACACCCGAGCAGTCCAACTCATTCAGATTGGCCTGTCTCTTGACTCGACACAAACACATGTTTTGTGGCGGTACTACTGGAAAGATACAGAGCACTATCTATCAAAATGGAGCCAGCTTGAAGTCAGTCTAATCTCAAGCTGCATCCCACTTGCTTATTTATGTCACACAGACAAACTGTGCAACTACATATAGAAATGCGCACAGTCTTTCTTTATTAAGATAAAAAAGCACAGGCCTGGATGAACTGTGCTGTTTTTCATTTTATCCAGACAGAACCTCAGCCATAAATTATCACCACCCTAACACCAGTTCTCTTATCACACACAGAAGTGTGCAGAAGGCCAAGAAGACAATATAAATTGATGAAACAACAAAATATTGCCCATGTACAGCAAAGCATATTCCTCAAAAACACCGACTGCCCCCATCAACGAACAAAACCGTTACTACGATGGAGAAGACATTCATTTGAAAATGAATCAGCATTTCTGCTAAAACAGGTTGATACTGAATGCTTTCAAAAATAGACATTCATCTATTTTCAGCACAGAAATAGATGTTTTAGTTTGACAAACACCATCATTAGACAAATAGGACATTTCTCAGTCATTTACTAAATAAAATGCAGAAGCTATATTTTGAATCTATGACTGCAACATATATTGTTTTCATTAGGGATTAGTCTCTTAATTGTTATGTTTTTGATTGCTTTAGTATGCTTTGACATACCAAAATAATTGCTCATCACAGTTTCTCAGAGCTTAAAGTGACATCTTTAAATTGCAATTCCAAAACTCTGGCTTTAGTCAACATAAATTGATATAAAATTAGATCACATCTCACATGTAGCAACCCGATAACATTTGGTATTTTGCTTAATAAATGATGTGCATGTTATTTTTTTCATTACTCATTTACTGACTAATTGTTTCAGCACTAAATGAATCCTACATGCCAACAGTTAATTTTAGTGACATCGTAGGCTGGCAATAAACATAATGGAACTTTAAATACAGCAACAAGCGATTTCTTTTGATGGAAATGTCACACTGAAATCACACTGAGACTTGGCTACCGCACCAGAGAACTGTATTTTTGTGTTTGACCCATAAACAACAAGAGAGAAATTAGTTATGAATCCTAGTCTGACTGACAGGTCATTTAATCTGAAAGGAAGAAGGCAGTTTATTCCACAAAGGTATGTGACTGATCCTTAAAATACTCTGTGATTAACATCCCACCATGCTTAGTGTTGTGTGTAAAAACCCAGGGCACACCCAGCTGCTCATTATTTTGCCTCCTGTGGCTGGAGGAGAAATGCGTGACTTTTATAGAGGGCTGAGTGTTGAAGTACATTTTGCTGGAGCTTCTGTGATGTACTGTACATTGTTTGACTTGATGATGTTTGATGCTCGGAAAATGTGCTAAGATGATGATGATGGCATGAAAACACCTTGAAACAAAATAATCACCTGGGATGAACACGCATATATTTCTGATCTGTGATGTTTGTGCATTGATTCCAGATGCAAGAAAAAACAGACACGGCTCTATGGATCAGCTCACTACAAATGTCTGTCTGTGGTGTAAGAAGGAAAGTTGTCAGGAGAAATCTAGGTAGTAATATGATGGAACTGCATCACAAAAAGCTCCTATTATACACAAATTACCTCTTTTACGCAGCGGGTTGTGCAAGAACAAAAGCGATGGTTTACTGTGGAGGAAAATAACTAGGATGTCTAGTCACCGTTCACCCTGTTTGGAACCAGTGGTTCACTATACATGTATCACACATGAAAAAATCTATTGGCCAAACTGCCTATTTCCCACAGTGAAGGCTTCTGTCAGAGCTGTTCTGGTGAGTGGTCCTGGCACAGTTTTAAATCCATTCAGTCCCTCTGTGAGCAGGTAAATGCCAAAAGCTACACTGCCTGTCAGGATGATCACATTTCTTATGCCTTGGTGTTTCTGTCCTGATGATGCAAGAATATTACCAGGTGACAAACCCAAATCCACAGGCCATGACAAGTCCCTGAATGGTTTGCTGAGGATGGAAGTCAGTGTTGATCACACAGCAGTAATGGTCAACACTTAATCCAGCAGAATACTGCAGTTATTTTAGAAAAATTCTTCTGATGAAATTTGAAATGGTGGAAATTTTGTCACATTTCTCCACTTGACTGTTTTCACAATCCTAAAGCTCGGTGTAGTTCAGGTGGCACTTAGTGACCTAACACCCTGTTGAAACACTTATTGGTGTGTGGCCTTAATTTTAGCAGTTAGCAGTGTGTTACAGTGCACTGAAAGTTTGGGGTATCTGCAGACTTCAGACCTGCAACCGAACTTAATGCTAATTTAAAATCTAGATTCTGTCCAAAAACTGCAAATCTAACTGTACGGGAACAAGAGAGAATGAATTCTTAAGGAGAAACTACATGATAAGTTGATGAGAACATGAATAATAACTTGATTTAACACATTTTTATACCTCAAAGGGCAGTGTTTTTCTGAGTTGTCAGAGTGCATTTACGCTAAGGAATAAATGGCCTGACATGCAGTAGGATAATCTTCCTACTAGCGACAGAAACCGCAGTATTTACAAATGATTCAATACACCATTTATCCATCAAACCAGACCCAATCAAACAGGCTACAGGTGACATTTAAAGGGTAAACCGTGCTTATATACAGTTTGTGTGCAAATATTGTGGTAGCTCACTTTAAATGACAAACCCATTCTTAAACACTCAGACTGTGTCCTTCATTTTATAGCAGGTTGTTAAGCTGCAAGATGTGAATATGAAAGTGTACACTTGAGGACAAACTGGTTCAGGTTTAGGTGCAATGCTTTTGGCTGCAGCAGCACCAGCAATTTCAGATGTGATGTCTGCTCCAAATGCAGCTCCCTCTATCCATTTTAACCAACACATGAGTATTTTCAGCGTCAAGGCATTTTCAGCACCTCCCACTTATGAACAGTTCCTATTCAAATTTTTTAAAGTGATGTTTTGCCAAAGCAACATTTCCAGGACTTTACGGTTTCTGTTTTAAAATGCACCCTGTATTTCTGGTTAATCTGCTCATGCTGTGGTGGGGAGAAATGACAACCTCAGTTTTGCTTGAGGTGAAGCACCCATGGGTGGCTTTGCTGGGGTTTTACAGACATGCTAGGTCAACATGCAGACGCATAGAGAGAAAGAGATTAAATGTACAGGAGGTCTGGGGAGGAGCAGATTCCATAAAATAAAGCTTGACCTGAAGCTTTTGCTTTGCCACATTCCAGCTCAAAGCACCCTTCCTGTTGGCTAGCCTGCCCACCTGGCCAATAAGGCGCTCTTTTTGCTGCAAACGTGAATGCTGAGAATACCTGAACTGAATTTGAATTACCATATGACGTAGGCCTTTTTTTTTTAGCAGTGATGTCCTGCTGGCAACAGGGACTACCATACAGTCTCTATCAAGCGCTCAAACACACAATTTGTTGCACCAGCCACCCCCACACCTCCCCAACCCCCTTTCTGTTCCTATCTATCTTTATCTACATCTCTCTCTATATATATCTCCCCCAAAACGCGCATAATCGCTCACACACAAAAGGGGATGCGACAGCTATCACAAATCACCTACAGAGATTATAAAGATGAAAAGGGGACATATAAAAAGTATCTTTCTTTACATTGAGGTCTGTGAGCCAACATTAATTCACTGGTTAAACTGGGATGAATAATCGATCTACAAGGAAATATACAACAGCATATCACTCCGAATAAGCTCAACTGGGCTGAATTCAATAGAATACTTACGCATTTTCTCGAATAAATGAAACGGATGTTGAGAAAAAAACAGCAGGGCCCCAGTCCCCGTTTTCAAGATTTGCAGTACGACCGAGGCACAAATCTCCATGTGAAAGAGATTGGAAGCTGCTGCAGTCCGCGTCTCTCTCGATCACAAATCAAGATGCTCGGCTGCGAAAAATGCCAAACATTCGAAAAGAGTTGCGTGGATCTGCGGCGTGGTAACCATTACCTCGGATGTAGTATGTGTGATGAAAACCATCAGAGGATCAGCAGTAGTCCGCTGGACTTGAGAATATTCCTCTGGACAGGGGGGAAAATCCTGCAGACTTTTTGATGGGGGATCAAGTCTGTATATAGGCCCTTTCCCCCAAACCAGTCACAGTCTAAAACTGACTCCCACCGGTGGTTTCTTCTTTCAAAAATCTCCAAATTAAATTCGACTCAAAAAACAAACCAAAGTGTATTGATTATTCTGGATTTGGCACTCTGGATGTTTTTCTGCGCGGATCCCTTTCTTAGAACAAACAAACAAAATCAGTAGATGCATGACAATTGATAATTACCTATTTACAGCATTGATAAGGTCAGCGTAGAAAGGTGTCGTCCAAAAAAAAAAAGTGATAACGCCTATAAAATTAAGGATATCCGTCCCACTGCAACCATCACACACGTCGCATCAGGACAAGGTTGCCATAGGCTGCTCTAAATATCTTAGAGCATATGCCATACAGTATTTTCTGTCAAGTACAATGAGAAGAATCCACGAGATGGTATATTTCTCCCAAAGCAAACCGGTGTATTCATTACATAATCTAAGCTATTAGTAGCGCAATAATTCCGCTTGTCAGGGAGAGTGTGTCCGATTCCGGTGGTGTGGTGGCAGCAGCATCATCCGTGTGTTGCAAATAAAGCGGGGTTTTGCCACCGGCTCCTAATGGTTCCTCCGCTCGCTGCAGTCCATGACTTGAATAGCGAGCACGTTGAAATCACGGTCTCCAGGCACAGATCCGCCGCGCGCGTGTGTGCGAGTCACGTGTATGTGTGTGCGTGTGTGTGTGTGGCTATAAGTGTAGGTAGATGCTCGTGTGTGTAGGCGTAAGCGTGTTCATGTATTGCCCAGAGACCACTTTAACTTAGACCATTTGCCTTAGCGGCCAGCTGCCCATTTAAATCACCCCACGGTCGTTAATTATCAGAGATCAATAGCATTAACGCATAAAGCCCAGATCTGATGTCTCTGAGTGTGTGTTTGTCTGTGCGTGGGTGCGCGTACACGTGTGATTCAGTTGTTGATGAGGTATGGTTGCCACCTACAGGCGTTAGTCTCTATCCAGTCATCCAAAGCATACCACTTCCACAGTCTGCATCCACAAATAAATCTACATTCAACATGTCTGAGGTCTTATCAGTTCTCCTCCACATTAAAAGCACAGATGAAATCTTTTACAAAATAAATCACAATTTGCTTTAGGCTTACTGAAACTACATTATTTTTTATTTTTCCACTTACAATTTTCAGTGAGTGTGTTTAAGGCCAAATAATTTACTCCTTTAAAAATGTTGTCAGAAGCAGACAAATATAACCAAGAAAACCTCTGCAAGTTATGTTCACGGTACATGAAATCTACCTGCGAGGGTCATATAAAAGAACAACGTCCTCCACTGCAAGACCAGTATGGCAGACAGGTTAGTACTGTAGGAAAGGAGGATTAGAGACTTGCAGACAAGTGAGTGTGAATTAATTTTATCTGAGATGAACAGCCTGTCTCATTAGATGGTATAATGGACCACAAGTCAACCTCCTGGTCATGGTGAGACGACGCTACTCTCTGAGCTGGAGAAAGGCAGACAGAGAGCGAACAAAGATGAATATAAATCAGTCATAATGAAAATATACTACATGTTGTTTTGATCACACACAAATAATATGTGAGCTGAGTGAGAACCTAATAAACTATGTAATTACAGTTCATCTACAGACAAGTGGTAGAAAACAAATCAATTGTTTGAGAAACATTAACAGACATTTCCATACAGGGCATGATGGGTCACCACATGGTTTATGTGTAAGAAAATGAGGTGACTCATATTCAACAGATCCTTCCTGTCACCAGTTCATCAGATGATCACCAGTGGGAGATTTTGATCAAACAGTGCTCTCCTCCACCAGTTTCAAAACATCAGCACAGGGAAATTGGGCTGTAATTAATCAATTACACTACTTATTTTGTTTATTGATCATTAAATCTGCAAAATACCAGAAAATAGTAAAATGTACAGATCATTTTCCAAAGTGATTGTTTGTGTTAACAACCTGAAAATCCTCAACTAGATATTATAAAAGCAGAAAATATTCACACAAATGAAAAATGCAGGAATCATTGCGTCTGTGTTTTAGTAAGACCACAGTCTACAGCTTTTCTGTAGTGGCTGTGTGAGAGTGTAGCAGTTTTTTAAATGAAAATCAAACTAGATAAATAAAAGTATTAGACAAATTGAAATTTTTACCTTGGTGAGAAGGTAGGAGATCATCAAAATCAGTAGATGTCTTCATCTGTGGAACATAAATGTCTCTACTAAACTGAATGGCAAATCATGCAGTTTTGTTGTTGAGATTTTTTTCTCATTTTCTCTTCACTGACAACTCTATTAATGATGTAATTGATTAATAGACATGGAGTTTCAGAGACATGTAGACTCTGTGTCAGTAAGGATTGAAACTGTCCTGTTGGGTCATAGTGGCCAAAAACACATCATGTTGGATTTTAATTTATTGTGTCATCTATTAATGGCAATTGTGTTTGATCAGTCCTATCCTGTATTCACGTACAACTAAACAGCAGAAGCTATTTTGTAGGAAACATCATCACAATGTTCAGAGGTGTTTTTCCATGAATGAATAAAGTGTTACATTTGTTAATGATGGCAGCTGACAGGAGGTGGTCTGGGAGGATGGTGGGTGTACAAAGCACATGACTGTCACACCAGAGACCAACAGTCCTGAGGGTAGGTATAGGCAACAAAATCATTTTGATTAAGGCTAGGGAAAGATTGTAGTTTTGGTTAAATGCAAACAAACACATTATGTCTGAAGTCACTGTTAACCACAGCACAATCTTTCCTTAACCTTAACGAAATGCTGTCAGTGTTTGAACATATCATCAACAGCATTATGTTAATATGAATTATAATACGTTAAAATTACATTTCCTACTAAATGTATTTACTGTGGCAGTTTAGATGTATATAAACACCATTTCTAGGTGACAGAGATGGTTAGATAGACTATGACAGTAATGTATATTAAACCACAATGCAACCAAATATGACAAAAAGAGTAATAAGGCCTTAACTTGGTGGACAATATAAATTCTGACACTGTCACAGTTCATTCTGTTATTCATTTATTTTCTGTATGTTTTGCTATGATTCACTAACTCTCTTGTCATTTTGGACCCACCTTGCCTCATAGTAAACCCAGCCTTTACTGCCTTTTCTGTCTCCTGATTAACCCATGTTTACCTGCCCCCCCCCCCTTTTTTTTTTTTTTTTTTAATTGTGCAATTGAGTCCTGACCAAGTTTCATAGGTTCTTCAGTTTTGGTTTTAATGAGTTAACATTTAACCACCTTTTGTATCTTAAATGGAGAACAGTTTGTAAACTCTCATAAGACATTTTAGTGACAATTTCAACATCTGTGAAATCAGAACTTTGCTCATCTGGGAGAATTTTTATTGCCTTAGTTGAAGTCAGATCCAGGTTCACAAAACTGGACATTTGTTGGTTTCACGTTGCTTTTACTGAAGCATAGTTGAACTTTACTCCAATATAAATTTCCATGCTCTAATATTAATGTGGTAACAGTAAGATGTACTGTAAGATTTTTACAGTCTCCCATACAAACACTAGAGATGCATTTGATATATTTTCAGTTATCAGCATTTTATTCACGCTTTGATGAAATATGAATTTTAATTCCTCAAAGTCTCCTGAGCAGAAAAATTAAAAATAAAAGCAGGGAACAAGGGGAGGGATGCACACACAGTGTTGCTGTAAATGAAAGCCTCAGCAGATCTGTGCAATCAAATCAATGTCAACCACACGCTGCTTCAACAATGTACTGCTTCATTACAATGTTTTTTCATACAATATAAATACACTAGATGGCTTAAGCCCTGCTTGAACAGAAATACTCAGTGTCAATGCCAAATATTTCCAGCCCACAAATGATTTCTGGGCGGTAAATCAACACAGTTTGAAGCATATTTGACAGTTTGACAGCTTCTATTACTTCCGTTTTCTATGCAAAAGGCAAAGTTGGTAATGGTTTGAACCACAGTTGTATTGCTATGGATTTTTCTAAAGGATTCCATCAGGTTTGAAATTTCCAAACTTGATGTATGTTAATGTAAACTGGGTGTATATTAATTATATATTAAGGGCCATTTTTGACAGGATCATTGTCAGTTTTAGAATATGATAGATAGATAGATAGATAGATAGATAGATAGATAGATAGATAGATAGATAGATAGATAGATAGATAGATAG
>JAUMHL010000018.1:17682260-17693905 GCA_032362345.1 Sandelia bainsii
ATCTTAGAGTCACCAATTAACCTAACATGCATGTCTTTGGATGGTGGGAAGAAGCCGGAGTACCCGGAGAGAACCCATGCAGACACGGGGAGAACATGCAAACTCCACACAGAAAAGCACCCGGCCAACCCGGGGATCGAACCCGGGTCCTTCTAGCTGTGAGGCGACAGTGCAAACAAAGTGATTTAGCTTGGATTAGAGATATAAATGTTTAGGCACGAAATAAACAATTATTAGGCTTAGTAAAAATGTATGTTTGCCTAAAAGTTCCTGCTTTCTTAAATTCACATGATGTTTGCCACATGACTTGTATCATGTGACTGGATTACAATCATACAAACATAGTGATTTGGTTGGGTTTAGGCATAAAGACATCTGGATGAGTTTGGGTACTAAATAAACGTGGTGAGATTACTAAAAATGTCATTTTTTGGCCTTAAAAATGACATCGTCATGACATGACAAGTGTCACGTGACAAACATGATATTCAGACTGGTCATGTTACTGGTAACAATAACATCAATAGAAAGAAGTCGTATGCTGGTTGCTTGTGTGAAAGTTCTGTGTTTTGTTGTGCCACCCATCCACCCTAACCTCCTTCTGGCAAATTTTGAAGGTATTAATAGTCGGTCACGGTGTAATATTCACTACCGGCACTAGACATTGTCAAATGGTAAAACATACATGTTGATAGTTTTTGTTGGACTGCCAGTATCACAAATGCGTTTTCACTAATGGGGAAACAAAGCAGTCTCAATAGCATGTAAACGCCAATGGTTGATTCATCCATCCAGAGTTGCTCTACCAACAACCAAGTGTCACGCTAAGTTCATCATTATGTAGGACCTGATATTTATCATGCACAACAACAAACCAACAATTATGACGAACACAAAGCCCTGTTGGTTTACAGTCAGATCTAGCTTAACATCCTGCTGATCACAGATAAAAGTTGTTGCAACTCAGAGGGCACAAACATGCAGCTCATCAGTGACAGTAATGTTAGATTTCTGAGACTAAGTACTCCTACCACTTTTGTTTACAGCAGGTCTGAATGTTTCCTACATGTTAAAACAAGTCCTAACACTATCAAACATTTTCTGTTGGGTCTGTGAAGATTCTCAGTCATCCAGGTGAAGTTGTCTGGAAGTTGAGTCATGGCAACTGGACTTCTTTCTTGTAAGGTTGAAACGTTTCATCCAAATAGCTTCGTCGGTCCGACAATAGCGAAACATTTCAACATTTTCTGTTGGGGTTCCTTCCTGTAAAAAAAATGGGGATGTGGTTGATTTGTCACAGACATTAGCACCACTAGGAAAACCACTCCAGTGCATGAAGGGATGAATTATCAGTTTAACGATTACAGGGAGAAATGTCAGGAGTTGAAACAGTGAGGTTGTTTTATGGTTTCACAGAAAATGAATTCAGCCAAGTGAAAAGACAACCGGTTGTGTGTGGTGTAAAAAAGCAGCCATGGCCTGGGCCACCCCAAGTCACCCCTGCTTCCGACAGTGGTGGGAAAGAGAATGTCAGATTCTCACATCTCAGAGGAACTCAGCAGTAAGATTATAGCTGTGTACTGACAGATTCTGTGTACATAAAACTATATATTACTGTCATCCACAAATAAAAGCACATTATGTTTTCAGAGCTTTTACTGCATCCTTTCATGATTTGGTTGTTATGTGGCTGAAATTATTCACATTGGTAAGTAATGCTTTTTTATAAGCACATAGAGCTTGCTTTGCACAACATTAGAGTCAACATTACATAACTGAACCACCTGATTTCCCTTATTATTTTCACAGAACATAACTCTTGCTGTTCACATTCCTACTGTACATTATGCAGATACTTAGAGGCACACAGTCAACAGCACAAACCCAATGAAAGCATTTTTAATATGAATAGGTTTGGGGCTGTTGAAGTCTTCTGTGAGTCAATTTGCTAATCTTAATCTAACATTTAAATGTTTTCTAAGAAATGAGCCAACTAGGATTTGGCTTAGTTTTAGTCATGTATAAGGTAATTTATCATTATTATTATTATGTAGATTGTAATTATTTATTCCACAACATATGCATTAATTTAAGCAATAGGAATGTCTTACATATGTATTATTTAGGCATTGGATCTCAATCTTAGTGGTGCATTGCTTAAAGATTAAGAAATAATGAATTACAACTATGTCAAATACATGTTTCTACTAAAAACAACTCTTCTTCTCTTTAACTTCAATATTCATTGTGTTACAATAAAAGACACACTTCATTAGATTAGGAGTACAGTCACCTAAAATATAGACTATAGACTATATAGACTAAATTGCACCACTTAACACTTGCGGCGATGAAGAAAAATGGACTTACAGTGGTCTCGGCCTTGACTTGGACACAGACTAATGTTGTGTGTGCAGACTGATCATCTTTCCATGTGCTGTTGTCTTCCTGCTGCTTCTCCTTAGTAGTGCCTGGAATAGCTGACATACAGCTTCTGTGTTTGTAACTAAATAAACCCACAGATTTTACAGCACTTTCATCACCCGATGACCTGATGAGGAGCCTGTAACATAAAATGTGTAGGGTTGCCATTTTGTTTCCCTTGTATTTATCATTGATTATTCCAACTATACAGACAAACTGTTGACCTTGCAGTCACTAGATGCAGTGCTATGTGGACAGTGTTTCATCAGAAAAATGACAGCATTAGTTTGCTTAAACTCCTAAAGCACCTACCTTTAAGCTTTCAGTTTTTTAATTTATAAAAGCTGCCTCATGTAGTTTAAGAGTGGGTAAATATTTAGCAAGGGTTTTGAAGGGACTGTATCAAAAGTCTATAATCCCTGTGACCTTTGACTGACTCCAAGTGTTACATGGGATTCCTGAGGCGCACTTGGAAGTTGGAGAGTAAATATACTTATAGACTGCCTGAAAATGTTTTTGTTTACATTTAGTGCAGTGTCATCAGTAGCAGTGTACTCCAGGATGTGTCAATACACTGTGACATCACTTCTGGGTCTGGTTAGGGTGCCAAAAAACACACTTCTGACCGCAACAAACACACACCCCATTACTGATGCTTCACATGGCCCGAGGCGAAACAGCCTTGAAAGCTTCAAACAGAGAGGGCAGTGAAACCTTTGAACCAGGTGCTAAATTAAGAATGCCTTATATACTGAAAATACAAAGATATATATTTCTGCTGTGTTTCCATAAACGACTCCTTTGCCATGTAAGAGAAAATAATTTACCATTGATTAAACAATTCCCAGATTTAACACTGCATCACATTGTAAAGACTGTCATATAGCTATTTAATTTAATACATTATGAAAATGGAAATATGCTATCCTTTTCTGATTATCAAAATTTTGTAATAGTGGTTACTGGTGTAGCATACATATTTCTATGGTGATTTTTAAGGAAAGTTAAATCATACCTATCTTCTATTTTATTTATAAGCCATGCATTCTGTATACAAGTACAGTAATTAAGCACCATTGTACACCTATTGTGAGTCACTTGCAGTCATATTATCACTTTATTTTTTACAAAAAGAAGTCTCAGGAAAAAAAAGAAGAGTACAGGAAACATAAAATATGAAACAAGCTTTGACAGATGTGCCTTCCTAGAAACTATAAAAGAACATTTTTCATTTTTGTGAAAGCAAATCTGGTGACTTACTGTGTCTCGTGGCATCTTAAGAGAATGAAATCATAACAGTTGTAAGTTGCAAAAAAATTATTTAGGTTATATGAAAAGTAGGAAATGATTCATGCCATATTTTTTCATAAAAGTGTGACTGTTCTGAGTTTGACAGTGCTGAGAACATTGAAGTAGTCGTTTTAAATACTATGAAGTACCTACATTCAGACTGTTAAAATAAATAAAAACTATATACCTTAAGATCCAAAATATTTTTGACTTTCTTTGGCATAAATGGATTAAACAGTAATGTACTCAGTCTAGGCTTTATATTTTCAAAGGTGATTTCATGATAGATCACAGTGAAATCATTGTGATGCAGATCTCCCTATTACTCACTATTTTTAACTTTCTTATTTTCAAGCTTGAAGGAATATTTTATGTTAATATGTGTTTTTTTTCTTTTCTATGGCACCAGATCTATGAAATGGTTGCCTCCACTTGTTTTTTAATACCAGCGTTAAGATTAGTGTCACAGAGCAAGAGTTAAAATGGAGCTGAGTGCACCCTACATCTATCTGCATTTATTCACAGAACTGGCCAGAATAACGACAACATTGGGATCCATCAGCCAGACAGTTCTCACTGGTAATGTTGCAGGTGTAAATGGAGTCATGCTCTGTTGAAAAAGTAAGGCTTGTGTGTGCACTCCCCTCATCCATCATATTTGAGGGTGTATGTGTCTGTCTATGTGGGAAAAGAGAGACGGAGGATGCTCTCCAGTCAGGCCCCGGAGATGGGCTGAAGGGAAGATGACAGATGATGGATGAGGTGCCGTCATGGTTTCCTAAGAGCTCAGTAAGACCTGTCTTCTAGCGGCATGTCTAAATTATTACCTCAGCTTTTTGAGGCGCTTGTAGCGCTCAGCCCGGTCTTGTGTTATTCCACTGAGGCTGCAGACCTTTAAGTTTTATGAGCTCATGAATTTGTTTTTTATCATTCGCCTTGTGTGGGAAACAAGATAATCATCTGTGTACCTCTTTCTATTCAAATTAACATGTGACCATTCGTTCCCAGAGACTGTGTACAGCACATCTGAATATTCATCTTGAGTGTACAGTATAATTACTACTGTAGTAGTAATGTTAATTCAAGACAAGTCAAAGAATCATCCTCAGCATTTGGAAGCCAAATGCTTTTCTTTCTCCAGTGCAAGGAAATCTCAGATCTGAATTCTATTTTTTATTCCCACTCAACATAACATGTAAGTAGTCGTGTTTGCCAGTTGGCATTGCAATATTGACTTACTATGTGAGGAATTCCTGCGTGAAACAAAATTATTTTGCCAGTGTTTTTACATGTTCCTAATTTACTAGAACAGCTGGTCTCAAGCGATCACTCAAATTATAAAATACTTGACACAAACAAGCCTTAATGATGAATATTGCCATATACTCATTAATTCAAGAGTTAAAACAACATGCATGGAGTGTGATCTGCTCCCTGTGGGTACACTCTCTTGCCGTAAGCTTGGAGGGGCCCCGTTTCTCCATGGCCCTAGAAAGCATAGCTGGAGGTTCACAGAAATGTGAACTAGACACGTCTCTGCCAGACAGTGGGCTATTGCTGAGTGGGTGCTTCAGCATGCCAATTTGGTGTGGAGAAAACTAGGGCAAACAGTGCAATCCAAAATACAACAAAGTGGACAACAAAGCAGAAATTACACAAATATAGTGTCTAAAAGATTTGCATATATTTGCAAATGAAATAGCAACAACAAGTCATTGTACAAGCATATGCAGCGTCTCTGTAGTCTGATGGCACATTTGTGGTTTTGCAAGCCACAAAGAATCTTAAAACACACTGAAAAATTGCAAATATCAACCATATTGTGACAGTGTTTTCATTGTGCATGTACTTATGGTAAATAAGACATGTATTTCTTAGTGTACATAAAAAAATATTCACACATTTGGCATAGAACCCTTTGTATAATATGTCATTATATAAAGGGTTTTATAGAGACTGTCTGTAAAAACATAAATGTGTAAGAAAGAGAACCTTTATTTTCTTTTATTAAAGGTGTAATACAGAGATGACACCCGCACTCCTTTGTACTGGACCTCTGCTCAGCCTGGCTGTCTCAGTCATCTCTGTTGTGAAAATGTTACTTTAGTATATTCAGTAATTACCCACACTGAGGCAGGCTAATGAAGATACAGCACTGAAACATCTCTGTTGTCTCACAGCACACATTTTTATAAAGCATTTTCAGAAAGTATGCTTTCTCTCTCTGTTCATTAATAAAAGGACACTCATTTCTTCTCACAATTTCAGTTTATGATTGAAATCACTTATCAATTATTTTGCTTAGATAGTCTGTCCTCTATTTGCGTTATCCCGTGCCTTTAAAAACTGTAGGACAAGTTTGAAAAAATGCAGTTGATTGCCCTTTTGCAAACCTGTCTATCTCCATTAATCTTTCGTTAGAAAGTATTGTTTTAAGGTATTAAACTAATGTGTTGATAGAGATGAGTGAACAGTGTAGACATTTTAGACAGCAGAGATTATGGCTTAAAAGTAATGACACTGAAAGACAGTATGGAGAGATATTGTGAATGGTGACTCATATTAAAATGACATAAGTGTGCTCAATGCTGCATTCATACCTTTTCGTGTGAGGTGCAGTTTTTTGAATGCTAAAAAATAACTGATAATCAAATTTGTTAAAATCATAAATTAACATGTTAGATTTTTAGAAAGATAGAAAATGATGAACGACAGATTGCCCTGTGTTATAGATGTTAGCTAGCCTCAAACATGACATTACCATGGCTCAGTATGTTTGGCACTTTTACTGAAATATATTATTTATAGCATTAATTGAGACCTGTAAACAAACCATTGGCATATTATCACCTTATAAATTTGTCATGGCAAATGTGCTAGCATGGAGTTAATTACACATCATGAAGACAAAAATCTATATTAGTAGTTATTTGGAGATGTGATTTCATTGGAGTCTGTCCACCTGGTGAGGTGTGGGTGTAGTGCTTGTTGGGTCTCTACAAATTCCTCAGAAAACCTGTAGGGTTTGTCAGTATTCAAGCAATCCCTTGAAGTGGTCGTTTGACCTATTGTCAATATAAAATGCAGCTTGATGGTTCATTGATTATGAAAACAGTTGTTAATTCTTGTTGACAAATCAACTAATACGATATTTATTATGAGTCATATCAGGGGTAAAGATAGAAATTTAACTGTGGGATAATGTTATGAACTGTAAATTCATAATATCACCAATACATTGGCTAGATATGTATGTTCATTAAAATGAAGACTGAAATCAGTTGATAAGTTTTCATTTTTCAGTGCATTTTCTTTTGAGACTGAAATTAGAATTTTGTTGGATAAATACATTCATTATAAAAAGTGTATGATATATGTGATTTACAGACTTGTGTACCCAATAGCTTTTATTTAAAAAAAAAAATGTAATCGCTTAACTTACTGTATACTCAGTGGTAAAATAAATCACAGCATTATTAATATTGCTCCACAAGCATCAATTACCAACAACAAGGCACCAGCAGAGGGCATCAAAAAATCATCAGCCATTTGTAGGGCAACTTCAACAACTACATTTAACAAGAACCCCAAGGATGCAGTGGGCACAGCCAGAAAAAATGGGGCAGCCACATCCTTATGGGATCTAAATGTGACAGCTAAGCTGGGTTAACATATTGCTGTCAAGTTGCACTTCAGAAGAGCTGTGAGTCGCATCAACTTGCTCAAGCTTAAAGTACCAGCGGTGCACAACTGGACAGTACAGGCAGTCTCAAAAGCTCTGACTTCAGAAACAATCACAGCCTGCATTTTATTAACTGTTTAAGATGTAGCGTTGTTGTATCACTTACACTGCAACTCTTTTCTAGGATTTCATGCCAAGATGAACCATTTTACCTTTGAGGTTAAAAGTACAGACTAATGTAATAATGCAAACAGCCTCCATTTCTCAGATGTCAGATAAATAAGGTTCTGCTTTGATAATAAAATATGTGTAAAACAATTTATCATCCAACAACTACTTGGCTCGCACCTCATTTAATCCAGATGTGGACATAACTAGATTAGAGGCATGTCTGCCAGACCTCCACTGGATCATGTTATGTATGGAGTATTCTGCAGGAATATGAAATATTTCAGCTGTGATAGCTGAGATGTGTGGTTGCAGCTGTATAGGCACTCTGTCTTGTGGCTGCTTCTTCAGGCAGGGATGTGTGCCAAGAAACAACTAAGTCCCTTGCAAATCCATTCACTGGGAATGGTTGTCATCCCTCCAATCCATTCAAATTTGATTTGGCAAAAAGTAGTTTGCATGACAGAACCCTGAGCTCCAATTGGGGGAGGTAAGGAGGAGGAGGTGAATGACGTACATGCCCAGGAAGCTAAATGAGTCAGGAGGATTCCCTGGGCTCATATAATACACTTGGTTAATGGGCTACATTTAGCCTAATACCTAATTCCGAAATGACAATTTGTGCAGCTACGCCAAACAGATTTCCACTAGAGTTCATACATGGGGGTGGGTGCTTCACAGCAATAAGACCCCAAGTTTGAAACCACTGGCTGTCTGGTGCCTTTCTGTGAGCAGCTGGTACATTATCTGTGTGTCTATGTGGTTTCTCTGGTTTTTGTTTGTGAATGGCGATTTATCAGTATGCCAAACTTGGCTTTTCAGGTGTACAGGTGGTCCAGGAGTCAGTGTTTATGATGACCTAAACCAGTGTAAAAAAGAGTGTTAATATTGGAGATAGGTTTATCAAATGGCAAGAAACACAACTTGACACAATTCCTAATTTTCAATAATGTTGGGCATAAATATGCTATTTAGTAATAGAAATATGATGGGGTTTTTTTCAGTAACAAGTAGTGTAAGGGATGATAACTTGAGTTTGAAAGCTGAACTTCTAGAGAGCTTTCTGCAGTTCTTTTTCACTTTCAGTCAAAGCTCCTAGTTGAATCTCCTGTCAACAAATGCAAATTGGTCATAATTAATACAAATCCAATTTCCATAAAAGTTTTAACTTTTTTTTTTAACTAAAACCCTATACAGTAAAAACAAACTCAAGGATTTGTCAATTTGCTTGAACCTTTATTTATCTGACAAAAAACTCAGTGTTTTAGCTGACCAATTGAATTTATTTTGTAACCTTTCTGGGGTTTGTAGTGTGAGAGAGAGTGTGAGAACATTGCCACTGTGTTACAGTTGCCGCAGATTAAATAAATTGAAGTTAACAATCGTTGGCAGATTATTAAATTATATCAGCAAATTAACAAACATGCAAATTATTTAACACTAGAGAAGGAGAGAGAAACCTGAAGACATGAAGTTATTTATTTTATATTGCACTACATGGTATATGAATTTGTAGTAGTGTGTACATTTTGCTCTTTAATGGCACCTACACTGTTTTTGAGTCTATTTTTCATTTATGTTATTCTTCATAATACAGTAAGAAAACATTAGCCAAGAACATTTTAACTTTATATTATTATTATTATATTTATTGTTATCATTACAGTGCACAAATTTTGTACTAATAAACAATTTAAGGTTTGCATGTATAACATTTTCACACTACCAAGTGCTACTCAGATATATTAGCACATTGTGATTGCTGTCGTGACTACACTTTCATGGAACATGAAAGATATAAAAGGATGCATTACATGAATTTATGATTGTAATCCATTTCATCTTTGTCAGGTTACACACATTTTTCATTCTGCCTCAAGGCTTTCAAGGGCAAATCAACATCATAACTTTGGCTATAAGGGCTCTTGATAAAGTGACTGATATAGATTGTCACAGTCTTCTATTTGACACCAGCTTATTTACTCTAGGTTTTAAGCTAACATGAATTTTTCTCCACAAATCTGCTTCTGAAGGACAGTCTCAGCTTCAGCTGCCATCAGCATTATTAGAGGCATTTCTTTGTAGGCATTTACATTGTGAACTTAGATTCAGAACTTCACTGCCGGTGCCGAAATCTGCAGGATCAACATAATTTATGACTTTAGGGTATCTAAGACTTGGTGTAGGATTTAAAGGAATTATTATCAAGCAGTGGTAAATCTGTTTCATTATCTGTCACACAAAGTATTGTCTTCTCTGTTATTTTTTCTTACTTGCTGTTCAATATAGAATTTACAATTAAAATCAAAGGTAACTATGAATCTACATTTGCACATTAAAGGTCATGTAAACTAAATTTTTCTTGATGGTCCAGTCCATACATTTGAGTATCTGCTCAAGGGAAAAGGCCTCAGGTGAGAAGAAAAATAAAGCTCGAGTCAAAGTTATGACAGATGTCAAATATACAGGCCACTCCCCATAGAATACTGTATATCTAGTTCCTTTAGTTCATCACAACTAAAGGGTCTTAATTTCCAACTGTGGATTTGATTGTTAGGGAAACCAAACTTCTTTCTTCCTGCATTTTAAAACTATGTATGTATGACAAAAAATCATTTGAAAAAATCATAGAATTTTCATTAAATAAAAAAAAATATGTTGGTAATAATGAACACCAGAATAGGAATCTGAATGTTTTAGAGCATCATATTTTTCTTGCAACTATATTAGCTCTGCATGCTACATTTCTTATAACCTAATTGTGGATTGCATAGTAGATGAAATTAAAATTTATGATCCTGTGAGTTTTGATTTTAACAATGCATACTCTTTCCTCTATATACACAAATGTGAAATAGTGAATTTAAAAATACAAGAAAAGTTAAATGAATGTGCAACTACTACTACTACTCACTGACTAATTTCTTCCACCTGACCCTAAAACATATATACTGTCAATCCAGTCTCTTAAAAATTAAGTTCTGTACAACTGAACTGCAATAACAAATAGGTTTTTGTGGGAAATGTCATTGCAACTGGATTATGTTTTCTGTTAACACAATGACCATATGTTCACAATTAACGTTCCTATAATCTTGATACTGTGTAGTACACCAGTCTAAAATTTTAGAGCTCTAGGGATGTCTGTGTTGGATGGTTGGCCAATCATTTTGATTTTGAGTACATTTTTATAATCATTCTTGATAGTTTGTAATGAACTTTGGTACACTCTTGGTTCCCAGAGGATGAATCCTATCCACCAGAAATTCCATGTTGTTGCTTATTTGAATAAGTAGGGGGTATAAAGGCTAAGCTTTTATGTTTTCACAAAATAAATGCAATGAACATATATAATAAAGAATGAATCATTCGGTGAAACAAAGGAGAACTATTAAAACAGAGCACATTTTAAGCTTTTCACTCTGTAGAACAACTGAACGATAAAAGGGTTGAACTCATGAATATCCAACTTGAAAAAGGAAAGACCAAAGTTTTCTATGGGGACCTACATGTCATTCATGCAGCTGTGTTGTTTTTGTTGACTGTTCTGTTGACATGCATATATCTATTTAGAAAGAAATAATTGTATTTAAGGGTTGCAAACAAAGGACTTCTAAGTGGATTGAGGTTCTTTACATCTCTATCAGCAAAGTCAGAGTAGGCAAGATAACAAAGTGAGGCTTGAATGAAAGGATTAAGAGAATAAGAGGGCACAGAGCATGTGCTGCTGTTGGTCAGATAAGTTTGCTGAAGAGGCTGATTTGAACTGGAATTTGGCAGACATCAAACCATTACTGTCTGCAGAGGACATAAGCAAAGCTAAAGGGATGATTCATTTAGAAAATTGTACACAGCACAAACTATGGCAAGAACATTTTTGTTTGTATGGCAGCAACTCACATCAGATACAGTCAGTTAGCTTGATTTATGTCTGTGAAGATTCTCAGTCATCCAGGTGAAGTTGTCTGGAAGTTGAGTTATGGCAACTGGACGTTTCGCTCTTCATAAGATAAGATAAGATAAGATAACACTTTATTGATCCCACAAAGGGGAAATTCACTTGTCACAGCAGCAGAGTAAA
>JAUMHL010000018.1:17705611-17715823 GCA_032362345.1 Sandelia bainsii
ACCTTACAATGTAAAGTGCCTCGAGATGACTTTTGTTATGATTTGGCGCTATATAAATAAAACTGAATTGAATTGAATTGAACTAAATTATTGTTATTGCAGTCTTGTGGGTTATATTTGAGAAACAAAGTTTACATGCACTTACTTGAAATCAGCATATATATGCAATTTGATTTCTCATCTCTCTGAGACTTATTTTAGAATCATGGTTTAATTGTATAGTAACACTGCTTTTTAACTGTTCTTCTCCTGTGTTCATGTAGCTGGAGTGCAGAGGGAGAGTGGAAAAGAGAGGAGAGAAATACACAGCTCATATACAGTGCAAACTGTCCAAATAAAAGAAATCCACAGTGGAAAGTGACTTATTTATATTGGTACGAGGCAATTTTGTGTTAGTTTAATTTTCATTTGGACTTTAGACTTTGATTTAAAACTGAGGTTGCATTGCTCTGTAATGATCTTTCCTTCATTCAGCAGTCTTTTGTTATGCACATGCATTCTCCAGGAGAAATTAACTTCCAAACTTCCATAGTATTGAATTTGCTCCCTTGTCTAAATCATCATTAAAGGCCAACGTGGTGCTGTCATTAATGTCGTATCAGACATTAGGCTTATGTCAGTGTTTTGAGTCAGGGATCAGAAATGTGTTATAAATCATTGAAATCGCAAAATGACATTTTATCACGTACAAAATTGATAGTGTTATCGTGGATGGAATGATATGGCATACTCTAGTCTGTACATAATATCATATTGTACAAATGCAGTTCCAGTATTTATGTGTTATGTTATACTTGCCTGTTTCTCTGTAGCCTCTTGACATGCATTTTGGAAGCCATTGCTGGTATCACACAAAGATGACATCTCCTAAGAAAACCATTGACCACATTTAATAATTTACAATGCCAAGAGAACATGTCTGTGAAACGGTAACGTTAATCTTGGTGTCACGTGAGACAGGCTTAGTGCTCTTACGTCACAATGAAACATCATCCTGTCAGCATGTTATGTCCTCCTTTTGATTTATTTCCTTTTGGAATCAGATACCATGGAGATAACGCAGGGCAGAATAAGAGAGAACTAATTTACAGTTCTCAGTAATTCCTCTCCTTCCTCCCCTCCTACATATTAGCTAGGAGGAAGTCATGGTTTACTTTGAGGGAAGGGCAGATAAACAGCGCTGCTAAAAAATCCCAGATACCACTATTGATTTAAATTTATATTTACAAAGAAAAGTAAATATCCTGGATTTCTGCAATTGGTCATGAAATAAGATCTGATTTTAACCAAAATCACAAATATAAACTAACAATATATCTAAGCTGATAAAACATAAACAGTCATGATCTTTCATGTCTTTGAACATACCTATTAAACATACAAAGTGATGGTGGAAAAAGCAAGTTAATTTTTTAAGTTACGTTTTTTTAATAAGTGCTTCCGATAGTTGTGGATCAGACCTGCACAAGTTTCAGGATGAACTTCCTTTCTAAACTGCTTCAGCTCAGCCATTCTTAGGACGTCAGGTGTGCACAGACACTCCACAACAGCTCTATTAAGTTGAGGTCTGGGCTCTGACTGGGCCAATCCAAAATGTGGATTTTGTGTCTCTTCTGTAATATATTTACTTTGATATTTAGGGCTATTGTCCTTCTGAATCACCAAACTTCTACTGAGCTTCATCTTACGGACAGCCACCCTCATATTATCCTGTAGGATTCATCTTCCCCTCCACTATAGCAAGCTGTACAGGCCGCAAGGCATCAAAGCAGCCCGAAAACATGATGCTCCATCCACCATACTACCCTGCTGAAATAATGTTTTCATGTTGGTTCATGGTTCCCTTTTTCGCCATGCCATCCCTTTTAGTGCCACTTGAAACTTCAAGACTTTAACTGTCTGTGTGTTATTAGTAGGGGTGTCAAAATAACGCGCCAATTATTATTTCCAATAATTCATCACAAAAAAAAGATTAACTCGGAGTCATTGCGTTCCGTGGTGCCCTTTAATCTTGTGCAAAAGCTAAGGTTGCTTTCACCTACAGGCTTTAGTCCGTCTGAATCAAACATGAGTCCTTTTCCCCCCTTGGTGTGGTTCGTTTGGTCTGGTGTGAACACAGTAATCACACTCGGGTGCACACCAAAACAACCAAACTAGACTGCCAAAAATGACAATTTCCCGAAGTGTGAACGTGTCTGACCCAGACTATCTCTGATTGTATGCTGCATGTGTGAAAAAGCAACTACGAACAATGTTTGGACCCGATTCTCCAGACTGGAGTGCATATCTGAAAACAGCTTTAGAAAGAAGCACCCTGCAGTGTTAATAGGTAATGTAGAGTTAGTTAGCTTGTGTTAGCTTACGGTAAACAGTGACAAGTTTAGTAAAGGATGAGGTAATGTTAACAGAAGTCTGCAGGCTAAATAGCTACTTAAAATTACCAAAGGGCTTTCAACTGTTGTAATACCTTATACAATATATTGTATATCTTTCTTTTCTGTGTTGTGATTTAAATTTAATGTGGCAGAGGGGATTGTTGTCATAATGAAAAACATTATAGTATATTATATTATATTATTAAAGACAAAAAATGTCCCTTGTTTAATTATGACACAATAAATACATAAATGAAAAGGAAATATATGCATATATATATATATATATATATATATGCATGCATATACTGTATATTTTGCTTAATTTTTTTAATTGACATTTTAATTTGATAATAAATAGTATTCATTATTTTTTGTTTGCAAAGATGACTAACTTCTATCGGCACTATATCTGTTAGGATCTTCTTTGTTTTTCTATAATTGTAAATAAGTAATTTATGCTGCGATTTAGGAAACTGTACAAAGCCTTTTATAGACCAAGTTATTAAGTAATCAAGGAAAAATAATTATATAGATATAATGATGAGAATCAATAAATATAGCCCTAAATATTAATGTAAAAGCACCATTTGTCAAGTAAAATTATACATATACCACCTAGATGAATACAGATTACACTGAAAAGCCACTTGTTTTTGGTGTTCAATAAGCATCTCTTTATTCAACTGACACTTGGATGTAGCTGCTTTGGAAATAGCTTACATGTCAGTACACATGTTTGAGTGAGCAACAACATTCAAGACCAAGTATGCAAATTCTGACTCCATGGGAAAAACAAGATTAGGTCATTTCATAACATTAGGTGGCTCTGTTTCTAGTTGTGTGTGTATTAGTGAGATTATCAGCTGTAGCCTTGGTTCTCAATTCAAATGAAATGTTACACAACAGGCATCTGTGATTAGACACAAGATAATCACTTCATTTCAATAAACAGGCAGCTTGCTGCAAATGTGTCACTTTTAAAACTACAAGAATTATTTATTTATTCTTTTGCATTCAAATTCAATCTGGGACATGTGGCAAATACGTAGGTATTCACAATGAGCCCATTGTTTTAAGTTTAACCAAAGAAATCTGAAATTACGGCAGCAAGAAACAGGACAGAATGGAGGAAGATTGTTGACACCTGCAAACCCAATATTTTTGCAGCCGACTGATGATGATGATGATGATGATGATGATGATTTGGACAAAAAATCCTGCATCATTGTAAATAATAATTTATATGAAATCATTTTTTTTTAGGTTGGATTGAAACCTTGCATATAAAACTTGCATGGCATTCAGTTAAATAAACAGACAACTTGCTTTGTACTTTTAAGGCCAAATGTTGTCATTTGTTACTCTTATCCCCTTGTGAACAAATGCCATATAGTACTGTGACAAAACCCTCTGCACTCACAAGTATCTTGCTTCATTACAACAGAAAAAAGATAACATTTCAGCTATTCAAGACTTTTGAAGATTGACAAATACAGAAAAGAATTATGATAAAAACAGAATGATAGATTATGTATAAATTCACATTTGTCATTCACTTCTGGTTTATATTCCTACAGATCCAGTGACTGAACTCTAAGAGCACTGCTCTAATGTGAAGCTGTGTTTTACTTTTTGGCCATACCTTGCTGTTGGGTGTTTATTATGTCTTTGTTTAAACAACTAAAACCTGTCTCTTACTCTGATGTAGCTGTTGGAGAAATACTATACATGTCAGGAAATCCTATGTCATTAAAGACAAGATTGTGAAAATTTTAACCAAAAACAAAATTGTATAGAAGTACCATCTCTGATTAGATCAATGATATCACACTCAGTTCGGTAAACAGGTGCAATGTTAGTTTAAACTTTTAAAGTAGCAATGTTCTACTCTATTCTATTACTCTATAGACAATTGTCAACGTTTAATTATTAATCTGTGATGCATTGGGCAAAATTCAATCCAAATAAATCCAATTAGTTGTTGAAGAAAAGGTGTATTCATCACTGATTTCTGGTGTTATACACCGAATGATTAATCAACTGATCTGCAGATTAATGATGAAAATAATCGTTATTCGCAACTTCACCTGGCTCTGTATCTTACAACAAATGGGCCCAAATGAAATCGAATCTATACAACGTATTGTTGACAGACGGTGAACATATGGCTGCGTGTTTCAGTTAGCTAAATCAACGTTACAGTACAGTTACACACATTTAGTTTCAGAGGACACTCGCTCTGCATGTTAAATCTGACTTATCAAACGAGCACTCAGCGCTCATCAACGCTACTGTTCTCTCAGCTTGTGTTGTATAAATGCTGAGGCGTCACCTCGTCAACGATAACAAAATGACGTTACAGGTTAGTTCTGTACTAGCTAACGCTAGTGCTAATGTTAGTGCTGCAAAATTAAGGCGTGACTATGAAACCTGATATGTATTCTTAAAACAATTATAAACTTACTTTATTTTTGTTGCGAAGTCAGTGGATGTGGTTAATAAAAGACTACGTTAAAAGTAACGTTACTGCCACAAATATTAGGCTGCTGCCACTACGTCATCAATGTGCGACAAACAAGACTTACGTCCTTCCATGCGTTGTGTGAGGAGCTGTAGGTAGTATAGGCACGCCCGCCGACAGGGGGGGACAATCGGGTCACTTGTCCCAGGCCCACAGTAGAGGGGGGGCCAAGAACTGGGCCCTTCAACCCAACAAATTATCGAGAGGAATCATTTTTCAAAATGGGCCTATTTGTGGAAAGAAATATGTAATATTTTAGTGGCATAAAGCTTTTTTTTCTTTTTCTTCATAATTGTCCTTGAAATAGTGGTCAATATTACCCCCACCCCTACACATAAATGGTTTGGCCACAGACAACAACCTTGGACTTTGAGTTTATTTAGCGCTCTCCAATAAATTGTCAAAATGTCCAGTCAGCATAAGTCCTGTGCACAGAAAAGAAAGGAGAAGAGGAGAGGAAAGTAGAGACTTGAGGGATTTTATGAGAAAATATTTAAAACCAGGTGATGATGATGAGGCTGGAACAAGTGGAGCGGGGGAGGAAGCGACGGTCAGTCGCGTCATTATAGAGCAAGGTTAGAAAGAGCACGTAAACGTTCACCAGCTTCTAACATGACCTAACTGTCCAGTCCTGCTCTAGATTAACGTGTATAAATCTTGTATAAAAGACACAACATGTTCTCTCTGACAGAAACAGCTGAGTGTTTCAGAGATGAGGGGGGTCCGACTCCAGCAGCGGAGCAGGAGAAGCAGCTGATGGGTGTTGCTCAGATGACAGAGAGAGAAGGAGAACGATCCACTTGTTTAAATGAAACTGATGCTGGAGGGTCTGCCTGCCCCTGAGCGGAGAGAGAGATTCAGGCTGAGAGAGAAGCGACAGAGCAAAATCTAAAATTAGGCTCGTTCGAGATGAACTGCGCCTCGCCTGGAAAAGAGACGAGAGCAGGAGGTCGGATGCAGATTAAATAAAATTTTATTTTGTTCTCAGTTTCCAGTAACGGTTGTTTGTTGTTAGAAACACACAGATAGAACAGAGTTTATTTGCCATTTGCACAGGTACAATTAAGTACAAGCACATTGGAATCAATGTAGGAAGACAGTAGGGAAACACACAAAAGTAATAAAAAGAAGAAAAAAAAAGAAGTAAACATAGAAGCATAATAAATAAGCTGTATAGATATCTGTACAAGTAATTTTGCTATAAATAGTATAGATATGTGTGCTAAATATTGTACCACTAATTCCCTGAGACATTGGATATTAAATTTGCACCTCTTTTGTTGAATTATGTTGCCTATATGATTATGTTATGCACTCTTAGTGTGTAAAAGGAAAAAAAGATTGCACCTAGTAGGTTAGTGATAAGTCAGAGTTCTATTGTATGGAGCGTGGAGAGTGCCACAATACAATAAATATAATAAGCATTTAAATAACTATTTAAATGTGTCATTAAATGATTAAATACTGAACTTAATTCACACATAATTTATTAAATATATAAGTAACCAAATATTTATTTAATATTTAATCATTGATCTGTCACATATTTAGACTGTCAGGGCTGAAACATCTGTGCAGATGTTATTTTAGTTATCTGAAAGTAATCTGTTCTCTACAGAAATTCAAACGGAAATTTGCCACAGAGCAGTTTTTTGTCATGGAGAAAACAAATTCAGGTGCTAAAAACTGAACTGTTATGTGTCATGTTATGTTTGGCAGATGAACTCCACAGGAAAAGTTTCTGGACCTGAGCAGCCGGACATCAAAATAAAACAACTAACACAAGACAGAAGGAGAAATTACACTGTCTTTCTCCAGAAACTGATATGAGAAGAAGTCCTGGTTAACTGTCTGTCCTGAGACTGGAGCTTTGTTTTATTTCACCTGCCTCCTCTGTCAGCTGCCAGGAACAGAACGAGTCTGGATTCAGACAGGTAATACGGATTTAATACATTTTCCTGAAAAAGTGAAAAAGCATGAACAGACTAGGAGCCACATGGAAAATGCTATGTGTCATGTTTGGCAATGTGAAAACTATCACTATGCAGCTTAATGAAGGCTACAGAATAGGGCATAACGAGATGACATAATGACGAGGGAGACAAAACCAACACATTTTGTCTAAGATCATAGACTGTATTAAATTCTGTGGTGCGTTTGCAATTCTGGCATTTTCTGATGGACTTTGTTGGATCTGTGGATGCAGCAGTACCTGCAGACTGTTACTGTGTTTAAGGAGACATCTGAGACAGTGCAGAATGAGCTCCTTGATTGTATGTTCTCAGTTGAAGCAGAGATGGCGAAATTTACTTATAAATAGTAAATGACTGAAAACACAGATTGTGTATTTTTACGTTAATTTAATCATTTAAAGTAGTGTGATGCATGAGAATGGTGTCTTGTTTTATACAAGTGGTGATACATGGTTACAGCTCAACATAAAACTGACTTGCAAAAGTGCGCCCCCCCCAAAAATAATTTCACCAGCCGCCACTGATATTCACATATATAACCGTAACATTTATCTTCTTGGTGATCTTTTCAGAATTTTATAAAAATTTTTTTACATGTGCTATTGAGGTCAAAGTTAAAGGTAGTCTTATACTGAACTACATTGTGTTCAGGCTCTATATTTTTGTCCTGACCATTTGGCAGGGGGTCAGAAATATCTCTAAATATATGTAATAGCATATATATGTACATATGTACAGTATATGTAACTGCTGTACTGGCACAAACTATGTGCAATGATAATAAAGTTTAATGTAAGCCACTCTTCCATATATTGTAAGCGTCAAGTAGGCCCAACATTTAAGCTCTCTTAGACTATCTCAACATTCTGCACCTCTGTCTATTGATACTGTTATATGCAATTAACTTAGCAAACCCTCTTGTCAACATTCAACATTACATCAAGGATAAACAATCAGTTAATGTCAAAAAAGTGATGATTTTTGTCCAATAATGTTTTTTTATTATGTTAGGTTACAGCATACTTCGGGCTGTGATACAAGTACTGCAAGAAAACATGAGTGGGCACAGAACTCTGGAATAAACAGTTACATGAATACTTGTGTAGATGTGTTGCCATCTCATAAAACTATCAATTACAGACCCCATTCTTCTTCTTTATCTAAATCCATGTTGATGCAGAGCCCATACAGATATCTAATAGCTACTCTTGACATATTGTATGTCTGTATACTGTAAATGTCGCATATACTGTACAGTTCTATTCAAAGCAAGTCACAAACATAAAATGGGTTTATTTCATTAGAACTTGTGAACCTAGTCTAAACATGCTGTCTGTTGGCTTTAAGGATTAAAATTTCCAATGGTCGGTGGTTGCGCCATACAACCACTCCTCTTCATAGATTCCAGGTCCTATTGTGTTTAGGAAAGGGTAACTGCAAATGTTCTAACTCTGGAGAAGTTCCCATTTTGGCTAATCTACCAGAATAGTCTGGCAGATGTCAGTGAGTGTCTGCCTCTCGTCAGAAGGCTCATCAGAGTAAGGTCAAGTGTCAACAAATTCTCCAAAAGCACCAGTGGCACAAGCTACACAGCTTGTAGAAAATTAGTTGAAATACTTTACTTTACTTTACTTTACTTGGCAGACGCTTTTATCCAAAGCGACTTACAAGGGGAAGACACAAGCAATTACCACTCGGGTTCAGTAAATTATGAGTTACTACAAACTAAGAGCCCTGATAAGACCCAAAACTTTTTAAGAAGAAAACATGCTAGGAATTGTTAAGTGCTAGACAATTTGTTTGTTTTTTGTGTGTGTGTTTGTGTGTGTGTGTAAGATTCATTTGAAATACTTTTTAAAGAAGTGAGTTTTTAAATGTTTTTTAAAGGTGGTGATAGTCTCGGCTAGTCGAATGGAGCAGGGCAAGTTATTACACCAGCCAGAGACAACAAAGGAAAATAGACTTGACTGGGATCGGAGACCCCGTGAGGAGGGAATTTTCAGTCTCCTCTCATTAGCGGATCTGAGAGGGCGTGCAGGAGTGTAACTTACCATTAGCGTGTTGATATAGGAGGGTGCAAATAGGCCAGAAACTTATAACCTAACTTTACATTTTGAAAACCTCCATGAGGAGCTATTTGCATGTATTCATTAATTTTTATGACATTTCTGAAATGCAGTTTAACATTTAAATATTGTTAAGGTTTTTTAATCATGCCAGTAGTGTGATTCTAGAGATGACAATGTGGGTCAGTTGGTTGGTTGGTCGTCATCAGTCATTTTAATGGATTACCATGGCATTTTGGTACTGATACTGGATGAACAGAAGGATAAACCCTTACCATAACCTGAAGATTCAATGACTAGCTCAGCTAATATGATCAGCAGGAAATAGGTTGACTAATACAGACAAATTTCTCAAAATGTATTGGGGGAATTATCACAGAGGCAGACAAGGCTAATGACTTCCCTGGGAGTCTGGCAGCTCTATTTTACATTTAATTGCCAAGAAACTCAAGATTACTGACATTTAAATAGATGAAGATATTGTTCCTTTTTTTAAAAATTATACATAAAAACATTTATGAACAAACATTGCATTGCAGATATGCATAAAACAGACAAACAAACAAACACAACTGATTACTGGAACTTAAAACCAGATAATTTGAAGTTTAAAAAAACAAATTTGTGTAGACATGTTACATCAGTTTAAATAGGTCCATCCCACGTACGCATACTTAAGCCTTTAGGGTATAATTAATATACAACTGAAAAGGTGTGGCACAGTAACTGCCTGCCTCGTTTTCTTTCATGTTTTGCTATGAACCTTCTCAGTAATGTCATAAACCGGTGTAGTAAGTAAATTCAGCCGAGTCCTTGATTACTTGGACACATGTGATATGTTTTCCAGTTCAGGAGATGATGGATTTCTCAGGAAGTTAGTTGCTGTATTTTCCTGGTTATGACAAAAAGTCAGTGAACTTGGCATTCTATTGCAGCTCAGCACACAGAATAACACTTTGGTCAAACCAAATTGTTGGCTTGGATAATATTCAGTAAGTGCCACATGTACTCTACCAAAAGCATGGTAAACAATTTCAAGGCTGAACACAAATGCAAAGATAATCACTTTGCAATTACTTTATCTTGCAAGATTTCTTGTGATAAATGTAAATCTTGGTATTAATGATGGCCTGCTTAACCCTCCTGTTGTCTTCATTTTCACTATACACCCCTTGTCCTCCGGGTCAAAAATGACCTGCCCTCACTAAAGATCTAAAATAAAGCAATTGCATGTCATTTTAAACCACAAATCTATTTTGCATGAAGAAACAACT
>JAUMHL010000018.1:17715923-17766766 GCA_032362345.1 Sandelia bainsii
CAACATTTAAGGTGTTTTCTCTGCTGTTAAACACAGTTTCGGGTCAAAAATGACCCGAAGACAACAGGAGGGTTAAGCAACCCTACTCTGTTTGATAGAAAACTAAATGATACAACAAAATGCCTGCCACCTGAACTTCACTTAAACTGTTTTCACTTCCCTTGCTGCCATGTAGTATGAGTTAAGCTGGGAGATGCCACGCAGCCAGTGTCACAGCGGAGTAAACAGGAGTGCAGCTTATGCAATTAATAACTGTTAACTTTGATTTACTGCTCACAGTATGGAAGGCATGACAATAATGTTATTGTTAATGCTCAGTCAATATAGCCGCAAGCATTTTTAAAGTTAGTGTCACAGTATATTTCCATTTTAGCTGAAAACATTACTTCATCTCCATATCTTACTGGGTTTAAAGGGGGGATTGATATGTCGGGATTTATAAAATGGGTTAATAATTTTCACATGTCATTGATTGGTGAAAGGCCTCAACAAGTTTCTCTTGGTTATTCATGATCTAATAGATGTGAGAGTTTCAGTGCACAAATCACTGGGCTCTGTTGCAGTGGGATTTGGAGGCGGGAACAATAGTGACTGCCATGAAACACAAGATAACAGCGAGGTTGGAAAGGGAAACTTTTACAGTGTTTGCTTATTCGCCTGCACATGCCCAGCAGATTTATCCTTAAAAGACCTTATGCTCTGATGATTTGAAATTCTGATAATACTGAAATGAATGTGTGTCCATGGACATAACTGTGTTTTTAAGGAAGTCATTGAACACTAAATGTGAACACTAAATATTTTTTCTTTAAATTTTCTTCACAGGTGATGCATGTGGCCAGCAGTGTTTGTGCTCAGACCCTGTTTTTGAAGTTTCAGGCTGTTTCACTTTTCAAGATTTAAATGTACTTGAATTTTTGAAGAAAACCTTCATAACACCAGGGGCTAGATTTTCACATCAAGGTTTGCTTTTGAAAAATGCTGAATGTTCTACCAAAGTGAAATACTGCTCTGAGTCGAAATAGCTCTCAATGTAAAGAAACAGTTCAACACAAAATGAGAATTCAGTCATTAATGATTCATCCTCATCTTATTCAAAAACCACAGATTTTTGTGGGATGATGAAACACACCGTTAGTCTTACATAGTTACATTTCAACCTTTTCTCCAAACCACAAATATTCAAAGGGCAATATGCAGTAATGAATAATATATAATGCCACTTATATTTAAAGTATTTTAATAAAAATCATTGACTTCCCCACATTTTGTCTCAAAGGATTTTACTTCTTCCATTGTACTTGTAGACCCTCCCACACACCCACTAGATAACCACACAATGAGAATCATTTGAATGGTGAATCACAAAAGTGTCTAGTCACAGAAAGCTGTTGACTACTTGTGAAAGCACAGCTTGTGTGTTTGAGCTTTCAGGTTGTTCCTGTAGCTAATATATTGTAAACCTCCGTTCTTAACAGTAACAGAAATGAACCTTTACTGGGTGTGGAGTGCAGGACTGGACATGTGCTCACCCACACATGCTGAGTAATTCATGATGAATGTCGCAAAGTCATGAACATGACTGATAGCCTGAGAATAAAGTTCTCTTGTGACGCATCGATTTCCGTCGCATACTAGCACCATACACAAACAATAATTTAGCCTGCAGGGAGTTGATATTTAGCCAAATTTGTTGCTAAATATTTCTGGTGAAGTATAATTGTGTACCAACATTTCATAAGAACAAAGTGAAGACTCTGTGTAACGGAGTGTTGTTTCATGCATATAGAGACCTGCACATAAGGTATCATCTCTGAGATCTTGAACTGTTTCCAAAGCATTTTTCTCACCATTAGCCAACCACTTCCGTGAATGCTGTTTCACACAGTGCTGCAGAATTCCCTAACCTGTCTTTAGAGACAAAGGCTATTCCACTGTTTTCAACAAAGACAATTAGTTTTATTGTCTTATAATTAGTTCAGGTGTGTGTGTGTATCTGTGTTTGTGTGTGTGTTTGTGTGTGTGTTTTGTAGTCTTTAACTGACCCTGTGACTGTAATTTTAATTGCCGGGTCAAATATTATAATAATATTTCCATTTTTCTAATGTTGGGGTCACTTTAGGAAAAGTCATAAAATTTCAAGCTGAAAAAACAACATTTAAGGTGTTTTCTCTGCTGTTAAACACTTACGCTTTACGCTTTTATTTACTGTTAAAAATCCTGGTAGGAATGTATAATAAATGCTCAGACACAGAACATAAATTTCCTATCATATAATCTTCTACTTCGATTTTCTGTTTGTTTCTTTGTTCTGTTTGTTTTTATTGTGTTCTTCTGTGTTTGTATCCAATTATTTGGCATTATCTCAGTCAGGTACATATGTATTTATACATTTTTCTTTTTGTATATGTAATCCAAAGCTGCATACAATCAGTTTATTTCATAAACCAATTGCAACTTTTTTTGCCTGACATTAACTGTAAGTAGGTTAGGAACTTTATTGTTCATGAAGGCCAATATCTTCGGGTTTAGTTAGATTGTGTAGAATGCAGTTAAAACAGCACTATACACGATCACAACAATGTGATCTGGCATAGCGTTGTTGTCTTATACTGTAGAATACAAAACAACAAAAACACAGGACTTTAACTCAAGAAAATAAAAAACACAATAAAATATAATGGTTGATGGGTGAAGTTAAAATAAAAAGAAAAAAAGGAGAAGAAGAAAAAAGAGAATATATATCCAAACTATATACATCTACATTTTTTAGGTCCACTTCCAAATACAAGCATTTAAAAGAAAGTGTTGGAGTAAGACATATAAGAAAATGGCTTTATTTGATACTTCCTCTACTGATATTAGGAAAAACTAATGACGCTTTAAACGCAAGTTCAAGCAAGAAGATAACTGTCATCCAGCCTGAGGCTTCCCTCTCTATTCCCTTTCTATTATCCAGCGACTTCACTGTGCACAGCACAGGATTTCATATCATACATTGATGATCTTACCTGAAAACCACCCGTCCACCATCAGAGTCAAGGCCTTATGTAAGATTCCTTCCCTACACATCTCACAAGTTGACAGAGTCAGTGTTTTTGTCAAGTTTTTGTTTTGTTTTGTTTTTTTGCTGGTCATGCATCATATCATGGCTTCTATAAACATAAAATCATGGTTGCTGCTGTTTATTTTTGTGTTATATGAAAGTTAATTATATGACGAAGTGGATGTTTTTATGTGGATCATTCTTGCATAAAGATTTGTATAGGATACCTGTCGGATGAGGAAAAAAAAACACAAGGTGGGTGAAGGAGAAGGTGTGTTCACAGGTGTGCCAGCCCTAATGCGCGCTTACGTATTGCCACCCATTGTTTTCATGATGGAACACTCACCCTCCGCTGTGTATAAAAGGCGTGATTCATCTCAGTCATATTATCAGGTCAGTGTGTCAAACCGTTTCAGCTCTGTGAGAATTAACTTCACTTCATGGCTCCATCAACAGTTTCTGGAATGATGATGAAGAATCTTTTAGTGGGAGCGATGCTTGGATTTCTTGCTGCTGTCCACTCAGCATCTGTTAATAGTAGGAGAAAGTCATTTTTCTTATTATATTTGTTTTTCTCAGTGTATATCCATTAAATATTTAAACAAATTGTTTCCATTTTAGCTTAGTGTGATTTTTTTTTAATCTTACATCCTTATCTAAGATATTCACAGATAGTCAACATAATTCTTGGGCAAAATGACATTGTTTTCATTTCATGAATCAGGAGGACAAATAACTCAATAAGTCTCATGGTGTCCTTTTTCTTATCCTTTGCGTCAGCACTTGCTCTGCCACTACCTATGATGCTTTTTATGTTTCAGCTGTAACTCTTTCTGTAAGAGTCATATTTCATTGTTGCTGCAGAGGTTTCGCTGTCACATCCAGATTATGTGCTTTTGTACCATGTCTTTGTAAAATGTTCAGAAGTGCTCTAGGAGGTGCATTCATGCGCATGTTTTGAATAAGGTGAAACCGAATATCAAATGAGCTCTCACACAAGTAACACCAGAACTGAATACAACTGGGTAGAAATTGAGAGTGGAGATAATATAATAATATTTCTTACTTAAATACGATGCAGAAGTTACTTTTAAGTAACATAAAATTAAATACTTATTATGATTTAATTGTCTGATTTGTTCTCTTGCTTCCTCTTCTTTTATGAAACAAAATCGTGATCCAACAATTTGATCCTTTCAGCTAAAAGCAGAGAAAAGAAATGTCACAATTTTTTATAATGTGCTGGGTGTGTCAAACCTGCAGTATGATCTCATTAAAACTAATGCTTTGATAAGACTGTCCTTCTTTTCTTAATCAAACCCACCTAGATTAATCATCCCTTTTACCACAACACAAGTTTGTACAAGAATTTCGGGTGAAGCACATAATCCCTGTGTGGTCTCTTCGTAAATTTGTTTAAAGAGTTTAGTGACTTTTCTTCCCACTCACGTTTCTCTTTGTGTTCTGTGATCCTCACTAAAGCTGAGAGTGATGTTCTCCAAGAGGCCATGAAGGATGAGTTCCTTATCCCTTCACTCACTACTCAAATACGCAAAAGAGACACAACCATTCAAGCATTCCAGCAGCCGTCCTCAGACTTCAAAAAGAGAGAAATCATTGAGGGCAGTCCTGCAGGGAATGAGTCTAGATCAGATTCATCTAGTACCCAAAACTCTCAATCTGAGTTAGGGCCTGGAAATGGAGAGCTGCCAGACCAATACCCTACTACAGTGTCCAGTACGTCATTCAGCCCCAGAAAAGAAGCCAGCACTGCTTTATCAACCTCCACAGCACCACGTTGGATGATAGGAAGTGAGGTATCAGACTCAGGATCAGGCATGTCTGACGGGCTTTCTGAGTTAACCACTGCTGCAAAGACAAATACACAATTATCTTTCTTGACTCATCCATACAGTACTCAGACTTCTGATTTAGGGTCTGAAAATGGACAGCTGCAAGACCAGTACCCTACTGCAGTCTCCAGTAGGAAATTCACACCCAGAAAAGAAGCAAGGGCTTCTTTGTCAACCTCCACAGCACCACCGCTGACCATAGAAAGTGAGGTATCAGACTCAGGATCAGGCATGTCTGATTGGCTTTCTGAGTTAACCACTGCTGCAAAGACAAATACACAATTATCTTTCTTGACTCATCCATACAGTACTCAGACTTCTGATTTAGGGTCTGAAAATGGACAGCTGCAAGACCAGTACCCTACTGCAGTCTCCAGTAGGAAATTCACACCCAGAAAAGAAGCAAGGGCTTCTTTGTCAACCTCCACAGCACCACCGCTGACCATAGGAAGCGATGTATCAGACTCAGGATTAGGCATGTCTGAGGAGCATTCTCAGTCAAACACTGGTAAATAAAATCTTGGAGACAGTATGCTCACAGTCATCATCACAAAACCTATGGAAGATTTTAAGCCTGTGTTTTTATGTTTTTAATTCAAGAATTGCAGAAAAAGTCTAGACCTGTCAGTTATGAATCACCCCAGAACACAGTACACAGTACACAAGGTGAGTCCAGAAAATGCATTTAGTGAACCAGACTTCTGCATGATTAAACTCTGCCTTAATACAGTCAATCTTGTTACTCCAACTCTTCCATATCTCCAGGTTGGATTATCATCCTTGCTGGTGTTGTTGGTGTTGCGGCAGTGGTAATTGTCGGCGTTGCCATTGTTACCAGAGAAAAGTAAGACTTATAAATCAGAATAAAAGAACCACATATTTTACTTAACATTTTTAAGAATATAATTAATTCTGACTATTCCTTATTGCAAAGATGGTATGGACCAAGCCAGGTATCCCAGCTGGAAACCAAAACAAGTCAACAGAGGGAGCTAGAGATGGAGACATTCCTACACAAAGACAAGCCCAGGGAGAATGGAAATGCAGCAGAGTACATAGTCATGTCATAGTCATCATGGTTGATGTATTTATTGCCACATGAGCTATTTTATTAACTGTAAAGTAACAGTGTTTTATTTGCTGAGTTCCTTTAATTGTCACATAAAAATATTTGTGTTTAGTTCAGTTAAATGTCCTTTGTTAAGTGACATTGTTGTAATATTATTTTTAAAAATTTTAGTAAGAATGTATTTTGTAACTTATATTAAGCCTGTCTTTTCTCAACATTCATTTGCTTTTCTTGACAACCTGCGCAGCACTTCAGCTGTTGTAACTTGCATGTGCTGACTGTTCATATGTTGGATCACATCCGTTCACATCTGAGAAATAAAGACAACAGCAGCTCATCAATAAGCATTTATTTGTTTCCATTAACATTTACACACAAGTATTAAAACATTTAAACACTTTCAATTCAGTTCAATAATTTTGTGTTTTTTTATAGTTTATTTGATACAAGTGCATTCAACCCTTTTTATATTTAATCAGTGAAAGTCAAAGGTATTATAAGGTCTGTATTACAATAAAATAAATGTCAGACACAAGACAAACACTGAAAACATTCTTGGACCAAAGTTTGCATCAAATCAAAAAAGAAGGATAGAAATATACATTTAATTATCTAAAATGTGAACAATTTCACATGTTCATGGAAAACTACACTAGGCCAACATATTCTTATTCAAAGCAATGACAAATGACAAAAATGTATACGGATTGCATGGATTACATGGAATTTTGACATAAATCAAGGTCTGCTGATAATCACCGAGGGAGACTGTCTTCCATTTGTGGAGCAAGGCAGAACTTGTGCCAAAGACTGTATGGCTTGCTGAGGTCTCACAAAATGTAGACATACTGTGGTTGCCAACATCAACATTCTCACGCACATAAAACCACCTTAATGTGCTCATAATTCTTAAATAATCAAATTTGCACTGAGTAAATAACAACATTCATACATTCATTCACTCATTAAAAAGGTGGAAAATCTCGGGCTTTCTTCCCTGACAATCATTTCAAATTTCAGTGATTTCTCTTAAAAACATACACAAATTGATTGTCTGTGTTTGTCTATACATACATACAATATAGTTATGGTCTTTATAGAAACTTTTAGTATAGCAAAAACATTTCTGATACATTTATCTAAGAAGAGTATATACACAAAGTGCAAGGAGGCACTTTAAACATAAACATATAAGCTGTCGCTTATATGAAAAGAAAAAATAAATAATCTAGTTGTAACCTAGTTGTAGTGCATATTCTGCCAACATCCAATGACCTTGTTGATACAGCTTCAGAATTATGTGTTGGAGACAGAATTTAATGTGCACTTGCTAAACACATGACCATAGCTAATTAACTCAAGATGTGATTACAAGGTGGTTATTTGTTTTGTATTTTTATATAATAGCAGAAGCCCAGCCATCCTCATGCAGAATGTAGCAAAGCTGGAAGGGGGGCTGTTTCATTTCCTCTCAGTCCTGGTATCCTACTGAAATTAATATTAGTAACTTTTATCCAGAAAACAGTCATCTGACTGCACTCCGCAGTTGACATCTTCAAGGCAAGGTTGTCATGTACTGAAGTAAATAAATAAACAGTGTGAAATAAACACAGAGCAATGCACTGGCCTGCGGAAAGTTTGAGAGACATCATCCCCCTTTCTCTCTCACCGAGTAATCCAATCTTCCTCTCTTGCTCTCAGAAACACATAAACACATGAATTCCAGTACCCAGGCATACTTTTTAACTACAAACAGAAACTCACTGCTTCACCCATCAACAACACATATACAAAAATAATACTTAATAATAAATACATCAATAAATAACTGGAAGGACATCCTTTGAATGCTCTGATTCTGCTTTGTAGCTCTCTACAACACACCCTGTACTGTGTGCTGCCAAATTTAGCAGCCACACCCTCTTCTCTTATGGTCTAAGTCCTAAGCTTTGCTTCTTAGGTTTGACCATGTGTGTGACATCAGGGTGTAATCCCCGCAAGTCAAACAGTCAAAGATAATGCAGTTTAACCGTCTTGCACTTACATCATAATGCCACATGTAGCACCATTTCGTTCAGTTCATGCTTTGTTTTCACAAACTCAGGTTGCATTATCTTTAACCTTTGGTTAAGTTTTATGTAAATTTCACAAGAAGACAGAACATCTGAGAAATCATTGATACACACAAACATGAAATATGTCAAGTCAAATATGTCAAAGTTGCTGTGTAACATTTTATCTAAGTTTATTTATGCTAAATTGTATAGTATTGCTTACTTGGTCTAGTTATTAACTTAAACTTGCAAGGCCATCATCCACACATCATCTCTCTACTCTTTAAGCTACAAAGAAAATGTTTTAATACAAAAATAATAAAATAAAATAAAACAAAAATTAAAAAAGTCAGATGTTGCACAAGGAAGAAGAATTATTTCGTTGACAGGACAGGAAACTTGCAGCAGCACCAATAAGGCCCTGAGGCAACAGAATATTTAATTCTTCTGTACAAAGTTCATGAAATGCACAAGTTCATTACAGTTTGTGTCTAATTAGTGCAAATATAAGATCTAATATAAATTTGTAAGTCATCTGTAGTTTGCTCCAGTAGCTACCCAGATGGGTAACTGAAAGAAAAAGACTGGTCAGCTGTTTGTTCTTGCAGTACAGTTGAAACTGCCAGCTTCCACTTTTTCTTCTTTTTGTATATAATTTTTTGTTGTTTGTGAAAGTAAAAAGCTGGTGCAGAAGGATCAGAATCTGCACTACTCGCACTTCCACGGGTCCTCTTCAACAAGAGAGAACTCTGCTGTGTTGCCATTTGTGCCCATGGTGACCTGTAAGCAATTACCAAGAACATCTAACTATTGGGGCAAGGCACTGTCATTTACAACCAAATAGTTGGGAGCAGAGAAGCCATTGCTTCATTACATTCAGGCCAATAAGCCTGGGACTGATTTTAGTTTGCTAGTCCCCAACATAAAAACAGATCAACTCAAATACTCATACAATGATATAGTGATGCTAAACTTGGTTACTGACAAAATTACATCACATAGAGGATTAGAGTTGGCCATGTATTTTATGGATTCTCTGCCCAACCGAATTACAATGTTCATCAGTAATCAAAATGATCATAATGCAACTTTAACACTGGACAAAGAGTTGCATTATACAGGCAATAAAATAACAACAAAATTCTATTTTAAATTAACTGCAATGTTGCTGTTTTTGGTTTATGAAACTACAGTATAGAAATATATGTACTATATAATAATATAGTAATATATAAATATAATACTAAACATATAGAAATCTGAGATAGGCATTTCATGGAATGTTTGCATCACTTCAGATGAAACATGTTGAAACAGCAGTCTTTATGTATACCACTGGCTACAAAAAGCCAATCACTGAAAACTGTAATTTGGTCAGGGCTACCACAAATACATGTCCAATTAAATTGTCAAAAAAGAACAGTTTTTAATGAAATCAAGACATGACAACAAAATACAAGTCAAATATAATAGTGCACAAGACAATGCAATGCATATGATTGGTGCTTAAAAATCTAAACACTTTAATTTAGATTTCATGAGAATTTAAAAAAAAATGGTAAGTATAACATAAAAAGAACAAACTTTACTTTTGATAAAACCTGGTATCACAAAAACTGCTTTTTCATTTGACTAACAGGTGAATAAATTAATTTTAAAATATGTATTTAGATTTCTACCTCTTTTTAAATGCATTTTTGGGGGGAAATTTTGAGATTTATTATTCACACAAATATAGGAAGTCAGATAGAAAAGAACCACAAACACACAACACATAGACAGAGATGGGGAGGATTCTCTACATACAGGTCTCTATGTCCGTTAATGTGAAATGTACCTTACAGTCGTCTATCAAGATTGAGTTGTGATGAGCATAAACATTTTGGTTGGTGTTATTTTCAAAGAAGGATTGTGTCTTTGCCATCTCAAAGTCATCCATCCGGGACTGTTGGGCATCAAAGGTGTCAAGCTCATCTTTGGAAAGGTGGTAAACAATACCTGCTCCATAGGAGTCCCCAACTACATTGACCGAGGTACGGAAACGATCGCTGTATATCACAGAGGAGACATGAAACATTAGTTAGTTTGTCTAATACTCTTATTATTATTTATTATTATTACCAAATACCTGCTAAACTAATGACATGCTTTATATAGCAAAGGTTAACATGCAAACAACCTAAATTAAGATTGTGAATATAATAAACATGATACCTGACAAAACATCACCATGCTATTGTTATTGTCAACATATTAGAATGCTCATGCTGACATTTAGCCTGACAACCTGACACAGATGCCACCATGGTTTTAGGCTGGTAACTACTTAGGACACAAAAAGAAAAGAAAAGAAAAATACCCAAAATGAAAAGACCCCAAAAAAAGATTGTTACTGTGACTAGCTATGTAAAGGTGTAAGTTTTTCAAGGTTTATTAATTTGGTAAAATTCATAAAAAGGGTCTCCACCTTTCACATAAATAATAGTCACAGGGTCAACTTGATATCTGTAAATAGGTGAATCTGTAGGTGGGGCAGCTTATTCCCAGCAGAGTAATATCAGTATTATATTAAGTAAGTCTTGTCAATAGACAGGGAAGTGCCACCAAGTACCACCCTTTTTTTCTTTTAAACTGATCGTTACAGTGAGTTCCTCAGAAAACTCATCACTGCCTGATTTTCTACAACCACAAAACATATGGAAGAGACAGGAAAATATAGACAGGAAATTAATTATTTCTTTGTCAGAGACACATGGAAATTTGCACTTGCAAATTCAAATTCAAATTAATCATCTGTTTTAAATCTACTATTGTGGTTTAGTTCTACATTGGATACAGTTCATACATGTGAAGGTCATGGACAAATCCCTACAGTATAGATATACAGTATGGCTCATTAAAAGTAAATTCATGTGTAAGTTTACTTTATTAAGACTGTAAAACAGCAGGAAGCTGGTTTTCATTGAAAAATCTGTTGTGAATGATAACATTTGTCTTTTTTGTGATGATGACAAATTTTTGTCAGAAACAAAATCTGACTGGAAAAAGAGAAAAAATAATGGTGGTATATATATCAGACTCAAAATCTACACAATCTGGACAATTGATGATATGATGAATTGTACAATTAAAGTAGCACCAAAAATCGAATGCCTCTAAGTGCTAAATAACAGCATTTGTTTTCATGTTTAACTCACAGCAGCCAGTCGACGGCGACCAGGAGGCTGATGTCCTGAGTGGGTAGCCCCACTGCTGTGAGGATCAGAAGCATGGTCACAAGTCCAGCACTGGGAATACTGGCTGCTCCAACACTGGCTAGGGTAGCGGTCATACTGAACAGGAGACAATTTTAACTCTCAGCAGGAGGAAAAATCACAGCTCTGCATCATGTACTGCCACTGTAAACATTTAGCATTCAATATCTAAAAAAAATAATTAAATATATTATAAATGACTAATCACTCAGCCAAGGAAGTGTAATAATAATAATCAATACTGATGGGGAAATTCTTCTGGACATGCAGCCACTTTTAAAGCGTCATGGGTTTGGGTTTCAGTGTCTTGTACAGGGACACTTGGCCAGGACTTGGGGGAACCGGGAGTCAAACCACCAACACTGGGGTTCATAGATGACTGCCCAACCAATTGAGCTATGGTGAAAGTATACATGCCTATACATTTTCCTTATTACATTAACTGTGTGAAAAATATCCACAATGGTTCTATTCAGCTAAAAATATTAATTAGCGAACAGAATATAGTTTGAAATAAGGATTTAGATTTTTTGCTTGTGCTGATTTAAAACCCTTTTGAGAAAAATTTAGCCAATTTCATGACAAAATATTAAATGCAAATGTATTGAGACATCTTTCTGTATTCTCACCTGACAGTAACAATCTGTCCCCAGTCGAGTTGAATGCCATTCATCTGAGCAATGAAAATGGCAGCCACAGCCTCATAAAGTGCTGTGCCATCCATGTTGATAGTGGCACCCACAGGGAGGACAAAACGTGTTACTCTCTTATCGATGCCCAGATTGTCCTCTAAGCATCGGAACGTGACAGGCAAGGTACCAGCACTGCAGCAAACAAAGAAACAAGCAAAAAAACAACAGGAAGAAATTCTTTACTATGATAGTAATGTATGTTATGTAGTGAGGTTCAGTTTGCAAACTCTGGATCCAATTTGGGACTGAAAACTTATAAAATAAAAATAAAGAAATTTAAAACAAAGTACAGACTGACTATGGAGTAATGAATTAATTTAACTAGTTCACGCTTCAAGTTGCAGTACTTTTTGAAATTAATTAGACTATTCTTCTATTCATACTGTAATAGAACCACTTTGAACTATGGTAATTTATTCATTGTTAATTTGTTACAGGAAACAGGCTAAAGCTTTTATGAGTTTAACTTTACCAAAGAAGCCAAAGCAATTACTAGTGTTACAGTGTGGATCTCATAGAGATAGCGATTGTGACTCAGCAGTTGTTTTATTTGTTTTGTTTGATAATTAATAAGTGCTTCTTGTAGACTGTAGAGCATTGAGCAAGGAGGTACTTGAAATAACCAAGCTCACCTCAAGAGAGGAAAGAGTGTATCTCGTGTCATTAATAAAACATTGAGTATATGAAAGATATCCCACATGGAAGAAAAGTGACTGATAAGACTACTTCATAGTTACAACTTGAAATAAAAGTTATAGTTGTAATTCAGCTAAGTTATATAGTCAGGAAATTTTAATGAGATCAAATTTAGATGTTTACTACTGAAAACCAGTCTTCCCCAGTTCAGAGTTGGCATAAAAAACTTTTAAAGCCAGTCTCTCCTGTGATCTGGTGTCATGAGTGACTGAACTCCAAAGACATTAAATATCTCAGCAACTTAAAAAGCAAGTCCTTTTAGATGAAGACACGAACATGCAGGTCTAGATGTTAGTGATGACCATCTGACCTTTTTATCTAACTTATAGTGATGTACAATCATCATGTCATCAAGAATCAAATGGCACTGAGGTAGACGCTGTCCAGTGGGTTTAAGGAGAGCAGCAGCAAAATGAGCACACGCAACCCTGTCTCCTAAAAATTAAGTTTGTATACAACTAAACGAACGTAATTTTTAGGAGACAGGGCTGGCACACAAGATATCTCCACCATCCACCAGTATGGTTGAAACACATTTCTGTATGACTTTTTAAAGGAATTAGACATAAAATTGTCCTTCGGTTAGAAAGACAATCGTCTGTCAATCCCAAGTATTTATAATTAATTACAGCAATCAGCCACAACATTAATGCTGCCTGATGGTTTTAATGTTGTGGTTAACATGTGTCAGCATGGGAAAAATGTTATGGTGGCCATTGCCAATAGTTGTCAGAACATACAGTGGATTGCAGCTTGCTGTGTTTGGGGCTGGCCCCTGTACACCACAATATTAAAACCACCATCATTTACCATGTGGCTATAGGTTTAAGGGAAATTTGAGCATTTATTTAAACATGCAGCACATCAGAGATGGTTATAATGTGTTCTTCAACAGAAATATCTCATACCTTGATGCTGTTCCAAGTGCAGTGACCCAAGCCTGGAATATTCCCATGAAGAACTTGAAGGGATTTTCTCTTACTATTACAAAATATATAAGTGGAAGGAAGATGCCTCCATGGATGATGAGGCCGACTATCACAGTGACCATGTACATCCCCAGCTGCCTTGCAACAACTTCCAAGTCAGCAATGGAGATGATCTTCCCACAGATTAGACAGGCAATACCAATAGGAGAGTACCTGAAGATAAACACAGGATATGTTTGTGAAATGAATTACACCAATCATACAACAACACAGTGTTGGTGGTGGTGCGTGTGTGTGTGAAGGGGCGGATTAATTGCTCACTTTGGGATACTGTACATTAATATATTTTTTGGGTAGAACAAAAAACAGGGAATGGTTTAGCAGTTTCACTTCCTGTGTTAGACAGCACTTACCACATAATTGCACTAACGAGCCTCATAACAATCTCATTCAGGACGTTGAAAAAGTCCAACATCAGCTTGGCCTTTTCTCCCATTTTCCCCATAATAACTCCAAAAGCAACAAAGAATCCAATCAGACCTTAAAGACACACAATACAGCAATTTTAAATCACAAATTAATTAATTAAATTAGAAAATGACTATCCTAGAATGATGGCTCGTGGCTCATTAAAAGACACATGTATATTCTGCATTTTGTATTGTTTTCAATACTACAATTAATGTTACATTCACAGAGGTTTGTTTTTGGCACATTTTTTTGAATTTATCTATAAGCAGAGTATCTAAAAGTTATGGTGGGTTAAATAATGAGTCATGGGAGAAGTGATTACTTTTCCATGGATACATACATTTTCAAAAGGACACATAACTATTATGAGAAAATTTTACAAAACATATTTGACTTGAAAACATGTAGCTCTTGATGCAGACTAGAGCTTTATGTTTTCTGTTATAAAACCTGATGCAGCATTAGTAGTAGAATATGTTGTTTGAGTGTTTTATAGCTGTTAGGTTATGTGATTGAAAATGTATAATTTCCTTTAAAGACACTTTTTCTTTTCAGCTACTTAGTAGATGTGCTTACAAACTTTTCACCTACCCAGGACATTCATCCCACTCTTGAAGTGAAGTGACTTTTTGACTGTGAACTGTGGATGTGCTTTAGTCCTGTTAGTGGGCACTGGAACTTTGGTGGATACTGTCTGGATCTGGACAAGAAGTAAAGAAAATAACAAAGAGCTGGAGCAGCTGACATATGACTCAGACATTACAGTACATGGTGGGTGAAAACTTTGTGACTCCTACCTGCTGAAAGCAGGCTTGCACCAAGTTTTCTGGAAAAAGATTTCGGATGAGATCAAAAAAAGCATCCACACTGGACACATCGTCGTTTTTCTTTCCCTGCCCAAGATTAGCTCTCAGCTTGGGGTTTCCAGGATGGATGAGCAGCACCAGGATCACTCCCAGGACAGCTGCGATCACTGTTGTTGACATGTAGTACACCATGGCCCTGGTGCCTAAGCGGCCACTGGATTTGGCATCCAAACCTGCTAGTCCTGTTGGCATAGCATGTTTTACAGGACAATAAATTAAGTGTTTAATATTTAAGAGATTATAAAATATACTATACTTCAGTGAATGGATCCTACTGATCCAAAAGGTTTTTCTCTTTAACAGAGAATAATAAAGTTAGATTTTTGTTACATTTGTCTACAGTATCTACTATATATATGTATACATTAGATATGTATTTCAGTGGAAATCCAGGCAACACAGTTAGCACATTGGCGCTCAAAATAAAAAATAAAATGTAGGGCTATCTATTTGTCATTATCTATCTATAAGTTTGGAAAAACAATGTCTATCGAAAAACAATGTCTAAAAATCTGTGTAAGTGTACACCTAACAATAACAGAGTGTTCCCCTTCCCCCACACAGATTTTATCTATAAAAAAAATGATAAAAAGATAGATAAAAGAAGAAGATGATGACAAATTTTGTATAGATTTTTTTGTATAGATTGATATAGACTGTCTACTCTCTCATCTCTCTTGTTGCAATTCAAATCCCAGATAGCAACAAGTAGCACCATGCGACCTAATTTCAGGTCACTTGTCAGCAAATTTGCAAGGAACATTTGCAGCAGCTACTGTATCTCACCCACCTGTGACCAGACTGGAAACAACAAGAGGCAAAATAAGCATCTTCAGCATCCTCATTAGTATCTCCCCCGGGAAGCCAATGATCATAATAACATCAGGAGGCAGGGGCGATATGTGCCGCAGCAGCATTCCAGTGATGGAACCTAGAAACACACCTGAGCCAGAGAGAAAACATAAATCAAAAACAAAGCTATGTTACTCTGAGCCACAAGTTACAAATCATGAACACTTAATGTGTTTAAATAAATATATAAACATCTGTGCAAAAATTAAAACCTAGTCTCCTGCTCATTTTGGTATATTTGAATGACTAATAAAGAAAATACAGTATAAAAAAACCTCACCTTCTGTTTTGCATGATGTTACTATAGGTACTATTATTAGTGTGTGATGTTAAGTTTGTAAGTTTGCCTATGTTACAGCAGCAAATAAAATAGAATGAAGGCATACAACTTTAACATTTATCTGTGAACAGATGTACAGTAAATGTGAAAATGTATTTGTATTTAAATGTGAAATGTAAACTTATATATACCCAGTGATGGTATACTAATATATGCCATCACTGGGTTCAGTGTCTTGTCCAGGAACATTTTGACATGTGGCCAAGAATCTGTGCGAACCAGAAGTCAAACCATCAACCCTGGGGTTCATTGGCAACTGCCCTAATAACTGAGCCAACTGAGGGTTTGACAAAAGTGTGGCATTAATCATTCAGGAATTACAGCCATTTTCATACACACACACATTTCTTCTTCCCTTGAGATGCTTTGCCGGGCCTTTATTGCAGCTGCCTTCCGTTGCTGCTTGTTTGTGAGTCTTTCTGGCTACAGTCTTGTTTTCAGTAAGTGAAAAGCATGTTCTATTGGGTTGAGATCAGGTGAATGACTCGGCCAGTGAGGAATATTGCATTTGTTTGCCTTGAGAAACTCTTGGTTGTTTTTTGCCATATATTTTGGGTTAATGTCCATCTGCAATATGAAGTGGAATTAGTTTTCCAGCATTTGGCTGAATCTGAGCAAAGAGTATAACCCATAAAATTCACAATTCATCCTAACACTTCTGTCAGTATTCAGATCATCAATAAACACCAGTGAGCCAGTTCCACAAGCAGCTATATATGCCCATGCCATTACACTGCCTCCACCATTTTAACAGATGATGTGGTATGCTTTGGAAAATTCTGGTACAAGTTATTCTTGGTTTCATCAGTCCAAGGATCTTATTAGAACTGAGCAGGCTTTTTAGATGTTTTCTGGAAAAGTATAATCTGGCCTTTCTGTTGTTGGGTGTTACCAGTGTTTTGCACCTTGTTGTAAAGCGTCTGTATTTACATTCATGAAGCCGTCTGTGACTGTAGACTTCGACAATGTCACACCTACCGCCTAAGAGTGTTCTTGACTTGATGTCATGAAAGGGTTCTTCTTCATCATGGACATTATTCTCAAAACCACCTCCAGGCTATTTTATTACCTTAATTAGTCACGGAATAATGAGGGAACAGACCACACCTTGTCATGCAACAGTTTCTTTGCCATTTTTTCCATTTTATTTATGATCTGCCCAAAATAGGGGTGTGTGTATGGTTGATGCAACACTTTTGTCAAACCCCTTGAATTAAAGCTAAAAATCTCGACTTAGATCACATCTTATGTGTTTCATTTCAAATTAAATGCGGTGGTGTACAAAGGACAAATTTAAAAAAGTATTTCTGTTCCATTATTTACAACCTTATATATAAAGTGAAATATGAAGTAGCTCCTCATTTGCACCTTACATTGTATTTTAAATGCAACATGACCATAAAGACAAAATACAGTTATCATATTTTAACTTCTAGAAAGAAGTCGTTGAATTTTTATATTTAAATGGCATGTGGTGAAATGTTTTTTCTTCGCAAAAGGCAGCGCAGTGGCTCAATTTGCACCTCAAATAATTTTCTTTAGACTGGACATTGTATAGACATGGAAACATCATGTGTTGCATCAAACCTCTATTTCACTATTTTCAATCACTCCGATATCTATTTTAATCTGTCAGTTTGGACATGTTCATTTAATTCTGGGGTCATTTCACAGTCACTTTTATTATCTAATATTTAGTTAGTTTTATGTGACTATTTTATTGTATCATCTTATTGTATGAAATGAGTTTTCTTTCTAAGGATGAGCATTTTTGAGTTACGCTGTGAGCATAGAAGAAAGTTTCAGTCCACTGTACAGTATGTCTGTGCATACTGTGGAAAGACAATAAAGCTTCTTGAATCTTGGAATTAAAATTAATGGATTGTGGATGGAAGGACGAGTGGATGGCTTAATCGGAGTAGCAGTACTATAAACTTACCGAGGATTGTGAGAGTGAGAACCATGTTCTTCATGATTTTATCACACAGACCACCACATGCACTCTCAGGAGTGTCCACTATCGGCTCGAGATGGCTCTCATCCATCCTGACCTCCACTTGCTTCTGCATTTTGTTGGCACTGAAAGTTTTAGATAAAAAAAACACCCTCAATTGGACAACAGTGTTAGGACTGCAACAAAAACTGGGGGAAGAAGATGGCCTCATGTCAAAAAAAAAAAGAAAATTGTATTAATATTGACGAATTAGGCTACAGTGCTATACTAGCTGATTGCAAAAATGCTAAAATGCACAGTTTGTTGTTTATTGTGTCATTAAGTATCTAATGGGGGCATATGCAAACATGAATAAAATCAATTAAATTCACACACATACATTCTGAATATATGCAAAGTTGTAGAAGTTAGAAAATTACCCTTCATAATTACTGATTCTGAAAAAATGCACAGAATCAATACAGAGCATGTTTATAATCTGCATTTTATACAAATTAATCAAGTTTTCCTTGGTAACTTTGAATAAACAGGACACCAGCTTTTACTCATATCCCACTCTTTGTTACTGCTGCTGTTGCTTCTGTTGTATGTCCATGCATGGTAATTTATGATAATTTGAAAGACTCTGTTTGTGTGTTGAATCAAAGATGTGATCTAGGAAAGCTGCATGTAAGGTTCCAGAAGGGTGTGTGTATTGGGAACATTTTTGCAAGTACGTATTGTAAATGTACAAATATGTGTTTGTGTTAGTTGGTCTTTTTCAGTTTTTAACATACTAACATGTTACAAGGGTATCTCCAGACCTTGGTAATTTTGTTGCTTAGAGACACAGGATAATAATTTCAGCTCATGAATTCATCCATCTTACTATGCACATTTTAATCTTCCTGCTTCATCATGTCACTGAAGCAATGAGTATCTCAAGTTTGTTGTGGTCTGGTGTAAAGCCTCTTTGACTTAAAGATCAGCTGTCCCCTGTGCAGCCTTTCAATCCTCTGTGGAGCGCAGACGTGCACAGTTATGTAAGAGTAAATGCCCATGTCATTTGTACACTCTTAACCTTCATGACTTAAACACCTGGTATATTTATGCTGACAGCAAACTTATAAGAAACATAATAAAGTTTCTCTCCGCAAAGGTTTGAGAGAAAAGTCTCTACCCGAAAAATACTTTCCCTCAGAAATAAACTCACAGCTAAATAGGCAAAGTGACAAATTAATAATTGTGTTTTTTATAGAAACATAATGTGTTATTCATCCGCATTCAATAACAAATTTGGTAATTCAGCATTTTAATTATTTCTGTACTAGACATGAAAGGGGACAGAGAACATGTAAGGTAAAGACAGAACAACTGCCAAGTCAATCACACCTGTCTGATACACTGTGCTCTAGCACTAATGGGACTTAAATCTTTTAAAGAGGATAGAATTAGCACCTCAAGCACACAACCAAGTTATGTAACAGAAAAGGGACTTCCCAGGCAAAGTCAAGGTGTCACCACCACACTGACAACAGTTATGCTGGAGATTACTAATTCAAATACCAAACTTTGCTATTGAGACCACATTTATATTTGTATTGATTCAACTCCAAAGAACAGAAACTTATCAGTTTAAGACTAAAAATACCCAAGAAACTTTCATGTTAGCTAAGTAGGCAGTTATTTGAAGTAGTTAATTCGAAGAAGTAAAGGATGCCAATGCAAGGAAATCATTTTGCACCAAACCCATTAGGAGCTGCAGAAAGATATATGATCTTAATGTCTGGTTCTGAGGCTAATGCAAAATGGTCAAAAGACAAGATAGAGAGTGTGCAGTTTTCAAAAAGCACTGACAACAAAATAATATTCAGAAAAATATATATATATAGATAAATATCATAGGCTACTACAGGATTACTAATGATGTACAACTCATTATAACAGTTACTTCTAGACATAATAGGTCATAGCTACTGTTGCATCTCTGATGCATCATCCAGCTTTGAGTGGAAGGCTGCACAGAAGCTGCTGAACAATATGCTGATGGCACCTTCTGTAATATCAATGTCAATTGATATTAAACTACTACCACATCACAATATACTAATAATACTGCTTACCAGATGTTTTGTATATTGCTTGGGACTGAACTTGTACTTGCGGAGCACTACTACACAGCCAGTGGTGTCAGTGAAAAAATTAAGTCATGGCTTGTGCAAAAGTAAATCCAGTCAAACATTCAAAAAGTCCTCAGCCCTTAGAAAAGAGCTCTAGAGTGGTTAAAAATCTGTAGACTAGTTCTTCATCACCATTCAATGTATATCCACAGTCACAGATGCCTCATTCAGCTGCAGGAAGGTGCATAAGGTAAACTGGCTAACATGAAGGTCTGACATTAGGCTCCGAGACAGGAAGGTGGAGTCAACCTTCTAAGATTAGCAGGGGAGTGAAAAGCCTTGTTGCTGCCTTATTCGAAGTTTTGTTTTGTTTACTTCTTCTTCCAGTAAGGCCCATAAAATGCATGGTTTGCAGAGCTTCTATTTTACAGGATCTCTTCAAAAATGAATTCAGTAGTAGCAGCCCATAATTAATTTCTAACACAGAGTGGTATCATGATGGGATAAGTGTGAGATGATGTGGTGCCAATGGTGTGTGCTGCACACTGGCTCTAGTGAAAAATTTAACAATGGTAGTAACATTTAACATTTAATGTCAGTTTAAGATTATGATTATCCAGTTCTGAACAGAAAAGCTTTTTCAGCTTAAAACATATCTTGGAGTGTTGCTGTTGAAGCCTGCTGTGATCCAGACTCACTGAACAGCACTGGCAGCAGTGCAGAAAAATTTGCTTCTAAAGGTTTTTGAGCTGGGCTCACTCTTCTAACCAGTCAGAGAATTTCAATTACTTCAGCTGGATTAGTAGTTTTGCAGCATTATCATTTACTGTAATTTCTATTATTACCTGAAGCACTAGGCAGAGCATGATGGAGTGTAGCAGAGCACAGCAGAGCAGGGAGAGGGAGGGCTCGGTGGAGCAGAGTGGATTGATCTCAAGTCTCATGCTAGTGCTAGCTCAAGTTGCATATTGAAACTTTAATAATGTCCGATCAAATGTAGTCTGTTTATCTGTGCCACCATGTGAGATATATTAGTACAGATGCTAATTTTCTATCCAAAATGTATTAATTATCATTTTAGCCAGCTACGAGTAAGGCACAAAAAAATGTTGAGCATGAAGTTCACAATAAACAAAGTAGCAAAAAGCTTCAAAGTGAAAACCTATAACAGAATAAATGTTGATTATAACACTATAACAGAAATAGTAATTACAATTGTTTTCTTCAGTTGATGATCTGAATAAAGACAAACAAAAAGCAAATTAAGACCAATATTAACTCATTTTATATATTTTATAAGTTAAATAAGTTTGTTTCATTGTGGTATTTAACTTGAATGTTTTCTTGTACTGCTGTGCATTCACAAGATTTTGGTACAGATGATTGTTGTGATGTGATGATGGTTCCAAATCATTCAGCAGAAACGTAGCATAGTAACAACATAAGTGATTCAGGCCTTGATTTGAAGTATTTGCCGAGAACTACTGTTCTGCTTAGTCACTGAGTTGCCTCAATGCGATTGCTCTCTTCCTGGAAGTGACCATGCCTTCTTTTAGTCTCTCAGAGTGACATGTCCATTGTACTATGCAATCAGTGTGAGGGTGCATTTGTTCTTTAATATATTGTGGGGGTGAATTTTTATGTTGACAAAATGATTACCAAGGTGTCTATGATGTCATTGAAGCCATTTGGATATTTTGACAGTCATCGTGCTCTGACCTATTTGGTCTCTTATTATAGGTTAGTCATGATGCCATGCACTGTCTGTAAGCCTTGTTAGTTCTCATTCATAGCATAATTTAGTTGTAAAAATGGGGCTATGACAGCTGGCCCACATTAATACTCTATCCCTTGACGTGGGAGTGAAATAATTGCTTGGTCAGAATCAAAGGAGAATTGAATGCCAGCTGTCTGATAGCAGATTGACTGACTATTAAAAGACCATGTAGCACTTGTAGGAAATAGGTCTATTATACCTGCAGTTTGCAGAGTGTCTGGATGTAACTGTGTTGAGTAGGTGACACTTTATATCTATGTGAAGATTTCCTTTACAAAGCTGCTCTCAGAGCTTGGACATGGAGAAGAGAAACAATCTAAGAGCACATGGCAAAACATTAGTCCATGCAATTCCACACCTTTTCTCTCCTCAGCACCAATCTGACCTCATGCAGCAACACCTGACAACGCACACCACGCTTAGACAGCAGGTGTCTATAATTAACTAATCTGTCCTGAGCCATCCTAATCCAGCACACATACATGGACACACTCGAGGAAGTCTACAGCTGTAATTCCTTAGAACATATTTCTACAAATCAAAAAATTAACATACTGTGCCATGGAGGTTATGTGGTTATGATGATAGTTGATCACTTTCTGGTAATCAAATAATATTAAAGTTTAACAGACCGTCTCTATGAGCTTGTCCTTCATGCTTGATTGTGGCAATGATTGCGCACGTCTCTGCACAACAAAGTTCCACACACACCAAATCTTAATCATGAGTGCCACTAATGTTATGACTAATGTTATGATACTATGAATGTAAATACTTTTATATGATATTAGCCTGTATGCTTATGTATAGTTACTTTTTGAAAAATGCAATATGGGAAATCTGTAAGTGCTTTCATTAGTAATTTGTGTATTCAACTGACCTTTGTTATTGGCTGGTACCTCTGTGAAGAATGTGTTGTGTAGTGGTAACCATAAAAAATATTATAAACAACACAATGTGCAACATGCATGACCCTGTTTTGGTCTAATCTGTCCTGTTTTGTTCTGTTTGAATAAAATTTGATATGTCCTGTGCTACATACTTGACACACATGACATTCAAAACTACAATCTAAAAATTTAACAACAGGGTCAGTTTTTGTTGTCACTGCCATTGTTATTGATTTGCTGCATTTTGAATATATGTTGTGCCAGATAACATTTTAGATAGTTACTATGACACTGTAAACCTTAAAATATATGGAAAGGTGAATATTATGCTTAAATTGAATGTTTGAGAAATATAATGTTAATTTTCACAGACATAGTTTGTAGGATGTTAAGCAAAATAATCTCTCAGTCACAGTTTTATTAATATGCTCAAGTGTATCTTAAAACAATATGTACAATGAAAGGGTTTTTGGTCACTGTATACTGTTCATTTTGTTCATACTAGTCCTAAATAGGGGTCTTCATTTATAGTAATTTCCATATAAATATTGAGGGACAAAATCCAAAGTCCCTGATTTATCTAAAATGCTTTCTAAAGTTCAGCCAAACCTAATATAAGGCCACAGCCTTTTAGGTTGGACCAATCAAACTCATATACTCTTAACTGATAGTGGGTTTAGTACCAAATTATGTCTTTGTGCTTCAACAGCAGCAGAGGGAAAGTAACACAGCTGTACTGAACAGATTTGGAAGATACTCAGCTGATTTGACAAACTGGCTGCCAAAGCCTCATTTAGAAAACATTTTTACACTGAATTAGGACTGTAGATTTCGTCCTCCATCACTTGCTTAGAAACTGCTTTAAAAGGGGATGTTTTTGTCTTCTTTTGATTAAGGTTCCTCTTTGCTACTGCAGCTTTCCTTTGTTTTTCATTATACCATCATCAGCACAAAAACTTTCTACTTTCCTCATTTCATAATTACATTTTATATTGTTTTCCTTTGATGTATCAGAAAGTTAGCTGGTGACTATCTGGATTTGAAGTTAAATTTGAAGAGTCATCCATTTTATACTTAACTAGGTTTATATGGAATTCCTAAAGTTATGAAACAGCTTTAGTCCATCTCCTATGCATGTCATCTAATTTGCCAGTAAATAATTGAATGTTGCTACAAGCCAGGACATGCCCCTGCTTTATGTATGGTGTGTATGTCTGTCTCCCTGAGTCTTTACATATGTACATAGATACAAAAAACTGGAATCAAACCAATACTTCACAATTCTTTGTCAGTACCATATTATCACCAATCAGTGTGAGAAAGTGCAATCATTAACAACACTGAAGTCTTAAAAAACCTACAGAGATAAAACTAGTTTAGAGCAAATTTATTTAATTTGTCAACCAAGGGACTGCTGGTATTGAAATAAAGGGATGAATGGCTCCAAGTAGACTCAGATACAGGTTGTGTAGGAAATACTGTAAATACCAACAGATTCTCCAACTTAAACAACTGAATAGGCTGTTTATCCCTACTCTCTTCATAGCATGCTAGTAGAAAGTGTATCAGACTGTCATTGCCAAAGTTATAATAATAAGCATGTGGTTAAAATGATGGAATAATAACAATTATAATAATGACAAACTTTATTGTCATTATTGGTTACAAACGCTTACAGTTTGGGTTGGGTTTATACATAAAAAATGTTTTGCTAATACTTCCTTTCAACCTGACCTTCACCCAAGGGGGACTGTCATCCTGTTCTACAGCCAATACAACTAGAGTAACAATAAAACTATGGTCACAAAGAGACAGTCTTCCATATCTACAATGACCAACACTTCTTTGTACCAGTGATGAGGGAAGTGTAAAAGACCAAAAGGGCACGAAGTGACAAAACGGGGAAATACATTCTAGGTGATGCAGTCAGAATCAACAGAATCAAAGTGAAAACACCATAAACAAAAAAAATCAGTTTCGATTGGAATGTCAGTATTACTTTTGTATTGCTATATTGACTTAAGTTCAATGAATGAATGAATGTCTGTAAATAAAGAAAGAAGAAACAAACATAATCAATAAAACATTAAATTTAAACCAAAAATAAAGTCAATATCTGCATGTTTTAATAGCCTTCATCTGTGTGGTAACAGGAAACAGCTCTCAGATATTCAGGTCAGCTGAAGTCGTGCTCAACAAAAAGCCCAGAAGGGCATAGCAGTCAGTTTCTGTTACTGAGCAACACCTATAATTTTAATGTTTTGCTTATCTAAAACTGGCAGATATAATAGAAAGATAAAATCTTTTTTGTATGAATTTATGTACAACATATATTAAGTGTGGAATTATGCTACCTATACCTCACAGGTATTTACACCTTGTACATAAATATTATTGAAAAAGAATACATCTCCCAGCATGCTTTAACCTCTGTTACATAACATAGACACGTGACTGAAAGTCCATTAACTCCACAGAGATTTAGTCTAAGCATGTCCCAGCCTGGGGGTCAAGCCAGTCCGTAAAATAGTGATAATTCAGTAAGCCAGAAACAATGAGGATTAATGAAGTTTTCTGATGGTTCCATGTTCCAAAGTGTTAAACTGTCAACACTTTTAGGAATTTCATGCTTTTAGATCAGTTAAATTGTATGCTACATCAAAGGTTTAAAAATCTCAGTGTGCTGTAGAAGAAAGCTACACGAATATTATCTGAAGACTAAAATAAACCAATTTCTGCTCACACTTCAGACTTGTTACTTATTTTTATCAACCTTCTTTAATTTACAGCCAAATTTGGATTTTATAGTGCATATCTTCAACACATTTATTGTGTCTGTTGATAATAAAACTTGTGATCAGTAAGAGGACGTTTCATTAAGCGTGGGAGAATTTCATAATAAACATAAGAACTGTCTTTTAAAAATGTTGGTCTGGTAAAAATGATTACTTGTAGCATGTAAAATGCAACCCTGGCACCAAAAATTACATTGTATACATAATGTATAATTAATGTATACAGCTAAACTGCAAGCGTGCAGGACTGACAAGCAGGAGACCCGAGTTTGAGACCAAAGTCCGGCATAAGGTTGGGATTAGGCAAGAAAAGTACTGATCTTAGGGTTAGAGAAAGATTGTGTTTTGGTTTCATTTTTAATGCAGACATTGAGTATGTTAGGTGATTCGTCTTTTAACCCATCCCACAGTCTTTCCCTGACCTTAACCTAGTGCTGTGATGGCTGAACACAACCATAAAACACTTTAATAATGCTACACTCACACATCTGGATGTTGAACTGCAACGTCGGATATTTTCGCGGAAGAGAAAACGGGATTTTGTAGACCGGATATTTTGTCGGACAAAAATATGCTGCCGGTGGACATTTCATTGATATGTTTAGTATCAACGCATTTGCAACTTGAAATCTACATTGATTGTAAATATATTATTATTATGTTAACAGAAAATTTAATCTGGTTGCAAATACATTCCCCAAGACAATGTGTTTGTGACCACAGTTTAGTTGTATACATGAAAGTAAGTTTTAGAAGACAGGGTTGGTAAAATGGTATGAGAATCACTTGATTTTTTAGAAATATTAGTCTGAATGGTATAATTTTTGTCCTTCTAAATCTAAAAAAACTAATTCTATTTGGGTTACTTTCTACTGTAAATATGTGGAAGACGTACTGTCCATTAAATTGTCCACAAACTTCATCAAATCCTCTTGTTGAACATGTTCCAAAATAATGTCACCAATAAATCTTTTCCACAATTTGATCTTGTGATCATTGTTGTTAATAGGAGTAGCTTCCCAGTTTCCAACAATAAGGTGATCATAACTGGGAGCTATTGATGTTTCCATAGCTGCACCAGAGATACTAGGTACTATTGATTTTCATAGTTGAAATAGTGATGTGTGAGACAAAACAAATTCAAAAGAGGAAACTAAGAAGTGGAGCTGGGACACAGATCTTTTAATTCCTAGTATTAAGGAATTTCTTCTACAGCAGATTAAGTATTAATGCTATTTATTTAATTTTTCTTGATGCTTCATTGGACAAAACTTTGGAGTGGTTAAAGGTTGATCTTTCAAATTTGAAAATTTAAGTGTAAAAAATGTATGTCAGCAGGTAAGATATTGTTATTTGTTGTTATCTTAAGTTTTTGTCAAGGTGCACTGAATAATGTGGTGATGTTTTACTTGAGCCTAATTGAAATCAAACACAGTTTTATCACAGGCTCAAAGGTTTTCCAAGTGTATGATAATCCTGAGCATGCCACATATTGAAACAGTGTCCAGACTATCTTAGATCTAAGGTAGAGCAAAAGTGTTTGCATGGCAATCAACTATAAAATATGCTACAGTAATCCTTAAATCAATCAATAGTGGCTAAATGTGGATTGCTCACTTGAATCAGTTCAAGCATCCAACAATAAGAAACACAGCTCTTCCACTAAATACCAGCACACATTTGTTTTGTACTAGTGAAATGCATTTTGTTTTAAATGTGTGACTTTTAACTTTTATACAAGTGATATTTAAAGTCTTTCAAGAAGCATCTAAGAGTGCATGCACATATACTTTTCAAATATACACGGACAGTGCTGTCACTGGCTAACAGCAACGCTGTTTTGCATCATAGAGACATGGATTGCAATCATGATGCAGGGATGATGATCCTGCATCAGTGATGATTTTAATGACATCTGTCTTGTAAGAGCAGCATTTCATTTGGATCTGAGCCAGAGCTCAGCACCAGCTCCTGATTATGAAAGTTAACTGCTCTTACTTATGCAGGAGATGTACAATTAACACATTTCAGATCAGACGAGCAGCTCTTGACTTGCTCTGCCATCATGCCCTCCACTTGAGAATGAAGTTGAGAAGGAAATGCTGTTTCTACTCAAACTCATTTCACATTTTTTCTTGTCTTTCCTTATACAGAGTAAGGCAAATTACATTAACATTAACATTATATTAAAGCTTAGGCTAATTATACAGCTAAGAAGATATGCTAGTGTGTTGTCCTAATAGACGTTTGGTGAGAATAATGAGCATTAATTCCATCTCTGTGCATTCAAGATCTTGCTCCAGAAAGTGTTTAACCTATCTAAAAACCAGCCACCCTTGACTGCACTGACCGACCAAACCTGCCACTAATACATACAGTATTTACCAAAACAAACCTGGTGTAAAACAACAAGGCTTTCTTTAGAGTTTGGAAAACTGACACCTTTGCAATGAACATAGGACTTCTGAGATGATGTAACCTATTAACAGACTCAGCTCTTAGTGTTCATAAGCATCAACAATTGTTAAAAACTTTAATAAGTGAAAAATAACATGTATGAATATGCTTTTGTTTTGTTACAAGGCACCTTGAATGGAGCTAGGCCAGCTGGTTCCTCTTGTTTCCAGGAAACTGAACTTAGTGGTTGCACTTGGACATGCTTACTGAGAGTAATTGCACATTTAGAGGTTAATAATGTGCCTCATGCCTGAGGCTCTGAATAAGCAAATGGAAGAGGTGGGACTCTAAATTTCTAAAAAGGCATTTTAAATTGGTCGAACCTGGAGAGGATTCAATTGTAGAGTACAATAAAAAATTGAACCCTTTCGTGAGAGAATAAAATGATGAGGAAAATATTTCTTAATTGTCTCACTGGCTTGATAAATGAAAAAATATCATAGATATAATGAGAAATATGAAAATATTCTAAAGCTGTGAAAGATACTATACTATAGCTATCTATTTACCTTAACCATATAGCACAGTCCACAAATTTAACTAAAATGCATTGTTTCATTTATACAATTATATTTGTTGTCGCATTCTCTAACAAGAAGCATAAAAAAGCAACTGATGTGCAATCCATTGAGTTAATTTTACTCTGGATTTACAATACAACCCTTCTAGCTATTCTTTTGAACTCCATCCTTATGCATCCTTGTCTCGAGTTGGAGAGTGGTGGGAGTGATTCTCACAGAGCACCATATCTGTAATGATACACATGTGGCCCAAGGCTAGCAGTTGTGCATCACTTTAAGAAACTGTCACTTCCATAAAATGCATGAGTTGACTTGTTCCCATCCTGAGATGTTAAACTCATTAATCTTTTAATTCACTAAGAGGTGTTTCTAGCATTTTAGGAGTTGGTTAAGGACCAACTGAGCTTACTTCAAGACTTTGTGCACTGATAATTTTCACTGAGGCATTTTTCCTGTATCCTGGGTTGACCTACAATGTGCCATTCAGGTGTAGAAGTGGGAATACAACCAAGTACAGCACCAACCGTTACATTGAGCTACTCTATACGTACAACTGGGTTACAAAATCAAGCAACCATCTTCAGGACCAGTGGCATGCTAAAGATGAAGCCTGAGGGAAATAATTTACATTACAGACAGAATACCTCTTTTACATTTTAAGTTATTTTGGCAATTATATGCATGCACAAATGTTCTCACAAGGAAATTAATATAATTATCCTTAAATGAATATGCTCACCTGGGGAAGTCTTCCCTTCTTTAAATGTGTGTACTTTCCTGATTGGACAAAAAATATTTTCCTTTAGGTGTGCTCAAATAGTAGTAGTAGTATTAAGATTTGCAGAGTTTTGGGAGAGAACAAGTGTTGCAGTGGGTTCTTCCTCCTCTACTCTAAGGTATAGAAGTCCTTGCACCTGCCCCTTGCAAACACTCTGCACATGCATAGGCTGCACAGTGATGCACAGACAGAGGAGGCGGAGTTTGACATGAGAGATCAGTACTGTACCTCCTCTCACGCGTGTTCTCTAAATTAAAGAGTAATAGATTAGCAGACTTTCGCCCCATTTTTAGCAGCATGACATCATACAGTAAAACAGAAGCCTCTTCTAGTTACAACATTAAGGCCCTAGCCCATTAAGTCTCTGTCGTTCGTGCACATGTTTACTGTATAGTTTTGTTTCTTTCTTTAATTTTTGTATGTGTAGGTATGTGCAGCAGAGTTACTAACAACTTAATATGTAAGTACAATTGTATTTTCCAGTCTTGACTTCTGTTTTTGCTGATTTTGTTTTGTTTACAGAAGAAGAATGCAGTAGATCTAGGGCTGCCAATCATCATTTGCTTTATTCTGTCTATTCACTTTGAAGGTTGCAGAGACTAACTACTGAGCTTCTCATTGTTAAACTGGCCAGGCTTAAAAGGTGTCCTGCACAAAGCCGCAGAGAGCACAGTGAGTGTCTACGTCTCAGGAGTAAGAGCTAAGTTTAGCAAATCCTCTCATGGGTTTCTCAATGACAGCACATGTTGGATAGTCTGCAGTGAAACTTGAGAATGCAAATCTTACATGCAAACATGCTGCAGACACATATTTACTACACATATTTACTATGCCATAAATATGCAGCCCATACATGGTGTGCTGCCATGTATGTGCACATATTGAACATATACATACAAAAAAGGGAGATGTTCCATGTTCTTTCTGGGTAGTAGAAATGCTATTTTGATTATTTATTTAGTTTTTTATTTACAAATCTTTATTTTGGAAATTATATCACAAAAACACATGGTAACATGAAGAGATTATGAGACAGTGGGTGTGTATCTTAACCAGCTCACACTAACTTATTTGAAGTGCAGAACAATAACATGTACACAAATGCGAGACAATAGGTGTTCCAGTTCTCACCTTACATAATATTGACACAGATACAACAAAATTAACAAACGTCTAAATAAATGAATATTTAAAATGTAATTATCTAAAAGTCAGCATTATGTGATATTGACAAACAAAACTACTTCATGTTTTTCTCTATCCAGTCTCGAAAGTTGGCTACTCGTGTGTGAACTATGTAAGACTGCTGGTGGCTGTTTTCCTCATAGCTGAAACTTTCTAAACCAAGCAGCTGCCAGTCTATATTGGAGGCTCCCTGAGTCTCTTTGTGACCTGACATGACATCAGTGTTGGATGGAAACACAGCAGGCACAACCATGAAGCCTGGAATAATTCTGGGGCAAGAGCTTTGAGGACTGAAAGGCTTCCTAATGACACACAGGGTATTGTCACTGGTCATGGTGGTATTTCCTCCTCCTTGAGCAAATTCCCTTTTGCATTGCGCAACATCACACAACTCAACAAGTTTCGTCTGGCTCAAGGGAGCATAGTGGCTCAGGTTTCTGTGATTGTTTGTCAAAATCCACCTTGAAGCATATGCCTCTTGCACCATTACTTCTCCTCCTTGCAATTTGGGCAGACACACTGGCAACACATGCTCACTGATTTTGGCCTTGTCTTTTAGCTGGAGCACAGCCACACTTGAGTTCGGTGAAGAGAAAAAATGTGGATGAATTAAAATGTCTGAAACCTGAAAGAGAAAAAAAATTGATAAAAAATTGTAAGTAACCATACCTTCGTAAGCCAGATTCCACTAAGAATGTACCAGGTTTTGTTGTTTTTGGAATACCTGTTAAGATCAGTTAATATGCATCAAGATGCACAAACATTTAAAAACCAAATCAAACATAGTTCTATCCCAGTAAATCATTAAGCGAACACGTAAATGCCAAAGGATTTCCTCCTGGATAGGTTTCACAAACAAAAACCTATCCAGAAGATTATATTTATTTAACGAATATTCCTTGCTTAATTCTTTATCACTACATCTGCTGCTTTGTAGATTTTTCAGTTTTAGGAAACTTTTGTGCACTGTATGACCTGAAATTTAAAATGGGTAACACTATTGTAAGACCACAATAAGTAATGATTTTGGTCATTTGCATGTAAAAAGTTGTTTAGGTATCTATACTAGGTTGAAAATATGGAAAAACCTGAGTTTTTTCAGTATAAGTAATGTTTTACTGTGTTTAAATTATTTATTTGGCAGTTAGAACCTTACACACTGCAATTTAAATTCTCTAGTATGCAACTTAAAATTTTTTTACTTTCAGTCTTTGAACTACTTTATTCCAGTGTTAACCTTGGCATCTAAATATGAGCTGCAACAGCTCAGTGCTTTCTGGGAAAAGATTTGTCTCATGATATTTTGTGATTGAACTACCAAAATATCACTTTGGAAGAGCATATTTCTACAAACTAATCTAAAAGGAAAAATATAAAACATCTGATGAATGTTTAGTCAAAAGTAATCTGATTAGTCAAAAGTTTACCCTGAGGTAGTGCAGGCTTTTCCGTTGATTCTTGGATGTCTGGTACTGCATCCCTACAACAACCTTCACATGTGCTGGGTCAAGGGGCTGCTGCTTGACCTTATCGACCACACAATGAGCTGTCACCAGGATGCTATGCTGGGTGAGGAGAGTCCCACTGCAGGCCAGGTACCAGAATGTGGACTCTTCTGAAGTCCCCTGTTGGTCAGACACAGCCATTCCACAGGGCCTTTGGGTACTGGCAGTATGACCAGGGGGTAAGACGATATAGACTGCTGCATGCCATGGCCACTGAGTGTCTGACAGGTTGTGTGTGCTGGAAGTGTTACATTTTCCACAAACTATGGGAAGGTAAAATTCAGAGAGAAGAAAGAATGTGTCAAAAATGTAATGTTTTTGAACTCTTTTGAACGCCTGTCTCACTGCTAACTGGCAGTGAGACAGGCGCACAATGTTAATGAAAAGTTTTTGATATAAATTCAAAATAATACTTGGATAAATAAATCAAAGAAAAAAAGTTCAGAAACACAGACAGAGATGTTTCTACTTATCCTTTTCTGATTGAGACTGTGTGGAGCTGTGCTATCATGATTTCATCAAACTTCACAAAACAATGCAAATTATAGGTCTACATTGTCTCATTGGCCAGAGAGAAGTCATTCAATCACAACTAGTTGGCTCTATGTTTGCCATGTATGACCCATAGGAACATACAGGCTCAGATGTACCATATTGTTGTTGCAAATGTCTTTTACTATATTACTTAGGAATTCATCTTGTCACTTGTTCAATGTTATGGTTTTACTTTAAAGAAAATACAGACACTCGAAAAGTGCTCACACCTCTTCACTTACACTATGTACTGTATCTTTGTGTAAAATGTGAAGGGATATGAAGACTTTCCAAAGTAGCTATGCATAGCTGTTGTTTCATTTCATAAACTGGGCCGAAACTGCTCCTGTGCTCACCTGGTGAGCAGGAAACATGATGCCCACTCCATCTGCCAGTCTTCAGGCAAGTACGTCGAGAGCTTCCTGTGTGGCGGTAGAGAGGTGAGGCACATTTGTACTCAATGCTTGTGTAGACTCGATGAAAGCCATGACGAAGTTCTTCCACACTTGCATCATTTCTCTCTACATTGGACTGTCTATCTAATCTAAGTGGAATAAAGCCAGCAGACAACAAATCTTGCATGTTGTACCTGGATGAGAAATGGAGAAAGAAATGTAGTTTGTCTTAAGAGTTCCTTTTCTATATCCATTCATTCATTATCCTAACCACTTGTTCTCTTAAGGGTCATGGGGGTGCTGCAGCCTATCCCAGCTGTCATTAGGTGAGAGGTGGGGTGCACCCTGGACAGGTTGCCAGTCTATCCCAAGGCTTGCCTCCATCAGCAGATGAAGCAAACCCTATTGTTAATTTTCTGTAGGTAGACCTTTGACTTTTTCGTAAACTACTATTTCCAAGATCAATAATGATCCTAAATATATCTTTAAATTAAAGATGCATTGTCTTATTTTGTTTTACTGCCAAATCGAAATTTTCTTTAGAGGAAATTTGCTTATTTGAATTCTCTCAAGGTGCTCTTCTGATATTGTGCTCATAAGCATGGGATGGACAGGAGGTTACAGTAACCTTGACCTTTGACCATTAAAATCTCAGCAGTTCATTCTTGAGTCAAAGAGGATGCTTGTGCAAAATTTAATTGATTCATTTACGCCTTAATGGTGTTCGTGTGATATTGTGTTCACAAGACTGGTCAGACATGAGGTTAAAGTAACCTTGACCTTTCAGTTTGACCACCAAGGTGTACCAAGTTCACCCTCAAGTTCAAGTGGATGTTTCTGGCAATTTTTCTGCCAACGTGTTCCTGAGATATCATGTTCACAACAACAAATCACACATGTAAGGTCATAGTGACCTTGACCCTTGACCACCAAAATCTAATCAGTTTGTTTGTTGAGTCACAGTGTATGCTTGTATAAAAGTTGATGAAATTCCTTCAAGGAATTCCTTTGATATTGTGTTCACAAGAATGGGCCGGACAGACAACCTGAAAACATAGTGCCGGCCACGGCTGTCACTGGCACAATGGCATAACAACACTGGAAGATAGCAGCAAACACTGCTGCTACTGCTGTCGTCCCACACATCCACCCTGAGAGCACAAGTGAATGGCTGTTTTCACCAGGACTATTACATCTCTATCCATGCAAACAACTTTTATTTCATCAGAACAATTAGCAAGATGCCAAAATAACATAAAACTCCTACACAAAGTAACTTTAAGTGTACTGAATTATGTAAACACACACAGAACAGTGTTATAATGGATACCTAGATAGTGTATGTGGATTCACAACACTCTGTTGCACAAGGTCAGACACTTTGGGTTCTCGACAGGCTGTAGGGGAAAATAAAGTAGATAATTAGTGGATGAGAATAATTTCTCAGCCTGCATTGCCAAAATAGTTCTGTTATAGTAAAAAGAATGAATGTGAGCAGAGGGCTTAGTATTTCAGAGTAAACAAGAACAATTCTATAAACATAAGGAACAAATATAATCTTTAAACTATTTACCAATCTTTACAAATAACTTTGTATACAGTCACCATAGTGTTCTAATTTGCTACATTTGTTCCTTTTTTCACATCAGGATATGCAAATTTCCAGTGAAATTTGAGTGTCATATACATGTTAGAAACATGGTGTGCTGTCACATCGTAATGAAGTGGGAAAATAGGCTACTCTGTGCGTGTGACAATGTGTTCCTAACCCTAAAGTGTTTTTGAAAACAACTACCTTTCACACACTTGGGTAGGCTGCTACTCCAGGATCCATTAGAGAGGCAGATACTCCGGTGGTTTCCACTTAAAATGTAGGAGTTTTTACAGAAAAACTCAATCATCTCCGCACCTCCAGCTATGTCAAGAACAGGTCTCTGGTAGCCATTGAGCAATTTAGGTGGAGGGGCGCACTGAACTCTGCTTGTTTGGCCTGAATTGGTATATGTTTGGGAAAGAAAACAATTCACCAATAAATGCATGATGTGGCTTATACACTGTATACAAACCCCAGCTACCTGGTGAAAAAGTACCTTTTACATATGTGGGAACTGTGCCACTCCACATGCTATTAAACATACAGGTCCTCTGCTGGAGGCTAATCAGTATGAAAGGTGGATGGCATCAGTAGTTTACAGATACAAGCTCCTTCTTTGGGCCATATATAGGCAACAAATATCCATTCACTGGTTTCTCAGGAGGTGCACACACTGGATTATTGATGTCTGTGCCTATTCTGCTGTGATATATGAAAAATAAACCTACGCTCAATATCTAACACAAACCTTAATTGAACTTAATTGTTCTTACAGCTCAATTAAATCACATAAATGATACAAAGTCAGTAACCACATTACTGAGCCTAATTGAGACCTAAATTAATTTAGTTTTTTTTTCATTTCCAAGTTCAGATGAGTAACATGCAATAAGCATTGTTTTAATAAAGTTGAAGCACTGTCAAACATGCAGCAGAGGGCTGTCAGAGCTCTTAGGTTTGGAAACAAAAAACAAAAAAAATGTTGAACTTTTACTTAAATGAGAGTCAATACTCAATAGTTTGAATCTCAGTGATCAACAAATTTTTCATTGAAATTTTATCTTTCAAATTACACTAGTAATGCAGTACAATCTTCATAAAGGAAGATGGCAGGTCAGTTTTAAATCAGTGCATATACTGTAGTAAAAAGAATAATGGCCACAGGAAACTGCTTTGAAGACCCCCATAAGTTATGAGCTGTCTACTGGGCTATGCACCAACTATATCAACCTTGTATAATCATCCAGTGAGAAAGAAATTGACTTTTTTCATGTCTCCTTCTCTAAAACCACTTTTTTTTACTTTTGTCTGTTTTTATATTATTTAACTATTCAAGCTGTGAACCACTATGACATGCTCTGGTTAGCTTACAGGAGTTAATGTCCATGGGGAAAGACAGAATAAATGGGATGCAAGCTGGATGCATGATTTGCTTCTTATAGGGCAGATGGAGAGGAGTGACTATGATAAATCTGTGTCACTGACTGTTTCACATCACTCTCCTGTGTAGGTTGCACACACACAGGAAAGAAAAAAATGTCCAGGAGCAAATGTGGTGCATACAAACACACAAAGGTGCTACACCATGCATGGAGGAACAATGCAATATTAGCAGTATCATGATATCAGAAGTAGATACCTACAGTACTTTGTGGAATCATTAAATCATGACACATTTTTATTCTTATTTTGTGGATTCCACAGAAGAGACCAATGCATCAGATGAATTTTATATATGTGAATGAAATAAGAAGAGCATCATCTATTATAAAAATATAAGCAAACAAAATAACTATGGAGTCAAATACAAAAAAATATATGCTATTATTTTTTGTATTTATCTAACATTTATATTAATAACAATAAGTTTACCTGCCTGAAATCTCCTGAAAAGTAAAAACAAAGCCATCAAAGTTGTTATAGCCATCTGAGGTGAACAGGATGTGCAAGCGATTGCCAGAGCTTTTCATCTGAGGAGGCAGCTGATCCCCACAAAACCGGCCAATCACAGGGGAGTTCAGATCATTGCCATCACGTACCTCAACATAGTCATAACGACAGCTATGGTCCGATTCCAAACTGAGCAGAGAAAACCTACACAAAGCCCACAGACAAATTATGTTTAATATATTTTTCAGTCCAATTTAAAAGACTTAACAGCAGCCTTCTGAGAACCAAATTGTAAAAACAATAAGCCCAATTAACTCAGGTCCTCTCAGGCTGTCTATCCACTGTTTATTGACCTTGACATGATGTGAAAGACTGACCGAATGAGCTGATCCCCCATAAAGCCAGTAGAAGTAAAAAAAAATAAAAAATTCCACAACAAAATATACCTTTTGGCTTCAAAGATTACTCATCACACTAAATTTGACTTCTAGCAATGTTTCAAATACAATAAAGTACTCTTAACTTTAATTATTTATTTTTTCACCTGAGCCTAAATCATCATGTGAAGACAACATTGGACCTTTCAAATAAAGGCTGACCAGGTATTTATAAATGGGAAATTGATGTCCCATCAGTGTAAGGACTTAACTTAATTTCAGAGCCTACCTGAGCTCAATTGTGCTTCCCCTTTCTACTTGCACTGTCCATTCACACCAGGCATTTGTTGGGTAACTCTCCAGGACTATGTGGCCCTGAGCCCTCTGAATGACACCTCCACATGCTATCAACAAGAGAAGTGTAATTACTTTCACTTAGTAATTTTAAATTGTTTTACAAAAACAGCAAACATGATATTGAAATTCTTTCTATAGATATCAAACAAAAAAGCATTGCTGCCCCCAAGTGTCTATCTGGTACACTACAAATTTGAATGTGGCAGTATAGAAACTGTGTACCACATCCTGTAACTGATCATGGCCACTCTCCAAAACCCTTTGATGTATAAATTACGTATTTGTGCAATTTTAAGATACTAAAGAGAATTATTTCTAGCGGATGGATTATGTTTCCTAAATGTATAATTATTAAAAAAACTTAACAACCCAGCGATGTTTACAGATTCTTCAAATATAAACAGAGATTTAAAGCTTTAAAATACATAATGTAATTTTAATCTGCCATAAACTGTAATCTAAGACGTATACAGTATATAATTTTAAACAAGCATTCATCCTAAGAGTTGTACAGATGATACATAAAAGCAAATCAGCATCTGGGCATTATGTGTGTAATGCCTTGCAGAAATACTGCATTAACTCACTTTTACAGTTCCCTCCACTCCAGCCTTGGCGACACTCTGTGCAATACTTTCCATTCACAAAGAAGTTATCATTTGCTTTCCATGTTCCATTGTGGCAAGTTTTACAGTTCTCAAACAGACTGCAGCCTTGCAAAGACAAAGGCAGACAGAAGAGAAAAATAACTTCAAATACAAACTCTTAGTCACTGACTCATAATACACCATAATGATTCAGCTTATACTAAACATTTGTTGATTTAAACACTCAGTGTTTATAAGAACTTTTCCACTTTTTCTTCATCTAATAAAGAGGGAGTCAGAGCAGCAGCTACTTGTTTTGAATAAACAGAAGAACTGTGTGGGTAGAATGATCAACAATAGCACAACGAAAGACAAAAAGAAAATATCTACAAGCAACAATGGGAGCATACCTGGGTGAATGATACAGGGGTCACACTGATCCAGAGCATTGCGGCAGCACGGTACAGTGTAACCTACCCTCGAACCTTTTGAGGGACACTGACACTGGATTAGTTGGTACTCACAACATGGGCGGCACATGATGCTCCACTCATAGCTTGGGCAGTTGTCCCCATCTGTCAAAGCTGTAGAACCACAACCAGAGACCTTGGCATTAAAATTAATAACCCCATACAACAACCTCTTCTAATGCCTTAGTTTATTGGTAATCAAAAAAATGCATTAAATTCCAACTGTGAAGAATTATGATATTTGTCTCTAAAAAATAGTACCATCTGATCTGGTCCTACAACATCATTCTGTTTATACAAATTTAGTGAACGGTGCACAAGTACAAATTTAGTATATTTTCCTGCTGTCTGTCCCTCTACAACACATGGACAACATTTCAAGACGACTGAACAAGTCGCTGAGGTGTTAAATTTATCTTGGCGTGTGATTTTGTGGCAGATGATTCTATCAAGCTCAAGCTGGACTGCATACTCTTTATGAACCAAATTCCACATCACACTTACGCTGGCATGGCAAGTATGTTGTGACCTTTGACCCACAATGACACACTACGTTGAGCAGATGAAACGAGGTGGATTCAAATATGTCCCAAAAAAGGTAAGATGCCAGTTTTTTTCTCCCAAATGTTACTTTGAACACTAGATATGTTAATGAGCATATGCACTGCATGATGTTATTGTTTTTTCAGAGATAAACCATGAACAGTTATGGATTTATGTTCTAAATCAAATCTAGAAACCTCGAAGTTATTGAACTTTCACTAAATTGTGTAATGTCAACATTAACTGGGGATGAAAAGATTGTACCAGGAGAAGTCATTTCATATTCTTCGCTGAGGCACATGAGTGAGTAATTTAGGCAAGTATTAGCAGAGATGACTCACAATCATGAAATGACTCAGCAATTAAGTCAACAGGCTTTTCCTTTGTTTGAAGTTAGCAGCATTTTCACAGAAAAATTACAACTGCAATAAATGTTTACTTACCATGTGGCCAGGCTGTTAAACAAAGACAGAGATTTAGGAGAATGTAGCAGAGGTTACGGTTCAGATGAGTGGGCATATGTATTATCCTTGTGAAGAAAGTGAGCATGTTGGCTGCCGAACTTACAGCTATAAACTTCCAAAGAAGTTACAAGAAAGTGGAACTAGCTCAGTGTTATCTACAGAGCTTCCTGTCTGCGCAAATATAGATGCATGATGAATTCCCCCCTCTCAGCATAATAGACAAAGATCCTTAACACATTCCTTCCGTCATGTGTTCAGTTCTTAAATCAGTGCTACACTCAAATCAGTGCTAGGTCTGAAACTGGCTCTTCTTTCTCTGCTCTTAATGTGAGTGCAGAAGGAGGGCTGAGCGCTGAACAGTAAAAAGGAAAAATACTTGTTGGCAAAGGAAGTGGAAAGTACATTTGATGGGAAATAACGACGTGAATGAGTAAAACAGTGACAGAGGAAGAAACTCCAGAAATCTATCAGTTTATATAAAAGGGTTTAGAGGAAAAAAAGTGAAATATTCAGCAACATTCATTTCTCCTAATACTCCAAAAGTCGTGAAAAAAATATACATCTGCATGTGCATCAAGACACAACTGTTTACTGATGCTTCATCATACACCAGCTATTATACCAAACATAAAAATTTAACACGTTCTTGGAAGACAGATAACAGATCTCTCTAATGATAATAAACATTTGTGATGTCAGCTTTAGTTTATTTGCCAGGAGCAATGAGGCTGACAGGATCGTCACAGCCCATTTCATGATTGCTTTGCTTTTCTACTCCCTAAGGATTAATCTGGAAATTTCCATGTTTTTATAATTGTTTCTTCTTCTCCATTACTGCAGGTTGTAAGCACACGGATTCAGAGTGACGTGTCTTTTACTTTTGGTGATATCTGATATCACTAATATTATTTGATATTAGAGTGTGGATTAAAAAATGTGCATTTGTAAAATATGATTGAGTGACATTTGGCTTCATAATTACTGCAATAATGTTCACTGCAAATGTGATGTGTTCACTATTGGCTTGGATTGTTGGTAGTGTACATTAGTAATACTCTATATCATGTAGACATCATTACTATATCTTACATGTTGTCAATGTCTACCAAAAGTCCCCAAATCTAAAGATTTTAAACTTTTAAGCTAGGAAACATAAAGATTTACATATGAGTTAAGCAATGCCCCTCATTTCTTAACATAAACCATTTAAATGTATCTGGGAAAAAAAAACATTGTCACAGCAGACCAAGACTGCTTGTATTAGCTCATAAACAGTCAAAACTAAAGAATAAAGAAACAGAAATAAATTGGTTTTACAGTGCAGTGACAATATATCTTTTTTTGATGCACCCCAGAGCTTGAGAAACAACCAAAGCTGCATTTATGAATATAGCTTGCAAGATTTGTTTTGTATACTTAGCTTGACTGAGTGTGAGCAATTATGCAGGAGGGGAAAAGGGAAAAAAATATGTGAAAATTACAGATGTGTCAAAGAACATGAAAGCTGTAATTAATGCCAAAGGTACTCATTCACAGTACAGCCTTAACTGTAGACATTAGACACAACATGCTTGCTCCACAATTTTTTTTACCCTGTACATACAGTATAGAGCAGCTGTGGCTCATGCATTTTACTTAAAATTTTAATCACAGTGAAGATAGTCAGAGATAAATTGTGGACATTACCCAACGTCAGCACACAATGTGGTGCAGCATAAGAAAAAATGTTTCACAACATTTCATCTGAACTAAAGAAACTATTTTATTGCAGCACTACAGGCGAGATAGAACCAATGGATGCAGTCAATAAAATCTATAGTAACAAATTTACTTAAAATTGCTATAATCTTTTTTTATATCAACAATGGATGGAATCACTACTGTGCTTTTAACGTGAAAGAAATTGCTTGTAGTGACAAACCCAGAGAAAAGTATTACCTGATACTTCAGTTCCCCTCAGCTCCACCCAGTCTTTTATCTCATTGTTTTTGTTTATGGCCTGTAGCCTTGTTCAGGGTTGCTGCATACTTTTTAAAATGTAAGACTTCTTAAGACCTAAACAAAGAAAAAATAATACAATTTCCACAGCAGATTTTATATTAACACAGGTGCTGCATGTGTAACCATTTTTTATTCTACAAAAATTCTAGAAATGTCATATATGGCATCTCAGTAGTGTCAAACAGGATTGAAACTTATCAGCTGTTTGTTCATGATGTGTCAGACAAGAAGACAAATTCCCAAAAGGTTTCTAGGTTAGTCACACTAAGAGTGTTGCATGTTTTTAAATCCACTGTACAGATGACTGACAAGCTGATATTAAGTAAAATGAAGCATCTGCTGTCATTTTTCTCATTATCAATGCTTTACTTAAACTATTCCCACTTAAAAAAAAACATCCTGCAGTCTAATATGACTATGAACATCTCAGGTAAGGAGTCACCTGCTCTCACTCTACAACATGAGACCTGACGCAAAATCAGAGGAAGCCTCAAAGTCACTCCTTCTTAAAAGACTAAAAATACAGAACTGTTTGTGCATGTCTTGTCACACTTTAGAGCAGTGATGTGATGTTATCGTGCACACCGTTTTTACACAACTTTTCACCAATCACCACCAAACACCAATCTGATCATCAGTGTAATTTTAACATGCAAAAAGCTCTAATATACCTACTAAACTCAGTAAGACACAAGATAGGTGGTGAAGACCAAAACTGAGCAAGAAACAGATATTATATTCATGTAAGTCCAGAATATTGGACTTACATGAATATTGCATTCGCAGGTGTCCAGAAACATGACTTCAAATCAATGTTAATGTACCTGACCTAAGAAGTACAGCAAGAAGTCCATGTCTGATGCCTTAGAAACTGCCAAGCAAAGACTCAGCACTGAAAAGGTACACCAGAGATATAGAAGCCAGGAGAATAAACTGGATGTTTTCTACCGAACCATCCAAAGTATACTCTCAGTGGCAGGGTATTAGCATGAGAACAGACCCATCAAGGCTGGAGACTGAGCAATACTGGAAGAGGATATGGGAGAAGGAGGCATCACATAACAACAATGCTCAGTGGCAAGTGGATCTGAGAGCGGACCACAGCAACCTCCCTGAACAGGATCAGGTAATGTTCACAATGGCAGACATCCAAAAAAGAGTCTTAAGCACGAAGAGCTGGACAGCATCAGGCCCCGACATGTTGCACACTTACTGGCTAAAGAAGCTAACTGCACTGTATGAGTGCCTGGTGGCACATATGAACCAGGCAGACAGACATGCAGAGGTGCAGAGGAAAAAACCTACTAAGGTAGATAAGTTGCTGTGAGCCTAGATCTACAAACTGTGGACTTGAGAAAACTGGAACCATGTGGTCCAATTTTGAAATGTCCACAGGAAGAAACATACAGCACAGAGCTCACACACAGAGCTCATGAAAAAACAATAGATAACACCAGTGAAGGACTGAAACAGAAAAGGGTGTTTTTCTTTGATAAAAGTAAAGTTTAACATGCAAATTTGATTTGACCATTATTCTGTGATTATATATGCTTTAAATGAGTTGTTTTTCATTCTTTGGGTTTTGTGATCGATTTACAACCATTTTATTGAATAAAACCTTCAAAACATAACGAGAAGTAACGTTTCAAAACGTTTTTTTGTCAGTGTGTATTTGAAAAATAAATAAATAAATACATACTATCTGGCTTTAAAACCAACAAGTGGATTTAATGTTGTGGCTACTCGGTGTAACTAACATAGGTCTTTAGAAACATAAAGCCTCCTCATCTCATTGGATGGTGAAAATGTGTTTCAAGATATCATAACTTATCTAAAAACACCACACCAGTAGTAATTAAGTGTCCCGTCCCACCACCACTTTGAACTGACACATTAAAAAACCCCACGACTGACTACTTACTATATTTGCAGCCTTTGAACTGTCAATCATTACTGAAGAATTTGCCTCACATAAAAGAAAGAGATAAGGGGTGGAGCATCGTGTATTCCACATGATGACACAGTTGTCAAACTTTCATTGGTGTCAAGGCCAAATTCACTGTTGAAATGAGTTCTTGACATCAGAGACCAGTGTTTTTTTGGTTCATGTAATTACCCATGGTGCTCTGTTAGCTATTTTTAGCCCTCTGTTTCTCAGAGAAATATTCCATTTAGAGCCCAGAGACTCTTTTCCAACCCTGCTCCGACATTCACTGACCTTCCTCACCTCCATTAAGTGTTTACAACCAAGCGACACAAGGAGGAATTAGGGATCTCTCAGATCATCTCTGAAATACAACTTATCACTATGGACGAGGTTCCAGAAGGAGCAAGACTTAGCAAGATATTTGAATATAGTATTAGGTTTTGCAGCAGTTATATGCACATAACTGTTAAAATTAAATACAGTAGATTTTCTCAGATATTGCTTACAGTTGTATCTAAACACGGGTATTAAAATTTGGCCTGCAGTGCAAGTCATAAACATCCGCAACACGGTACTAGTTTTGTTCCTGGCAGTACTGAACGTGGTAGCTCAATTCACTTCTCTTACACATCAAAAATGAACACACAGAAAATGTGTCTTTCACAGCTATACATATTATATTTGACAACATATCACATTTATGAATTAAAACGCATTAAAATGTTCTATTATCATCAATTAAGCCATAACGTGCTAATTTAATTAAAATTAAGAAAACTTAGAAATATTTGAAATTGAAATATTAAATATTTTATGTTTACCCTTTAAATAAGCTAACTGGCTTGGTTTTTGTCAAAGTGAAATATTAAAACGATTTAAAGACATTTTAAAAAGCTGATTTTGAATAAAGACAATGGTTTATCCTAACATATCATCATCCTAAAGAGTGCAAACAAAGAATTCTCAGTTGTGGTATAATTACTTACACATTTATATGAAATGTAAAGATAGTAACACATAAGATCAGTTATTACAACATGAGACTAAATATTGTGAAAGAGCTCACTTTCAGTCTGCCCCACTTTTGTTTTGAAATGCAAATATATTTTCACCTTATTTCATAATGTTTACAATTTTTTTACAAAATTACAGTTCAGCTCAGAAATATACTGCGCTATTTTGTACATGACTATAATCCTTTGAAAAACTGATGGATTTATTTCATTTTCACTGCAGACAGGTTTCTGATTACCATGTCTGTTGTATCTGCCAAAAACTACAGGACATTTGTCCAGAGAAGTTCCTAGCAGAAGCTTTCCTTAAAACACTGATACAACTGCGACATACATTCATAAAAAAAGCAGCAATTTGCATGTTTTACATTCTGTCTAATAAAAATATTATAATCAGTATAAAAGAGCATGTTTAGAAACGTTTCTATTTTGATATAATGCCAATACTTTCAATCTCACAACAGTAAATATCTTACACCCTCCCTGTAAATAAAAGCTTTATTTTCCTTCACATGTAGACTACAACAGAAACATCATATTTCTCATCATGTCATTCGTCATTTCATTAAAAAAAATTGTTGTAAAAGGTTCCAAAACACTGTGAATAGCTTTAAATAAAAATAAATGTATATACAGACCGTAATTCAAACTGTATAAAAATCACTAGATTTTTAAAACTGACCAAAATCACAGATTCCACATATAGTACGTATCACTTTAATCGCTAATCAGCTATTTTCTAAATGTTGCATTATTTCACATTCTCACACCACATGGATAAAAGCTATACGTTTCTCAGTATAGTTACACTCCTATGTTTCCTTTCTCGCCAGGAAGCAACTTTTCCTTGGCTGAGTCCTGAGGATCTTTGCGAGAATTCTTCTTCATTTCTAGACTTTTGACCCAAGTGTAAGCGGAGGAACCAAGAAGAACCATCATGTTACTCGTCCACCACAGCAGGCTTTTACTGGAAGAGTTGTACAGAACCGCAATAACAGTCTGTGCACATGCTTTTGCCGTCCCTGAAACGTTGTGTGTCAGCGGACTGGTATATTTGATCTGCAGACCTGTGACGTAGCCAATGGCAAAACCAAACACTCCTCCGAGTGTCATCATACCCCAAAACCCGAGTTCAGTGAGGCGGCTGAAGCTGGCAAGATGACCCAACTCTCCAAATACAAGAATGAGCGGGAGGAAGAGGACACAGGCATTGATGTTGTTGTAGTAGGACAGTTTCCAGACATTTCCATCCACTGCTGGCATCACCTTCTTAGTGTAGATGGCATTCAGAGAGACACAAGCACTGGCAAGTACCCCAAAAAAGACACCTGACCAAGAGAGGGACCCAGCTATGCCTTCCTGGTCCACACCAAGCCAGAATCCACCTGGGAGACAAGGACATATGTAGGTCTGTTACAGTACACAATAAAATACTTTAGACTTACAGATATATACTGTATATGTCTTTATATGTTTTATCACTGCATATGGTCGTGTGGTCTTTTACACTATGACAATCTTTTCTAAGTTAGATTTTAAAAAATTGCAATATGTTGCCTTGCTCGCAGTATCTCAATACATCACAATATATTGAATCGTAACCCCTGTATCCTTATACATATCATATCGCCAGATTGTTGCCAATTCATCCTGGCTACGAGGGCCAAGAAAGCTCAAAAGAACTGGGAGGAGTCATCAGCATTACTGATGACTCCTCCCACCCCTTACACTCCCTCTTCAGCCTCCTCCCCTCAGGGAAAAGGTACCGGAGCCTCCGGGCCCGCTCCACAAGACTGTCCAACAGCTTCATCCACCAAGCTGTCAGGATGCTGAACTCTGTCCACTACCTCCCCTCCTTGCCCCCTGCCCCCGGACCGTAACAAGAGTCACTACCTACCAACTACCCTACCTCAGCCGATACCATATAAAGACTCAGTATTACATCTGCTGTAACTGTCTTTTTGCACATCTCAAAAGCTGCTCTAAAATGCACTTCCTCACTTTTCATCACCGTTACTGTTTGTTTTTTTTGCACTACTGTCTATTGCACATTGTACATAGGTTTAAGTTCTGTTATTTAGTTAGTTGTTATTTATCTTACATGTTTATACTTTTTATATTTTATACCTGTACTACAAAGATGAGAGAGAAACAGCATTTCGATTCACCTGTATGTTCTGAACATATAGTGAACTGAAAATAAAAGGCTATTTGATTTGATTTGATTTGATTCCTTGGACAGGACACCACAATGACCCTGTAGTCGTGTTGTCATCTACGGGCTTGCAGCTGTCACAACAACTTCAATGACATTTTCCGCAAGGGAATCAAAAAATTATCATCAACATTATTATCAACAGTCTACACTGTCTGGCTAAAGGTGCAGCTAAAAGCCCTTTATTGGTTTGAGCCTTTTAGCATCATTTAAGGTTAAGATATTGCTACCATAGTGTAAAGTCTGGAACATGCTTCCTGCAGAGGACCAAGCATAACCTGTCTGCAACAATCAGTCTTATCATACTTGCTAGGAAAGGGCAGTATAGCAAAACATTTTGTCTTAACAATTTTCTTTATATACTGTAAGTCAGTTTTATTTCATTCTTTATTCTTACAATTCTCTTGGGATTAACTTTAAGCAGAAACAGAGTGTAAAAAAATTACCACAAATGAAATGACCGCACAATCAATTTACTATAATAATGCACACTAAAAGTGAATTATAATAAATAAATATTAAACTTTGTCATTTTTTTTCTTCTAAGAATCCTTCAACAAATAGCTAAGAACTAATGGACCTGTAAAATAAAGTTTTACCCAAATAACATATTTTGATCATTGTGACTGAAAAGAAGTGGGCTAAATACAACCCTTACAGTGATCAGATGTAGCAAATTGTCTAATGTTAATGCTCCATTACTTTTTATGTTTTTAACTTCAAATTTTAAATAAATAAATAAAAACAACAATAACCGTGCCATAGAAAAACGTTCGGGCACCCATTTAAGTTGGTAGTTACAGATGCAGTTTCCTAACAGGATCTGACAATGACACATTTTATATTTTTGTTACCGACCATTTTCAGTAATAAACAACTTTATTGATCTAATAAAAATAAAAAAATAAAATACTGCGTTAAACTCCACAGCCGCGTGAAAAGAAAGTAAACCTACCTAATATGATCCCACAGCACAGGATAGCTTGGAAAGATGTGGTTTGTTTCAGGATAACGAAGGACAACAGCACATTGAAAACTGTGCTGAGTGAACGACCGACCGTGTAAAATGCCACTCCGACGTATTTCAGGCACAGGTTGTTGAAGGTGATCATGCTGATGAACACAATGGAGAGAGGCAGGACCTCCCTGGACGTCTTCACGTCGAATCTGACCGAGGGGAAGTCGATGAGCCCCGGGCACAATTTGGAAAGTAGCTGCATGAGCCAGCAAAGCCCAACAGTCACCACACACTGATAAAAAGTGACAAACAGCGGCACGTCCAAGTCTCGGTTGTCGAGCAGATAATTATTAAGGAACACCATTGTTATTGAAACAAACCAGTACAGAGCAACCACAGCTGCTATTCTGACAGCTCGGAGAATAAAAGTCTGTCCATGCACGTCCTGGTCCATCACTTCCGAGTCGGTTAGAGCCATCCTCAAGATACCGGACCGCTTCAGCGGTGTCCTGTTCATGATTACAGAGATATGATAACAACCTAGTGCAAAACTGAACCATTTACATGGGATAAAAATGCAGCTACAGACCTGCAGAACTAACTACATGCAAACATCACTGCCATGTTCCGCCAGCGGCAAAAACAAAAAGACTTCCGGTCTAGTTTCTTCAAAATAAAAGTACGATCCACACAAATCATTAAATACATTTACGCAAAGAAAGTACAAAGAACCAAACGTCCCACATCACTGTTTGCAACGTACTCTCAGGACATAACTGTATATATTTGTACAGTTCTGTTAAAAAATGGCAAGGCTAGTGCAAGTCAATGGAAACTAGTAAAAAAAAAAAAGCTAAACCGGAAGTTATTATAAGAGTAACGACTTCCGTTCCGTTTTTTCCAAATTTAAAAAGTGTTCTTGAATATTCACAGATTAAAACGTCAAATTAGGATCAATTCGCTTATTCAACTGTTTCAGTGGTAGTATTATAGCTAATTATGTTTTAATCGTATATTTGATCTAATAATTAATACACATTTCGTTTTCAATGTTTGGTCAAAAACATTTTTTAGATATTTGTGTGGGGTAGCTAAAATTGTCCCACAAGGCATTTACTTCAAACAGCTGTATATTTTACTTACTTAGCATAATGAAGTTCATATACTCTACTAAAATCTCTAGACAGTAGAGGGCAGCAAACAATCATCAATGTTGATCCTCGGTGCTGCTGGTTGTATCAACTCAGACTGACACCTAACATTGTAGTTGCATAGTGAGAATATGTGTGCTTTTGTACAACATATGATCGAAATAGAACTTCTAGGCTCTTAGTTAAATATAAAATATATAAATATAATATAAATTAGTCTATAACACTGTATCTTGGATGCCCTCAGTGGGTGCAATATGTGAGGATTAGAATACAGTGTATCAGCAATTGCATTTTTATCTGACAGTGAAGAAAGACATGAAATGTGATGAGAGGGGGACAACATGAAATTAAAGGTTGTCAACACATTCAGACCAGGCCCATTGTGATAAATGGCATCTTAGGACACTCAAGTTTAGAACACATCTTAAGACCCTGCATCACATTGTTTGTTAATTTTACATAGGGTAACTAGTTTTTGTTTGTTTTGTTTTGTTCTTATTTTAAACTAAAACATATTTTATATTGGGGCTCCAAGTAGCTCAGTGGTTAGAGCAGTCTCCGGTTCCTCCAGGTTACATGTCAAGGTGTCCTTGGACAAGACACAAATCCCACAGTGGTGCCGACATGTACTGTCTGACAGCTGTCCAACAACAATTTCTGCAAGGGGATCAGGGTTTGTTTGATCAAGGGGTTGTTTCCCTAATAATAAGCCATGGATAAATAGGAACATTAAGGGTCTCCTCAACAAAAAGAAAAGGGCATTCATGGAGAGAAATGGGGGATGAGCTCAAAGCTGTGCACAAGGAACTCAAGAGGAAGTTAAGGGAGGCAAAACAGCTGTATAGAGACAGAGTTGAGCATAAAATGAAGCAGAATAACATCAAAGAGGTGTGGAATGGGATGAAGACCATGACTGGCCACAACAAATCACACACTGTTGTGAAAGGAGACTCTGAGTTTGCTAATGAGCTAAACTTGTTTTTTAATAGATTTGACAACACCTCTGCTGCTTACTCTGGGTCTACGGACATCATCCCTTCCCCTTCCATCATCTCAACTGATGCCTCTACAGACAAGGAAGTACACCCCACCACCAACATCTTTACCACCACCTGATCCACCATCCCCAGCACAATATACATGTACTATCAACACAGAACAGGTGAGGAAGGAGTTGTCTGCACTTAAGACACACAAAGCAAAGGGACCTGATGACATCAACCCTATAGTCCTCAAGGTGTGTGCTGGACAGCTTGCAGAGGTTTTTCAGCACATCTTCAACCTTTCTCTGAGGCTGAAGAAAGTGCCTAAATTATGGAAAACGTCCTGTATTGTCCCAATACCAAAAGGAAGTCATCCCAGTACTCTTAATGACTTTAGGCCTGTAGCACTAACATCACATGTCATGAAGACATTTGAGAGACTGGTTCTGCAACATCTGAGGTCCCAGGTGCTGACCTTCATGGACCCCCTGGTTCATACCAACACTGTGGAGTGGATCACAGACTATCTCACTGGGCGGCCACAGTTTGTTCATTTAGAGGGCTGTGTATCTGAGGTGGTAATGAGCAGCACCGGTGTACCTCAAGGGGCTGTGTTGGCACCATTCCTGTTTACACTCTATACCTCAGACTTCTGCTTTAACTCAGGAACCTGCCACCTTCAAATGCTCTCTGATGACTCCTCAGTCGTTGGCTGCATTAATAATGATAACGATGAGGAGTACAGACGGCTACTAGAAAGCTTTGTTGAGTGGTGCAACAACAACTGCCTAAAACTCAATATCAATAAAACCAAAGAACTGGTGGTGGATTTCAGGAAGCGCAGGAAGATCCCCGTCCCCCTCACCATCCTGGGAGAGAAAGTAGAGATTGTGGACAAATATCTTGGAGTCCACATCGACAACAAACTGGACTGGTCAAACAATACAGATACCCTATACAAAAAAGGGCAGAGTAGACTGTTCTTCCTTAGGAAGCTGCGTTCTTTTGATGTGTGTAACAAGCTACTGAAGATGTTCTATCAGTCTATCTTGGTAAGTGCTCTGTTCTTTGCAGTTGTCTGCTGGGGAGGTGGCATCAAGGTTGGTGAGGGCAACAGACTGAACAAGCTCATCAAAAAGGCAAAGTCTGTATTTGGACTGGAACTGGACAGTCTGGAGGCTGTGGAAGAGAGAAGGATGGTGGATAATATTTTCAATTATTTCATTGTTGTGTGAGTTTGTTTGGATTTGAGACATGTCACATGGTGTGACTAATGTCGCTCCTGATTGGCTGAGGCT
>JAUMHL010000018.1:17766866-17779459 GCA_032362345.1 Sandelia bainsii
CTACGGTAAGATTAGGAGCTAGCAGCTGTTCTAACTGACGGACACGTCTCTCTAGGAGAGACACCCTGTCTGCAAGAACGGAACAACTGACACAAGCCATTGTAAGGTGGTAGTTAGTGTGGTGGCTGGAACTACGTAGAGAAGCTAAGCTAAGCTAGCAGCAAACAGTCAGAAAGCTAAGTAGCTGTTAACACTGCAGAAGATACTACAGTGAGTCTAGATTAAAATGACTAATGAATGCTTCTATGTGAATACTTCTATGTAAATAAACTTTATGTAGATAAATAGAGAAGATCACAGACAAATAAGAGCAGATCTCACGCTGAGTAGAGCGCAGATCTCATACGGCAACAACCGGAAACCGGAAAGACACGCATTCACACCATCAATGCTTGAAGACTACTGTTTCATTAACACCGCATAGCTAGCTCAGTGCCACTGTTGTGCTGCCCTATAGGTAATTGCTATTCATAATGAATCTCCCAGCAAGTTGAGTGAATAGATATAGGTTATTGAGAGTGAGCTGTGTGGTACAGTCCACAGGGCAGCTTAATTTCAAACACATATAATCCTCCTGTGTGGACCAAAGTTGGTTCCCCAGCTATCCTGATTTTACTACTTTGATCTTCCTGTGGTTGTAACAACCTCTTCTTTCTTGCTGTATAGATAGACGAAACAGCGCAAGGCCCCCCTTGAAATTGTGTTCCTTACAAGTGAAGTGTTATAGGCTTGAAAAAAGAAGAATGGATAAAACAAAGTCAAATTTAATTCTAACTTATAAATTGCCCAGCTGGGATTGGCTGTTTTGAAAGGCTGCATTTAGTAAACTGCAGTATGCAGTGTATGTGTTACCTGGCTTCAATTTACAATAAATAGCACATCAGTATAGTTTATGCCTATATTTATATATTCCATGGATCATAGCAAGATTTAATGATGCACTGATAAAAAAAAACGTAGACGTGAAATAATGAAAAAAGCCAGTTGTCAGATTTGACAACCACAAATCTCAAATTTTGTTTTGTACTGGAGAACAGTAATATGCACTTTTTTCATTTTTTTTAAATCTAAAGAGAGTGCTTCCTTACTTCAGGCCAAGTTGTGAACCAGTGAACTGATTAAAGATCACTGACATCGTCACATAATGTCTATTTAATGATTCCATGTGTGAGTGTTCAAAGTTTTGTTTTTACTCCTCTTTTGTTTTGCATTAAGCTATATTAGACAGTTTGCATTAAGGTTGTTGAAGATAGGTTTCTTCAGTTTCTATTATTTTGTTATTATTTATTATTTTATTAATAATAATATTTATTATTTTGTGTTGTGAAAGATTGCATACATTTCCCAGGAATTTTGAAAAGAAAAGCTGGATTATTATGAGAAAATGATCAGTGTACAATTGGCTTAGAAAAAGGTTATTTTTGCGTTTGTTATACTGAAAAGTTATCAATATTGGCTGTTCTGCGCTTGCCCAGATTTGTAACTATTCACAGTTTCACAGATTCACATCTGTAAAGTTAAATTTTCTAATACAATGCCAACAATAATTCCTAATTGAGGGGATATCTTTGTCCGTCAGGGCACATACAACATACTAACCTTTTAGAGTCAAGAAAAGAGGACATTCTCCTGAAGAAGACCATGAAACATGAATGAACTATTCTCTCGGAATTAAATAGCACCCTAGAGCTATTAGGAATCCCTTTAATTATTCAGTAAGGTGTCCATTGTCCTCTTAGCTTGCCTACATGAAATACCGCTCCAGCATATGTGCAGATGTTTGTCACTTTTGACTGACATGTTACGCCTAGTTCAGTCAGCTGACAATTTCCAAAATCATCTCCAAGATGAGTCTGATGACTCATCTTTTCTTGAGGAGCAACAGTATACTGTATGGTGAAGCTACAGTGCTGCGAAAAAGCGTTTGCACCCTTCTTGATTGTTTTTTTTATTTTTTTTATTACTTTTTCACATAGGGCCAGGCAGGTTTGGACAGCTGAATAAATGAAATAATTGTTTAAAATGATCTGAGTCATTTAAGTGTGACAAATATGCAACAAAATAAAACAGCACTGTACATGATTGCCATAGAGCTTTCTATCCTTTTATTCTTGGGAGAAGTCCTAAATATACGTTTCCTGAACATTTCATCCCAGCTTTCGAAAGTCTGCACGGTGGCATATGTATTTATGCTACAATACAATTATAATAATAATGACAAATTTTATTGATCCCTTGGGGAAATTGTTGTTTGGACAGCTGCAGTAGATGATGGTGCTACTGTGGGGTTTTAGTGTCTTGTCCAAGGACACCTCAACGTGTAGCCTGGAGATACTGGGGATCAAACAACTCACCCTAGGGTTCGTAGATGACTTCTCTAGCTGCATATTTTTAAACTGCAAAGAGCATTTGACAGATGTTATCTTCCTGTACTGAAAATATGTTGATTTTCTGGGAGATCATTGATATGTGGATTAGGAGAGTATTTATATTCATGTCAGTGACAACTGCACAGAAAGAAATAGTCTAGCCTCATAACTGAAAAAAACACAACAAAATCATTATATTTTACTCTTTCTGGTTCAGCTAATCGTTCCTAGCAAATTGAATAAAACTAACTCATCCCTGAGAAATGACCAAAACACATAATGTGCATATGAGTGCGCTGCAAAGGTCACCAGCAGACTACCTCACAGAGTGACTCACTGATTATAACATTGCTAATGAAGCTAAAGTGGTTGTGTACTTGTTTTTCCACTCCCCTGCACTGTCCGAGGGCCTGATTAATAATCACTTTGGTTTTAAATTGTTTTCACACAGTCTTGAACGTGCTGTTAGAGTCCTGTGTAGAAGTGAAAAGATGCCACTTTCTCTCCTCTTATGTATTTGTGATTTTTTTTCTTATTCAATCATCCGTTCCTTTGCTGTTTATCTCTTATGCTGTTTTTCCCTTTGTCACTTTCCTGCTTCATTTTCTTGCTTTCCTATCCGTGACTTCTCTACTCTAAAAGAAAAAGTTCCAGTGAGATTATTCACTGCATAAAACTCACACAGCAGTGCAATAGTGAAAAAGAATAAAAAACAGTTGTTGTGTTGTGGAAAAGATAGCACATGTACTTTTACCCAGCCATATTGAAAAAAAATGTCCACATTAAATTAAAAATATAAATATGATTTTACAGTGCTTAAAGGAAAATCAAAACAGCTGACTGTAATTAGTTTTTGTAGCTGACAAGGCATCATATCATAAAACATAAAACCAACTTAAAGAATATCAAAGAAAACAACAAGAATATGTCCCCAGTGTTGTGAAATATCTAGTGTCACAGCTATGGAAAAAAAATGTCAGTGATGGAGTTTTTCTTCATTGCCAAACTTCTGTTTTATTGCTTTTCTGACTGATTTCTTGAAGTGTATCCTGAAAAATCAAATAAATGACATGCACATTACTTGCCAATGAAGTTCTGACTGAAAACTACAATTAAGAGGATGTGAAACACACCTCTGCAATATTGTTATTGTCAGGAAATTGTATGCACACATTTTAAATTTGAAAACCTTTGTGGTTGACACATTGAAAGCACAGGAAATAGAAATAGAGCCATGAACCTGTCACCTAATAAAACAATCGGTATAGGTTTTTATGTAAATTAAACAACATCTATTATGTTAGTATTCATCAATAACCTTTTCAATGTCAAAGCCTCCTTAGAACTGGTGCCAGAATACTGCAAGCTTGAGTCAAGGTTCACTTACTTACTTATTCAGGAATTTTAATTGACATTTAACGATTCTGTGTCATTACATGATGTCAATGTGTGGAAGGACTGGACGTGGATTGTAACAATTTGATCTGGTGTTGGAGGTAAATTTCCAATTTTCGAATTCTTCCTAGGATCAAAAGGCTTTCACTGATGTAGCTTTCCTAACAGTTGTTACTATGATGTTACTGTACACAGCACAAAACATTAGCAATTACATGGGGAAGCAAGTAGTTAAGTGGGTAGAGCAGTCGTCTATGAACCCAAGGGTGAGTGGTTCAATTCCGGGTTACTCCAGGCTACATGCCAAGATGTCCTTGGAAGAGACACTTAAACCACACAGTAGTGTTGTCATCTATACTGCAGCTGTCCAAACAACAATTTCTCCAAAGGGTTCATTATCATTATTCAGAGTGTCAGTTTTCTTTGGGCTTTAAGTCAACTTTTGACTTTTCTTTAACTCTTCTATCACACAATTCCTCAAAATCATCCACCACGAAAAATAAATCACTACTGTGAAAAGACAAATGATTAAATAAATGGGACTGGAGTGAGTGTGTGTGTGTGTGTGTGTGTGCGCATGTGTGGGCGTGCATGTGTGTACAGAAGAGTGTAGCGGTGGGGTACGGGCTGGTAAAAAGGAGCTGTATTCTCCATTCTCTCGTAGCTTAGGCGATGTTTCTGCTGACATGGTGAAATATTGATGTGGAATAAATTCCCATCTAATTAGAGTGGCTGAATTAATCAGGAAGCATTTAATTAGCAGAGTTTTCTTTTCATTCGAGGGGAGGTTTTGATCTGAGCCACATGGCTGCCCCCTTTGATGTGCCGTGGTTCACAAGCTTTTAAACATGAACTACTTTTGTTAGAAGCTTCATTGAAAATGAGCTTTTTGTTGTGTGACAGTAAATTGTGTAATAGATCTGAGTAATGTGGAATACTTGTAATAGCAAACATAGTGTTTTATAATGCTGTTACAAATATTAAATACCATATCCTGTTAAATAGGCAGATTGTTGGTATTGGAAACATTATTTTTGTTCATGCTTTTGATCAAATTTTATTTATGTTAAAACTATTCATGTAAACTGCTGTAGTTTGATCCACTCCAGGATGACTTATAGTTCAGATTTTCTCCTAGCTTATCTAATTTAAGAAAACAAAAGCCTGTAGCATGCTAGCAGCCCTGTGAGGCTGTTCTTGGAATGGTGAGGCCTGAACACACTAACACAAACCTTGATGCTCACAGTGGAAAAGTTAACATGATGATTAACGCTGATGTTTGGCTGGTATGATGTGCATGCAGTTTTGTGCCTAATAGAATGGATTAGATGTCAAGGGTCCATATATATCACAGTAGTTAGTCAGATTGCCAGGGTTGAATTATTAACTTCTGCAACAGAACTCCAGTAAAATCCAAAATCACATAGAAGAGGCATACTATTCCAGCCTCATTTTCTTTCATTGCAATGAACATGTCAGACGCAGTTAATTCTCTTCCCATCAAACTAGCAATGCAATATCCCTCTGTATGCACAGCCTCACTTGAAGCCCCTCTCTAGAGACTAGAAGGTAAACTATAGGTGTTACAATTTATAATCAGTTCATCAAAGCTTTTTCTTTTTAAACCATCTTTTGATGCTCATGGTGAACAAGAAGTAATGCGTTTTATCCAAAAGCAATAATTTTAGGCAAAGGCAAAAAAATAACAACACCTGTGAAATTAAATATCAATGTTCAGCAACATGAATATAAAAGATATGGTTTTGTGTACAAAAATGACCTTGCACAAATCTGTGAAACACATGATTATGGCAAACTAAAATCTTAGATAACACCAGCTACTTAAATAAGTAGTAAATCATTTTGCACAGTAACACGCTTAATGTGCAAACTCATAAAGTATTGTTGGCTTTTTGCAGATTTGATTGGTGAGATGGTCAGAACACAATCTGCCCTGCTGTCCTCAGTCCATCAGTGATAAGTGGGAAATAAAGATGGCATAGTCAGTGGTGCGATTTATGGCATCCGGACTCAGTATTGTTGAAGATGTAAAAACATACAGATGACTGTCACATTTACTGTTGTAGTGTATAGAAAATTCTTACAGAAATAATTTTTTTTTACAGTACAGCGAATGCCAGACTTACATGCTTGCTAAAACTAATAATTTATTCACAGTAATATCTCATTTGAATGCAGCCTGTGAACTTGGTGTGATAAATGTTGACATTATATTTTTACATTTCCAATTCACAATAGAACAACACCTACAATTTATGACTGAGATTTACTTTTCTTTCTTACAAATTTACCATTTTTATTTAGCAAAATGATCACAGCATTTTCTGTCATTTTAGTTTGCATTTAGTCAAGTATTAATTCAGCATTTTTATTAATATGTGGTACCTGCAAAGGATGCTGCTGAACATGCAAGGAGGATTAATGGTTATTTTGTTTACATTTTACTTCTAAATGATGAAGGAGGAAAAGGTCCTTCTGGCAAAATTGAAAAGTACAGCACAAGGTGAAGCTGGATATCCATCTTTACGGCATCGTACTGCACATACCCACAAACTTTCCTTGACATGATATCATACACAAATATAGGTTTCCACGTTCTGGGACCGATTTATGGTTTATTATTAACACTGATAGTTTATCATAACACAAAGTTTATGATTTTCTCTATTCTGGTTTTCTGATTGTAGCAGTGTATTTAAGATAAGCTAGTAGGTGTGTTTGTATTTTTACCCGCATTCAGCCTGAAAAAAGTTGCTTGAAGTGAGAAGTGAGATGATACTGTAGGACACAGGAAGGTCATGTTGAGTTACAGATCTATGAAAATATAAGAAAAGACTGCACACATGTCAATGCTACATGATAATGGTAAATAACAATATTTTATTACTGCAGAAAGTCATAACAGACAATCTTGATCTGTTATCAACTGGCAGGTTTCACAGCAGTCCTGTGTTCTGTGACTATGTTCATATACCACAAATGTGTGCGATCACACACCTGATTGCCAAGCTGGACTAGTTTGCACTGCTGGATGATGCCTAACTGCGTCACAGGTAAATCTAGATAGGTTCAGTGTTTGTCTGAACATGGATTTACAGCTAATCTGAGCATACTTCCTTCCATTTCCATGATCTTCACTGTGGTGTAATAAACAGTAATGGTATTTAACTTAAGCTTTAGTATAAGCTTTATCAGATACTCTCTGAATGTCAATTTAAATATGCCAGTAAGATAGATTCAATTGCATCCCAGGCCCCTAGCCTCCAGCAGCTGATCTCTGACTTTGACTGGAGAGTGACAAAAGGCAGACCAGTTTCACTACAGGGATAAATAATCTGTCACATTGTTATTAACATATTGTCATCAACCACACACTTCCGAATTGTAAACAAGTAATGTATGCACATGCTGTTACCTGTTTAGATAACAAGCTGAGGGAGGAGAATTATCATAGCTGCTCAGCTTGCAGGGCAAACATGTCAGTGTTTGTTTGTCACTGGGATCTGTCTGTTTGCAGTGTTAGGTCATTACCTCAGCAATTCAAAAATGTAAATGGATGACCTTTTTACAAAGTTTCCATCTAGTTCAAGTTCAGTTATCCATGTTTATTAGATTAGATTTTAGGCTCATATAAAAGTTAGCCTGAAGAATGAGTGGATAGTGGTTGTAGCAGCAACATTTACCAGATGACTTTGCTTACTTCCTGTATTCACCAGCCCACAGAAGAGCAGAGCCATTATTCATTTGATTTTTATAAATTGAATGCAAATATATTTGCATGATTATCAGTTTATGTTGTGTAAGTAAAATAAAACAAACATCTCACAAGGTGATGTGGATTCAGGTTTACTACCCCAAGAAAGATAAAAAAGCTATGACTGTAAAATGGTTAACTAGAAGTCTTCCTCTCTGTTTTCCACATTATTATATGAAAGTCACTGCAGGAAAAATGTGGAGGACAGCTTTGATATGTAACAAGAAAACATAGTGTGAGTATTTGATATCCACAAAGTCCTGTTCGGAAGAACTGGTCTATCCAAGGGTGATGTAAACAGAGTCTGTGTCCTTCAGCATCAATCGAAGCAAAAAAACGTGCGATAGATAAATCAAACATGACACTCAGCCACTGGTCTCAGACAAAACGGCCCGTTTACTCTGCTCTTTGTTATCATCAATGAGCATAGAGAGTCGAGGTGCCGGCTCAAGTGAACTGCCAGGCATCTCTTTTGTTGCCTGGTGAAATGTGACACTGATGACTGAGCATGGGGAAAGCAATATTGCAGGCTTGTCTTTTTTCCTGTTGTTCGCTAGTCCACCATTCAAGAAATGTCACAGAGAAGAGATTAGTGGACACATCTCCCATCCATTTTGTAACACACCCAGAGGCCCTGGATTCTCAGTTGTTGTTAGTAATGTGTGCAGATGCAGGTAACAGAAACTTAAAGATCAAGATAAATATATGGAGGCATAGTTACATCTATAGAGTTTATTAATACAAATACTGTATAAAAACTATTTTCTCAATTATTTCTTATAAGCAACTGAACTACAGAACATACTTAATCATAATTAATCATCTAATCTTACACAAATGTAATTGCCATTTGTGCTTTATTTGTGCTTTTCTTAAGACACAATTTCATTGCGGTTATTAACAAATGGTACTTTCTCATACGTTTTAAAGAGGGCCTTCAATGGCATTATAGAGTTAAAGTTCTGTTTAAGTACACATATGGAAAGGATACACACATTCTGAAGGACCTTTTCATAAAGTCTTGTCTTACACTCAATGCTAATGATGGGAAAAGTGACCCAGAAATCAATCCAGGAACTGATGCTTGGTTAAGCAGCTTGACTAAGGATGTTCCTTCTTGTACAACAGTATAATCAAACAAAGTCAGTGAAGGGCAATGTGTTTCTGGAACAGAATAGAGTCTGTCACAGGTTTACTAATGGGTTCTTAACAGACTGAGAGTGGAGAGGGTAGGAATTGTACAACTAATCTAGGCTAACCAGAGCTCAAGCACTGTGTTAACATCATTAGAAATGTACAAACGTTGTCATATACTGTAGGTAGTATTGAATTTTTATATATTTGTATGTTAGGAGTACTGTGTATTTTCTTATATCTATGAAATAAGGAATAATACTATTGTTGTTTTGGACTGATTAAAGTGACTGTTAAGTACATTACTTTGCACTTTAAATGTGCAAGGAGTTGTCTTGGTAAGATAAAAAGGAAAGACAAAACATAGTTATTTGGTGTTTATTTACTTTGATATTTAATGAAAAATTAAACTACATCCCTGAACATATATACATATAACTGTCGTTCATTGAGATGGCTATGCCAGCATTATGTGTATTAACTTCAGAGCAGATTTATCTTCAGCTGCTAAGTTCTAGTTTTGTGGCAATCAAAAAGATGTACCAGTTTTCAAGAATCAAGCCCTATGATCTACTAAATTAATACAACTTTCTTTATTTGAAAGACGAAATAAAATACCAACTAAGCATTATATTTTTCAAAACATCCCTACTTTCCTCCTCTTCATTTCCTTATGTTGAAAATCTACATAAATAGTTACTATGAAGTTTCATTTTTACTATAAAAGACTATTGGGTTGTTTTTTTTTCTATTGTTTTCTAAAAACATTTCATGATTTATACTCTTCACTCTATAGCTCTAACTATCGGCAATATAAAATATTGCAGTTATTCAGATATTTCATTAGCGGGATTGGTGATAAACTGAACTGTGATTGCTGAAGTTTATGATTTATATTCTGATCTTAAATGGAGCCAGTATCATAGCCACTGTTACTATGGGAAGCAGTACTAGTTGAGTAGCTTGTGAAGTCAGCATTGACATCACCCTGCGTGTGCCCTATAACACCTTATTAGACATGCTGTATGCAAACAAGTTAACACCCATTTTATGCATATTCTTATGACACAATCTTGGCAGACGGCAGCACAGAGTTTGTCAAAACATGGCATCGACCCAGTGTTGAGTTCTTGGAAAAATTCCAGCATAGCCAGAATCAATCTATTGCCAGCTGCAGCTGATTCATCACCTAATACAAAATGCATGCAAATAAAGGAAAAAACGGACTATAAGATTGAAAAGCTATAGAATATGATTTGTAATGACTTCCAGAGACTTAGCAAACAAAATATTTATTATTACTATTTACCATCATGGCTGATGTTATATACAGTGGAATCATTCAGTATGTACAAACAATGTACAAAGAACTATACACCTTTATGATTGCATCCTTGGTTTATAAACTGGAAACTGACCACTTATTGCAGGGAACCTTCACATACAATCAAACACATATCTTCTATTAATTAGTGTCTAGAAGTTAGTGTATCACAATGTACCAACAGCACCTTTTTAGAAATAACCTGCAATTAATTCCTTTGATTTTATGATTGCGATTTGGTAATTAGGAAGTAAATATCTACAGGATTTTCATGTTTCCTTTCAAAAGAGACCGGAAAAGTGAATTTGTGAAAACCACACCTCTGAAGTTCAACTGAGAGAAATCGAGTCACAGAAAGAATGACCACTGGAGCTCAAAATTAAAGCACATGCTGGAACAGTGTGGGAGCAGCTTATTTCATGGACTAGCAGCAGACAGTTTCAGGACTTCCTACAGAATGGAGAGCATACTATGTGTGTGTGTGTGTGTGTGTGTTGCTGTGCGTGTGTGTGTAGCAGCAAGCTGTTCCAACCACCTTTTCCCCACATTTCCATCTGTCACACTCTGCCTGGTTGCTGTGAAGAAAGTATATATCACTCAAAAGCAGTTCCAGAAGATTCAACTGTTATCAGGTTCACACCTGTCCAACAAAAGCCTTTAAGTGGAAACTGACCATAACCTTCTAGCAATGATCAGCTTAGTATGTTACTGTCATTGTGCTTTAGTGCTGTCAAAAATGAGAGAAATTACAACATCCATAGTGCATCGTTTAATAATTTAAAATTGCTTTTCAGTAGCATAGGAAGGGCACACACATTAGAAGACTATATTTATTAGATAGTTAGATAGATAGATAGTTAGATACCATAAGTTGTATGAATTAACAAAACTCACTCAACAGTATTTTCCAAAACCCCTTGCTGAAAGAATCCTTTTAGGAAGAATAATCTGAGACAAAGCTGACTGTGTAGTATTTCCAATAAATATCTTAGATGGAATGTTTTGTTCATTCAGGGATCACTACACTCAAATGTGTTGACCTTGCAATGCAAGTGAAGCAGTCATTTTCTACCTTTCACTTTCAATTTACAATTTCATGTCCAAGTTTACTCATTTTTTTGCCACAACTTGCCTTCACTAGAGACCTTCACATGTTGAGAGTGCAGAGTGAATTAGGCTTTTACTGTTGAAGTAGCACTGATAAATATAAGACAACTGCTGAAGTAGAATTCCAATAGATGGGTTGTTCATGTATTATCTTTATTGACGCCATACTCTGATATACTTACTGTAAAATCACCCATTCAGTGCTAAGAAAAGGCAAGCAGAATAAAACAGAGATGATACCAAGGAAAGATGACTTTTCTGCTGTCAAAGGAACACACAATAAATTGAGCGAAAGGGAATAATGAGCATTGGAAAGAAAATGTAAATTAATGCTCAAATGTTCATGCATTTTATGGTTCGCCATATGCGAAAGCCCTTGACAGTCAAGAAGCTGTCAGTCTGGGCTGTGAATCTGTTATTTCTGCTCTTCTCTATGATGAGGTAAATCATCATTGTCTTTTCACAACTCTCTAGAAGTAAAACTGTGTTATTAGCATACCAAAGGAATAAAGGTAGAAAAGGTGGCATGTAAGTAGGTCCGCTTTTTTTAGCAGGTAATCATTCTTGGGAAGAAGTTGTGTGGCACTGGGTCGATTGCTGGGCAAACTTCAATGTGAAAAAATGCAGTAAGAAATCCCATGGAGTTTATCCCTTCATGCCAAATGGGAAATCACACTGCGGTCTACCTGCCCTCTTCGTTAAATCCACCTTCTCCATAGATTCATTGTTTGAGGCATTTTTTGTTGGCATAAGACCCTTGTGTTTATGCTATAGTGAACATTCATTACCTGTTAGATGGGTGAGGAGATTGATCTTTTCTGAAATGTGACACCTAAGCAGTATACACCAGCTTTAAAATGATTTGTCCTTGTAGAAAAGAAGACATTTGGAGCACTTAAATACTAGATGGGTATGCTGTCTGGCTGGATCAATGCTACCATAGTGCCTTTCATTTTACTTCTATTTTAATGTTCAGAAACACTCACCTAGGAGTAATCCTCTCTTCTGTATTGGAAAAATATGGCTAATTTTTTTTACAGTTTCTAAAACTGTAGCACAACATCAACTGAAGATCTTGTTTATCACAATAAAATGTGTATCCTCTTGAGAGATACAACAATGTAGTCAGCTTAGTTTGATTTATATTACACAGACTGCGATTCAGTGCAATCACAATACACATATGTCAAATTTACATACTGTATGTACAAGAAACTGGAGTTCCTAGTATGTTTAGAAATCAGTCACATTGAAGTGTCAGACAAACTTGTTTGCCCCAGTACTTGGGGCCAAAATACCACTACTACTCTAGCAGCCAAACTGAGCCCAAACATTATTTATTTGTGTACCTAAATAAAAACTACTAATTATTTCTGAGTGGAAGAGAACACAGATGCTCCCACTTTGAACACATAACACATACACTACCAGTCAAAAGTTTGGACACACATAGAAATGACCATGTTTGTGAAAGAAAAGCAGATTTCAT
>JAUMHL010000018.1:17806803-17825580 GCA_032362345.1 Sandelia bainsii
GTTACAATAGTCGAGTCTAGAGATGACCATTGCCTGGACGAGGAGCTGTGCAGCCTGTTGAGAGAGAAAAGGTCTAACCTTTCGAATGTTGTAGAGAGTGAACCTGCAGGACCTGGAGATCGCTGCTACATGATCGTTCAGATTCAGTTTATCATCTATCCAAACCCCAAGGCTTTTCGCAGACTCCGTCGGTGTTAGCAATAGCGAGCCAATTTAAATTGAGATATTTTGCTGAGGGGAGTGGTTGCCCGGAAAGATCAGAATCTCAGTTTCGGACAAGTTCAATTGGAGGTGTCGCTCATTCATCCATGCCGATATGTCCGAGAGACAGGCCGAAATTTTAGTTGAATTAGTGTTATCCTCTGGTGGGAAGGACAGATAGAGCTGAGTGTCATGTCATGTCTATGGCCATTTTTAAAGGGTGTGTAATACTGTGTTACTGCATGGAATTCAAAACAGCTAGCATGATTAGCAGTGACTGGAGTGAATCTTCATTTGTTGGAAATGAGCAAACCTGTGCCCCTTCCCCTACCAGTGGGGCAGGAGGTATGAGAGAAGTAGAAGTCTGTGGAGAGGGCTGCAGGTGTAGCTGTGTCTTGAGGGCCGATCCAGGTCTCAGTCAGTGCGAGTACTTGGAGGTCGTGCTCTGATACAAAGTGAATGACACAGTGGGCGTGTACCTAGCTCACGTGAAACTGATGCAAACAATGCAAAAACTACAACAAAAGCGAACTAATAAACTGAACTTAGTAATCCTAGTCACAACAACAAAAAACACAAGCACTCTTTCTGTCTTTACAAGCGAATCCAAAAACAGAGTCAAAGTTAATTCACTCACCTCTACAGAGAACCGCATAAGAATGTCTACAGCTGTGTCTGAGAGTCAGTGGACACCGAAACCGCTTTTAAGTGCTCTCCTAATGGGCCGCTAACTAACCCAGTTTCACAACAACGCAAGAGTGAGCGTGTACCTAGCTCACGTGAAACTTTTTGGACTAAAGAAAAGTAAAAACAGACAAAAAAAATTGCCCCATAAGCCATGATTCTGACTAGTGGTCCATTAATGTTGCATTAATTAAATATAGTATATGGTTCAGATTCATCCAATTTATTTTTTGTCTGTGGAAAATGTAAAATTAGAGAATTTGTTTTTCAGTGTTTTGAAAAATTTAAAAATATAAAAATCCACCCAATTGCCTGAAATGTTTCCAGACCTTCAGAGATGTCCCAACTGTAATTTGACTACAAATGCCAAAGAGAATTAATACTGTTAATGAGGCAGGTTACAGGAAGTTATGAGTTGAAGGTGACCTCCCAAATCAAACCCAGCACTGCAGTACTCAGAGGATTGCTGGTCTATTGCCTCTGGAAATTCAGCAAAGCCACACTCTTGAGAGTTTCTGATCTGTGTAATAAAGCAATGAAGGCACCTTCTGATAACAAATGGATTCTGAAATTAGCTGTCACGTCTGAAACAATATGGTTTCCAAACAAATAACCTTGAAATGTATTTTATTGTAAAGGAAAACATTAGTTGCAATGCTTTTTCAGGGCCATAACAGCAACATACTGCTACTGTTGATGAGTCTAAATAATAATAATGATGATGATGATGATATACTAATATAAATTACAACATGCAGAGTAGTATTTTGGGTTTTCTGTAGATTGTTCAAGTGCAGCAGTTCCTGTCTCTGTTAGATGTGTAAGTTCAATATGTTCCTGTTTCTGTTCAAGATGTGTTTTAGATGTGTTTTAATGTGTATTTTCCTGTATTAATCTTTATTATCTTATATATTTTCTTTAATGTTCTGTAATTTTCTTCTTTAACGGCTACTGCAACACCTACATTTCCCTCTGGGATTAATAAAGTATGTATCTATACTTTATTGATCCCCTTGGGGAAACTGTTGTTGGGCAGCTCCCAGAAAGTACATTTCAGCACTGATACAGGGTTCTGGTGTCTGGTCCAAGGACACCTTGGCATATAGCCAGAAGGAACTGGGAATTGAACCACTGACCGTGGAGTTTGTATACAACTTCTCTACCAACTGAGCTAGTGCTGCCCGAATAAAAAAGGAAAAGAAACTAGTCTTGCAAAATTAGAAATCAAAATCATGAGAAGCCAGTAATAATCGTTTATGACATTTCACTGACATTTAACAAAACATAGCCCAATTTTAGCTGCTTTGACTTTGTGATCAGGTTGTTAGTTTATTCTTGGGAAAAAAGAGTCATTTTCCAGCCTTTCAAATTTAAAGGTTATCATTCCATCTTGCCAAGTGAAAGGTCCTCACTGTTACCTGAGACACAGAAGTCTAATATTGGTTGTAGAGTATTTTGTTTAGGCATTCTGTTTTGGAAGATGACAGATGGCAATACAGATTCTGGTCCCATGCCTAGGAGCTTACAGCTTAATATTTACATTTAACAAATTGAATTTGGAGTGTGAGATAGCATAGTAAGTCTGGGACAGAGAAAAGCCCCGAGTGCACTCTCAATAAAGTTTACTTCCTGGACATCTGCTGCAAAAAAAACTGGCACATTTTGGATAAGTGCACTGGTTGAGATGAAAAATGATTCAGTACACTACTCACTTATCAAATGGCACACTCTGCTCCATATATAAGAAGGGGAATTGCCTTGTTGTTTGTTGTTGTTTGCGTGTAATTGGATGTATTGCCTTTGTCTCATAAACTATCCTAGGCTTTATACAGTGTGTGCTGTTGTGAATTTATGGTTTAAAATAAAAAAAAAAAGCCATGCAATGTAAAACTGTGTCTGATGTGTCTGATAACAACATTAATATATTAAAACAACACATATTATAAACACTAGAAATGACCAATCATATAAACAATATTCTACATATTCCCTAAGAAGTAATTGTAAAAGAATATCTCTGTGTAACATCTTGATTTCCTGTGAACCTATAAGTAATTTCAAATTCCATATTTACGGTTTTGCATAGTATATTTTGTATAGGATATGCATTATATATCCCAGAACTTACTGCATAGTTACCTCACCTCATAATTGTCCCTGCCAGGTAAGACAGAATAAACTGTCTCTCTATTTAAAAATAGAACCATCTCCATTGCCCCAACAGAAGATATAAACTTTGGTCATGATCCAACCCTGTCTCCCAAAAATTACGTTCGTATACAACTAAAAAGCAATCCCGATTACGTTTTGGTACAGAACGTAATTGTCACGTTGTACTGAAACGTATTTTTGTGAATGAACGAATGACGCGCTACATTTATTAATGCAAAACGGTTTGCAAGGAGGTGGTTGGGGAGGATGGTGGGCGTGTACTGTGCAGGACTGACATGTCAAAGACCCGAGTTCGAGACCAAAGTCCCCAGTGAGGTTGGGTTGAGGCAAGAAAAGTACTGAGGTTAGGGTTAGAAGTAGTTAGTTAGGGTTAGTTCAGTTGTATACGAACGTAATTTTTAGGAGACAGGGCTGCATGATCACAGGCATATTACAAGCCGCAGCCACAGTTTGGTATATTAGAGTCAGTACTGTCATATTACATAAACTGATTAATTGATTAAAACACAAAATCCTTCCAGACTTTCCTTGCAGCATATATGACCCATTTCACTTTAACATAGCAATGTGAGGCTCCCAAAGGAAGGCAGTATGTGCCCTAAGTGGAGCAGATGATTTAGTGTTTGTTTCATGGGAGAGTTGGATACTGTAGCTTGTTCCACCATTGTGGGACCAACTCGGGACTAGTCTTTTCTTGAGACAAAGGCATGGTAAAATGTCTCTCTGGCTTACCAAGGAATGTCCGATTGAACATGAAAATCATGCAACCTTGAGGGGGCAAGGTGTCCTGACTGATCTGGTCAGGAATTAATTATATTTCTTTATCTCACTCAAAATATTTGTCCATAGAAAAATAAGAAGTTGAAATGAAGGTAATTTTTAAGGTGGTTGGTAATGCTTTTCAATTAATCTACAAAAGTAAAAATGTACTATACAATTCATTTTGCCACTTCCAAGTACAAGTCACAAGCTACAGAACGTACAAGAAGATGTATGAAATTCTTGATTGTTATCTTCTCTGTATTTGGCTCTTACTGTTTACTGTATGTATTTTTTTGCAGTACAACAAGACACAGCGTTCCAGACCTAAGTTGCAACACCATAAAAATGTGTCATCAGAATGTGACTCATATCATTCAGTATCATCATGCAGCAACTGGAGAACCAAGGGGAATATTCCGTCGTTTCATTTAAGTGTCACCTTGTCAGTTAACTTCATATGATGGATGGCTGTACTGACTCTATGCTGTTCAATGGGAGGAAAATTTGAAGCTTTAGCATTCTAAGACCTGAGGCAACAAGGAAATGACTGGTTGGACAAGCCTGCCTTCAGTGATTTGGCCCCAGGGGCTTATCTGTCAAAATTTCTCTGTTGGCATATACAGTGATATTAAAGACCTAGGTCAAGATCTCACTTGACAAGGTCTTCCTTAGTCTTTTCACAATAAGTTAAGATGACTGGAAATGGCTGCCTGGAGTATGATTTTTCACTATATTGTATATAACAAGAAAGTGAAGTGAAAAGTTTAGTGTCTCTATAGTAGTAGTATTGGTATAGTAGTTTTTTTCCAAGTCAGACTGAAATTCAATGAAAAAATAAAATATTTTTAGAGAAATGAGTGGACAGCATTTTAACATGCAACAGCACTGCTCAGTGCAGGTGGAAAGTTAATTAAACACTTGTTGTAATGTATGTTGTAATGCTGCTAGAAAAAAACAGTCTGTTGTCATAGAGGTAACAGTGGAGTGTATAAATAACACAATTACCATCCTGATATGACTATAGCTGGCACATGTGCTGTTAGTGTTATATCCTTGGCATAGACAACAATTCTACTAGCCTTTGGTTGCAGCTAGATTTAGCCAGAAACATAGATTCCTGTAAAAAACAACAATATAAAACACTGATCATCCATAACAAAAATACCACCTGACCATTTTACTGTTGTGGGGGACAAGAGTCAGCATGGACACTCTGATCAGTCTGCAGCTATGTACCCAGTAAGCTGTGAGTCACTGTGTGTTCTGACATGGCCTGAAATGGCATGCCGGTCCATGTTGACCCCTGTTCACAGCAACACTGAAACCATGCAATGGGTTTAATGTTTCACTGTTGTGGCTGATATGTGTCTGTGTATGTTTTGGAGTGTGCTGAATAAAGAATATTGATGGACTGAAAGTAGCAAAAATGTGTTGTTTTTTTTACATTTAAATGGTCCCCTATGGCTTGCCTATTGTCAATCAAACCTGTAAACAAGCGACAATATTTTCACATGGCAGTCCTTAGGTATTATAGTTAGGTATACACATAATGACATAATGTTAGTTAGTTTGTTTGTTTTGTGCAATATTTCATCCTAATCTAAAAAATTGCTACCAGCACATGACATTTGTCGCTGCTATTAGAAGAAAATCCTAAATCACACTTCAAAACTGGGCAGCAGTTTTGCTCATGACATCTGAGCTACCATCAGTTTAATTACCAGTCTTCTTTCATCTGTCAAAGAGGCTCCACTTCCTTCTGCCTTTCCCTCTCCCTCTCCCCAACCCTGCAACACTTTGAGCACAACATGGCTGTAACCCCTCAGTCCCACAACAGGGCTTGCACTGCTGTCATCTGCTCTAAATGTCTTTCACAGGTAGTGAAGGGGTTCACTCTGATCCACTCTGTGCTGCCTGGATCATTAAGGGACCCTGTGGCTCAAACTGCTGTCAGCGATCATTTCCAATTAGGTCTACGTTTTGCACCACACGTTCCTTGGCACCCGTGGGGGCCAGTGCTTCTCACATCAAAATCACTGAGGTGGGGAGAGACACATTACGATGAGCGTTCATATGGTAACCTCATCGTCCTGAGAGAAACAGGACATTTTCCTATGGTAATAAACTTAGGCTGATTAATCAAAATGCTTTTGGCATTGGGATTTCTGTTGATTGTGAAAGCTGGAACATTGGAGTATGGGGCTAAATGTCTCATCAAGTCATAATCACCTCTTCAAGTGAATTCATTTTGAAAATCTATTCAAATAGTCTGAAGTAAGAGTGTGCTCATAAGTTATGCCCTTCCTCATTTTGTTCTGTAAGTGATAGAAATTACTCAGAAATCAATAGTGTCTAGGTACTATGAATACACTGCCATAGCACTAAGTGATGAAAATTGCAATTATTTTTACATGTGTTTCTAGGCCATGTGGTTATACTCTCTTACTTAATCAGTTTTTGCTTCCACAGCTACACAGAGCATTTCTAATTGTCTTTCTGCTATGACAATTGGTGAATAATCTTTAAGCTATTAAGAAGAAGTAGATGGAAATGGTTTTAAAAGTAATGATGCAGAATATTGAGCACTGACTAAATTACGATTGTTTCTATGATGGGAATTCTAAATTAAATTGTACCTATCACAGTTTATGGTCTGCTCCATATAATGGATAGATTTGATATGATTATTACACAGCAAGCTGAATACAGCTCTATACAATTGATCGCTAATAGCGTTTAAAAACCCTTGTGACAATAGGGTTACTGCAGACCAATTTACTTCATAGAAACCTGGCAAATTGTTTATCCCCTAACCAAAAAGAATTACACTCCACATATGTGATCATATGACACAAACAATGGACCTCAGATGCGGGAGATTACAGCATTTGTTTACATATAGGACTTTTAATATACATGTATTTTTTTTTATGTGTATCGTCAATGTATGAGAGAAATGTATGTTTACATGATTTTGTTTATATCTGTATTATGTGCATGTATATTGCATTATGATTTGGGATTTATGTTGTTTTTGTTTTCCTCTCAAAGTAATAGTGTCTTGTAAGCCCACGTCGGCTGGGTACCTTTGGGTGTATGCAGAGCCAGCTCTTGGCATAGGCGAACTAGGCAGTCGCAGAAAGAGAGTGCATTGAAAGACTGGATACGACCTCAAAGATATTCTGCAGATTTATGAAGTGTGAAACCCACGTTGTGGGTGTGTGCATGTGTGTGTGTGTGTGGGGGGGGATTATGGGGTGCCAAACCGAAATCTCGCCTAGCACACCAAAATGGGTAGAGCAGGCTCTGGGTGTATGTCACGTAAATAAAGCATATTAATTCATTGAAATTCATTCAGTAGCTGTCTGTCAGTAATGGATATAAAATAACTCACACACAAACAATAAGATACATGGGTTGCTATTTCTAGTTCAGTGATATGTATATTAGGGCTGTCAAAACAACACAATAATTTCATTCAATTCATCACAGAAAAAATAACGCGAAAGCTGATTAATCATGTTCTGTGGTCCTCTTCAAACTGGTGCGTTGAGAATTTTAAAAAACTATGTAAAAATTTGATCAGCAGAAAGGCATAGAGAGCAGCGAGGGAAGAGAGAATAAAGAAGGGTGCCTTATACTCTGCAGAGTGATGTGGGCCAAATATGTTATCTATTTTATCGGCACAAATAAGTCAGGGATAGGTAAAGGGCAAAACAGTCTATCTGAGCATAACTGCTTGAAATGAGTTATTATCGCATTAATAATTTCACAACGGACATATTCTGTACCATCACTATGTCACTAACCTATCTGTACCTCCCAACTTACCATCTTGTGGAACTTGTGGAGGTGGTGCGATCCATATCCTATCCGATGCCAGCAGTGGGTCAGGACGTGCATTCCCTTATTGTGGTGGTGGATGAGGGGGCACTAGTGGCATTTCATGATCTCATTTCATACGGTTTCATGGTGACTATAATTCTTTGTAAAATAATGAAAATAATAGTTTAAAAATGTATTTCAAACTTATGATAATTATGGATACTTTATTTTCCCTTGGGGGAAAATCTTGTGAACAGGCTGACCGCTTAAGGCGCCAAGGGTTCAGGGTTCAGTGTCTTGTCCACATGTTGATATGTGGTCAGGAATTGGGGGAATCGAACCACCAGCCCTGGGCTTTGTAGATGACTATAAACCAATATTCACTGATATGTCATTCAATATTGGAACTCGAACAAAAAGAGGTAATCACATGGGACACCTGACTTTATAGACGCCGTGATTTTATTTTTTTATGTGAATTTGTGATTGTGAAGATTCTCCAAGGCTTAACTTTCTGGGTCTTTGCAGCTTTAAGAAAAGGCAAACTAAGAATTCCTGCTTATTGCTGGTGTGAGCCACAATCATTCAGTTGTCTTCTTGTCATCTGGCTGCATGAGCAGCTCATGCAGTTTTCTCATTTGTCCATCATGTGACCTGCAAAGCTGGCCCACTACGAGCTCACCACCTTACCCTCGAGTCCATAGTCATTTTTATATCTTTTGATAAGGAATAAGCAAAAAGTAGATATAAACTACATACATTTTGGTGATAGGTCATTCACTCACACAGTACACTACCTGTTCTGCTATGGAAAGTAATATACCATGTGACAATAACCTGAAACATGGTTACAAAAATGCAGACAGACACTGGCATTGAGTGAAATATCCTGCAGATTTGTGTAACGCAGACATTTTCTTAATGAGACTGGAACGCAGATTGAGAAGTAATGTGTGACAGGCAGAAGGAATAAAAACAAACTAAACTGTTCTTAGTGTGGAAAAATTAAAGTCCACCAGTGGTTTTAATATTCTGCTAAAACATTCTGCCAACTAAATTTGGCTAGATTCAGGAGCTCGTGTCTGTGTGCAAGATCTCATGCCATAATGCTGATATGTTGGCTCAGGCTTACAAGAGATGAGAGAGAGTCCACACAAAGATTATAAATGCCAATTAAATGTAATGTAGTATCTAAGGGATATGATGGGAAAAGTGCTGGTGGTGTAAAGTAAGACTGGATAAGTGGTTGTAAGAATGTGACTATTTAGGTACAAGTCTAATTTGTGAAATGATGTGGAAGTTGTACAGTTGAGAGAGACACAGAAAGCCTGGGAGAACTGACCTTTTATACCTAAAACACTCTCATTTCACATGAGAATCTACCTATAGTTTTACTGATGACTCACCCAGTTTAGCCACATCAGAGTTAGTTTTAATAGACATTAACACATTAATTGTATAAAACATGCAAAAGTTCAGCAAATACCAAATTCTAAAACATATTAAAAAAGAGAAAAGATTTTTAGATTAAAACTTTTTTGTGAGCTATAAACTAACAAAGGACAAATATTTTATCATTCTTGTTCTTTTTCCTACCAACTACAGAATCTAGTTGTGTCTAGAATCTATGTGGCTGATGAGGCGGTGGTGGGTGTGGTGTCTTGTGGTCTGAATCCTTTTGCTTAGTTGTATGTTTTGTAAGATTAGTGGGAATTTTCTGTAGGGGATTAATGGATTATTTTGGTTTCATTTTGATAGAATTGCTCCCAGTTGGTGGTTTTACTTGGCATTGTTCTTGTATTTAAATGCAGCAAGAGCCAACCAGTAAACCAGTTAAACCCTGCTGTAAATAGCAAATGAACCACAGTAATTGCCATTTGTGGTTTTCAATGGTTGGATAATTATTTATAAAAGGAAAACCTTATTAAAAATAAACAAATAGCTGTACACTGTTAATAACTAAACACACATAACCACCACTACAATTTCAAGACACATCCCCCTCTCTTTATTTAAGTTTTATAAATCATATGTAGCCAAATCGGGATTTTAACACAGCAATTAAAATGAATCACTAAGGTAATCTGCTGCAATGAGTACTCTGTGAGATTAAAGTGGATTATATTGGATTATGTCCATTGACCTGATTTACTGACCGACTGCCTCTTGTTATCCAAATAAGACTTGCAAATCTGACCTTCAGCAGTTGGATTTAGAGGTTCAGTGAAACTGTGGCGAGCAGTGAGATGCAAGCACCTGTCAGTTTTTAACACAGCAGATACACAGCATACACAGAAGAAGATTGCACAGTGCATTATTTTAGCAAATTCCTTTCTTGCTTCCCTTTAAAATAAATAAACAAATACATAAGTGGAAAACACTGTCACATATAGTCAGTAAACACAGAAATTGCCTCTTCTGTAGACTGGGATTAATCAACTTGTATCTTATAAGATCTGGGTCATAGTAAATAGTGCCAAGAACAAGAGCTCCGAGTCCTCTCCTTATCTATGCAAACATAAAATCAAAACTGCTTTAAACTTCATTCTAATAATTATTAATTAATATAAATTAATATGGTTATCAATATGCCCAACACATACAGTATAACAAAGTTAACTTATTATCTTTTAGATCAAAACTGTCCTCATGTTTCAAAAACATTCCACCTAAAATCTAGATTTTGAGCATAAACACACAACCATGTAGAATTGAAACATAACATTAGCATATAGGAAGCAATTATTCTCATAGCATTTTTGCTACAGAAAGATAATCTGAAGTCGAGGCCTTGTCTCCACTGCAGTCTCACACTTACCGCCTATTTTGCAAGGATATCATGTGAAATTAGTCTCGAATGTAAAGCATGTAAAAAATAATGTAAAGCTCTGTGTAATGTCATTTTTGTAGCTATATGTTGAGGTATTGTTATACTGAATTGTATTGTAGTCATCACAGTCATCATTACACAACAGACCTTGCCTGTGTTGTGGTGGGGTCACAGGATTTAGCTGAATGGAATGAAAAAAGTAGTTCTTATATAATTATTTTTTTCAGAAAAAATACCTGTATAGGCATCATATAGCAACAAATCCCTATATAATTATATGTACAATACAATAAAAAAGGATGTAGTTAAAAGAAAGCAGGAAACAAAGTCCTGTGTTAAAGTACAAGTGCTAGTTGCTGCAATAATCAATTCTGTCTGACATGAACACCAACTGGTTTGAGCTGCAAGATTTTTGTGAACAGCTGAATTATTTCCCTATATTTCCTACGGAGCAAAAGAAGCAAGTTAAGAGTTACGGTTCTATTTTTGACCTGATAAATACACCATCTTCCCCATCCACTGAGGACAGACTGCAGTTTACCCTCCTCTCTGTTGCAGCACCACAGCCTCTAACCCACATCATTTTAATTGCTCACCAGCTTTATCATAATATTTAGAGGTTACGGTTAACAAGATGGCCAATTAATTCAGAATACTAATTAGACAGTAATGAAGTGTCACAAAGACTCACAATAACTGCTGGCTGGTCCACTAACAATGACAGGGCAGTGAAACTGACATTGGCCCAAATTAGCCCCCTAATTTAAAAATTAAATTGGGGTGGATTTTATATAAAATGATACTGGGAAGCTACTTGGGAACAGAATAATGTCAAGGACATTTTCATCAGTCAACATTCATTTCAGCTCTTGACATTTCTTCTGCAGTTAATCTTTTTTTGCCTCCTCTGAGATGCAGCATCATTGATAGGTGACTGCATCTATACAAACATTTCTGAGTTTGCAAAGCCCAAATGTACTGAGCTCCATTGTACATGGTTAAGTCAGGCTATAGTTATTCATTTGTAAACATTTTTTTTATAATTCACATGAATTCAATGTACAATTTTTACAAAAGACTCTTTGACGTACTAAAATAACTCACAATATCAAAAGCATTTCTTTGTTCAGAGTTTAGGATGTTGGTAATTATGATATATCCAACAGAGTCATCAAAATATATCTGTTATATGTGTGTTAATATTGCTTTTATCAATTGTAAATATGTGAATTTTAAACAAAATAACAAAAACTATGAAAATGAAAGCAAAATCTGTACATCAATTTGTTTCTCTTAAAGGTGTTTGACAAGGGACATTTGACCATTTTATTGTTGTTTCTTTTCACTACGTACATGTTACATACATGGTGTGAATGACAGATGTTTTCAATAAAAACAGACATTGGATTGTAAATGGATTATGATTTTAAATCTAAAATATGTCACGGGATCTTGTAAAATGCAGCACGCACATAAGTACATATATTTACAAAAACCATCAGCGAAAAACCATCTCCAAAGTTCATCTATTGACAACTAATGCAGTTGGACAACTCTTCAGCTCCTCTGTATTTTCATGGGGAAAATTAAGCTTTTAGCATAAATTAACTGTATTTTGTTTAATGATTTTAACGGGTTTTAGCAAGTATATTTGATAAATGTTCTGCTTACTTTCTAAATCTATGTTAAAACTACCATTTGAGTTACCTTCCTGTAACACCATTATTACTATTCAAATGTTGCACAAGCACCAGCAGCTGCAGAATACATTTTTATATTTATATAACAATTAATCTTCAAATAATCTTGGATGTTTTACATTAATCATCCTTTAACCCTAACCTTATACTGCCCATTGCCTTTATAATTTACTTATTAAACACCTTATTATTTAGGTATTATGTTTTGGCATTTTTGTCTATAAATGACTACTAATCCACTCTACTAGTATTCAACACCCTGAACTTGTACTTTTGGTGGTCTGTCCAGCTATGGGTTCAGTTTGGTTCTTGTAGATTCAGTGATTTTCTCCTTGCAGGTATCTTCATCATTTAAAATGTCTAGACATAATTTTAATAATTCAAGTTCTAAGTAAAAACTTTTTAAACTGGATGCACCTTAGCAGCAATTCAGATTCAAGTGTCATTAACAGGAAGAAAGACTGAATATTTATTGACATAAACATTTCAACTTTTCATACTTTGAAAATACAAAAAAGTCACCTTTCTATTTTCAATTCAGGATTTAACATCACGCCATGCAAGAAAGAAAATTTACTTGGTGGGTTGAATACTTTCTGAATACATGACATTTAAAGTTTAGTGACTTTCTGAATAATGGAATCTTGCTTATAATTGGTTGGGGGATATTATCTTGAGAACACAGCATGAAATCACAAAGGTTGGGATTCCTTTCAGTGAGACCAAGGTTGAATTTTGTTCCTTATAGTGTATGAAACAATAAAACATTTTTTTCTCTGCAACTAATTTCTGCATTTGTTACAAAATGGATGGCAACACACTCTTACCATTTAAAGTAATTAAAGTCATTAGTTTTAATGTCAGACAGTCTGGCGCTCATCCATTTTATACTCCTGGGCTATATGTGTGACTTAACCTCACTGCTGTTGTTGGAACTTGATTTTGTTTTGGGTATTCCAATATTTGTTAGGCTAGTAAAAGAGGGTAGAAATAGAAAAGGGAGAGATGCATTATTCATACAAATTAGATGTTGCTACTCTAGAGTAAATCAGCACCCTGACAAAATAAATGGAGAAAGACAGGAGATAGAAAGTGCAATGTCCACTCCTCCCACTGGTCCACAGCATCCGTCTCTAAACAGCAAACTGCTGGTTCACCAAACATGAAGCATGTGTGAGGCCTTATCTGTTCTCCTCTGATGAGCTGCCAAAATTCAGGGCTAAGGGGACAGCAAGGCAGCAATGCATCTTGTCCCTCCTCACTCAGCCCAACTAGTTCACCAAGGCTACTGGCCAGCCACTGACAATTTCCTGTGAGGCAGTTGACAGTTATACAAAAATACGCATAAAACACATACATGCAGCTCAAAAAGGCGGGAACACACACTCGCAGTAACTGTGTATTTTGGTATGTATTAAACATGGGTTTGCACATGTGCACACGTACATTTTAATCTCCAAAGGCCTTGTTGGTACCTTGCCTGGCCTGCAGCAATGTCTTACAGGGAGAGACAGAGGATTTTCCAAGCTAAGCCACATTCTAACAGCTCCTACTGGATTACCGTGCAAATACCGTGCCCTCCCCTGATATGTTCTCCATTTCCAACATACACTATACTCCTTCCTTTTCAAGCAGTGAAATTTTTCCTGTTATTCCCTCCATTCCTCTTTCCATCCCAACTCTGTCACTATCATTTGTTTAAGGTTCATCACAGGAGGGCAACAGAAAATAGTTGTGTATTCATGGTTTTCCACTGAACAAATGTGCAGACTGGTCACATGCTGCAAGGTGAAAAACACAGGGCTCATCTGATCTCACTAGTGACCGTTTAAGCTCTCAGGAAGTACTATGTGTAGTGTTCTTATGTTCATTGCCTCTGTGCCTTCACAGTGCTCAAGTCATGGGCAACAAAAGTCATGTGGGGTGTGTCTCAAACTAGTTCAGTAGGTAGTAAACTGCCCGCGGAGTCAGTCATATCCCAGTCCCAGTGCCAAAATTGTTCCAGTTCACTGGACGTTCAGCTGCCCAGAAAATTTCCACACTGCATAGTAAACATAGTAAGAGTACTGTTATCTTTCCTCGCAGGCTGGAAACAACATTGTAAATGAAACAGTACATTTTAACTTTATAAATTTTTCATTATTGTTCATACTACCCTGTGCTGTATCTAGTGGTTATCAGGGATGTTCATAGAGCTTTTCGTGGGACAGACAGATCAGAAAATGCAATATATGTTCCAAATAAAGAAAACAATATTTCCTTTTATTTCCCAATTTATACAAAACGTAGTGCTTTAGAATACAATCAATGTTAATAGAACAATAAAAGACAAGAAAAATACAATCATCATCGTTCAGAATATAAAGTATTGATTAAATAAAAGCTGAATTATAAACAAAAATATTTAATGTATAATGTATTTATTTACCTTGATGAAGACTGGCTGGTCCACAAACAGGACAAAAAGATACCATTTAAAGAGGCAAGGGCAGCACCACTGTTTACTATTATCCAATCATCTGGGATTCAACAGCTCTTTTATTATCAGTATTAAAAATTAGAACTAGATTAAAAATTAGAAGAGCTAGGAAATGAAATTGGTTTGGGCTGGTAGGTATAAATTGACTCAAACAGTCAGTCAGACAGTCATCACAGAGGACGTGCCGCTCCATAGATTTAATTGAAAACCGCAAATTAACAACTTAATATGTGGATTAACCTGACAGGAGGAATAAGAGAGCTATTTAAATCATTTTACAATCACAGGGCTAAACTATTAGTAACAACTTAGCCCACTCTCTCTCAGAAAGCCATACATACATTATTAAAACATACCAAGTAGCCTTTGACAGTGTTGCTCCAATATGTTTAAACCAGCTATAACAGCAAAGATAAATCACCTACATTATGATAAATAACAGCAGCATCATAAGTAAGGATAATAATTCAGTCAATGAAAATGCTGCTGATATCTGTTGTTGAACAGGAGCTTGGCATGGACCAGAGCACTGTCTTAAAACTGTTTAAGACAGGAGAATAATAACTGTTATTCTTTTACTTTGGTATCACCAACAGGTATTGACTTGACTCATATCAGGGATATGGCAGAAGGTTGAGTCACTGTAGAGAGTATGTCCGCTTGTCCATGTTGTTGAATCAACAACTACCATGCACATCCACTGAATCATGTCACAGGGCATCGACTCTGTAGCGTTCCAACAGAAATTATTCCCTGAAACAGCAGCGTTCAGTTTGAAGGAATGCTCAGTGTCAGTTAAGTAGAACTAATAGTACTGGTGGACACAGTGTTGAAGACATACAAGTGCACCAAGCAGACAAAGTGACACACAGTTGGCCTGTTTCCTGTTGAATGAACAAGGTGCTGATTTGCTTAGTTTTAGTAGTGCTGTGCTCTGGCAGCCATGTTAATCTTGTTGAACTAGGGAGTGTGAACACAAAGTACAGAGTGTCATTTTAGGTTATTAGCACAACTTGAAAAAATGCATTCATTCATAACCCAACATACAGTCAGGTCCATATTGTGTATATAACAGTGAACCAGTTATCATGATTTTGACTCCACACATACCACTATACCACAATGGATTTAAAAAGGAACAATCAAAATGTGCCTTTTTGCAGAGTGTCAGGTTTAATTTAATGGCTTTGTAAGAAGAGTGTAAGACAATCATTTTTATGAATAGCCCCCAGTTTTAGGGGCTTCAAAGTGACTGGACAATAATTGGTCATTATAAACAGTAAAATATTGATGAATGGCTAAACCTAATGACTGGCCATATCCGGTGACCAGACAATCAGTATAAGATATCTAATTCTTAATAATTGACATGATGGTTCAGGTCGCACACATAGTTACGCAGACAGTAACATCACAGCCACACACACAACATGTTGCCAGCGTGAACGTTTACTGTGAGTGAAGATAAGCTTGCAATTTGTAATACCTGTTTTGCTAAAATAAACAATAGAGGAATACATTTGGTGATTTGCTATATTTTTCTATTTCTAAACCTTGTTGCACCTGTTTACATTTGGAAAAGTACAAAAACTGCACTTCATTTTTACTTGGAGAAGTGTAAAAAAAAACTGTAAAAAAAAAGTTTAAGTAAGAATGACAGGGATGTGGAAAATGTATTTAATGAATTAAATAATAAATTAATTATATTAATTAATTAATTAAATAGTTTTATTAAAGTGGAAAAAAAGAGAGACAGAAATTGGAATTGGCCCAGAAAACTGTTCAGTGTATTGAGTGCATCTTTAGCTAAAGCCATTTGCCTCCATATTTACAAGTAGTACTTGCCACTGTCCTTTAAGCTGAATTAACTGAATTTTACCACAAGCAAAAAGAAATATAAAACACAGCCCTAGTGGATCATTGGCTTCCGCCATTATGTGACTTTTTATGTTGACAAGTTAAGTCTTTTTAGAGGTGGTGGGATTGCATCAGAAAGCAGTGAATAAAATCAAACATGAACTTACTAGACATCAGACAGCTGCACCAAAATACACTGAAAATGTTTCAGATGTATAGAAGTGTAACAGTTCAGTTTGGTTCATACGTTGGCTTTCATTTTGTTTTTGCTTACTGGGGTTGGAGTTAAAAAAAAAATCCTAAATCTGCTAAGATGCTGAGTTTCTTTCGTAGGGTGGCTGGGTTCAGCTTTAGACTCAGGGTAAATAATTTGTAAATCTCAAAGCAGCTTGGAGTAAAGAGGTTGCTCTTTGGAAGAAGATGTAGTAGGAGCCAGTTGAGGTGGTTTAGGCATCTGAAGAACTCTCCTGGGTTTTGACAGGATACCCCAAGGGGACACAACACAATAGAGAGATTATTTTCCTAAAACCAGGCATAGCCCAAATGTAAGTCAAAGTCTCTGGGCAAACATATGGGCATGTCCAGCAATCATTTTGCAATTTTGGGTGAAACTAGGCACAATGTGGAAAATAGGCAGAATACATTATTGCTGGGAGCAATGCAATATGAGAAGGTGGAGAGAGGGCAGGTATCAATATTGGCCAATCACGCTTGTTCCTCTCATTCGCTTTAACAGCAGCAAGTGAGGGAGAAAGACTGAGGTCTTAGAGAGACAATTCATCTCTATGAAGGCCAAGAAGTTAAAGAGGTACATTAAAAATACCTTTACAGTTATTAATATGAATCACCACAAATATGCTGTCAAAGATAGAATTAACAGGCAGCTAATTGGTGCAGCAGTTGCTGGAATATCTGTGGGCTGGTTATACTGTGCAATCAGGTTACAGGAAAATTATTTACTCTTGACTTCTCCTCTGTGTACATAAAAACAGCCAGTTAAGTCTTTGAAGTGCAAAAAATAGATGAGTGTAACTGCAAAATAACAGTCCCTATTTAAAGATTAACATAAGATAAACATATTCTAAAAACTGGATATATTTAAATTAACAGATGTGCTGCGCCAGCAGTGCACAAGGTAAACAGGATGTTGGAGAGGTACCATGTGTTGATTCTGACGTGAAGTGAACTTGATCCACTGAAATTATGAAATTATGGATTTGGTTCTGCCTCTGCACTTTGTAATTTTTTATGATTTATTATCTAATGCCGTTGCTCGTCCTGAGAGTATCCTGCACCCTGGGCTTCATCCTTCACTGTCCAGCAGCAGCTCAAGGCCTGTATTTAATTGTAGGTCAGGTGTTGTAATAACAGGTTGCGGTAATAGGTCAGTTTCACGTTGAGCTTTGCTGGTCAGCACAGGGACAAACTGGATCCATGTAGGAGTCTGATCTGAAATTACACACACCTTTTTTTGCCAAACCAGAGACTGCAGATAAAATAAGATATAATAAAATTAACATATACAATATATAATTTCTCTTGCTGTGTGACAAACACAATTGTTTAAGATGCAGAAAAGATACAGTGTTCTACAAGTGGTTGTGAGCAACTCAGTCATCACACAGAGCTGGACTGATGTTTCTGCAGAATTCTGGGCCACAGGATGGCATAATTATGACATTGTTGGTATTTTTTTATTAGTAAGTATCTCTGTGCATACATTAACCAGAAGTTGAGGAAAAGTGCAGCAAAAAGAAAGACGCTAACTTAATCAATGAAAGGTATTTTTTTATGTTGGATAAAAAATGCTGTGTGTATGTGCTGGTGCCATCCTCATTAATTGAGGCAAATAAGAACAACCCCAGGTTTCTTTTCAGCACTGTAGCCAGGCTGAGGCAAGAGTCATAGCTCTGTTGAACCTACGATTCCCTTATGACTTTATGAATTTCTTTACAAATAAAGTTATAACTATTAGAGAAAAAAATGATCAGATCCTCCCTGCAACTGACAAGGACAGACGCACTTGTCCAACAGCTACAGATTTGTTTATAAGACCTCAGTCTTACTTAGACTGCTTCTTTCTTGTAGATCATACAGAGTTAATTTAGATAATTAACTAATCTAAATCTTCTACATGTCTCTTAGACCCCATCCCAACTAGACTACTGAAAGATGTTTTACCTTTGATCGGCACGTCCATATTAGAGCAGATAAATCTATCTCTACTAACAGGTTATGTACCACAGGCTTTTAAGGTAGCTGTAGTA
>JAUMHL010000018.1:17830105-17846696 GCA_032362345.1 Sandelia bainsii
AGGAGCAGGTGCCGAGGCTTTGGAAAACATCATGTCTCGTGCCACTGCCAAAATGTTAATCTCCAGCTGCTCTTAATTATTACAGACCAGTCAGTCTTACCTCACATGTCATGAAAGAGACTGGTACTGACTCACTTAAGACCTCAAGTGGAAATATCTTTGAACCCACTACAGTTCGCTTATCGCTACCAGGTTGGAGTAGATGATGCCATCATATACCTACTGTATATCATATACCTATATAAAGGCACTAATATTCGCAATTCCTCAGCTCTCCTGTAAAACACTATTGATTCAATAATGCACTTTAAAGAGAAAGTTTTTTATGAACATTTCTAAACATCCAGCAGCTTTCTCAGAAATGTACCAGTCTACAATTAAACACTTACAGTATACTATGTTTGAGGCCATCCATCTGAAGTCACTTTGAAATGCCCAGGACTCCCAGGAATGTTAATTGTAAATGTGACAATGATAGCTCTTTAATATTGCAAACGTATGTTATTTTAGCGCAAATCTGATTGCAGTATGATCTCCCTGATTGATAAACTGCTATTTGCACATTCAGCCAAGCGCATTGCTCTATAAATTGTATTATGGTTTTAGCTCGGCCCATTCATAAAGTCTGTAAACAGGTCTAGAGATAAGTTGTGCCCCTACTTGAACATCACACATCCAAAAGCAGAACCCAGGCATAAAACTATGATCACAATGAGCTCATCCAAACACTAAATTAATCAGAAACAAGCTATTTCTAAGGCATGGCATAACAAAGACATCCAAATTCTGACTGCTAAATATAAAATATTTACAATTAAACTCAGTCCCCCAATACAAATTCATGAGGCACTTTGGAAATGTATCTTGCTCCTTATGTGTCACTCAAATATAAATGTGCAGGCAGTGCCACAGTCCCAGAAGGTTGATATTGTCAAGGTGGCTTTAAGCTCTGATAGCAGGCAAGCTGTTATTTCTAGAAGTTATAGAAAGCGTTACTTGTAGTTATATAAACATCTCATGTGCAAAACAGATGAGGTCTCCATGGCACCCATCCACTGCAGTGAAGTGTCTGTCAGCATAATTACTATTTAGATTAGTGTTTGAAAAATGCAGCTGCTAGAGTTTTGGCAGAAAATACAGAAAATTTACCCTTGTAGTTATTAAAGTAAATTCAACAAGTTCTGCCAAACAAACTATCACAAAATATAGTATCTGTAGCCCAATACTTACAGCTTAGTACAGATCTTCACTGAATTCATGGAACAGTGGACATATGGTTATCTTCTTCTTGTGACATTTGATATTTTCAAATGTCAAAAGATGGTGTGTGCAACACATAGCTTAATTCCAAAAATACAAAAACATACCTTAGCAAAATACAGCACTGAGTGGCTCAGCTGTCCAACAGTTGAAATGGTCACAGTGTGTGTGTAGCCGTAAGAGGTGATAATAGCACTTTTAACAGGATTACCCTGCTCACTTTCCCATAGGGACCTGACCCTTTCCATGACGGCCATTTTTGATATAACCCACAGCACTCAATGCTTAAGTAGGAATGCTAGTTCCCCATGAGTAAGCACAAGCTTTAACACTTCCTGCTGGCAGAATGCCAGTGTTTGTCCCTGACACCAGGGAACGTTTGTGCCCATGTGAGAGAATCAATACTAACTGGTGGTATTAATGTTGTGGCTGATTTGTGTGTAAGTTATCAACTATAAGTTAATAGAAACATGTACATGACTTGTGTGCCCCAGACAACAATTGCATTTGGATAAAAACATAAGGTGTTTCCTAGAATGGAAATTTAAATGTCAGATATAGGCATCAGGTGTAGGCATCTTACTAGAATTTAAAACATTTTCTATTTATAGTATGCAGAACTTAGACACTGCATACAAAGAATTTTAGGACATTACTAAAAGAGTCCGACCTACAGGCTTATCTCGCAGGGAGTCAAGGTTTGCCTTGCTACATTGTATAGTGTCCTCCTGAATCTTATTGTCATGCTAATGAAGAGGGATACAAAATCCCTAAATGTGGTTGAATAAAAACGGAAATTGCCTAAACCTTTTGTCAGGAGACTTGCACAAGCATTCCAAGGCTCCTGTCTCTGTTTCTCAAGGATAATTTCCAAACTGTTGTCAGCCTGATCTCCTGCTTACCATAGCAGTAGCTATGGTGATGCAGTAAAAAGAAAAGGTTATATGAGACCTGTTATATGGTTTCAGTTAAACCACTGAACCAGGCCTGGAATGTCATATTAAAAAGACCTCTTCCTCTTCTACCCCTCTCTTTAACACACCTTTTCCTTTTCTATGCTAATTACCAGAAATAAAGCACACCCACCTTCTCCATCAGCTGACTTTTGGGACAGGTTGTGTTGATTTGCAGCAGCTGCAAAACAAAGATGTGTGGAATACAGTATAATCTGAATGACAAGAGTTTTTGATAGAGAAATAAATACATCAAAGTGGGATTTGTGTTCTTCGATGCATGGACGCATGTCAGATCTATCCATTTTCTCACTGTGGGATGTTTGTGGGTGGAGGATCAGAAGGACAATTCAGCGAAGAGCCAGTGTTTGGCACAACAGTAAAAAAACAGGGGAAAGCTTATTCATCTGTGTGGAAGTAGAAGGAGTATCTTACCAAACAATACTCAAGAGGAGTAAGGTGTCTGCTGCTGGCTCTTGAACCAGAACAACAGCCCTGGACTGCCTTCATTCCATAGGCAAGGCAGCACACAGGAAGAAACAGCTCCACTGAGCAGAGGATGGAAGTGCGCATGGCATCTTGAACTGCAAAACAATGTTTTGTCCAAAGTTTGTATTTTAGACTGTAATTTAGACTACTTGTCAGAAGTGCAGAACACTTTCAATTTACTTTGAAACACAAGAGAAAAGGGGAAAGGATAATTTGCTTGCACAATAAATTGATTCCCCAACTAGTAGAACATCTAAGGGACAAGGAGAAACACATTTTCCAGCCTTTCAATGGAATTTCGGCCCAGATGCTCACATGCACTTTGTCTCTATTAAGAGACAGAAAGATTTATGAATGGAATATTGAGTTTGTGCATAGACTACAAGTTCTACTGGCCATTTTATGAGTCCCACATGAGGGTGGAGAAGAAAGCAGAGCACTTTGTCTTCAACATCTGCGATTCTCTGAAGTCTGTGCTTATGAGGATTTAAAGAAAAAGAGCCCACACGTGCTGCACAGAGTCGTACATATAAGATATTATAGGAAAAGATAACACAAGATACACTTTATTGTTCCCATGGGAGCAATTTGTATTGGACTCCACATTACTACCTCCCAATTCTGCACATGCATGGAACATATTAACAAACACATGCAAAATATGGTCTCTATAAGTTATATTGCACAAACCCAAAGACCACATGACATTGATTTCATTTTAAACTATTATGGAGTATGATCAAAACAGATACAAATGAGCTCTTAAACCTGTTCAGTTTTCATTGTGGAACTCTTTATTTTCTGCCAGAAATTCAGTTGTTCATATTATTAGATTTCATAATGTTTATATGAACTGTTGAATGTGCAATGGGTCACAGAGATTTTTCCTTGCATGCCTACTATAAGTACATGTTGCTCATAGAAAAACTGAAGGTCATGGTTATACCAGAGTATTTACTTTTGATTTTAATTTCGTAGGTAGATTACAATTCCATATTTTGGTTATGCTTCCTGAAACAGCCTGATAAAGTAGAAACATATTTTTTATAAACACCATAACAAATATTCTACAAGAAGTACACTCTCTTAAATGGAGAGCAAACCCAGTGATGCCATGTATGACTACTGACCCATGGCCATCAACCATTCAAGGAACACATGCAATCTACTTGGTGTTCTTTACATTCAAAGATAGATAGTTAGTGTAATGTCTTGACTTCAGAATGATAGACATCATCTTACCTCTAAAGTAAATTTAAAATGGCACCTTAATCTCATAAAGTATTTACACTCCTCTGTTTTAGTTATTGAATTTAATATTAATATGAAACTATTGATATCTGGCTTTGGTATGGACAATACTTAATACAGATAATAATGTTCCCAACTGCTCTCATAATAGTGTTTTGTTCCATTTTCTTAAGGAAGAGGACAAAGAAAAGTACCCATACATTGTCATAATTGACTGAAGGTTTTCTATTATCAAATGGTAAGGTGCTATCAAAGGACGACAGCAGAGTTAAGTTAAAATTTCACAACCATCACAAATTTAAGAACCACAAGGGCTCTTATTATTTGTTGTACCACACAGTAGCTAATTTTTGTGCTGATTCCTTCTTCTGCTAGTCTTGATGCTATCTGACAAATCAGTAGAGAAGTTTTAGACAGGAGAAAATTAATCTGACAACAACAAGATGCACTTCCTTTGAAGCAAAACAAAAGTTACAAGTGACTGATTAAAATAATGAATACAAGTTAATGATTATACACTACGAGATATTTTTTCTGTCAGACTCCAAAGTTAAATGCTACCATTATGATTAAGTGAGTTATCTTCTAATCTTCTGTCTGGTTGTGTTGATTGGGAGATTAGTGGAACACAGATCACTTTAGGAACATGGAAATTAAAGTTAATCATGGTGGCTGATGATGACTGTATAGCTCTTCAGCCCACAATCCCTAAATTTTACTCATTATTCCGTTAATCATCAAAAAACAGGCCACTGGCAATCAAAATCAGATAATGTATTTGGAGTAATTCTAATGATTTAAATACTAAAATATTTCATCAGAAAATCACTGGTCTGCAATGGATTTTATTGTGAGAGCAACCTTTTCTTGCACAGAGATGAATACAATGTGTGTGTATGCGGGTAAAGTTTCACTAAAGGTGTGTGTGTAAAAAACATCCCAGCAAAATGCCACGTGGATAAGAAAAAAAGCCTGAGCTGCCTGAATACTAACCACTATGGTCCTTTTCTCTTGTATGAATACTGCTCTGACAGAGTGGATGGAGGAATATGAGATATATTGGAGTTTTTTTCCATGCATTGCCCCAGAATGGAATGTTTTTTCTGTTATCTTTCTGTTATCATCAAAAATCCTTCCAGAATGAAAGAATGAGCAGAATCCCAGATGGCTTTGGGACAGAAAAGGATTCACACTGTAAAAATTCAAATTTTATCACATTAACATATGGTCAGTATATGGCCAGTGAATTTTAAAGTTAACACATTTAAGTGTGTATCTGGATTAATATAAAAATGCTACATTAAGATATATCTATATTTTTAATGAAAGTATAATAAATCTTTATTAGAAACTAAACTGTTAGAATATTCATTGATGGTGGTTTTGACAAGCTCCATTAAGTCAACTACGATTTGAAGCAGGAGAAAGGAGAGTTAACTTTTTGAAAATGTAACCTCAACAAAGGGATCTTCACTCAATCAATTCAGTGAAATTATATTCACAACAGAATCTGCAAGCTTACTGCTGCTAATAATAATAATAATAGGGGAAATGCTTGCATTTATAGTTCAGCTATTGATTGATCAGCAAAAAATGTAATGATCATATTTACATAAACAACAATTCACACAATCACAGATTGTGTATGGCTATTAGGTAAATAGAGTAAGTTGTGGCCATCCCCTAATTTTTTCATTAACATTGTGAATGTAATGTGGATGTCCTCTGTGTCTGGTTGATGATGGTACTAGATTAATCAGTTTTTAATCATGATTGTTCAGTGGTTCAATCACAACCTCCTCAACCCCACTCCCTCCCACAGGCTGCTGTCCTTTGTGTCTTACTCTGTATGCTACTACATCAACACTGACTGGCATTGTGTGTTTCTTCGTGTCACATTACAATGCAAGGTAATGTAGGCAGATTGAACAAGGGTAAGATTTCTCCCTCAGAAGAGGAGGCTTTTTGTCTTCTTTCTTAATCTTTCTCTACGAGTCATGCCCCAGCCTTCTTGGCTTACTTCATTAGTCATGCAGACGTACGGTGGTGGAGAATGGTGGAGCTTTTCATTGACTTTCCCTGCAGTCAAACACACAGAGGTCATGCAAGTGTGGGGAAACCATTGAACTAGCTGTACCAGCCTTTACTTGATTCCTGTTTGTTCTGTGTGATGATATTGTGTTTGTCGATGAAGTTTCAGGAAACGCAACCACGGCAATAAACTCTACAAGATACTCCACAGGGGAATATCTTTTGCTTAAAATGTGTGTGTTATATTTCTATCGGTGCTTTTATAGATTAAATCAACTTGTCACCAAAAGATATTATTTCTTTGCTTCATGTGTGAGGAAAGTTGAAGCTACCTAAGGGAAGAAAAAAAACTCCCATGTCCACCTTTCTTCTACACCGAACTACCTTTGATTTCTCTTGAACTATATCCTCTTCCACTGAACATGAACCGTAATTTTACCAACTAAGCAAAGAAACACATTTGCAAGTGGTGATGCTGTAACATAATTCTAGACCCTTTGGTCATAGATACAATGCTTATCTTTTTGCCTATGCATTGACTGAGTTGAAAGTCACAAAGTTTTAAATATCCTTTGATTCAGCTGAAAAGGCACAGTCTGGTACGTTTCTTTCACTTACTGTTACTGTTATCTTCTAAAGCTTTAGGTGTTAAATTTTGATGAGTAATCCTGTTACAACCCCTCACAGCTGATTGTACAAATGTAACAATGATTACAGATGGTTCCTTTTATTCAACACACCCTGTATGTTCAAATGAGTGTACAAGTCTCCCTGAGTGATTAGAGCCCTGGAGTGACAGGAATGACATTTTCAGTTCTGTTCCAACCTGTCATTCTCTCTTAGGTGAGGAGGTGACAAAAGGTCAAACTGCCACTACCATTTATTTCAAAGTGCCACTGTAGAGAAAAAAAAAAACATACCTGCTACATGCTGAGTACCAATGGTGAAAGGTAGTATATGGGTCTGTCATTTGTTAGATATAAGAATTTTTCCCTTGGTAAAGAATTAACTTGGTGATCCAGATGATCACTCAAGCTTTTCTGTATCATGGGAAAGGCATTGCCTGGACTTAAATTAGAAGGAGGCAGGAATGAAAACAACTAAGTCAGTCCAGTCAGCCTCTCCTATCAGTGGGGTTTTTTTTCAGGGCTTTTTTTTTTCTTGGTTATGCTTTGTCTTGGAATATAACTTATTATAACCTATAGTGCCAGGAACAAAGTACAACCCCATGACTTCATGGACCTTCATGGAGCAACGGCACTTCCCCTGTGCCAGCAAGAGTATCCTATTTGTTGGATGCCCTGGTTGGTGTTAGGTCACTCAGTGGCCCTGGGGTTGTAACATTATTTGGATTAGAAACAGTGATATCCCTGTTGGCACTGTTGTAGCGTTGTCGCTTGAAGGGCAGGAAGTTCTGGGTTTCCACCCTGCCCCTGCTGGACATTAGGCTGCTGTGAGAAGCTAATGGCTGTTGAGAAAGTGAAGAAGTGTGTGAATGCAGGAGGGACAAACTGAAGGATGCCATTGCCGAGTTGGAAACATATATTCTTCTATTTAGTGTGGATGGTGGAGCAACCATGGGAAGGCTTCACCAGTATTGCAGTGAAGATGCGACTAGTGGAGTAATGGGTTATAGGTGAACGATGAGCTTATGGATTTAGTCCTGGTTATTGGCATAGTGCGTTGCTGCACAGAATTTTATGAGCAAAAACATTCTTCTACCTACACCCTTTATTCCTATTTTCATGTAGTTAATAATGCATATATAGTGTGTATAATAATACAAAAACATAGAGGTAGTCAGTCAATGATCTCATTGAAGGGCATTCAAATTTGAGACAAAAGTTCACATAATGTGAATATCAAACTGCTGTTTTTATACCATGGTGGTACCAACAATGGATGAGACTACTGTACATTACTAAATAGCAAACAGAGTTTAGATCATATGTCAACAGGAAAGAGGGACAACTTACTCTACTTACTTTCCCTTTTTATACCTCCACGTGGGTAACAAACATTGCCAGAGGTATAATGTTTCAACATGCCAGTTGCCATGACTCAACGTCCAGATATGTTAAACAAATTATTTAAAGAAACTGATATGATATGAAAAAGTCTCCATGACTACATAAGTATCTAGACTGATTATCGAACACAACAAAAAGAATCACTGCAGATGTGTGCCTAGCGTGGGCCAAAATTAACTGAATGCTTATTTCTTGTTAATAGTTAGTGCCTGCAAAATTTTACCTTTATACCCCACAACTATGTCCTTGCACTGTCAACTTTATTTTTTCTTTATTTGAGACATTTTGCAGTGTAGATAGTTGGACAGCTCCATGGAGAATCAATTGATAAAGGAAAAAGAGCATTTGACAGTTCCCAACAGTGGGAAAGAATGCAGCAGAACATAAGACGATTTTCTGGATATTACTTACTTAGACATTACTTCAAAACTCATACTGTTAGCAAGTGTTGACTTCAAATCCATCTCCTATGTAGTACAGAGGTTATATTTTGATGTTATATTTTTCCATTTTCAACGAATAACAGGGTAGGGTTACAGTAGATGCAGTAAGTGAATTGTGAACCCAGATCTTATTTTGAATTAATCTGAATTAATTATGAATAGATGCTGTACATTGTTTGGGTTGGGGCTTGAATATCGCACTATAAAGTATAGTAATGTACAGTACTAAACTGTATATGATCTGTCAGACTGCTAATGTAACAGCCTCCAATTAAGAACAGATCAACCTGCAGGACACTGTCTGTCATACTCTGAATCTGTCACAATTATTCCACATTACAGTCAAGTGTAGTTGTATGCTTGTCTATCACCTACACACACACACACACACACACATACAGTAATGTGAACATTTGAACACATAATACACAGGGGCACCTTGACATGAGTCTTGCAATTAAACTCCATTCCTTGCTTGTGAAATACAGTATATGACGATAAGTGTTTTCATCACAGCCTTATTCAAACCTGACTAAAATAATAAGAATGACCATTAAAAAGCTGTGACACATTCTGTGGGACAGAAAATTATAAGGTTTGATTTTTTGTCATGATCAAATTGTACTGACATACTGACACAAATGTGACTGTTAATAAAAAGCACTATTTAATTGCTAAATATGACAACAGTACAGTTCCGTATTTCTTTAGACTGTTTCTGTGAAGTTTCATACAAAAAGCATAAACTATGCCACCCCTGTAAGATCTTTTTTAAAATGTGTTTCTCAAGGATCAATATAAGGTCCACTGCTTTATTACTCTATATAAATAATGTTTAATCGGCAAATCAGCGCTGTAATGCTTGTATGCTTTCAGCGCCATTGCAAACCAGGCCTTCTTCAGATTACACACTGCTTTTGAATCCAATGTATATGTCAGAGGGGAGTTTTATGATCCATTTTGAAACACATTTTAATGCTCAAGTATTTCATGTCTAATGTTTGTGTTTTGTGTTTAATGTGTGGTGATTTTAATTGCATGTTTTAGTTTTTTACGAAATGTAACTTGTCATAAAAAGCAGACACAGATGGGAGGGGGAGACAGGGAGTGAGGAGAACATGTACGGTAGCCCAGGACCCACACTGACAAAACTGCATAGGGAGTTTGGGGCAACAGAATGTGATGGAGGACAGGCATAGGAGACAGCCATTACTACCCTCCAACATGTAAGGCAGTTTGCAAAGCCTGTGGAATAACAAATAGAGAGCCCAAATTGATTTGCCAATAAGCCTACAGACTTTTGAGAGCCTGTAAGCAAGAGACAGAGACTCGATGTATTTAAGATGTTCACTTTCCTGGTAAGTGGTACAGTATAGCAAGACTTAGGGATCTGGCTGAACAGCAGATGCTCTTACAAAACCTATGTTGAACATTTTGCTCAAAAAAAAAATTTAATTGGATTCTTATATAGAAGTAATTACCCTGTTCATCTTTTCAAAACAGAAAAAACATAATGCAGTCCACTATATTGTCTGCACTGGCTTATGGAGTGTATGCCGATGCTCTGTATATGAGTTTTTCTATATTATATATACACTACTGGTCAAAAGTTTTAAAACGCAATTTTTCCAGTTCCAATCTGTCCAGCTGATCCCAAACCAGCTTGATGGGGTTTAAGTCTGGAGACTGTGCTGGCTGCTCCATGTTTTCAAGCTTGTCATCTTCTTCTTAAGGTAGTAGCTTGGACTGATGTTTTTGGTCATTATCTTGCTGTAGGATGAACCCCTGACCAACTAGGTGCATACTAGGGGATGCATGGTGCTGCAGAATGCTGTGGTAGCCGTTTTGGTTCAGGGTACCTCTCACTCTGTACAAGTCACCGACCCTGGATCCAGCAAAATAGCCCCAGACCATCACGCTTCCTCCTCCATGTTTAACAGTTAATGTCACACACTGAGGAACCATCCTTTCGCCTACTTGATGGTGTACATAAATCCTGCGTGATGAACCGAAGATTTCAAATGTTGATTCATCAGTCCCTAACGCCTTCTTCCAGTCTTCAATAGTCCATTGGCAGTGTTTCATGGACCATGGGCAAACCTCTTTTTCTTCTTGCAACTTACTGCAACTCAAAGTCTTCTCTTTATAGTTGAAACTGAGATTTGCTTACTACGACTACTATTAAGTTGTGCTGGAAGCTGTGTTCCTGTGAGCCGCCTGCCAGACCTCTTGCTGTCAGAGTTGCCCCCAGTTTCTGAGTGCTTTTTAATGGTGAAGGAGACTGTATTCACTGACACCTTGACTTTCTTCACAATTTCTCTTTAGGGAAGACCTACACTTTTGAGTGTTATGATGGTCTGTCTCTCTTCAATTATTAATTGCCTTTTACTCAAAATTTCTATGGCAACACACTACTTTCTGCAGTACAATACTGTTTAAATAATGCTCACGAGAGTATGGTACCACAGTGTGTTCTAACACTACTTTTATGCAGACAGAGGGGGATAATACGTAATAATAATAATACATTTTATTTGTGGGCGCCTTTCTTGAACCCAAGGACACCTTACAGAGCATAAAACATTATAAACACATTATTCATTGTAAACAAACATTCTAACATCAGTAAACATTATAAAACAGCAATAAACATTATAAGCATAAAAACAATACATAAAAATAAAAATACAGTGAAAAGAGGTAAGAACCAGGAATTGACAACAATTAAAATCAGTGTCTAGAGAGAGTAAGCCAGCTTAAACAGATAGGTTTTGAGTTTTGACCTGAAAAGGGGGAGAGAGTCTGTATTTCTGATGTCAGTTGGGAGGGAGTTCCAGTGCCGGGGAGCAGAGCAACTAAAAGCTCTGTAGCCCATGGTGGAGAGGTGGGCAGAGGGAACAATAAGGTGAGTGGCAGACGAACACCTGAGAGAACGGGAAGGAGTGGCAATGTGGAGCAGGTCAGACAGGTAAGGAGGAGCCAGGTTATGGATACATTTGAAAGTGAGGAGGAGTATTTTGATGTAAGTAATCAAGAAAAGTTGGGACACCTGTAGGAATTGGTAGTACCAACTTTCAAGGCTTGACCATCCTCCATTGCTGCAGAACAGCTTTAAGTTGTTAACCCATTTCTTGCCTGTTTGTATAATAATAATTGAAGTGTATTGTTATTTTCATTATTTAAATATATGTATGTGTTAAGGTTATTTGTTCTTAGGTTTCTCTTGAAAGAGCTCTTGATTAAATAAAGCTTAACTGAAATAGATTTCTAAAACAAAACATACTGGTTCATTGACATGGTTCTGTTTTGATCTCTTTTAATGTTTATATTCTGGGCTAATATTGTATCTCTAAATCTTATCATCAATATGCCAAGGGAATGGTCATTAGCTGCAAATATGTCACTCCATTCTGAAAAACAATTAACTAAACATTTATAAGCCCATGCTAACAAAATAAACATTTACTTTCAGTTGAGTGGTTTTATCTGGTGTTTAGTTAAGCATTTAGATAATCTGAGTAAGGTGACTACCATCTTAGAATTAGAATGTCATATGACATATTATCTGTGATTATCCAGACCCACTTTATGTCCAAGCTCACTGGATTTAATACAGGATGTGTCAGGGCTTTACAGAAAACGGCAGTATTGTAGGAGGATAGGTAGTACAAAATACTGAATTGATAAATTACTCTAGCTTTAGAGGTTCTTGTAGGCATCTCTAAAATAAATATAATAAACTCATGTGTGATTTGTGTATTCTGGAGAAAAAACAAAGTGTAAAAACATCCTGTAGTCTCTACTTGTTGCCAGGCAGTCTGTCTTACCCAAGATATAGCACAAATATGCCCCGTAAAAGGCAAGAGAAACAATAATATCACACAATAATTAGTGGATAGAACTGATCTTCCCATGTAACTCTTTCATACAAAGCAAAAAATTATTGTTCCAAAATGTCTAAATTTTCATTCTAGAAATGTAAAATGTCACATGATTAAATTCTAGATTTACTGGAGATTTGCAGAATGATGGCCAGATAATATGTAGTTGTATGTTTTTTTCACAAATATACTCAACATTCTTTTTTCACTTAGTTCAACAGGGAGATTGCATTACTAGCAGGATTTATCAAGCATGAGCATTGAATATCATTTAATTTAAAATCTAATTTATATACAACACATGATCTTAGTCAATCACCATCAAGGGCACAGCTGCAGCAATTCTTTTAGTATGGTCAATAGAAAACAAAATTCTTTATTATTCAGTTTTATACTGATTACAGGTCTTGATGATTGTAGGCATACCAATAACTGTCCATTGTTTTGGTTGAAATTGATAAATGATGCACGTTATGCAAACTCATTAGAAGAACAGAAGCATATAAAGGCTTAGCTGTTCATCTCACAATAAATGACAATAAATCTTTATTATTTAAGTATTATCTTTGGAAATTTAATTTACTTCTAGAAACTCAAGGGTGACATTAGATAGAGCTGGAGATTAGTGTGTGAATGCTGTGAAAGCTTTCCAGTGCCACACAGTCTTCACTCGTTGTCAACCTATGGCTTAAAAAAAGACAGGAGTGGAAAGCTGTCATGCCCACTGCTGCATAGTGTTTGGTATAAAAATTTAAGAGGCACTTTCTTGTTTTCTTGTTAATATTTTATATGGACATAAGTTGAGAGAGAGATTCTAAATAGACAGTACTAGTCAAATAGTATTTTGATATCTAAAGTCAGCATTACTAAAATAAGAAATTTCAACAAAATTACACATGCCTACAGTGACTAAAAGAATTTCTTATTTTGGTCAGGAGCAATTGCTGTTTTCTTTTGACATAAAGTACACACAATGTGGAAAATAACGCGTGACATGGCTACCATGAACTTTGAGATGGTATTACTTTATGTGTTGGGATGTGTTATCACACGAAGTTCAAGTAATTTGTTTAGCATTTCCAATTTTAAACCAGTACAGAGGCCTTTCACAGTGATGACAATAACAAATCTCAATAAGCATTGCAATGTCTGGCAGCATCAAGGTATTGGCTGTCAGATTAAATGCAAAGCAAATAAAGGCAATCTGCTACTCAAAAGATTCTTGTCTTCCACTGATTACTTCTCTTAAACCTTGCAAACAACCTTCTCACAACTTCATGACACATGTCTGCTCACGTTTATCTCCAAGTGACAAGTAGCAATTGTTCTGTCACCCAGGTAATTGCTCAAGTAACCTGGAAGACACTAATGCAATTTTATTAATTTCAGAAGTTAGAATAATCCAGGGTTCTGTTCCAAGAAACACATGCATGTTGTGTGTAATTTGACTCAATAAAATTCATAGTCTCATTAAAGATTACATAAAACTATGTAAACAGATGTTATAAAGAAACTCCTTGTGGCTTGCAGTAATGTATGCCAGAATAAGTTGGAACAAGTCAAATATATGATGGATCACTGCAAATAATCATGTAATGATGACATCCCACTGCTGCTTTGTTTCTTACTGGGCTGAACATGCCTGTCAATGAAGAATGCTAATTCATTTTGGCACAAACACATATAGCAAAGTTTCTGCATTAGAGTATAGGAACATATAAATGGCAGTACAATAAACAAATCAGAATTTAACATGTCTTTGAAAGCAAAATGGTGGATTTGTCGTCTTTGATCTCTACTGTGGTAGCTTGTGCCTATAGGGGTTTTTGTGTGTGAGCATTTATATATTTTTGGTTTAAATTGGCCCTGAGCCAGCCAGAGCTGAGCTTTGCCTCCCACTTTTTTTAGCGACTGACAGAGCAACGTGACAAATGAGACAATTACCTGCAGTCAAGGATGGTCTCATCTCTGCTCTCCTTTATGCGTCGCTGCTCCTTCTGCCCCAGACTCACTGCACTGCCTGCCCAGGGCATATAAAATACTGCCCGATGATGTTGGGCTTTCACTTTTGACCCTTTCTCGAGCCCTCATCTGATGATGTTGACCTGGAGGTGGGGCATGAGTTACTCTCTGCTTTTCCACTGCTGCCCCATGTTTCAAGTTTCTGGTGGTCAGACTGATGTTATTGGCCTCTAGTGATGTGCACAAACCAAAGACTAAGGAGGAATAGGAGGAAAGTGCTTATTTTGCTTGTAGTTAAAGTGCATATTGCAGCCACTGTGACTGAAAATTAGGTTGAAAAATATATCTCTATATTCACTTCATTAATACTGGCAGCCATTTTTGTGAAGGAGTTGTGTAACCTCTTCAGAAAAGCCAAATTGACCGTGATATCAGATAAGAGAAAGCGGACAAGCTAGCAAAAATTTACCATTAAGGCCACCATTAAGATCACAATGCTCATTTATACACTATTTTTTACATACAGCATATAATGTACCACAGCCTTACAACAGTGAACATGCTACACATCAAACAGACCAGGAAAAGACAAGGATTAGAACAAAAAACATCACAGATAAACTGAGTTGTGAACTGAAACAACAGTGTGTGACTTGCGTTGCCATTAACCACAACTGACCTGAACGCTGCAGTCACATCACAGTGTTTTAAAGTTTGTTATTGCATGTCAGGAACTTGTTGGTCTTGTAATATTGTCAGGAGTGTTAATACTTGCCCATAACAGAAACTAATGCCCAAGGATCAACCTGTATCTTACATTACCATTTAAAAGTTTGTTATTGTGCTTTATTGCAGGGGTCAGAGGGGAGAGGAAGATTAAAAAAGAGAGGAGAGTAGTTATATAATCAGGGCAAAAATATTATTACTATGTTGACTTTTTGCAATATATTTACACAGGGTTATTCAAAAAGAATGAACCAATTTTTAAGCCCTATTTCTCAGTCCTCACGCATCTTCACAGAATTAGTCACTGACCATTTGAAAAAGTACGATTTGAATAGTTGCCAACAGGGCACGCTCAGTTGCTTGTTTACTCTCAAAATGGTGACACCTTAGCAAAAGGCATTCTGCGTTCTCAAAATCGCGTCCCAGACCTCACTGCATTTGACTTTTTCCTGTGGGTTATGTTAAAGATAATGTTTTAGTTCTGCCACTGCCCATTAATCTGGATGACTTTAAACATCAAATAACACTAGCGATCAAGTCAGTGGCTCGTGATATGCTGCAATGCATTTGGGAGGAATTCTCATATGACCTTGATGTTTCCCATGCTGCAAGTGGTGGCCACATTGAACACTTGTAGGACAGGAAATCCATCCATTATCTTAACCGCTTGTCCTCGTAAGGGTCATGGGAGTGCTGGAGCCTATCCCAGCTGTCTTTGGGCGAGAGGTGGGATACACCCTAGACAGGTCTATCGGTCAGTCTATCGCAGGGCAGGAAATAAAATGTGATTATCAGTAGAATACTTGTGACTTTGAAGTACTTTTCCTTAATAATATATAGCTTCATGAAATTGGTACTTCTTTTTGAATATCCCTGTAATAAAAGCCTAGGTAATACTGATGCTGAGTGTTCAGCTGGTGTCTGAACCCTGGTTCGTGTTTATGTTGAGCTGGATCGGTGGTGGGGGAACAGTGTGAGAAGCAGCTACTGTTTGGGGCTCAGTTAAAATATCACATATATGTATACATATATGGTAAAGAACATATAACTATAGTTATATGTTATGTTAACATAATTACAACATAATAATTACAAAAACAATCTCGTTAATTACATGCTCGGTGATTGATAAATCTAAAGTAATCACATATTACAGCAAAAATCACATATTTTTGCTGTGAAGGTATTTAAAAATATTGTCCAATTTTGGCAGAATAGCGACTCAGTGAATAATTACATTATTATTAACAGTAAAAAGAACAAGCACTATGTGTGTAATAAAGAAAAAAAGGCAAATAGGGATATTCAAGAAAAGTAAAAAATTATGAACAATTTAATTACATCCATTTTCTTAACCGCTTGTCCTCGTGAGGGTCACGGGGGGTGCTGGAGCCTATCCCAGCTGTCATCAGGCGAGAGGCGGGGTACACCCTGGACAGGTCGCTAATCCATCGCAGGGCCGACACACAGAGACAAACAACCATGCAAACTCACATTCACACCTACGGACAATCTTAGAGTCACCAATTAACCTAACATGCATGTCTTTGGATGGTGGGAGGAAG
>JAUMHL010000018.1:17846796-17857364 GCA_032362345.1 Sandelia bainsii
CGGCCGACCCGGGGATCGAACCCAGGTCCTTCTAGCTGTGAGGCGACAGTGCTAACCACCACACCACCGTGCCGCCCAATTTAATCACAAATATTAATAATAAAATAGAAAGTAGAAAATAGAAATAGAAAATATATACAGTATGCAAAGGAAGGTGTTGGGGTGTTTGATATTTGGAAAAGATGTTAATGAAAATGTGTGTATTGTTCTTATGGGTCACAGATCTCTCAGTGGACTCTGTGCTGAATCTGTGGCTGAATGAGTTTCCCATCTGCCACAGTTAATAATAGAATGAGTGAGACAGATTTTTGTAATTGACAGACTTTAAAGTCAGGAGCAGCACCAGACATTTTCTTTTGCTGGTGATATGGGGTTACTTGACTTCTCAATGATGGCGCACTGAAAGCTAGGATTTCCCATTCTAGCAATGAAGTGCCAGTTGCAACTGTTTAATTTTACTGTAACACTCCCAGTACATTCACACACATGCACAAAATGCAGCTCTCACTCCATGATGGTTACAGTGCCATTCTGTTTAGCATAAGACAAGATATTCAGCTCATAATGTAAGGTTTGGCTTTCATAGTGGCTACTGCACTTCCAAGCATCGTCTCTTTTAACTTTTAGCTTGGACCTCCACTGAAAACCGAGGTGCATCGCATGACATGACTCAATGAAAATTCAAAATTGTCAAAAGTAACGCATTATTTCAATACCCCTAATAATTACTTCAAGAATAAAATCTTCAGCAAATCTTTTAATAATACCTTTTAATTAGTGAAACGTGAGAATTTGTTGCATTTCACATTGTTCAACAACTCCTCAGTCTGAATATTTACACATCAAATTTGGTCACCCTAATCACCGTACGACTGCGCTTTTGGAAACGACAGCTGACTTGACCACAGGAGCGCACTGGTGGAAACTTAACTAGCAGTACTACTACTACTAATAATAATAATCGATACTTTATTAATCTCCTTGGGGAAACTCTTGTGCCCCCCTTGAGGCGCCAAGGGTTTGGGTTTCAGTGTCTTGTTGAGGGACTCTCCAAGGTAACCAGGAAGCGAACCACCAACCATGGGGTTTGTAGACTACTGCTGACTACCCTATGAATTGCGCTACATTCGCAGAAAGAACAAAACACAACAGGGCTGCTTCAGAGGCAACTAAACACAGCAAATGCAAGAATATCTTATGTTTACATTCAACTGACAGTTAGTCAGTTAGTACGTTATAGTAATTCTGGCTTTTGTCTGTTGAAACCAAAGGTCTAAAGGTGTGATGCTGGCCATAGAGTCTGCAAAAGAAGAAGGTCAGAGGATTGGATAGGTCAAAAGGACACCGAACTCATTGTCACTCTTGTTGATTTCTTGCTGAAGATTTGTGCTTTCTTGCTTTTAATTTGTGCAGCAGTGACTTGTTGAGACAGTTTGGAAGGATGGGTAAATGATGTCTGTGTGGAAAAATTTTACTCAGAAAAGTGTGTGTCATTCTGGAGGGCAAAATCCAATTTAACCAAGGACATATTGTTCCAATGAAAAGTATGCTGCTAACCGTGTGGGTCAGCCTGCATAGGGCATTGGAAATGAATGAATATTTATTGTGATATCTTTCCCATCCCATTTCCCCATCTGTATTTGTAGTGTAACTTCAAGTAACCATGTATTACTTTGTCAAAAACAAAGATTTACAACTGACCTAATATTTTTGTTGGCAATTTTATCTACCCAGTCTATCCACTTTTTATTTCATTGCAGCACTCATTTTTATGGTACTGAAGCCACACCTAAAAAGATTAACCCAAGTAAGACATTCACACAGCTCTAGACTGAAATCCTTTTTTGATAGTGATATTATGTTTTGTCAATATTTTCTCACTTTCTCTTTTGCATTCTCTCTGATTTGTAACAGGAAACAAGTCACTGTCACACTGTCATGGCCAATCATACTGAAGTGGTGCTTAAAAGAGGACACAAACCTTCAGTCAGCCTGTCTTTCGTGTATAGACCAGCTTGCTGGAGTCAGAGAGTCAAGGCAGCCATTAATGAATGAAAGAGAGTCAAAGTAGGTAATTAATGACTGAAAAGGAGAAAAAGAGACTGCTGGAGGAAAAGAGCTGAAAGGCAAGAAGAGGATGGATGGCCTAAACTAGAGTCATGATTCTTCTTATACCACTCTGCTGGAAATGGAACAGAAAAGAAAAAGGAGTAAATATGAGGAGAAAAATTAGACAATGAAAGGAAGAGAATGGTAAAAGGTGGCAGGGGGAGAATGAAGTCCAAGTGGATTAATGCCTGTAAGAATGAATAAAGAGCAAGGTGGCATAGCCTGGAGGATTTCACTGAATTAGTAATTAAAGAGAAATGTGACAGAGTAAGATTTGTAAGAAGAATGTGGTCAAGGTTTTACATTTTTGAGCAAAGGAAGGAGACATTTTAAACCTTCAAGCCATGTGTCTTTATAATTTTTTTTAAACAAGATGAGGAGACACATTATGCCAAAAAAAAAAAGATATGAACAACCTAAAAGTATGCCCACATGAGTTTCCTGGATGTCTGTGTATTGGTCATAGAGATTACTTACTGATTGAAGTTCTCAGACTACTGAGGTAATTGCCTTATTCTGACTTTGGCAGAGCTAATTTGCTAGATAATTTGAAGCAGGGAGGATGAATTGCATCTAGTCTCCTAAGTCAACAGTTCACTGAGTTAATGATGGTGACAATTTTGACCTTGTAATGATAACAGAGTGAGCAGGGAGCGAAAACTCAAAACTCCATAATTAAAAAAGAGTGTATTTACACTTTATGCCCCTCAAAATCTTTGTGCATTTCATGGTCACTGGTTACTTCAAATATGTTTATAACACATATGCATTGCCCAAGGAAAAATCTTCTCTCACTCTCTCTGTTCTGTTTATTATCTACTACTTATCAAGGGCTTTACTGTATATGTATTTAAAATGTAAGCATATCAAAACTTCTATAAAACTTGAATTTGAACTACAGTATCTCAAAGTGGAAGCAAATCACTTATATTTCCTCTCATTTAGATTTACCAAAATTTCTCTGTTGCTCTCTCTGTAAGTTTCTGTAATGGTGAGTTGTGTAACAATTAATGATATAATAGTATTTTTTTTATGAAATCTTCCAACTGTTATCTTAGAAATGTGTGAACTGTGCTGTTTTAAGTGCTGTAGATGTCAGCAACTTCTTGATGGCCTCTCTGAGAGAATAATCAAGACACCAACTATTGCAGAATGGAGTTGCTTGAATTTTTCACATGGAACATGTTCCTTTTATCTTTATATATCACTCCATGTTTCCCAGGATTCCTATGAAACTGAATTATTTTTAAAATATTAATGATTCTTTTTAAAGCTAGCACAGGTCTTGCCCCTGATGACGTATTGCATGTAATCTTTTAACCCCCTTTTTGCCAGGCAGCTTCCCTTGATCCTGTGAACAGGATATTTTTGGCTTAGGATGGATGTACCCAGGCTTGAGACTACTCTAAAGCAAAAGCTAGTCTAAATCTCATACTTGCCCTTTTCATTTTATTCTGTAACATTTCTTTAATCTCCACTAATTTTTTTGTGAAATCTAGGGGATAAGAGCAAAATATACATCCACTCATACAGTTACAATGTGACAGATGATGTTGGGGAATTTGGAAGTTTGTCATGACTTGTTTGTACAAAAGCAGAGCTGCTGTGTAGTGTGAGACGCTAGAGTGTACTGTTGTGACTGTTCACTAATGTGAAGGATAGTGGGACTTGGCTGCACATGTTATACAGAAGCAAAGAGCATTTATGCAACAGAAACTCTATTAAAATAAAAGAGAGAGCAACTGCAACAGGCTGTTGCTCGAAATCGCGCCTACGCAAACATTCAGTGAATGTCTATGAAAGTCTTGTTTCTTCAAAACTCCAGTTGCTGTGGTCGGTGGTTGAAAACAAATAGCTCAAATGCAGTCTTGGAAGATGTGGTCCTTCAGTAGTTAGTTAGTTTTTTGTGGGAGTGTAACTGGAGACAAAATAACCCCTGAACACACTGGCTAACACTGGCTAGCAAATTTTGTTGGCTTGTATTTTAACAAGTGCTTTATTATTTACAAGTTTATTTGAATATGTACTCTGGGAAAACTCTCATGAGTGTTACTTAACATACTTAACATTAACCTACAAGACCAGATTTCCTGAACACTACATGCTCACTCAGTTATGACTGTTGCTGGATGCCAGAATTGAAGGAGTAAGGGACCTCTGAAGTTTAATCGCATACCAACTCCTACAGCCAGTCAACAAAAGAGGAGAAAAAAAAGAAGACAGTTGTGGTTAAATAATAAAAGAAAGCATTGGGCTGAGGTAATCATCAAAAATGGTCATGTTTCTAGTGCACATTTCATGTAAGATAAGGCTAAATATAGTTTGTCTTAGGTGTGGATATGTGTCTAACAAAACTAGGTACTTGTGTTTCTGTAGCTGACCATTCAGGACACAGATAATGTGCTTAGAAAATTAAGAGGGAAATCATCTAACATTATTCCTTTGAGCTGATTAAAATCAGGTGGGCAAACCTTTAGACATATCCAGCAAACAATATGTAACCTTACTTGAAATAAACGGTGCACTACAAACACCAGCATTTATGACGATTGCCTTATTCCAATCACTTTGTTTTACCCAATTTAACCAAGTCTTAATTTTTCTTACTGGCAGTAGCAGCTGGTATGAGATAAAACTTGAAGTTCAATCCTGGCACTCATCAATACAGCAAGCTGCTATTTTAAGCAGGTGATGTAGCCTGAAGTTAACGTGTTTACTTCAAGTTTTCTCGTGTTTTGCCTCCAGCTAACAATGGCATAATCAGGGTGTAGGCCAACAAATGTAAATAAATACCCATATCATAAATAATTAACCATATCAGCCATAGCACTCTGAACAATGTTCAGCGAGTCATGCAGTTGTGATGCACTTTTGTACTGACACCTGTTGATGATAGCAAGCATTACATTTTTCCCATACTGACCCCTGTTCACCACATCATTGACATCACCAGCTGATTATCACCTGGAGAGAATGGAAATAAACAATCAAGGAAAATTGGAAATTTGTAGTTGCACATCATGAAAACTCAAACAAAAATGGTGGTTTGTTATACATAATACATCCTCATGAAAAATCATCCAGCAGAGAGTTCAGCCAGTCGTTCAGTGTGCAATTTCATCACAGAATGTATCAACTAGGAAATCCATTACAGTTTAATAAATGGCCTATTGTAACCTTCGGCAACCCTGTGATAAAAATTTGTAGACATAACATAATAAAATGGTACCCTAGTCCCATTTGAGTGAGTCAGTTCCGACTTCCAGTGAGGGTGTATATTTAAATTAAAATTTGCTGGTGTGGGAGATTAGGACACAATGCATATTCAGATGCTAATTCTAGACATTTGTCTGTGAGGCAGTGGCTCATATAATTTGACTTTGCATAGCACTGTATTGAATGCCTGTGGGGCCTGAAGACACGGAAATTAAAAGTTTATGAGTTGATGCAAGATAAATACACATACAGTAAAAAAATAAGTAATATAAATAAATAATAAAAAATCTGAACATCAACATTGCTTTATGGCTTTGGCTGGTGGCAGCGACATGTTAGAAATCATGGTTTGGTTTGTTGTTTGCAATTATGTGTGACTATTTGCATCCTCATTTGCATCTCACACAACTAACCAATGATTGAATGCAACATCAGCAGCATGGCTTTTATTCTTTGCTTGCTGTGGTGACACAGCTCTGTACAATCATTACGACACCAGTGAGACTCGTTGTCAATTTCCCATCATTGACATTTCTAATTTAGAAACACTAGTGTAGCACTATTTTGTACAGTTTTTTTTGCATGTCAAATAATCAACAATTCAAAATAATGGGTACTACTTCCCTCAACCTAAAATGCTTCCTATACCATCATTATATTTTTATCATACAAGATTAAATGACTAGTTTTCAATAGAGTTTCTCTTGATGCTTTCTACAAAGCTTTGTTGCTCATTTGCAATGGTAAACACAAAATGATTTAGCAAAATCATATTTTCTTTGAGTTTGAGAGCCAGAGTGCGATGTACATGGATTACACACATCATCCAGAAATGAGAAGAATACATTTCATTAATCCCATCAGACAGTGACTGTAATTCAGGACCCAGTCACAACAGCATTTAGCAGGGACATGTTAGGCAGAAATCCAAATATTTAACTTAAACTTTGATTTAAAACTTTGAGACAATGACCGTTTGCAAAATGAACTGGTGTTCACTGAGGATGTGGTCACTTAGAATGCAGAAAATGGGACATTATCACAGTTGTGTCTCAGAATCTAAATTTATATAACCTTATCAAACTGGGATATAATGGAGAGTGAATGAAATATGTATGTACACATACTAGAATGTACAGCACTTGTTTATGTGCTGTTCTAAGCGCATGTGTGTCTTCCTGCACCAGTGGTGGGACTGACTGATAAATAGGCCTTCAGATGTGGGTGAAGCCTATCTCTGGCAGTGAGGAATATTGGCTCTTCCTGCTACTTTATCATGGAAAGGCAGCTCTGACAGAAACCCTGACACAGAAACCTCTCCTAGAAGGGAAGTGGGGACAGCTTGAGCATAATTAGAATTAATGTGGAGATGCAGAATAAGGAAATGAGCCATCACAATACGGATCAGCTCTTCATTTCAATTTTATGCTTCACTCGTTGACTTTTATGGGTAATAATGGATAAGCAAGGCTGCCGATCGGTATTGCTTGTTATGACAGATATGTATGTACTGTTTCTTTATGCTCTTGTAGGCAGAACAATGGGTTGAGAACATGATAGAACATGTAAGCAAGGTAAACAGATGTAAGTGCAGAGAAAGCAATGCTCATTTTTATTTATTGATGCCTTATTTTATTTATTATTCACATAAATCAGGATCATTTTCAAACCAATCCTGTGCTATACTCCAGTTCTGTTTTCCAGGGGTCAAGTTGGTTTAGGGGTTCAGGGAATGACCACGAGCCCCTGTGTCCTGAAATGAAGTCTGTCCAGGCACCTTATGTTGCTCCCTATCTCTCTGTCTTATTTCTTCAAAATTTTCCAACTCTTAACTCTCTATAAGTATAAAACGCTACAAAAATACTTTAAAAGCGATGTCCACCTCTGTTTTCTCTATGCACAGTTTGTTCCATGCATTACTTTTTGCCACACTATAATTAAATTATGCGGCTTCTGTTTGTCTTTTTGAATGAGCCTGTGCTTAATCTTGTCCATCGAAATCAATTTAAACAAATGTAGTACTGTATGTGATAGCGTTTCAGCCAACAAGAGCCTCTCTGGATTGATAGGTTCTGAATTATATTCAGTACTGGTATCTGTGTCCTCTCCATCACATTTTTGGGTTTGATATTCTTGTCCTTGTCAAAACCATGATCCAAAATGACATTAAGTGTCTCCAGAGACTGTCATGTGAGCTAGCTAAAGAGGCCTTAGAGTGGCTCAGGAGGTAGACTGGGTGATCCACTAATCACAATGTTGGAGGTCATGTCAAAGTGTCTTTGGCCAAGATAGTGAACCCCAATTGCTCCTGGTGATCAGCAAAAGTAATATTTTATAAGATACAAGGGACAGAGCCATTAAATCAAATAGAATCCATCATTAAACTCAGTCTACCCTCTCTGGTGCCTCTCCAAAACCTATCTTCCCCAATGCAAACTAAAATATTACAAGGCTGTACTACTTAAAGATCAAACAACCCAGTTGAGACTTCACCAGGTCCAGCATGCGCTCCTTTAGATTGAATTTTTAAATAATTTTAAATGGTGTAGCATACCAATGATAATAAAGACAATTACTCCCTGTTGGCCACTTCCCTTTCTGCTGACAATGATTGTGGGTTTTGACAACCACAGTTCATTGGTGCGTATTAGAAAAAAGCTTACACATGAGACCACATTGCTAAAGAGGCGTAATATCTTTCTCATACTGGAAGGTATCAAATGCACCAGCAAACCACCCAGAGGTCTTCACTTCATTATGCCCTTGTTATGCTCTCTGGGGTGAAACTCTAAATTAATGCATACAGTATGTATAGTGCATATACTGGCATCCACAGGCAGTAGAAACTATTCTCTGAAACCTTAAAACATATGATGGCGCTGACATGCTGTAATGAGAAAAGAACTAATTATGAAAATGTAGGTTACCTCCTACCATCGACAAAAAATAGAAGAAATTGCAGACTTTATTTCTGCATTTGTATGTAGTGTTCCATTTAAACATTGACAATGAGCCATTTGACTAGCAATTAACAACCTATTTTATATATAATTCATATTTCATAATTGAGAAAATATTATGTTTAAATGCAGTTTCCATTAGCCAAGTGCAGAAGTATAAATCCAATAGTATGACTCTCTTAATTAAAACACATAAGCACACAGGCAGTCAGAAACTGAAATGTTAGTTCATGTGATATTACATTTTTTGATAACTATGACCATGTTCTAGCACGATTCTTGACTATTTTGATTCCAATCCATGCCTCACAGCTAGCACATTTCACTGTTTCACATTGCTCAGTGACTTGGAGTAAATCGGAGTGAAACACATGTGAGACAGGCAAGGGAGACAGAGTGTAAAGAGATAGAGACAGAACTGGGAGCTCTGAATATCACAGATAACACAATAATTGAATTTTATGTTCTCTAGTGCAGCACAGTGAATAGTTTTCATTTAAATTGAGTGCACAGCATTCACACTCAGGGTATAATGAATGAATGGTTTTCAGCATACTGAAACATTCCTCAATATAGACTTTGTCTTAAAATACTGCAAACAAGACAACTTTACTGGTTCGACTGCTTGAGAACTATGCAACCAACACTCTCCAGGCTATTAGGCTATGTATTAGGTAGCTAAAATTCATCTTTGTGTAACAAATGTGGAGGGAAAACCATTGCAATTGGTAATTGCCTGATAATACACTGCCCATGGTAAACAGTCTTAGCATCCCTGTTTCACCAGGGGACAGGCTATAGGCACGCAACTGTGTCAGTCTTGCTCCTAATTTTTTGTTGACATGCCTCATCTAGCTCCTATAGTCCACAACATCCACAGTTTTGTATATTTGTAAAAGAATTAAATACATCAATTCCTTGTTGTTGTTTTGATCTCTGTTACCTGCTGTTCTTTTCTCTCTCCTCTTTCCACGCACCCAACCGGTTGAGGCAGATGGCCGCCCACCCTTAGCCTGGTTGTGCTGGAGGTTTCTTCCGTTAAAGGGAATTTTTCCTCTCCACTGTCGCATAGTGCTTGCTCACGTGCTGTTAGGTTTTCTACAATATTCTGTATATATTTATATTCTGTGTAAGGTCTTAAACCTTACACTGTAAAGTACCTTGAGATGACTTATGTTGTGATTTGGCGCTATTTAAATAAAGCTGAATTGAATTGACTCGTTTAAATATTTTATAATCAATATAGAGTATACAATAAAATTGAGTAAAACACTATCACAAAACTAATGATAATAATATCACAAAATTGATGATGATTCAAAAGACTCTCAACTTACAATAATTATATTATTTATTATTAACTGTTATTATTTAATGATACATACAACATCAAAGTTACAAACTGTATTACAACAGCAAAAGAAATGGGAACTGTGATTTCCAATGACAACTAATTAAATGAACAATGTTAAATAATAATACAACATAAAAAACTTTTTTAAAAATCAAGTGTGAACACAGCTTTCTCAGTTAAAAGTAAGAGAGTAACTGTGACAGTGCACATACACGTAAAAGCCTGCACACAGAAATTGGCGTTTCAGTGACTGATCAGGCTGATGCAGCCCAAAACTGCAAGAACATGAAATGAAGCCTGGTGGATATTGGCAGCACATTTTTTCAAATGAAACCAGATAAATTAGTTTGGATCAGATAAGGTTCATGTTTGGCATCGTCCAGGCATCGACATCCTACATAGTGCCAACTGTGAAACATGGACGGTGGTGTTTGCTGATATGGCGCATCAAGAGTTTAAAACATGTATGGGAGACTATATTTGTAAATGGTATTATAAATGCAAGCTTCTATGTCCAAAGCCTGAATGAAAAAATGCCTTTCATTTGAAAAGTGCTTGGCAAGAGAAGTATTCTTCAACATACTGCAAATTCACACAAGGGATTTTTCACAAGGGAAGAAAAATTAGCATTATGACCTGATCAAATGCTCCTGACTTGAATCAGAACACCTTTTGGAGCATTTTAAAACTCTGCATGACTTTTAAAAGACAGGTATCATCCATATCAAGGAGGATCAAATCTCTCATCAAAAATAAAGGCAGACTTTTGTAGAAGTCTGTTCTTAAATTCTGTCTGTCTAGTCTATTCTTAATTACTTAACATTTGAGTTTTAGAGTGTTTTCACACCAGTTGCGGCTGGTGAAATTATTTTTTGGGGGGGCGCACTTTTGCAAGTCAGTTTTCAGATGCGCTCTAACCACATATCACC
>JAUMHL010000018.1:17890564-17910077 GCA_032362345.1 Sandelia bainsii
ACTACTGACAACATAACTCCCAAATTCCAAATACAAATATTGTCATTTAGAGCATTTATTTGCAGAAAATGAAAAAAGCAAAAAAAAAAAAAAAGAAAAGCCGCTGGTACTTTAAGGTATTACTTTAGTTGAAAGTAAACAATCAACTATCACTTTAGTCAGACAATTTGGAAGAAATGTCAATACAATGTAACTGATCAAAATGTGAAAAAACACAGTTTATTGAAATAGGAGTAATAACAGAGATAATTCACAGTTTTGGCAACAGCCATCAATGTTCATTTCCATAGATTATGTAACGCTCAATTAACAACTGTTTTCCCTTGTGGGTGGCTGCGTGAGGAAATAATTCTGGCACTGCCTAGTGAAATCTTTGTGTCTCCAAAATGTAAACTTGTGTAATGAAGATTCACCAACCAATATCTTTCTGTGCTGCAATGAAGTCTCAATCTATTGAAGCTTGAAGGGGAGAAGGAGAAAAACATGATAATACATAACATGATACACTGTAGGTTTCTCCACTGTGGGGGATGGATTTGTTACAGTTTAGATTGTTTGTGTAATACACAAACATCACATGTGTCAAATGTGCACTAGTTTTTAAGGAAAGATGTTACGTTGAAAACTCAGGAGCTTTTTGGATGTTTTGTCAGAGGTTCCTAAGAAAGACAGAGCAATGCGTTTTTACAGCAAAATGTATTTGATAGAATTTAATTATTTTCTATAAAGTTACAAGATGAGCACAGAGCAGATGTGGTAGAAGTACACAAAATCAATAAGTAAAAATGCAAGTACTTGCCAAAAACAGTACTCCATTAAACTCCAATAAAAGTACTAGTTAAAATGCTTTACTCAAGCTGAAGTACTAAGTGTATGCTTTAAAATGTATTGCAAGTGCAAAAGAACAAGTACACCAGAAAATGTACCCTTAAGAAAGAAAGTGAAAGGGACTATACATCAGTGAACCAGAGGAAATTGGTATTTGTAAACTCATTTCACATTTTTTGTTTAAATTAAAAACAAACTTTCAAACTGTCAGGTCTCAAAATGTGAGATTTTCTCATATTCAATAAAAAAACATACCAGCCAAAGATCTCTGTTACCTAGAGACTTGGGGCTAGTTCACATTTACGGGTATTTTGTAAACCTGTAGATCTGAATCTGAATCTGAATTTGAAAAGTAACAAATAACTAAAACTGTCAAATAAATTAACTAAAGTTACGCCAAACTTTTGAACGGTGGTGTAATTACACTTGATGTTGGATGTGTATTGTTGAATAGCATAAAATAGCACTTTTCTTTGTTTTCAGTGCAGTGAAAAATAAATAAAAAGCAAAGCTATACCAATAACATCAACACTCTGGCTTTTCATTCTCTGTGTTCTGCCTTCTCTTGTTTTGGAAATAAGAACAAGACTATCCCTTGATATCCTTGTATACATGCAGTTCCAAGTAATGAATGAAAAATGCCGAATCCAAAAACCCTGCTTCTGCCACCATGTGCATTCTGGCATAAAGATGACAGAGTGCTAAAAAAAACAAAGCAAGCGCTCCCCTATACACATTATTCAGCCTGCTGTGTTATGAATCTATTACAAATCCTTTTATAGCATGCTCAAGAAGAATAGCCTAATGTGATAATGTGCTGAAAGGCTATCACGCTACAGCAGATGCCCAGCTTCAGTGTGGGAGTGCGTCCCTTGACAAGGCTTCCACAAGCTGGGTTCATTGACATCAACAATCTGGGGACAGCCATGGAATCAGAGTTGTATAGCTGCTGCTTTGCTGGCCTCACCGTGGCAGCGCTGTAAGCACATCCAGGGGCCTTTCTTCTATAAGGTTAAGACAATACCCAAGCAACTTCACAGAGAATCCAGGGAAGGCCAAATAAACGTGACTGTAAACATATACCAAGAGATTTAATCTGCTGGGGCAGATGCCCTTGTCTTCCAAAACATGTGGTCGCTACAAGTGACAAACTTTGTCACTTGTATCTTTCATTATGATAATCAAATTTTTTCATCTAAATATTTATTACACTACTTCTAATTGCATTTGGGAAAGCAGAGCTATATACAGTAGTTTTCAATTTTGAGATAGTATACTGTATACTATTTTATTATTATTCTACTGTCACAACACAACTATGGGATGGACTGCATCAAAATATGGTTGAAAATGAACAACCACTTTTCATTTTCAATAACATTATACAGTCATATTTCAGTGAATATCTACCTACTTTAAATATAGCAGTTGCTCAGAAGTGTTGACGAGTCAAGTCATCATCTCTCTACTCATCATTGTTCCAGCTTGCTGTGCCCAGGCTCAGTTCTCACTGGAAGGTTTCTGTTTTATGTATTTGAATATACATACTGTATATATGTATAGACACACACACACACACACACACACACATATATATATATATATACATATATATATATATTTATTTATTTATATAAATCTAAATTTCTAAGATTCAGGCTGGTTTTACAAGGCTATTCAGCAATGGATGACATGTCAACTATGACAGCTTATCAACATCCAGAGCTGCTGGCATCTCAGGGCGAATCTCACTGTCTCTGGCACTCTGCCACTTTTTACCTATCTCACTGACCTCTACCAGTGCAAGACAGAACCGATTCCCGTTCATACTCCATCATGATAGGCTATTCAGTCCCTGAAAATTGTTGGACTAGATCTCATACGCTCAGTTTTTGGTTGGCTATTTTAGTATGGAAAACATATTTTTATGATACATTTTTCTCATATGATATCTCTATAATTGATATAATAATATATGTAATATATATTGTGTCTGTACATCGTGTCCAGAAACTCATCACATAACAGAAAAGAAATCTGTCCTTCAAACAAAACAACCATGTGGATTGCTTATCCCTGTCCTGTCATATGACCCACAGGATCTTTGTTATCATTAAAACAACCACAAATACACAGTTACAACAACTTAAAGTTTAGGCACGAAGACAACTTGTTTAGGTTCAGTAAAATCATGGTTTCACTTAAAAGTAGTACTAAACACATGGTTAACATTGGGGAACAGTCATGGATATAAAATACAGTGTTTCACATTGGAATTGAATGAACACGGACTTTCTCACTTTATAATAGACGTACATCACCTAGTCTAACTACAACATGTTGCTGTTGGTTGTAATAGCCTGCAAAACATAGTATTTACAGGACAGACTCCACGGTCAAAGACGAACAGACAAAGTCAGAATATATCTAAAACACAGCTACACCAGAATCACCACATTCAGTCCAATGTTACTGGTGCTTTGTTAACACTGTAACAAAGCAAACGTACACCAGCAGGCTAAAATAAACAAAATATATGATCCTCACTGTCAACAAGTCTCCTATAGTAACAATGATTGACAGAGCAGTCTGTTAAATACTGCAAAAACAGTAAAAATAAATTAATGGTTAAAAAGAAAAAGTAGGGTGTGATCATACTGGATCATAATCAGGTCCTAATAAAACTCAGTATGCTAGCTTGACACAATAACCTTGACACATGCCAAATATTTCATTTTGAAATTTATGAACCAACAATTAAAGTGATGTGCAAATACGACATGCTAACTGTGTGTGTGCAGAATGTGTTTCGTGGTCATAGCACATTAGCACTTATTGGAGGAATTAGACCTTTGTGCAACTGTCTCGTGTTGCAACTGTCCCCACCCTACCTGTTATCAAAAGGCGAGGATACTTCTTTTGTGCATTCTCCCCTTCATTCTCGCTCATTTTCTAAAGCTTTCTTTGTCTTGCTGTCCCATATCTTTTATACAGCCTATATTTTGTAGACTCATATCTTTGTCATTATCAGCCCACCCACTTCTTTATCAATAACTGGGTTACAGATGCTCTGGAGACATGACTTTGCAACATCACAGAGCCCAAGGCGATAATGTTGATGTGAGGACTTCAGGTCAGAGTTAGAAGATAAAGTATTTGCCACAAAAAAAAAAAACGTGTGGCAGAAGCAGATAGGTACATAAACTAAAATAACCTGCAGGAAGTTCTGCAGCCATCCAGTCATAAAGTAGTAGTTTCATGCAAAACTATCAAACATTTGCATACAATTCAAAGGGAATGGTTGATAGAATCACTGCACTCGCTGCCACACTGGCTGGGTGAAGAGAGCTGATTCGTGAGTGTGTGATGTGGCAGGCAAGAGGCTGAGGATGATGATGTTCTCTCGTTTGTGTGTATGTGTGTGTGTGTGTGTGAGAGAGAGAGAGAAGGAGGAGAGAGAAACGGAGAGGGAGAGAGAGGGGCAGGTGGAAAGGGGGAGGGGTCTGGGGTGGTCCAGACAGTCGGTCCTTGTGTACCTCACACTCTCAGCCTCTGCGCATCATTTAAGGAAACCCGGTCGTCGCTTCCTCCTGCCAGTCTCACCGCCTGGCTGCTTAATAACAAACAAAGAGCTTTAACGTTACTCCTACACTTTTATTATTTTTGTCTCGAGTCTGAAGCCAACCATTCAACTTCCTAGTTATATGGAAAATGTAGGTTTGCCAGGCGCATTTCTTTTCTCCTAACCAAGAAGAAGCGCACGGAGAAAAAACGTTTGGAAACCAGCCGTGATTCAGGACGTATAGCGCATCATGAGAATACTACCAACAAGGTATAACAAAAACAAGTGTGAATTTTCTCCAGAATATTACTGTGCTGTGCTAGACTCAAGAATCTTTACAGGCTTTGCATAATCTAGTGATAGTTCTTGCGGTTGGGTGAGATGCGTTCATTTGTGCTGTGTTGTCTTATCGCAGCCTTAGTGAGAATGTCTGCATCGCGGAAAATCTCTGTCAGAAAGCCTAACCCGCTCCCGCTGCAGTGGGCTGTTTCTATTCAAAATGTCTATGAGTAGGAAGAATGGATGCTATCTATTAGCATAAGACGTTGTGTTGCTGTTGGTGGCTATGGAAGTCAGTATTTTATACAGTTACAGTATAAAGCCAACCGTCAACATTGTGAGCTCCTTCACACAAACAAAAAACTGAAGAGGGTGGAGAATAGATTTTAATTGGCATGTATGACACAGTATATGGAGTCAAAAGATATATCCTGATGCATCATTTCTATTTATTATATTCCAGTCTCATGTTGCTAAAGTGATTATGTGGATCCTGTATTTTACTTACACCATTAAAGCTCACTGTACTGAGGCCCCAGTATGTGATACTACAGTATTATTTAAAATATCTCATTCTGAATGAGACAATTTTTTATGTGATTATCTAATTCTTCACTTGCAGCATCATTTCCCCTTGATATGACATTGGCATTGAAGCTTAAAACTACTGTGTTAAGTTGACTTATTTTTCTTGATGAACAAGTGGAATACAGCACAATGCTTGACTCTCTCATTAGGTCAAACAAGGTCCTTGGATTAGATGCAGACATGCTGAAGTAGACAGAGCCAGGATGAGTTTACACAGCGTATTGAAGTGTAGTCTTATAGTATAGTGTAATTGAAGTATTGTGTGTTGTGTTTGTTTTATTCTTTTATGGTAACTTCAGGTGCATTTTGAACTCAAATGCATATACTGAGAATTGTTTTAATGCTCAGGAGAAAGCTATTTTAAAATGCTGGTAAAAACAAACAAAAAAATATTGCCATTTGTAGATACTGTACACAGCCTGTTTGTGCTTTGGCTTCACTGTGGTCTCAGCTCTCAGACTGCTCTACATGATTTGGCAGTCATTGTCAAGTGATTGGAAAGCAACCAAAAGTCAAGGGCTCAGACCCTCAGTCCTTGTTAAATGTTTTAATTTTCAAAAATTAGGCTGTAACAACGGAAGGAGAAACTGGAGACAAATTTCATGATTACATTAACTTGTAGGATTCTGTCTCATGTCATCAGCAGTCTATGAAGGATTGCTACTTGTTCTATATCCAGTGTTAATCTGGAAAAGTGCCTTCAACATAAGTACCAAAGTAAATGAAAATACAGTCTTCTAACCCTACAATCATAAAAATTTGTTGACTATGCTGACTCATACTTCTAAAACTCAGCTGAAATACAAGTTGTCCCATCAGCAGTTAATATATTAAAATGAAATTTGTTGTAATCCTTCCTTCTTCCTTAATTGTTTCGTGTGTTATTGTAATGTGCATGTAATATCAATCTCCATTTCAGAGTAGTAAGATCTTGCTTAAAAACATGTAAAAATATATTTACAGAATTGTTAGATTAACAAACTAGTAAAATAATGAAATCATAATAAAAACACGAATAAATTCTCTGTTTCATAGGCTGGACCTGGCATGGACCTCTGTTTCTAAATGAAGTGGTTCAGCCATGCAATGTTCCTGGAAGGCAGTGATTCTGTTGGCCTTGGCCTCCATTGCCATCCAGTACACGGCCATCCGGACACTCACCTCCAAGCCTTTCCAGCTCTGCCCCTTACCCAGCCCCCAGAACTGTGGTCTCGGGGGCCAGGAAACAGAATCTCCCTTTGAGCGGGGAGCAGCAGGCAGTGGAGGTTGCGATGACTACCCTTACTTTTCCATCAATGCCACACGTAAAACACACATCCTGGTTCTGGCCACCACACGTAGCGGCTCCTCCTTTGTGGGCCAGCTGCTCAACCAGAATCAGGAAGTATTCTACCTTTTTGAGCCTCTTTATCATGTTCAGACTACACTGATTCCACGTCTGTCACACAGCCGCAATGCTGCAGACCGCCGTGTGATGCTGGGTGCCAGTCGAGACCTCCTGCGTAGCTTGTATGGTTGCGACCTCTATTTTCTTGAAAGTTACATCAAACCGACTCCCACAAACCACACTACAGATAAACTGTTCCGTCGTGGTGCCAGCCGAGCATTATGCCAACAACCTGTATGTGATGCCTTTGGTCCTGCTGATATTAATGTGGAAGAAGGGGACTGTGTTAAGAAATGTGCAGCTCTAAACATGACCTTAGCTACAGAGGCATGCCGCGAGAAGCGGCACATAGCAATCAAAATTGTTCGGGTCCCAGAGATTGGAGATCTACGTGCTTTAGTGGAAGACCCACGGCTGAATATCAAAGTGATTCAACTCGTCAGAGACCCACGTGGTATCCTGTCATCACGGATTGAGACATTCAGGGATACATATCGCCTCTGGCGTATTTGGAGGGCCACAGGGAGAAGGCCATATAATCTGGACTTGAGTCAGCTTACTGTTGTCTGTGAAGACTTTCTCAGTTCAGTTTCAACTGGTCTCAGTCATCCTTACTGGCTGAAAGGGAAATACATGTTGGTTCGCTATGAGGATTTAGCTAGAAATCCCCTTCTAAAGACAAAGGAGATCTATGACTATCTGGGGTTGCCGATGGATAAAAATGTGGAAGACTGGATACATGCGAACACTCGGGGCAGCAACGAGCCCTCAGCAAAACACAAGTTTGGTACAGTGAGGGATTCAGCCGCTAATGCAGAGAGTTGGCGTTTGAAACTGTCTTATGACATGGTAGAATACACACAGACTGTGTGTCAAAAAGTACTTCACCAGCTGGGATACAAGGCTGTGAAATCAGTAGAAGAACTGAAAAATATGTCCCTCTCACTGGTACAGGACAAAACTTTTGTACCTTTTTTGTAACAAAGGTAGTTCTCTAATGACTATTTTTGATATATTTATAATTGTTGCCTTATAATTTCCTTAGTTTGTTGGATTTATTTCTGTACTTCAACTTTGCACTAAACTTTAAAGATTTTAAATGCACCGAATGAACTATGGATGATTCCCCAATGTTACAAAACAGCACATAAGTGGATTTACTTATTGTTTATCAAACAGCATGTTTGATACACAATGTAATCTAACAGGCAAGTTTACAGATGTCTATTTTTTTTTTTTCATCCATTCGAACTAAGGCAAGACACTGTCTTCATTAATGTCCTGTATGCAAGTTGTTTGAACACAAGTAAAATGTTGCCCTTCAAAACCATGGGATAGGATTTGGAATGGCTTTGGTAAAGCAGATATGGACCTTTTAGACCTGCAATGGCAAATTTGAACTGTACAAGCCCTACTGTGCAATAAATAGTGAATGTTGCAGTCAACCTTTACCACTATGGCATTTCTATCCATGTGGACATGTGTGACAGATGCCACGCTTGCAAAAGATAATTGCAGGCAATTAATAGGCTCTCAAGTTAAAGGGACAGAATCCCACTAGAGGTCACGAGTGTATCATCAGAGGATTTACAACCATCTGTGATAGACGAACACATACTAATAAGAGGTAATGCTGAAATCTTCATTACTATAGGTGTTTAGAGGCTACACCACATTTTTCAAAATTACAGCATTAAAAAATGGATGTAGGCATTATGTACAGTAGGTTATAATCAAGGTATACACTGAAGTGTTCTGATAAAGAACTGTATACATCAGTTTAATTTATAACTTCAATGTGGAATTTCCTTATTCTTCAATTAAACATCTTTATGCCACTCTCTTCCACTGATACTAAGATTTTAATTTGTCTGTTAAACAGAAAAATCAATGCCTTGTTTAATAAGGAAGATATGAAAAACAGAACACATCCCTGAACAAAAAGATTATCGTGTATGCATTTACTCTCAAATGTGGCGCTTCATATATGTCATGCTGGATCTATGTTTATCTTCCACATGAAAGAGTCAGAACTGAGGAAGATGATTTTGTAGAACAGGTTGTGCTACAGATTCCCATTTTTCCAGGATTTGTTTGTAGCTTAGTATACTGGACAATGCAACCACATTCATAAAGTGTATTTACATACATCACAGACAGCATTACAGGTGAAAGGTTAGTGCTGAAATACAGTACACCACAGTCATGTCAAGCAACATGTCCTATTTTGTCCACCTTTAAACTGAACAGTTTCCAAAGCAAAACATTATTTCTTTAAATTTATTTCTGAACTGAAACAGGATTTTGGTTTTCTAATCCAAATCACATAACATTCCTGAACTCAAGCACAAATAAAATTGAAATATTTGCCAGAATTATTTACTGTATAATGAACCATATTAGAAGCTGTTTGATGGACTTCTGGACCACGTTTGGTACAAAAATAAATATGGATTTGAGACCACCAACTGGCACAAACATGAGTGCTCTGGTAAACATTCCCACAGTTGGTTTATATTTGATTGCATGTTTACCAGCTTATGCCCTGGCTAGTTTGGACAAATGTCTATCCAGTTAGTGTGCATAATAGAGTCATCATTTTATGCTGTGCACTGTATTTCTAAATCTCTCTCTCTCTCTGAGGTACTTTAGCAGCTTAAATTGACTGTCATTTTGCATTGCATAGCACAGAAACTGTCAATGATGCACAGCTGCACCTATAAAGAGCATAGGAGCATAGTAAACACCTTTCAGAGTGATACTGGTAAACACTGAATTTAATATGATCAACACGTTACATTTAAGACTTTACTTGTATGCCTGAAACAAAAACAAGACATGTTATTTAGGGACAGAAATAATTATCTTCGCTAAAAAAAAAGTCCAGCTTAGGGAACAACAAACACGAAATGTTTAATACAAAAGTTCAGCTTGGACTGTAAAGGTTTTACATTTTATCCATCAAAGGTATAACAATAGTGTATCTCTGATAAAGGTATCATTCTGATAAAAATGTCAGTGTTTTTCCTTCTTTATCTTTTGGTTTTTGTCAATTCAGCCCTTTACAAACCTGAATCTAAATTTTGATTTCTATCATATGCATCTGCAGTCGAATAACAAGAGGCAAGATGCCCACTGATTTCCATCCAATGACCACTTGTTTACCCATAAGATATAAACCCTGTGAATGGAGCATCACACGCCCAGGCTCATCAGTATTGGTGACCGGATGTCCATTGAGATGCAGAGCACAAACCTTTGATCCTCCTCTGTGCTGAGGCTGGAGGCAAACTCTCTCTCCCTCTCTCTCTCTGCCTCTCCCTTTGCCTGTGCTTTCTCCATCATCCACCTCTTTCTTTCTTACAGAGATCTCAGGGGATTGTTCCTTTGCTTCAGTGCTAACTCTCTGTTTTTCACTTTACCTCTGAATCTTGTGGATGTGCTTGGCTTACTTTGAAAAATGCTGGGCTTATGTGCATGCATATGATTTGTTTTAGAAAGTAAAGGAATAGTTATGGGGAAAATATTTGGAAAATATGCTTGTTTACTAAGCTAATTGGCTAATAGTTGTAGCTTCATATTTAGCCATGACAGTGGTATCAATTATTTAATTTAACTCTGTGCCAGAAAGCAAATAAGAATGTTTTTGAAAATGTTAAACTATTTCTTTAACAAAAAGACAAGCATAAGACATAAGTATTTAGTTTGTTCATTGTGCCAGTAAATCTCTGTGAATTGAAGAATGCGTCAGCATCACTAGCCTGGAATGTGGATTTATATATTGTAAAATGATGAGAACTAATATGATTTGGCAGGTCGGCAACTGTCCTGCACTTGAGCAGTATTCTAGCTGAACATGCATGAACTGAAGCTGTCAATTAAACTCAGCTTGGCTCCTTGTATCTAATGCTGCACTGTGACAATTTGTTGGTAGTGGTGTACTTCCTCCGCATACCTGACCCCCACTCACAGTTTGCAGCCTGCTTCCCATGTGTCAGTGTGTTGCTTCGTCTCTGGGCTTTTGCTGAGCCCCTTGCGTTGTTTATTGTGTCCCAGGGCTGAACATATGGTTCACAAGCCCCTGGAAGAAAGTACAGCAAATCCCTCTCTCCCTGTGTCTCACTCCCTCTTTTTATTCTTATCCCCTCATAATGTGACCTTAATAATCTGACCCTGTGTGACTGCATGACAAAGCAGAAAGATATTTGCTTATTTGTGTCAACTGTTTACTGAGCTGATCTGACAGAACATGTCCTGATAGCTAAAATTACTTGTTAGTGAGCAAAGACTGCAGAAAGAGAATATTCTTGAAGAGTGTGCAGCAATAAAGTGCATGCTCTAACAAAAGGAAGTCTGAGATGAAAATCTGCTGTTAGTACTTCACACGTCTCGTTTTTTGTCTTTGTGTATGTGAATCTGTGAGTGTGTAACTGTTTCTGTTCTGCTCTTTAGTGGAATATAGTGTAGATATGATGTGAATAGCTTACTAAACCAAACAAACCATGTGAATTAGTGCACTTCAGACAACTAAGCGTCACTGTTACTGAGGTGAATAGAGGATTTGTTATGCAAGCATTTCCACATCCTGACAAGCATGTATAGTCTTTGACCCCTCAACACATCACCTTCGTGGGTGATCTGAGATGGCAGACAACTCTGAATCTGAGTTGCCTAGGTGAGTCAGTCTGTTGTTGCTCATGTGACCGCTGATGTTCTTTCCTACACAACAATGAATGAGAGTTGAGCACTGTAATCAAAACTATTCATGTGAAAATTATAATATCATTTTGTTCAGCATTTCTGCACAGGTTGTCCAAGTTGTTATTTGATTGCTGGTAAAATGGTGGTGATGGGGGGGGGGGGCAAGCTGGACATTGCCAGAAGCAATATGAGCAGCTTAATTGAAGCTGTCAGCCAGTCAGTGTAAGAAAGTCATAGCAACCAGGTCATTATATAGTTAGCCATCCAAAGCACCATGAGAGTTTCAATGGGCAGAACAGCTTTGAAATGAAGTATTAAAAAACTAAATATTCTAACTGGAACAGTCATCCCTCTGGGTAATAAACGTTTGTGGTTGGATTGAATTTAAATCCCAACCTTAAGTCATACTTGTACATTAGTTTATCTCTTGCTGAATATATTTACTGTTGCGTATCACATACACACTAATATAATTCTAAGGCTGAAATTAATATGAAACATTTTAACTTTTTATATGATCATTGAATAAATTACTTTTCATATTATCCTATTTTGTCATACTGAAGATTTATTACATTAAAGTAAGGCTTGTATGCGTGTATAAACATATTTTTAAATGAGAAGGGGAAAAACTGGCAATGAACATCTATTCATTAAAGGCTCTGAGCTACATCTGCGACTGGCGTGCATAGGTTACTCTGTCTGTTTCTCTCACTCTCACACACCCATTCACACTGAGGAGCCATTGATGGTAAATGCCCCTGTGGAAATGTGGATATAGGTGAGTGAGAGTGTGTGTGCATTCAGCTTCAGTCAGGCCGGTCAGCACAGCTTACGTCACTGTGGTCAGCTGCGGCTCTGTCGCTTTTCTGCCGTTGCTCATATTCTCCCTTCGGCTGGCCTGAAAAGCTGAAATGAGATTAGCACACAGGCACACAAGCAAACAAGTATGAGCAGTCATGGGCTAAAAATGAAGCTCTCAGAGCTCAGGGAATATAGGAAACATTTAAATATTTTGGTTTTGACATTGTGTGGTATTGTTCAATTCACAGATATAACATTTGCAATGATATGATATATCTTTGATATAAGATATATGTGCAGTGGATACCTTGTGCAGTACTACCAGCACAACATGACAGAGGCTAAAGCTGGAAGTTATGTATGTGTATATGTCTGACCAAGGACATAAATCCAAATCAAACTCTCACCTACAAAGTACTTGTTTGTTTTGTTCTGACATAGGGGCTGTAAATCAGAGCTCTAAGAATGCAGAGTGATGAATGAAGGTAGTGATGTAGACGTGAAAAATATGATTTAATGCAAAATCTTAGTTGTTTAATATAGTACTATATATCATCGATTTTTAAACATAAAATACTTTTTCTCACGACCATATAGCAAAAGAGCAGGAAATATTTTTTCATGAATCCTAGCTGTAAGTATTGATCATATGGATTTATCTGCAGAGTCAAATGGTATGGCATGTATATTTTAGCTGTGTCTTTGCATGAAAGCTTTGGCAAAGTCCCAGTTTCTTTCAAAACAGAGACATTCCCTCATATGTCCAGAACTCTGGAGACAAGGCTGGCACAACTAGTGTCTAATTTCTGTGTTTGATTTACATTCACTACCCACTACAAATCAAGCTTCAGGTTATTTAGAGAGATAATATATTCAACATTTTGGTTAACTTCTTAGCCCTTGTGGCTGCTCCAAATTACAACACATGATATAAAAACAAATTCTAACATTACAGATAGGTCTGTTCTCAGCCTCATAAACTAGTAATGTGATGATGTCCATAAAATCTGCTAAAGGGTACAATTTTAAACAGGCTTTACTTGATATTTCAGACTTATTTTTAGGATTTTTGACTTCTTAAACATAAAAGAATCTGTTTCTGTCAAAAGACACTGAGATGCCATAATTGATTAAATGTCATGAGCCATTGTGTAAACATGTTTTTGTAAATGCAGCTATGAAATTTTAACATAAAAAATTATATCAAAAATAATTTTAGGTCTGATTACAATTTATTTCTCTTACAAATATATACTGTATTGGATTGTGTAGAGAACTGGTTCCCACATAACCACTTAGTATGTACTTCAACATGGTTACTGCCCAGTGTCTGCCAAGTGAAATAATGTAAAAGATTAATATTGCTTGAATTATAACACCACAGCATAGGGAGGGGTATTAAGTTTTCTTCCCACAACCCGAGTTTACATACTCATGAGAGCTCCTAAACACACTTTCCCATTAATTTTAGTACCCCTTATTAAGTTACTCTTCCTATGATTAAATATACAGCTTACAGTGGTTATTATTACATGAGCATGTTGATAAGATTATCTGTTAAAATCTGACCAAAACAGTCTTTCTCTTATCTTAAAGTGCCACTGGTTATAGTCAGGATATAAAGTGCAAAAATGTTATTTGTCACATTGATTTTCATTCTGTTGTTCATTCATATGTACTCACTAAAATACTAGCATGAACATACTAGCAGAGGTATCGCTGCGAGTCTGTCAGATAATCTGAGAGATTGTGACAAACAAACATAAGTAAACCAGAAGTTAGGCAACTTCAGACTTTAGAAAAAAGTTGTTTTTTTCATAAGAGTAGAAAAAACTACTCTAATTACAGTGTGTGAAGGTTCTCAGTCATCCAGGTCATGGTTATCCCAAGGAAGGTGAAACGTCTTCAAGGAACTAAAACAAGTCCAGTTGCCACTGAATAACCTTTTTTGGGATACTCTAATTACACCATCAGCAGCTTGCACTTTTGACACCAGATAGAGAAGATTCCTTGATTCATGTTATTTGCACTTTATTTGCAACCCTGCCTCTATTTAATTGTTTTCCACTTTTAAGTTAGCCAATTTTGATAATCATGTTGTCACATTATCTTGTTTATACCTCTGACTTACTTTCCGAAGCAGGGTGCTATGTGACAGTGCTTTAGACAATTTGGTGATGATACAGAACATTTCCAGGTCCTATCTGCCGCTAAAGCCCCTGAAGAGTAAACTGGTGCCCTGGTGCATTAGGAGCAGATTTGCCATGAGCGAATGTATGCCACCTTAAATAAAACAACGGGAGCAGATGATGTTAAAGCTTGAGAGGATAAAACACATCTGATGAAAATATGTTTCTGTGATCCTAGGAGAACTGCTGGGCAGTGTAGGAAATGGTTCTATAGTATAGACATATAGTGAAAGACATTTATGCTACAGCCTCATGCATATTTTACTGGGTATAATTTTGGTGATCTTGGTGCATATCCAAATTTGGCAAAATCATCAGAGTAGTAACATGTGCCTTTAACCAGGCCTGAGCAACAATATCCATGTACTTCTTATCACTAGAAGCTCACTGAACTGCCTGTTTGACAGTACAGGTGATGTTGACAGAAACCTGGGTTTGCAATCTTTCCGTGCCTTGACATGAGTCCAGATACTGTCAATTCTTTATCAGGTGTTCATGTTTGAATAACAAAACTAAGTAACATATTTTTCCTCAAATCTCTGTCTAACCAACACACTTGCATATGAGTGAAATTTGGATAATAATTTAATGAACATTTCCACAATAAATATATTTAGATTGCCATGTTTTTGAACATGATCATACTTCAAGGGTGACTAATCCTGATATAATGTTGATTGGTCTTTAAACTCACCCTGATGAAGACCCTGCGCTGAAATGGGTTGGTGAAATAAACAAATTTTCAGTCTTCAGTGGAATCATTATTACAAGCAATATGTTTATAATTGTCCTGCAGCACAAACACAGGAATATTTTCACTTCCCACTTTACATTATTTAGTACCTAGAATTCATCTCTTCTTCCTCTCCCTGTCCCAGGTATTTTGTTAGAGTAGACCCATGACTCAACCCTGACTGGGTAACAGAGGTGCCGAGTCCTTGAAATGTAAGGATTGTGTATGCCCGTTGGCAGTGTGTGCAAAAGCTGTATGCACAACCATAGCCCTGTGTAGTACCACTATACAGTACATATCCAGTAATATATCATACATTTAGATTTGTGCACATTCACATGCACACACTTACGTTCACCCCTACAGGCTGTATGCCTTGAGGCAGCCCTTGTTAGATTCATTTTTGGAGTTAAATCTTGATTGCCTCATTTACTAGGAATTTCAGCACCAGTTGATGATTGCTCATAAAATATGTACAGTGTATGTATGAACAATCTTATAAACGTACTCCCAGCACTTGGTAGAGGAAAAACAGAGGTCTGCTGCTTGACAAACTTTCTCTAAGCGCTTTTGTTACCGAAAATTCTGGTCTCCTCCTCATCTGCTGTTGTTATTAGATGCACCACTTCATTCATTCATTTATTAAAAAAACTGTGCTTCTGAGCACAGCAGTGATTATCTTGCCTACAAACATTTGCTCTTTCAGTTTTGTTGTATATAAACTAAGGCACACTGTTGGTATGATCATTTTACCCATCTCTGCCTTTGCAAATATTAAAAAATGTGCCTAATTGCTGTTTAACATCTGTCAATAACCACATATGCAGTTATGCAGAAGACAGCTTCATCTCATTCTAAATTAAAAATGTAACGTATTGTGTCAGAATTTGTCAGAGGGGAAAATAGTATTGTTACTCCCTTTATTAAAAATTGCCCTAATAACTTTTTAATTACTTTTTAAATTATTGCCCTGTACCTCTAAATTATTAAGTTGTGCATCACTTGCGCCTTACACATTATGAGGATTCTATGTGAAACTAAAGCACTTTTTTCATTCTTGACAAATTTGGGAAAGAAAGTGCCCTACCATTACTATTCACATACACAAATGTCACAGGGCAGCGGATGGATTAAAGTTAAATTTCAGTGATATTCTGCTTTAATACCCTGGCCACATATGCATCCTCCTGACTTTCTCCTCCTCAGATCAATTTGTTGTGGTTGCTTTATTGGCAAAAACAGAGAGGGATTTTGGCAGGCAAAGCCTGTTACATATATACCACGTGTCAATCCTCCCTTTTTGGTTGTTTTCAGGTCACTCCTGACAGCAACAGCTGTAGAGAGTGATATATTTAGAAACTTGACACAAGAGGAGAGGAAGCTCTTCTGCTGAATTTGGTTGCATTGAGTGGTGAAAACAGACAAAGATAAAAATTAAATACTAGTCAGATGTTGAGTTTCTGTAACAGTCATGTTATCAGTTAGTGCAATAGTGCAACACTGTATGTTGGGATGCAGCATTCTGAACTGCTGGGATTGGGGTGAAAAGCATGACAAATACCATAATACAGTAAGGTGCAGTGTATTGTATATGAAAATACAACAAATGGATGATCCTTGGTGACGCTTTCTCAGACAAGCTGAATTTTGTTCATCACAATTTAAGACAAAGGACAGTTTAAACCTTTAAGTCTGATACATCAGAGGGCTTATAGCGTAGTACATGAAGCAAGGAGAGGTTCAGTGTGCAATTAAAGAAGGATCAACAATGTTTTTTCCTAACCCATTTCCCTCACAGCTGTCTTCCTGTACAGTAACTGTTTCTCCCATTTTGTCCTTGCCTTTGTTCTGTACAGAAAGAAGATTCAATCACTCAGAATACTCAGCAATAGAAAGTACTTTCCAGGGAGGAAATTTTATTCATCCAATGGTTAACGACCAAAAAGGCATTACTGTCTTAGGATGAAGCTATGGAGCACTTGGACTCTGGCTGTTCATATGTGAACAGAAAATCTTGTGTCAAGCTTTTTTGCACTAAAATAATTGAAAATCCATATCTATAATTACGTAAACCATTGTATTTCACACATTTTAACAGAAGAACCATGATAGTAAGAGCAATTTGTAGTGTCAGATTAGTTAAGGAGTCATTATGGTATGCACGGCCAAACGATAATTTCAGATATATTCTCTTTGAAGGGGCTTTAAATGTTCCAGCAACCTCTGTTCAAAACTTATTGTTGTGATTGCAATGTGCTGCTCATCATCAGTCAGTTGTAGTCAAACTTCCTGACACCGGAACACCGAAACTTTGTGGGTCATCTTGGAAGTTTGATCATGTGTGACATGTATCTAACTTGCCTGACTCTTCCAGGGTATTTACAGACATTGCACGGCCAGTCACTGGGTAGCCAAAATATTAACAGAAGATAGCTGTGTTATAGCATTGACAGCATTGATTGCAATGTCTGCAAAATTGAGAAATTCAATATGTTACCATGCAGTGAATGTGTTTAAAAAGCCAAAACAATGAGCCACTGAAAACTATTATTAAAAACAGGAAGTAATTTTATTCAGTGTTAAAATAAAGTATTAATTTGTATATAAGCAGTTTCTGACTACAAGAACACAGCTGCACTGTATCTGTATTTTTCTGTAAAACTTAGACAGCAGTTGTCCAATCTATAAACACAGTATACAGAACATTCAGCATTTTACCATAAACATTGTCACAGTCGTATGCAGTTTTAATTAGACATGCTGGCAGGTTTAAATTCAGTATGTTTAAAGAAGGATCACCATTCATCAATTAGCACAATTAAATATATGCATCAATTGCACAGGTTCAGGTTCATATACAATGTGAATAATATAGTGAATTTACCACTCCAGACTCTGATTGCAAATGCGTAACTTTTTACTTTTCGAGTGCATTTGCAGTCCCTTGGAGTGCAACAAGTTTAGTGTAGAAATCTGACAAAAGTGTGACTCCTGGTATCTCTGCTAGACTTCTGCAAAGCCAAAAACCCCATGTCTTCATAGTGTTGTGCGTAGTAGGCCATAGTGGGGTTACAGGAGTGACAGGAGGAAACTGAATGATGCATCACACAATCTTCATGATTCAGTGACCCTGGCAATATTTTTTTCTCAGCTTGAAAAGGGCCACTTCCCGCAATCATCAGAGTATGGGAGACATCTGTGATTAGCATCGTGTAGAGGGGACTAAGAAGCATATTTTGTATGTGTGTGTGTGTGTGTGTGTGTGTGTATGTGTGTCTAGTAGTGGTACTGCCAGTGCTCTGCATTCAAACCTTTCTCCCTCCAGCCACCTTCTGCTTTCTAATTGTAGCAAGCCCACTGGGTTTGATTGGATGAATTTATGTTCTGTTTCACATTTCCTGATCAAATATTACCAACTAATCTGCCATTTTCTTTCAAAACGTGCTTTAACTTGCAGGAGAGATGAACATTGTCGGGTTGCCACTTTGGTCTTCACTGTGTTTACCTCTAGGGATCCATGTTTATGTGTGTGTATCTTTGTAGCTGATCCCCCCCAGACACAATCTGCCACAATGACTTAACAGATCAATCCACACCTTGCAGGTACACCAGATGGGTATCACTTCAACTTTTAAATTCTAGGCTGTCTCCGTCAGAGTTGCTTTGTTTGTGGCAAGCTAAAAAAAACAAAGCAATAAATGAATAATATATTAAATAAATGAGGCAATGTTAATGCTAAATGCACCTTTTCAGAAATAATTAAATGGTTACTGATTTACTGGTGAAGTAGCCCAGAAACAGTCAATTTCAGGGAACATTTTATTTAACTTTTACCTGATCCAATGATGTAGTGCTGTACCACAACTGCAATGCCCATGGGAAATTAAAATATGCTTCCTGTATCGTTGCCATTGTGTATAATTAATTCTGTATAACGTACATACACGTGTCAATAGGGAAACTCATGCTTGACTTCTCAAGCTTTAATTTAAAACGTGAAAATTCACGTCATCTCAAGAAAAATGACGGCATCAGTCATTCATGTAAATGCCCCAAAACAATATACTCTAGATGTTTAAGTGAAAAAGCTCTCTTGGAACCATACTTATGACTTATGTCCATTGGCTGCAAAGAAAGAAATAGTGTGGAGTTGTTAGACAGTCACAAAGTCCAGTAAGGAGGAGGGAAGGTGATTCTGATTAGATGGGTCAACAACATTTTGACATGGGAGACAACTGCTCCCACTTCCTACTGACAGTCAATATTGGTTACTTGCAAGTTTGACAACATTGCACCTTAGCCAAAACCATATATTATTGCAACCACCATGAATACAGCCCCCTAAGCTCGTTAGAATGGTTTCTAGACTCCATCCATCCATCCATTTTCTTAACCGCTTGTCCTCGTAAGGGTCACGGGGGGTGCTGGAGCCTATCCCAGCT
>JAUMHL010000018.1:17919490-17935780 GCA_032362345.1 Sandelia bainsii
TCAATTTGATGTTATGAATTCTGCTTTTCTTTCACAAACATGGTCATTTCTATGTGTGTCCAAACTTTTGACTGGTAGTGTATATAATTATGTAATAATTGGGTAGATACTGTACATACACAGGATCATATAATGTAAATTCTGCTGCTGCAAAGTTGGAGCTTTTTCCTATTTGTTCCTGATAAGGCCTAGCTACCAGCGTCTTTCTGGCTCATAGCTCTCACTACATCTGATTAATGCCCACCCACTTACACCTCTCCTCTTCCTCCACTTGCTCTCTGCTACCACTGCTCCTGTTAACAGGGAAAGCATAAAGAAAACTTGTTGTTGTTGTGGTAAGGAGATTTGGCTGGTTGCAATGGCTCACCCGCTGACCTGAGGTGTCCTATCTGGACACCAGGTTTTATTGTAGTATTTTTTTTTAAAACAGTGGGTATCATGTGGATGAGGACAAGACCTACAGTTGATAATAGTGTGTAACAGTGTGTGGGGGCAACAGTAGCTTAGTTGGTCGAGCAGTTGTCTACGAACCTCAGGATCAGTGTTTTGATTCCCGGTTCTCAAGTCGAGTTGTCCTTGTCCCATAGTAGCGTCAACATGTACTATCTGACAGCTGTCCAACAACTATTACTCCAAGGGGATCAATTAATTATGTCATATTTTCTGACACCTTGTTCCTCAAGATTTTTTTTCTTGGTCTCTTACACAACACGAAACACTGGACAAAGGTGCAAAATGATATCTCTGGCTACAAGTTACAGAAACATTGTTTACTACCAACAACCTCAGCTGGTAAACATATTCACATTTCCATAACTTTGAGTAATTATCATAACAACTGGCATACAGATGGCAGAATGATGAGTTTAGCAATACGAGGCAGCATTGCCCCCAGATATGAACATTGTTAGGGACATGGTAGCCAGACAGGGATTGTGATGTGATTAAATCTCAATATGTGTGTGCAATGTAGCAATTTCTTTCATGCAGCTGTATATATTTAGTGAGTTTGTGACTGTGTTTGTGTTTGCATGTGTAGGTGGTGGTGGTTGTGGTTGTTTGCCTCCGCCAACCAGTCAAGGTGCAGTTTACATGCCTGGCTGTCCAGACTATAGACAGATGTGTAATATGATTAAATTCCCTTCAGGCTATTTTGAGATATACATAGCATCAACGAGAATGGGATGTACATGAAGTCTCAGTGACCTGTGAGCACCAGTTTATCATTGATAACAAGTGGACACTCGTACCACATTTAAAGAAACATTTTTCACATATCGCATTCACATGAATAGGCTGCAAATACTAGATGAATGTTATTTCAGTGTGACCTTAACCTTTGACCTTGGCCAGTTCAGTTCATTAGATTCAAGTTGACAGTCCAAGTTGACAGTTTGAAGGAATTCCCTCCAAGCATTTCTTAGATATCACTTACAGAGGAATAAAAATAGTGAAAGTTTCTAGTTGAAAAAGAGTCACACCTGTACTGAAAACTTGTAGTGGCTGAAATGCACCGTGGTCTATTGAGGTTACTGCATCTCTCCATTTTCTAAAGTTTATCTCTGCCTTTATGGTTGTTCAATGTGGGTGCAAAATAGCTCGGTCTGAGGGATTGACTGCAACCTGACATTTATTTGATGTACTCTATTAAACTGCTGAAAATGCTCTTCTTGTGAATAAACCTACCCAGAAAGTAAGAAAAAATATGCAGCTAAACTAAAATGCACCTAAGAGTGAGAGGAGAAGTGGTTTAAGGTGACATTTATTTAAAAAATGAAATAATAACAATTATAAAACAGTGACAGATCCCTACATTTATCTAATAAAATTAGCTGAAACGTAATGGCACATACCTTGCCTCATGCACCCCATGCAGAAGGTTGAGCTGCATTTATATCAAGTGTCTTTGGCTCCAGATTTTCAAGTGGTATCTAGTTTATTTTTGTTTCGCCAGTTAGGAACGATAATACTTAACTTCTACTCTCTGTTCTCTCCCCAGAAGTGCAGTTTGTCAGGAATGAGAACATAATCATACTGACTGCAGGAAATGGCCCAAAAACAAAAAACATATGAGTATAGCAAGACTATTTTTGACAGCAGTCCCCTGAGTTTGGAAAACATTACAAAACAGGACAAAGTCATAACTGGATTCATGATACAGACACCCCCCCACCCCCAATGCAAGCTAAGATAAGATGTAAAAATTGCAGCAGACTCATACTGATGCTATGAATCACACTCAGATTCGCAATTTAACATTTCCTTCTGGCAGAAATTGTGTGGCATCAATCTATAATGTGGTGATTTTTTGTTTCTGAAAAGATTATAATGAAACAAGTTAATCTTCTCTCTCTTTGTGTGTTTCTCATAGGTCAGGTTAATTTATACACCTTTCATACACAATTGTAACTCAAAGTGTTTTACATCTGCATACAAAAAGTTGTCCAGTACTGTAAGATGAAATCAACTTCAATTACCTTCACAAAATGTCAAATGTGAACTTTGCCTCAGTGGACTCCACAAACTGCTCCACGACAACACCCTCTGTCCCTAGGTCCTCAAATCAGATAAGGAAAATACTCCCCCCAAAAAACAGGAAAGAAAATGAAAGAAATCTTAGGAAGAGCAATAGAGGAAGGATCCTTCTTCCAGGATGGACAAACTGATGCTGCATACCTATTACCACTAAGTGCATTAAATCATGAACAACGTGATCTGGTGTCACCTTCTCCATTTAACACATGCAGAAAAATGAAAAAAACAAAATGAAAATTTAGCAAGAAGCCAGTCTACAGTATTAAGGAGGCTTGTTCAGCCCCAGTGACCAAGCAGTACTGCAGACATCATCTTCATCATAGTGATAGTGTGTGTGACTGTTTCAGTGTGCCAGTGCATCTGTGTTCATGCATTCATTCCCTCGTGTGTTATGTTACCACAGCACACACAGGCAATGTTAAACTGATTGCCTGGCCTTGCGGCTGTTGTGTGTGATGGGACTTCTTCAAAGTGAAGGATTCAGATTAAGTTATCTGCATAATGCATCACTCTCCTTCTCCCATTTACTATCCCAAACCAAAACTCTAATCCAACCTTCAGCCATTCTGTGTTTTTATTTGCCCTATATCTCCTAGGCAGCCTCAGAGGCATTATCCTACAGGTGGCATCCAGTTCGAAGAGCAAAGATAGATAGGAATGCATTTTATGTTCTCTCTTTTTGCTTTTTGAATGAAATACAAGAACACAACAAACCTCCAGCCTTTATGGTTTTTTTTGTTTGTTTGTTTTTTGTTGTTATTTCTCCATATTAAGTGCTTTTGAACACTGCATTTGAACATGAAACCAGCTTGTTTACTGTAACATAGTAAAAAGCATGACAGTACTTCGAGATGATGCAGTGGATGAGTTGTTAATTTAAAAGACTTTTTTTTCAGAAAATAAATGAAAAATTCTGGGCAATGATGATATTGATTGAATTGAACTGAACTGAATGAAACTGAAGTGAATTGAATTTAACTGCACAGCTCCTCGTCCAGGCAATGGTCATCTCTAGACTCGACTATTGTAACTCTTTCCTGGCTGGGGCTTCTGCACTCACCATCAAACCCCTCCAGATGGTCCAAAATGCAGCAGCACGCCTCATTTTCAACCAGCCGAAATACACCCACGTCACACCTCTTCTCACTGGCTCCCGGTAGCTGCTCGCATTGAGTTTAAATCCTTGATGCTTGCCTAAATGGAAGTGCACCCTCCTATATCAACACGCTAATAGTAAGCTACACTCCTGCATGCCCTCTCAGATCCACTAACGAGAGGAGACTGAAAATTCCATCCTCACGGGGTCTCCTAAAAACTCCTAAAAGTATTTCAAATGAGTCTTACACACACAGACACACAGACACACACACACAAACAAAAAAACAAAAAAAAAACATTGTCTCGCACAATTCCTAGCATGTTTTTATTCTTGACAAGTTTGGGTCTTATTAGGGCTCTTAGTTTGTAGTAACTCATAATTTACAGAACCCGAATGGTAATTGTTTGTGTCTTCTTGTAAGTCACTTTGGATAAAAGCGTCTGCCAAGTAAAGTAAAGTAAAGTAAAGTAAAGTCAAGTAAAGTAAAATAACTGAATTGAATTGGAGATGGGTACATGGTTGATCAAAATCAGGTTGATCAAAAGTTCAGGACAGTTAATGGGCATGCCACCCATCTGACACCAGATCATGTTGTTCATGATTTAATGCATTTAGTGGTAGTAAGTAAGGGCACATACAATCATTTGTCTAATACTGACAAACCAAATCTCTCCCACTGTAGGCAGAGCGTGAAAGCATTAGATATCATTAGTTGTCATTTGCATACCTATGCCAGGTGATTTAATTATTTTGCTTGTCTAGTAGATGTCTAAATATGAAATACAAGAGGACCAAGAATTGAGTCCGAGCATTATTTCTGTAGACCATCACTGTCGTGATCTCCATCTGAACTTCTGGTTTTATTTTGAAGCTGCAGTCATTTCCTGTCTGGTCCTTCCCTCATTTCCATCCACTTCACACTAATCAGTCTGATCGATTTCACCTGTGCCTCACCCGATATAAGCAGCACCTCTCGGATTCTCAGTTTGCCAGATTGTGTGCTTTCTTCTTGGAACAACTCTCCAGCCTATTACCTATTTAGTTGAATTCAGCTGGTTTTGGATCTGCCTCTGCCTAAACCCACTTTCACTTACTCTAAGTCTGATTCTGCTTTTGTCTTTGCAACCCTGTCTGGCTCTGGATCCACTGCCTCTGACCCTTTTCTTTATCTGTCTATCTGTTCTGCACTCATGATCTGTATTTTTGGATAAGGATTTCAGATTGTGGACTGAGGATTGTTACCTTGTGCTCTCTTCGACTCTCTCCATGTTTCTGGACTTGGATTTCGAACATGACTTGAATTTTCTGATGGAAGATACTGTCTCTGGTACTGTAGATAGGAAGGTTAATGGAGTGAGTGTGGCTTTTGTGTGTGTTTTGCCACTCTGTTCTCTCACCTCACTCCTGACTGCCCTGCTTCCTGCTCTGCTCAAGTTTCTGCTTCGTTTCACATCCGTAAGGAGAGTTATTTACCAGCTTCTACTCCCATTTAGAGTATCTCACTTGAGTGCCATCTGTCGGTTGGAGGGTCGCATGGTTCCAGTCCTCAGCTCTATTTTTACTCCACACCTGCCTCCACTTCTCTTGAGTGCTACATCTCAATACATCTTAAAATTTACCAGTGTGCACCCAGCCTCTACTTTGGTACTGAACAAAACCTCACAATCACAGCCTCACATGCATGGCTTCAGATGCTAGACAATCTTCCGCTGTATTTATGTTGATCTTCTTTTGATTATTTTGTGCAGCTGTTGAACTATATTGCATTACTGAGAAGTGTTTATATTATTTAGAATAGGTATATGAGAGTTTTGTTTTTAATTTTAATAACTTGGAAAGAAATTCTGAAAACATGTTTTCACTTTCATGTCATTATGGTTTATTGACTGCAAAAATGGCAATAAAATTGACTGCTATGGTTCCTGTTTATTTTTACTATCAGCAGTCAGAATGATGCTGTCTTTGTTGATAAGCTATTTTCTGTTCTTGTCATCCCTCATCAAGGCTGATATTTTCTTTCTCTCTGGGTTGAAATAGAAAGTGACCAATGAGTCATACAACATAGAGGCACAATGCATGCAGGAGCTCACTCTATCACAAAGATCTGCTATATTTACTCAACAAACCAATAATGTAATATATCACTATGCAAACAATATCTTTTCTACTGATTATTATTGTTAGGTGTTACATCCAATAATACCATTTCATTTTGAACATTACAGATGATCTTTTTCCTTATACCATGTTTGTTTTGCAAATATAATTATTTTTTCTTGAGTATCAGCTTTGATGTTGTACTTTCCATTAAAAAAATGAACTAAATCATTCTCTCATACTGTCATCTATGAGCTTTTTTTTCAGTATCATTCATGAGACTAAGAGAAAAGATATAAAGGTGAAGAGAGACATAAAGGTCTAGCAAACATTATAAGATTTCTGTGTGTGTGTGTGTGTGTTTGCCACAGTTGAGTAGGCTAAGAGTTTGGACATAGTGTATTTATGACTGGGAAAAAGCTGTATGAAAGATAGAAAATGAAAATGACTCCTCAGTAAGTGCATCCAAGCTTGAATCTGTCTGACTGGGCTGCTTCGTCATACACAGAACTAGCTTAACCTCCTCATATGAACCTTGAAATAAATTGCTCCTCCAAGTGTAACCAATGTGCTCTCAACTTTCAGAATGGTTATGACTTTTCTGAAAAAGGGTACAGCCAAAATGTTGTACCTTGCTCATCTGCTCAAGTAAGGATAGTCTCTTTGCCTTACAATAAAAGCTGAAAAGGGATTATTCTCAAAGGATAATAAAGCCATAAGTATGTTGGGCATGCTCTTCAAGCTAAGTAACTGAACATGTCTGCTATGTAGTACTGTATTCACAATTTTTACATCTACAGTGTGGTTTGAGGTTCTCAAAAGTTCATACCAACTGAGCAGCGTAAGGTCGACATTCTGTTATGTCAAAATAATAGTTCAACAATAGTTCATAGTAAATCACTTTTGTTTTGACTTTTTTTCCACAGAGGACCATGAGTAGGTTGTATGAGTTTGCCCTGTAACTGTCTTTCCATTGTTCTGCAGAGGTCAATAAATCACGTAATTACTGTCGCTGCAACCAATCATCAAAGGTAAGACTCAGAGTGGGGCAATATTTCAAATTAGGATATTTTCTCCATGACATACAGCAGCAGTTACTGTCCTACTGCATAACCCGAGTGTGTTTGAGCTTGAGGTCGCCAACTGATGAGCGGACATTCTTCTACAAGATTTTTCTGGTGGAGCTCGTAATTCATGGTTCCATCAATTATGGCAAGTCATCCAGATCCCGAAGCTGCAAAACAGGCCCAGACCATCACACTACCACTACCATATTTAATTGTTGGTATGATGTTCTTTTTATGAAATGCTGTGTTAGTTTTACACCAGATGTAATGCACACTATCCAACAAGTGCAATGTTTATTTCATCAGTCCACAGAAAACTGTCTAAGGAATAAACAAAATGGTTTTTTTGGGGGGTTTTTTTGGCAAATGTGAGACAAGCCTTTATGTTCTTTTTGGTCAGCAGTGGCTTTCGTCCGGGAACTCTCCCATGAATGCCATTTTTGACCAGTCTCTTTTGTTATTGTCAGGGGCAATTATTTTTTATCCTAGGGCCAGGCAGGTTTGGACAGCTTTTTTCCCTATAAATAAAATAAATATTATAATGAGGCCAACAGGACAACATCATCTTTGTCTAATATTACAATTAGTTTGAATATCTGAATTATTTAAGTGTGACAAATATGCAAAAACAACAACAAAAAAATTAGGAAGAGGGCAAATACTTTTTCACACCACTGCAGGTATGTGGCAGGTTTTTATGTATTATAGTTCTGGGATTTCTCAGTAGGTTGATTGTCCTGTCATGTTTCACATCCACTAGCATCCTGCTGCTCTCCACCCTTTAAACAACATTGCTGTTATATCAACAGATTCAATGAAGGATTAAGTAATGGTGCAAAAACAATAATGATAAGAGCTTGTGCAGATCTACCGGATACCAATACTGTATAAATACTCATTATCTGAATAATCATGTGCCTGGTTTCACCACCTTCAAATCAGTTATTAAACACTTCCTTGTAGTGAACATTTAGAACAGTGGCGGACAGATAAAAACAAAGGTGGGGCACTGACTGTCGAGATTCAGAAAGACATCCCACTTCCATTTTAATCTATGGAAAATGGTTTGCAGTCTTCTGTCCCTCTGACTTAATAAAATGACAGCAAGTTTGTTTTGACATACCTGTCTGCAGTGCTCCAATCACGTACATTATGAACAACCATTGTGATGCTCATAATACACCATTGTTCTTGACATCGTGTCAGAGCAGAGACATTAATACACTATGTGGGAATTTATGAGGATTTTGTCATTTATAATTTCCCCAAGGGGATCAATAAAGTATTCATCATATTGTTGTACTGCACTGTGGAAAAGAGAGATGAAAGAAAAGCCAAAACAATATGTGAACTGTAAATAAATATATTTTTCATTGCATTCATAGTTCTACTACATAGAGTTCTTATTGCTGCAGTTGTCTTAGTTCCCAAAGTCTTTTATCTGTCTTATTACTAACAATTGTTTAATAAAGGTAAATGTGTGTCACCAAGCATTCCTCTCATAAATCAAGGGGAGGAAGCAGTAGCTCTTACACTAGAAAAAGAAACACTTTTAAGATGTTTTATTAGCTGTCGTAATAAAAGACTGAGACCCATCATGCCAGTTAAAATTAAACTTTATAAGAAAAAATGTCTTAAGGGGGGAAAGGCAATGTCAAAAATGTCACTGTCAATCAAACAAATGCCTTTGCTTGGCTGGGCAAAATATTAAAAATATTTTTCAGTATATTAGAGTTACATGTTAGAGTAACATTGCTGTGTTTTCTTATAATTTGTATATCTACAAACTACACTGAAATGCAACTGCTGTCCCATAGGGGTCTGTGTAACTAATATCTTGGAATGTTGTCCCTGCCATAATTATGTTCAGAGGCAAGCAGCAATTGCAGGGGGGAGGTGTGGGTGGATGGTGATGATTGGTTAAATCGTAACACATCATGTCATTTGCATCTCTTTATTACATCTCGTCTTAGATGTCACTGGGTGTGAGTATAACATAACCATACAAGTTTAATAATCATCAGATCAGATGCTATGAGTCAACCCAGTCTCCTAAAACTTCACTCAATCACATATCTTTTCGTTTCTGTGGGGAACATAATTGTTCGTTTTCTGTTAACATAATGATCAAATGTCCACTATTAACATAAATGACAAGTTGCAAATATGTTGATACTTAGCCTTGCAGTAAAACATCCAATAGTGTGAGTCCAGTAGTAAAGTTCTTTTATGGTTGGGTTCAGGCAGTCACAGCACTAGGTTAAGATCATGGAAAGATTGTGTGCTGGGATAATTGAGAAAAATTAATTAATTTTATGCATAACATATACTGTATATTAAATTTAGTGCTTTTTTGCCTAAACCTAACCTCACACAGGACTCTGGTCTTGAACTTGGGTCTGCGGTTTGTCAGCCCTGCACAGTACACACCCTGCAACTCACTTTCCGTTAATAAATGTATTGTTTCATTCACTCAAAAAAGACATTTCATGAGAGCACAATCATTACATTTACTACAAAAACGGCATTGTGGTTGCAGTTTCATTGCACTGGAATCTAACTTTTAGAAATGAATTAAGTATGGAATACATATAGGAAAAAAAAACTGTTTTTAAAACTGAATCTTTTTTATTTTTTATTTTAGCAAGCCATTATTACACCTATCTGTATTATAAAGACCAAACAAATAAACACAACACTACATTGTCTGTCGTTTGCAGCTGAGAAATGTTAAAAGAAGTTGTCCAGGGGCCAAGTTCTAATAGAATAATGCTGAGGCTTCAATGGATAGTACTGAATGTTTGCATTTTACATTATAATTAATGACATTTATAATAATAATAGCATTTATTTTATTTGCATTCCAGCAATTAACTGCTTACTTTATATTATTTACTGACATGATCATGATTGTTGACATTAAAAACAATTTCAAATGGTGCTTCATCCACAGGCTTCAACATGCTCACACCATAAAGATTTATGAAGCTTCATCGTTATTTTGACCATATACAGTCAGTGCAGCACACAGTAAAAATGAAACAGCATTCTCCAGGGCCAAGGTGCTACATACAAAAATATGGGACTACACATAGCTGTGCGGATTTAAATTACACCCAGCTCAACTAACTAATCTATAAACTAAACAGAAGGACTGCCCTACACAGTAGTATAGTAAAAAAAAATCAAAAGGTGTACATGCGCAGTGCTGTGCAATAACAGGACAAAGGACAAGCAACAGTAGTGTCGACTAGTACCTTGTGCAAATCTGACACAGTAAGAGGTAGCAATTTCGCATCTGTATGGATTTGTGTATGTGTGTGTTTTTGTAGGATTGTTATGTGATTGTGTAGGTATTCCATTCTGTTTTTGTGTGTATATGTGCAATTATGTAGGTTTTTCAGTCTATTTGTTTAAAAGTCTGTTGGATTGGGGAAGGAGCAGTTGTAGAGTCTGGCTATGTGAGCCCAAATACTGTGATACCTTTTTCCTGCTGGGAGGAATGTCTGTGAGGGGTGTGTGGGATCTGCCACAACACTGTTGGATTTACGAATGCAGCATGTTGTGTAAATGTCTGTGATGAACTGGAGAAAGACCCCAATGATTTTTTCAGCTGTCCTCACTACCTGCTGTAGTGTCTTATGATCTGAGATGGTGCAATTTCCCAGCCAGGCACTGATGCAGCCGCTCAAGATGCTTTCAATTGTCCCTCTGTAGAACGTGGTTAGAATGTTGGTTGGTAGATAAGCTTTTTTTCAGTAGTTGCAGGACGTAGAGATGTTGTTGAGCTTTCTTGGCTATGGAGTTGGTGTTAAGGAACCAGGAGATGGATGCCAAGAAATTTGATGATTAATGATCTCTACAGGAAGGCCACTGATGTGCAACAGTGAGTGGCTGCGCAGTGGTCTTCTGATGTCTACAACCATCTCCTCAGTTCTGTCAACATTTAGAAACAGGTTGTGATCTTTTTCCATTTTGCTAGTCGATGCACTTCCTATCAATATGCTGACTCATTGTTCTTGCTGTTAAGACCCACCAGGGTCGTGTCATCAGCGAACTTGAGGATGTGGTTTGAGCTGTACATTTCTGCACAGGCTATGGGAGGCTATGGTGTCTTCTGTGAAGCGGTTTGGACAGTATGCAAGCTGCAGTAGATCTAGTGCAGGAGGCAGCGAGGTCTTGATGTCTCTCATGACAAGCTTCTCGAAGCATTTCATAATAATGGGTGTGAGTGCGATGGGACAGTAGTCATTGAGACAGGACACTGCTGTGCTGCCACTGTCCTTAAAATGGAAGTGCATTCTCTGATCGTGTGTGTGCTTAGTTGTTCTGATGGCCCTGGGCAGTTTGGCCCTTTCTGGTCCTCAGCTCTGCGCACACCTCCGCAGCCATCCATGGCTTCTGAACGGGGCATGCTGAGACGCTAGACAAGTGCATTGATGACAGTCATGCCACCAAATATATTTGGTGATAATTATGAGTAAAAACAAAGAAATTCCCTGTTTCCCTCACTAGTTGATGCCATAATACAGACGAACATACACAATGAAGAACATCGTGCATGTACTGACTGGATAATTTTTTCATATCTTTGGATTACAGTTACTCTAGTCATATCAAGCAAATACTTTGGGGTTCAGCAACCATTTTCAGCAAACAGCTCACTATTGAACACACATTTCATCATTTCTCCTACAAGCCACATTTTTGCCACTGTTATAAAAAATATTTTCTTCCTTTATCCTACGTGTTTCTAATCCTAGGGTTTGTTCATACTCTTATGATCGCTCACTTATTCTTCTGATCACTCCTCCCCTCATCCTCTCTTATTCTTTCTCTCCGTTCGCTTTTAGAATGAGGGGGCGAGAAACCCCAAAGCATGAATCATTAAAAGATGTGAAGAGAAAAATAGATCACTGCAGATGCACCTGCAAAAATAACAGCGTGCGATGAAGGGAGAGGGAGATGGGGACAGAGGAAGAGGGGGAGGGTAGCATTTGGCATCTCTTCTCCTCATAAGACAAAGTACTGTATCTGTCTTGTGTTAGCTGTGGCATTTCTGTCTTTACAAGTACAGGCTTTTAAAAGCAAGCCAGAACAAAATAAGCTACTGATCATTTCAATTATTATATCCTTCTCAGCACATTTTGTGGGTTTTAGAAATGCTGCTGAATATATTTAGCTACTTTTAAACATGATGCAAACGTGTATATGTGCAAGTAAGTAAATGACAAAGACAAGCAGAAAAAAAAAAAAAAAAAAATGTATATATAGTAATGTGCTACTTCCATGAAACAAAAAATGAAGAGGCATTTGGTACTTGTACATCCTTTGGACAGTACATGAAACATCCTTTTTGTGCAGTGTTACAATGCATTTCTACAGAAATAAGTCTATAGACTGAATACTGTAGAAAGTGGTATTAAAACGTATTGAGATATTGAGTGCTGCTAAACAGTGTTGTGTTACTGAGAACATTTCTTTTTATTATATTACAGTCAATAATCAAATGTTGATGATTATAAAGAGGTTCTGAATATACAGTATATTCATTAATACATCTGTAACTGTATCTGTTTATCTTAGTGAACTGATGATGACTTTATTAATTCAACACACAGAAGCTTCACTCAGAGTGAGCGTACTCAGAGTTGACTGAACTGACTCTGATTATCTTTTCTTGAACTGCAAACTCTCACCTCAAGGTGAGCAACTCAATCCAGAATTCATGTTTAACCTTGTTAAACCTGCTTTCTGAAATACCCCCCTAGATTCTCAGTAAGTTATTGTTAATGAAACCTTAAACGTTAGCTGCCATTCTGACTGTATTGTCTGTGTTTGGTTTCTCTGCGTGGTTGTCTCTCAAGCAGGGATGTGACATTATATAACTTTACACTTTTTATATATTGAAACTCGGGCACACAAGTTTCACACACATTAGTATGTTCTATTTGGTGTCATTTTGAGAATGTCCCTCTCCCTAATCGTCTTGGGCTTACTGACTCTTAATGCTTGCAGGGGTGTGTGTCTATTAGTGTAGCCATTCACTACCCCAACTGTGTGACATAGCAGAATGAAGGGTTGTGTCCACCTCCGCAGCATTAAAGCAACATTTTAGCAATTAGCTTGCTGCACACAGTTAGGAAGAAGGGCTTTAAAATCCAAACACTTGGCACAAAGTAATTACAAGTAAAAAAAACTTTGTGTGCGAGCCAGCAGCCTGTTTGAAGTTTTGTAATTCAAAAGAACCAAGCAGCAAGAAGCGCCTTAGCTGATAAAGATCAGCACTATTATTGAAAAGGGATTTTAAATCATGAATATACATTGAGCAGCCTTTTGTAGAAGTCAGTGACAAGAGTGTTTTAGTACTCACAAACTTCAAAAGGCTTACAGTATGTCTCACATACTTTCCACTATTTCCTGTGTGTTTCATCAGATAAAGTCTTCAGGTTTGTCTTCATTAAGTATGGGGCATGCTGTTTTGCTACATACTGTATGTCAGCATCTTTCAGATGGTCTTAAAATGGTCTTCTTTGAACAAGGAAAAAAATACACTCATCATATTTAGCTTGAGAGGGCTACAAAAACTAGGGTGGATGTGTTACTGCCATTGCATCACCCAGACTTCCCCACTTTAGACTTCTTAATTGCAGCTCGTGCCTTGACTATAAATAAGTGTGGTGGGCATACATTATTGCTGCACGATTTTACTCTCTCAACAATGCATGTTCATGCATGACTGTAACACAGAGATGACGACTGAAACCATTATTTAGACAATTATCTGGCCTTTTGGGATGGTAAGTGGTTTTTGAGCACCTCCCAAGGTAAAGTGGAAACAGTGTTGTTATTTAGATAGAGTCTCTCTCTCTCTATTAGTACCCATGTTCCTGTTGTGAGTGTGACAATATGACTATCGATTCCAATGAAATGGTCTTTGACTAGAAGGTGATGCTGAACCAGCAGCACATATCTCTACCCTGTATTGATTGTAATTCCTGCTGTACAGAACTGTTCCATGCTTGTTTAGGGCCTCTGGAGTGTTGACAGAGGAAGGCAATAACTGGCAAGACATAGAGGACAAGTGTGTGAAACCAGGTGTGGAGAGCCAAGAGATCCCATGAGAGATTAATTGTGATTCAATTACTGTTGTTCTTACTGACCACTCATTAGGATAGGAGGGGGAGTAGTGATGCCATAAATATGTGGCAAGAGCTTAAAAAAAATAACCACAAAAAGCTGAGGCGAAATAGATAACAATTTGCATTAACTGGTGTTTGGCGTTTTTTTTAAAGATTAGTACACTTCCTCTAAGCACTGTGCAAACCTGGTTACCATAAATCTGCACATACATGCAGCAGATCAGTAATCATACTTTTCCTCTGCCCTGGACTTATTTTGGAAACATGTGCTCACAGATTTTAACTGTTTAGTGTAAACACTGCTTCCTGGTTTTATTCCTTTTTTGCTGTATGTGTTCTTTTTCATGCATCTATGGCATGTTGGAGCAGATTGACCACACAGTGAAAGAAAGAGGCAGACAATGAAGCTCCTTTTCACAGCACAAACCATTTCTTCTTTATGATAGTTAAGAAATCACCATACTTAAGAAAGCTGATTATCACTGGGCTACTTAAGTGCCAGTTAACACAGTGTATATGTATGTATGTGAAACAATGCTTTTTTACATACCACTAATTAAATCTCAATTAGAAAAATAAGTCAGTTAAGCATGAAAATAATACCAGATGTTTATCTTTCAGTCTCTGGGCCAACTGGTGTTTCCTTGCTAATGAGTAGTGTGTCAGCATTTCTGCATCAGTGAGCTTCACTTAAGTCACATAGTGTAGCTCATGTGAAGCCTTTATTCATTAATTTATTACCTTCACTTAGCCAGTGTGATTTTTTTTTAACTGTACTCTGAGAAACTGCAGGGAGTCATTTGCACAATATATTAACTGTGCTGTTGAAACTCACTAAAGACTTTACATTTAATACATTATAGATGCCTAAGCATTAAATAACCAGTCTCCCATTATCTTGATATAATTTTGTTGTTGTTAACAATTAGATTAATGTATTTTGATATATATTACTCACTGTAAAATTTTATTTTCCATTAATTCTCATAGATAGACAGGATTACGTGCATGTATTTTGACACGGGTGATACTACCTAACTAACTAACTAACTAATTTTGTCTCTCCATGCTTCTTTCACTCTCAGAAATCATCATTTTGAAACATGTCTCACCAGCAGGTGCACTTTTCCATGTTGTCACAAGAGCTGTCATCTATTGTGACATTCAATTACTCCTTCAGTGCCTGCCATCAAAAAAGTGCTTCAGCTGGGGCATTTGAGGTCACTCCATCCCACTTCTGGCTAGCTGCTTTGGCCTGGTCAAGTTTTGCAGTCTGAAATTAGATGAATATTGAATATGGTGTAACAGGATTTGCTATTTAGGCAAGAAAAGTACTGAGGTTAGGGTTAGAAAAATACGGTGGCCCCTAGAGACAAAGCACGAACAAAAGAAAAAGCTGAAACAAAAAGAAAATGCGCTGCAATTCAAAAAACACAAACAACTGGCAGACAATCACTTTTTGGCACGACACCGGTCGTTGGAACTTCCTGATCTGTGTAGCGGCTGGACCACACAAGCTAATCGCGCCCCCTAGCGTCGTGGAGCACTTCTGGTTTGGGATCGTCTATTTGCAGTGCATTTTCATTTTATTTCTGCTTTTTCTTTTGTTCGTGTTTTTTGAATTGCAGCGCATTTTCATTTTGTTTCTGCTTTTCCTTTTGTTCGTGTTTTTTGAATTGCAGCGCATTTTCACTTTGTTTCTGCTTTTCCTTTTGTTCGTGTTTTTTAATTTGCAGCGCATTTTCTTTTTGTTTCTGCTTTTTTTTTGTTCGTGTTTTTTGAATTGCAGCGCATTTTCTTTTTATTTCTGCTTTTCCTTTTGTTCGTGCTTTGTCTCTAGGGGCCACCGTAGAAAAAAGATCATGCTTTGGTTTAATTTTTAATGCAGATGTTACGTGTGTGAAGCAACTGTGTGATATGACATTTTCGTCTATTAAACAGGCCATACTTTTTAACTGACCCTAATCCACTGCTGTGATGCCTGATCCCAACCATAAAACACTTTAATATCGCTACACTCACATATCTGGATGTTGAAATGTAACGTCAGATATTTTAGCTGACAGAAAACCGGTTGTAGATCGGATATTTTGGCCGTAAAAAATACGTTGCCTGTGGACCAGTGGCGGCTGGTGAAATAATTTTTGGGGGGGGCACACTTTTGCAAGTCAGTTTTCAGATGCACTCTAACCACATATCACTACTAGTGTAAAATAAAAGAACCATTCTCATGCATCATTTTACATAACAGACCAGACTGTAACGTAAAAATCCACAGTCTGGTCTGTGTTTATAGTCATTTACTATTTATAAGTAAATTTCGCCTGTCTCTCCATCAACTGATAGCATG
>JAUMHL010000018.1:17940567-17967788 GCA_032362345.1 Sandelia bainsii
TGCAGTTGTATACGCTCCATTGTTGTCGTATCTATGGTAACCAATTGACCTGGAAGTACTTTACAATAAAAACTTTTTTTTTTCCACCCATGTCCCCTCCCGGGCTCCGTATATAACCCATATTGACAAAGTGAAAACATAACTTAAAAAAACTACAAATTAACAAAACAAAAATGAAATCCTCCAGTTCCATTCCTGCATACACACTGTTACAGACTCACCTGGCCACGCCCCTGCTCAGTACACCCATCCTCTATGACACACACACTCTCTCCCCAGCTGCAGCCCATCAGCTGAACAAGCTCCACTCCATAAAAACCCTATTCTTTCAGGCTACCCTTGCCAGACCATCCTGTTGTTTTCTCTGCTGTTTGGACCATTTGTACTTATGCTCCTTGTCTGCTTCCTTGCCCTTGGTTTTTCAGGAGCTTGCATCACATCTCATTTCTGTAAGTTGGTTTTGGACTGTGATATTTATGATTCGCCCTTTGTCATAGTTTTTCATGCTAATGCCATGCCCCCGTGCTTTGCTTCCCCCCTTGACTTATTCATGCCTAAATTTGTCTAGCCTCTCATTTTCCTCTTTTAGTTAATTTCCTAGTGCTCTGTAGTATTTAGTTAGTTTAGTTTGTCACCTTGCCCTCCGCTATGAGTGATTTTCTATTTGGCCTTGTTTTCTTCTGTTGCGTAGGTTTACGTCACAGCATGTCATCATTTAACCGCTGGATGTCTAGGTGGTGTCCCGCAGACAATGTGGGCTATATATAGATAATTGGAAAACTTTTGGGGGAAAATCTGGTCCGATTAGAAGAGACATCATCCATTCCACTTTAGATGGTGCAGCTCTATTATATAGACATAGACATAGTTTATTAGACAATCTAAACCCTGGCAATTTGGAGTGGAACCTAGGACTCTGCTAAATACTCCAAAGTTATTTTTGCACAGGTAAAAAAAAATTTCATTATTAACAACTGTTTTGTGTTTTTGCAGTGTGTTTGGGATATGGAATTTCATACAGTTTTTGAGTTTTCAGACTTGCATTCACAGTGCCATTTATAAAGGTCAACTCCTGTACACATTGGCACTCATGCAGCCTAGTATCAGCACACTCCATGTTTCAAGGTTGGCACAATGCAGTCACTGTGGTAGTCCTTGTCTGGTCCATGCCAAACATTCTGGACCCTGTCTGATCCAAGGAAATTTATTTTGATTTCATTTGACTAAAGATTGTTCTGCCATTATTAATCAGGTTTCTTTTCATGGTATTTGGCAAAGTTTAATCTTGCAGTCCTGTCCAATTCTGTGAGTAATGGTTGTCTTCTTGGATGCTGTCTGTAGAAGCTGGCTTTTTGCACTGTCCTTCACACTGTGAAACACCAGGTAGTCCTTGTGCCAAGACAAGTACTTGTCAGGGTTTTTTTTACTGCAAAGTTATGTAGTAGTAAATAGTAAATTGTGTACGGAGTCAGCCACTCCAGCTTCTGTGATCAGTAACCTGTCCCACCTCAGGTCTTACAATTGGGTTTCTTATTTGTTCAGGCAATTCCTAATCACATGGAGTAATATTGCATTACATTCAACACAGGCCAAAACTGAGAAGGGTGGGAAGTTCACCAGTTTTTGTATATACTTGTTGATCGCACTAATATTAATTGGAGATCACAACAGAAATGGTGATACTGTTACTCAAAACACTTTGACGATTTTTTGAGGATTGTAGTTTGATAGCAGTCAATAGACAAACTGTCCCAACATAACATCTTACCAATACTTACTCACTCATTCACTGAGCTATTATAACAACCCAACTTGCCCGCATACACTTTTATGACTCTGCTGCATTAGTTAGCATGCGTAATTAAAAGATTATTGCAGGCTTCTGGTGCTAATAAATCAAATCCACAATCAATTCCACATTTTCTGAATTGTATTCTTCACCATTGGCACACCTATAAAATGAAATGACATACTATATAATTTGGATCCATAAAACACATATGACATTGTTAAACAATAATAAGGTTAATAAACACTCTGCTGACACAGATTAATAGGAAAGAGGCCTATTTTTCACACTTCACAAATTAATGTAGAAAGCATATCATCATTTTTCTGCTGATCTCAGTAACACTTTTACAGACATACGGAATCCCCAGAATTTGCAGTTTATGAAACCATTTTGTGCATGTACTGTCTGTTCAGTTACTATCTGTTTATGTAAATATACATTTTATATAAACATCAACATCTTGTCTTGATAGTTGCACATAATCTATTATGCTTCTGTCACACCAACAGGGCTGAATGTGCCTTGTTTAGAATTCTAATTTACTGTATCTTTGAACCTCTGCTAGTCATATATTTATGCAGCTCTCTGAAAGACTCTTGAAGATCACTGACACTCCAGTATCAAAAGATAAACAATATAAGCAGAGTGAGATGGCTGAAAGAACTTGGCACTTCATGAGAGATACAGGTGTAATAAGAAATTAAATACTAAAATGAATTGGCATATCTATCTGCATTCTTCATACCATGTTTTGTAATATGGATCTGGCAGCTAGAGTTACTATAAATTCCCATTTATTTCCATTTTAAAGCTTATTGGAGTGTTTCACAAAACTGCAATACCTTACAAAATTGGCAGATGCTGACAACCTATTTCTCTATTTTTCCCTATTGTTTGAAAGCCTGAAGTTTAGATTTGTAAAGGAGAAAATGTGCTTGTGAGTGTGGCATTGCCACGCTCAGCTAGCACTAGAAGGTGAGAGAGATGTGGGTGGAAATCAAAACCAATTACAGCTTTGGGTTATTGGTTTTAGGGGTTTTACAGGTAGTAGCAAGTGGGGAAAAGATGGCAGAAAAACAGACTAGATGGAGGAACTGAGTGATGATGTCAATGGCAGAGGAGGGAGTAAGCTCCTAGAAGCACCTGTGAAAATCAGTGGCCCCCTGGGAGAGCAGCTGAGCTCAATTACCAGGAGAATACAGTTGCAAAGGGAAGCCGAAAGGATACAGCATCGATCTGTCACACACTGACAGCGGGGAAGAGAGCTCTGGCAGAGAGGGAGGGGTGGGCGGCAGACTAGAAACAGAGAGAGAAAAAGAGATTAAATTGGAAAAGGGAATGCGCCAGAATAAATAGTGAGGTAAAGGAAGGTAGGAGTAAGTGAGAAAAACAAATTCTGCTGTTTAAAGGAGGATTGTACTACATCAAGAATGTGCATACAGCATGTTTAATTTATAATCTAATAGTGCAGTTTATATGTGTGTGTACAGTTTCCTCTATAATAACTGAAAGTTTTGTCTGGGAACCACAAATGATCAGATTTCAGTACAATCTGTCAAATATAATATAAAATGTCAACAGGTGGAACTAAATTATAAGTAAGCAGTTCACTAAGCCAGTGGGATTGATTATCTGGGGATAATAAATGTGTATAAAATCTCGTAACAATTTATGTAATTGTTATTGACATTTTAGTTAGGACTGATGTGTTGGACCAACCGACAGACAATACAACAATAATCATACTGCTATGGCAAAAAATGTAAATAAGCCTTGAAAAGTGTTACCCATTATTACTAATTTTTGAATATTTATAAATCAAATACTGCAAGCAAATTTAATGAAAACATTATGGTGGTCTCTGCTCAACCTGTGCTCCATTAGCAGGACTCCTGCTGATGAATGAGAATGTCATGAGTTTACTGAAGTCACTAAGGCGAGGTAATAGCTGTTTGCAAAGTATGATGTAAAGCTGTTTGATTCACTGCTTCTTTTATTTCAACTCTGTGGCCTCCATCAACTGTGGGATGCATGTGACTGAAGTCCTGCATTCAGCTTTGTATGAATAATCTTTTTAAATAAAACCTGAATCTTTGTCTGAAACAATTCCTGCTAATATAAATATTGTCCAGGACATGACCATGTTATAAGTTAAGAATAACAAGGACCCAAACTAGTTCAGCTGTGTTTTTGTTCATGAGTATTAGAGAAGCCATAGAAATCATACAATGTGCAAAATAAATTAATTTTGCTATTTTAAAATGAATGAATGTGCCAGAGCCGCAGGTGTTGGCTCAGGCTCATTTTCAGATGCAATTATTAGATTGGATCAGAAGGGTACATGAGTAATAATTTGTGGAAAATCAGTTTTCATGGACGTTTGAAGACACCCACTGTCTCAGCGGGCGAAAGAAGCAGATATTTGAATGTTGCAGACTGTCACACTTGATTGGTTATCCCCTGCAGCATGTTTTTATTTTTTTTTATGTAGGAATTTTTCAAATCTATATCTATTTTTCAAGGTTTTAAAGTAAAATGCAGGCTCTCTTTCAAAGAAGCACAGAAGTTGAAATTGAACATACATACTGCTTTGAGCGTTTGAACTTACTATCCAGAAATGGAGAAGTAAAACATTCAGGAGCATGAATGTAGCACTGTGATAACAGCTCTTTTTGAAGCCTGGAGTTTAGGTTTTTCCACTTACTACCATTGGGTGTTGGGTTACTACTGGGCACCGCTGTTTTTTATCCTTTCTGAAACTGTCCACCATGAAATCCACTTTGTTATAAGAATGAATTGTTAAGTTAAGTGGAATAGTCTTTTAAGATTTCATTCTTGGCTTATTTGATGACAGCCTCTAAAATAACAAATGCAAATTATTACTTTAACTGATACCCCACTCCATCATACGATTTGCAAGTTTGCAAATGCAAAACTTGTGCAGCAGCAAACCAGTAAGAAGTGCTGTCTGATTCTTGTTTTTACATTCATCATTAGCATGTATGAAGATCGTCCCTCTCTTCAGGCAGCTTTATGGGCAGAACACAGGCATTTCAGCCAGTGTAGTGCAGGAGTGTATGAACATCCCACTGAATGTGTGAGGATTACTGGACATTTTGACTGACGAGTTTTAAATTTAACAGTTTAACTTTATTTTACCAGGCAAAAACTCGTAATTAAGGACTAAGGAAAACCCTATCCTGGTCTATAAGACAAAGTAGTTGCTTATATTTGCTGCCTTGATAACACACATCTTTCAATTCAATTGAAAAATCTCTCTTCATAACACAGTGAACACGTCCAAGTGTCATGATTTTCTGTTTTTTTTACCTACTCAACACAACATATTAATGCAAATATATTTGAGAATTGACTGTCTCTCTTTCACTTATTTCATGTAAAATACAAAGCCTGTGAAGGCCTGTTAAGTTAATAAGCCTAAGTTGTGAAGCTTATAATAACTCAGTTTTCAGTCTCCATCAGAGAGGTGTATCATGTTCATTTTCTGTCTCATTACAGATTGTATTGCTTTCAGAAACAATGTTCTTGTCTGCATTCTCACTGGTAATTCTTTCTCTCTCCACTTTTTTTTTAAAGAATTGAAACCTTTCAAAATTGCTTTTTTTGATTTGAGAACAGAAGTTCCATCCACACGGGCTAAAGTTGCCCCCAGGTGTATAAATTTGTTAGCTCCTGGTATATTGTGGTTTTCAGAGCACTGTACTCTTCATCAAACTTTCTTGGCATCCTGCAGAGAGTCAAATTGCCTGGCCTCTCAAGGAAGTGATGTGGACATTCATTGGCACTTACAGTATTCATTTGTCTCCTGTGTGATGATGAGCCTCGAGCTTGAAATATTGTGAATGTGCTCACTCAATGATATGCCTTCAGGGCAACTTTGTATGTGTAGACTTTTGTTATTGGTCCTGCAGCTTGTTAAATTTGCGATGTGCTTGTTTTTATTCTGCTGACTTCAGACTTTGTTTTCATTGCTAATCAGGATCATTGTCAGACAGGTCTGAGATTTTCCCTTTCAGTGTGACAAGTCTGACATGCTTCTCACCCCATCATCTCTCTGGAGATTATCCACCATGCTTGTTATTTTTCATACCTCTACTGAAGGAACTGTATATTATTTTTGATATTAATGTTTAAGGCATATATATGTTTTTTTAACCAAATATTTCAACGTGAACAAAAATAGTCAAAGAGGATTTAAAAAGCCAGCTCCTCAGAGCAGCAGCTGGGCACCAATTAAGAGGACAAATGGGGCTTTTAACTTCATTGTTCATTAAAGAGCTAATCTCCTATGGCATATTAAAATTGCACTGTAGTTGTAAAACTTCTTGTGCTCAGATGGACTGTCAGAGACTGGTGCACATTAATATACAGCCACACACTTGAACCACAAATTACAGGGAAGTTGGCCTTCAGCCTTTAAAGCTGATATCATGGCACACCCATGTCTTAAAACCAGACAGTTTCAATGGCTCTGATCATCTTCCAGCTTTCATTATAGCATCATCAGGACAGAAGTGATTACCAATGAAAGTAATGTGACATCTTCAAAAGAGCTGTGAGACTTTGAAAAACAGCATGTATTCATGTGTGGCACAAATGATGTTTAAATACTACAATAGAACCCAAGCTTTTGCTGATATTGACAGCAGTAAATGGGAAGCAGCATGGTATAGTAAAATGTAAGTAAGTAATTTGTAGGATAGGAATAATGGATAATGGATCAGGAAGTTTTCCAGGTTTAAATATAATATAAACTAAATATAGCTTATCATTATCTTGATACTTAAATACCTTGAATAGTTCAGTAGAAATACAACAGGAAATATTTATGTCTGCCTGTCCACTGTTTGGAGCATGATGCTTGGAGTGTACACATTCAGCCGAGCCAGTATTCCCCCTGCTTAGACAGAGTGTGCATATTTTCATGTGAGCAATGCTTAGTCACTGAGTGTGTCACATTGCTGTGGGCCTCATAGACATCAGGTGATGTTTTGGTTGTATGAAGTGCTGGACAGGAAATGTATAGTAGGACACTGCGAATCACAAAAAGGAAACAGTGCAACCTTGATTTAAAGCACTTATTCATTATAATTACATGAACATTCAAAGTAATACACAGCAAAAAAATTTCATTAGTTATTTTCATATACATTTTTCTACCGAACATTATGTTTTTTGCAACAATTCAACTATTAAAAATGTATATTTGTAAAGTAATGCAACTGAGCCATCAAATAATCTTGATGAATCAGATGACTGTAACCGTCACTGCATTAGCAAATCTGTGCACATCATAAATTAAATAGATAGGCACGCCGTTCTGGTTTTATGTGCTACATAAATGTATAGACAGACATTTTCTGGAACACAGTTAACTGATAGATGGTTGACAGACACCTGAAATATGTAAACTGAGACTATACTATGTGTCAGTGAACAGCTCCACACTGACAATTATGAATACAGTATCAGCAGCCTGTGAAAGTGTAGTTTTATGCCACATTAGAAGCATAGCTCTGTGAATGGCAATGTCAGGGTGTCAGTCAGTCACTCCATAACTTTCTGAAAAACCATGGTGCACTGCATTAAATTTTTTACATACATTCATGATCCCCAGAGGACAACCCTGTGTGGTTCCTTTACTTTTCCTGTTGCACCACCCCCACACATGTGAAATTTAAGGGATCAGAGACAAATCCTAATGACATTGGTGATGCAATGACATTTCCAACAAGCTAAAACTTCAATACTTTTATTACTAAACACTTTTAAAGTTTATGACATTCAGCTTAAACTGGGCTTTGTGTGTGATTAACAAAGAATGATAATACTAAACTACTACATATACTAAATACTAAACTAAAATGGTGAACATAGCAAAAGTCACATCTGCTGAACATCAGCATGTAAGAATTGTCATTCTAGTTGTTAGCATGCTGATTTTAGCATTTAGCTAGTGATGGACAGATTAAGTCTTGAGGCCATTTGTGGTCATTTGTGCCAAAAAATAAAGGTTTGAGACATCGAACAAAGAAAGTACATTGGCATATGCTAGTTTATTAAAAGACTGGGACTGAAGTACTTCAATACTTTGCTGTAATAATAGTCAAACCTGTCTCCTGAAAATTATGTTTCTGTGCAACTGAACTGCAACTGTAATTAAGTTTTTGTACACACAGTCATATAGTAATTATGTTGGGATGCAACATATTTTTTGAATGAATGAAGCGCTATGTTTATTAAGGCAAAGTGAGCTGCCACATCAAGATTGAAGTGTAGATTTACAGCTTTATTTTAAGAGGTTTCACAAAAATATGGCATTTACCATTTAGGATTTAAAACCGTTTTAAGCAGTGTACCTCCCTTTTCAGGGGCTCAACAGTATATGGACAATTGACTGACAAGAAGTTAATTGACCAGGTGTGGTCCATTCCCTCATTACTGCAGTGTCAACGATAAAAAAAACTTCTGCATGCTGTACTGCAAGATCTGATATTTATTGCAGAAAAGTATACATGATGTTATAGATCAGATAAAAGACAAAAATATGTTGCCTGTGTACATTTAATTTTATATATTAAGGAATAGTATTTGTGACTTCGTCCTTTATGCAATTGTGAACATATGGTCATTATGTTATTAGAAAATGTAATTGGGTTGCAATTCTGTTCAGCTACAAAATCAAATTTGTGATACCAGTAGTTGTATAGGTTTGTAATAGTTTTGTTCCATTTGTGTGTATTACAAGTCAAACATACAAAACTCTCTAACTCAGTGAGAACTTTCTGCGGACATCATTGTGATCTTCTTCATTGACCCATCACATTTACCTCAAAAACCTAATGTGTAATGTGCAATGTGAAAGAACCACTGGCATTTTTTATTGATTTGTCCTTGTAAGAAGTCACTTATATTTAGACTATAAATTTCTGACACTCTTAACTTGTATGTTGTACTGTTGTCAGTATAAAGGTTATGGACCATTGATGTATGTAATGTGGTCATTAACATTTAGCATAGCTATTTTCAAATACTATGTGTTCTTTTCAAGGCAAAGGAATTTTTATTTAATGTGAAGTCTGTGTAGTAAGATTTTCATGTTTTGTGTTAAATTTATTTTTTTCTAATCTCCCTTATTCTCTGTTAAATAGTCCTAAAGAGACATAGACACACTGAACTGTACATTCACAATGTAACATAAGATATCTATCAGCCATTATTTAAGATTATGTTTTGTAAGGGGAAAAGTAGGTGCAACAACAGAACTATGTTCATATCTGTATGTGATAATATAAGCCCTCTAGCCTCTCTGCTCTTTGTTACCTTTTTTATCCTTCCCTTTTACCATTTTAGCTATTTCTGGTCCAATTTCACATGGCTGTAATTACAAAAACAGAATGCATTTGGATCCTCTAAGCTTCTGGACAGTGATAGATAAGAGAAGGGTTTTGGACTGTATAATGGTCAGGATTAGACTTACACCCTTTCACTAAACACAACACAGTTGACAGGAAAAGAGTGACTTCCATTAAACAGTATTTTTCTTTTCCTAAAAATCCAAAAAAGTGTCTGAAAGAAGTATAGTCAGTATTTTCAGTGTACAGGATACTGTAGCAAGACAGTATGTGACCTTGATCAGTGACCCACAGTCATTTCCAAAGGCCAAGGGCATGATTTACAGAGAACCACCATAGGGAACCACCAGTATGCACTAACAAGGGGTAAAGGGGGCCAATAATTGATGTATAGTGAGTGTGTTTGGATTTCCCTAAAATGTCTGAGATAAACTTACTTGAAATATATGATTTTTAATTTTTTGTAGTGCATTTGTTTTAACACTTTACACTTTAACACTTTCATTTTTTAATTTTTAAAAATTATGCTTTATGTGTTCTGATGTTACATACATACTTTTGTATATATGTATATATATTTCTAAATTGGATGTCCATGTTACACATACAGTTCTGTGAGAAAGTGTTTGCCCCTTCCTGATATAAATATATATTCTGATATATATGCAGTTTTGAAATGATGATTTCATTTAAGGCAAAAAAGCTGTCCACACCCACCTGGCCACAATCTTAAGAAATACAAAAACAGATGAGAAACAAAGAAATTGACATGTATCAGTCTGGAAAGGGTTACAAAGCCATTTCGGAGGCACTGGTACTCCAGTGAACCACAGTGAGAACCATTATCCACAAATGGAGAAAACCTGGAACAGCAGTGAACTTTCCAAGGAGTGGTCAGCCTACCAAAATTACTCCAAGAGCACAACAATTCATCCAGAAGGTCATAAAAGAACCCAGAACAACATCTAAAGTACTGCAGGCCTTACTTGCCTCAGTTAAGGTCAGTGTTCATGATTCAACAATAAGAAACACTGGGTAAAGAGAGGACAAAGGCTCATCTCACATGTGCCAAAGATATGTTGATTATCCCCAAGACTCTTGGGTAAATACTCTGTGGACTGATTAAACAAAAGTTGACCTTTTTAGAAGGAGTGCATCCCATTACATCTGGTACAGCATTTCATAAAAAGAACATCACAAAGATCATCATACCAACATTCAAACATGGAGGTGGTAGTGCCATGGTCTGGGGCTGCTTTGCAGCTTCAAGACCTGGACAACTTGCCATAATTGATGGAACCATGAATTCTGCGTTCTACCAGAAAATCCTAAAGGAGAACATCCGTCCATCAGTTCGTGATCTCAAGCTCAAGTGCACTTGGCATGACCTTAAACTATCCAATGTGACTGAATTAAAACAATTCTGCAAAGAAGAGTGGGCCAAAATTCCTCTACAGTGATGTGAAAGACTTATTGCCAGTTATTGCAAACGCTTGAAAACTAAAATATGTTTCGGAACAATTTAAGTGTAACAAATGTGCAAAAAATAAAAAATGAGGAATAGGGCAAATACTTTTTTCACATCACTGTAGTGATGTTTCTAGCAGCTTAAGTAGCCCACTGGACAGGTACTACATAAGTATAAAGAAACACCTATAGATATCTTTGTTCTACATTAGTGACTCCAGGGATCTACAGGCTCTACAGTGAAAGCAGACTGCAGTTGGAAGCCCGGATGCCTTTAATCCTCCTTAACTGCACCCTGCTTCTTTCCCTAAAGAGAAACTAGCAGCAGAAAATAATTTCTCTACTCCATAGCCCGTCAACAAAGGTTTACATTTGGCTCACAGCTTTGTGCAGTTTAATCATGGAAAGCACGAATTAGCAAGATAGAGAGACAGAGAGAGCAAGAGACAGAATAAGACATTAACAGCTGGTCAAAAAACATTGTGGCATGGCTGAATTTAATGATTTCTTTTATTCCAAACAAAGAACATCATCTACTATGAATTATTTGCTTAGCCTCAATTTAATTCATTTGCTAATTAGCCAATGCTGACCTTAACATCCCTGCACTGGCTCTCCCATGGTGAAAAAGATGGTGATTGTTTTCTCGACTCTCAAATGACCAATTATGAAACACGTCTCAGCACAAGTCTAAAAGGTTTTCACAAAGAAAATTCATCTGAAACTTACAGACTTCTTTAAACAGCGTTTTCCCTATAAATCCATCCATCCATCTCTCTCCCCCATTTTATCCTTTAACGTGACATAGAGTAAGCAGCACACGTATCCCATTACTGAGTTTGTGTCTGTGTTTGTGACTTTTTGTGTGTTGAGCAATGACATTGAACTGTGGAAAAAACTAAGCCAGGTTTAGTGTTTCTGCAGGATGAACCTGTGTTTATTGGCCAGAGGTGAGACCCGACTACATCAACAAAGTCGCCTTATTGAAATCAGTGTGTGGGCTTCATTTTTTTCACATATACTTATATCAGTTTGAACATTGCCTAAGGGAATTGAAAAATTCAATCTGGACTGGGAGGTGAAGCCTGTTAGAGTTTAAAGATTTCCTATGGTTTAAAAATTATTATTGCCTGGGGAAAAAATCATTCTTTTCTTGGGATTCCTTGGAGTCTTGTTTATGAATCAAAATCATTTTTGCAGATCATTAATTATATTTTTAAATGTTTTCCTTGTATGTGTATTAGTTTATCTGGTAGAAGAAGTGTAATTCCATTGAAAAGTACATCATAAAAGTTAAATATATGAGGAGAAAAAACACAAATGTCCTGATACCTTTGATGGGGTGCTGGGGATAGCCACAGTATTAAAAATCATTTCACTATTAAAGAGTCTTGGTTTATCAGTTTGGTATTTAGAAAATCACTGAACATTAATTACTGTCATATTTTGACTTATCATGTTGCCATGTCAGGGAATTTAAATAATTAATGAAGATTTATCTGTGGTGTGACAGAGGTACTGTATCATTAATGCTGCTATGTGATGAGAAACATTGTTCATCATGGAAGTTGTTTGTATATTTCATTTCAAAATAATATAGATAAAATTGTTGAGAGGTAAAATATGTATTAAACCTTTTGTCATTTTAAAGAAAAGGAAGAGTGTATGTGTTTGTGTTCTCTAATGTTCCTGGACCAATTTGGATGCTGAAATGTGGAGAAAAGCTGGATGTTCAGACAATATCCTGTGTGCAGAGGAAACCTTTGTTGTATTTTTCATTAAGGAGTGGCATTTGTCTCTTCTTAATATGAGATTTGTCTGGGCAGTATGAGCATGTGAGGCAGAGCCTGAAAGCTTGAGTTGGTTTCTAAACAATATTTAACCATACAGCTGCTCTGTATGGTTGGATAACAATAATAGCATTCCAAGCTCAGAATATACTGTATCTACAAGAGTTATGTTATGAGTGGAGTATATTTGTTTCAGTACCATCTTTAGTATGCAAACAGACAGGTGTACTAACTGTATATGCACAGAAATTGCCTACAACTTATATTTTTCCAATGGAACTAAATCCTGAAATCTCCTGAAACCCTAATGCAAATTATCTATTTTCGTTTTTTTTAGACATACTGAAGTGCCGCCACCTTCACACAAGTTGAACTGTCCATATGGTCACACAGTCACATAAATGCAGTTTATGATACAAATCAGGCTTGCCAGCTTTCTAGCATCAGTCAGTACTAAATGTCAAAATAATTTGATGGATTTACTTTTAAGAAGGAAGGAACTCGTTCAAACATTCAGCAAATATTATTGTACAAGCCTCTGTTACTTGCAAAGACATGTGTCTTATTTCACTGCAGGTCTCCCACCGTTAACCAGTGGTATGGAGAATTTTTTTAAGTTTTGCCCATGAAGCAACTGAGGACAGTCTTGAAGGGGAAGGTGAGCTTTTTGTTACTTAAACAACAGTGCACTGTTACCTGACAAATACTGAGTGCCTCTCTGAAAGATTATTACAGAGTTCTCATCTGGTTGTCTACAACTAAACTGCAAACACAAAAATGGGGCAGAAAGTATATGAGAGCTACAAGACTGCTCCAATCTGTGTACACACATGAATACACATAGACACAAATGGAATATACAGGAAATAATCTTCTTTCAAATGTCAGTATTTCCACATTGATCAATTGTTGTGTCTGAATAAACTTTTAAACTCCCAGAGAATTATCTCGGGTTTGATCACAATCATTTTCAGATCCATGATTTACGTCAGTCAAGGAGGCTGTGCTTCTATCCATTTAATTTGCCTCTGTATGACAATATACCTCTAAACATTTGATAGTATTTCAGTGAAATTTGGCAGAAGATTGTGCCTTGAGGTAATAAACAACTCATTAAAGCCAAGTGTTAATCTCGGATTTCTGCCATAAGATAAAACCTATACAACTATGAATGACTAACACAGATAAAGACGTTGAAAGACGTGAATGTTTTCAAACCCTGAGGGAAAATTTCAGGAGAGGAAATAATTTTGTAAGAAATAGAGATGTAACAGCTTGTTAGGATATTGTGCAGCACTGGCCAGTGTTTCAGTTGTAGTGCTTTTTAGTGCTTAGTGATTTCGTCTTTCTTCCCATACCAATGGGTGTTTTTCCTGCTTTTCCATGATTCTGAATTTCCTATAATGGTCAACACAAACCAAGCCTCTTATCCTCGCAACACCCTTTGCACAGAAAACACACAATAACATATTCTAAAGCATTCATGAACACCCAACACTAACCCAAAATAACTGGGATCAAAGGCACTCGCAGGCGTTTGTAGAAAATTAAACACTGGCGTAATGAAAGAAATTGTAAAACAAGGGTGTGCAGTAAACTTTATGGAATGGCTTCAGAAAGTATTCAGACCTTCTCTGTTTTTGTTCACTTTTTTGTGTTGTAGATTCAATTATAGTTTGAAAGATGTAGATTTTTTCCCACCCATCTACACTTAATAACCTATAATGACAAAGTGAGAGATGCAAAGTGTAGAGTGGGTTTATTGTGGGCGATATCCAATTTTATCCATTTAAAATTCAATCTACAATCAGTAAAGTGTACGGAAAGTGAAGGGGTCTGAAGCCATTGTGTACAGTACAGTATACACACTCTGATTCAGTGGTTTTCAGTGGTGTTTCTATTATTTTTTATTCAGCAGATTAATATTGAAGCTATCAAAGCTGTAAAATAACAAATGGTACTATTCATAGTAAGCAAAAAACATGGAACAAAGCAAAATGTGTTTAATGTTGTGTATTTCTCTTTAGATTAAAACATTCAGTGGAATTTCCATTTGGGGAAATAATTAGGCCTTGTTAAAAGAGTGTTTTTATATACGCACCTATAATTTTTACAAAGCTTTTCATGGCCATGAAAAGAAACAAAATGCCATATTTAGGTGGCAAATTACCCTATGTCAAGAGAACACAAGTCTTCATTAAGTCTCAAGATTATTAAGTGTATTGTTCAGTGTCACCTATTCTGACTGCTCTTCATTTCTCCTATGGACAAGACGAAAGGCCAAGGGACCTCTGTTGTGAAACCAGCAAAATAATTTATCTGTCTTGTCCTCGATACTTTAGACTGGTGTGTGTGTGTGTGTGTGTTTTTTTTTCATAACATGTTAAAAATGGCTATTAAGATTAAACTCTTTAGAAACTAAAATATAAAAATATTTGACAGTCTCATCCTCTTAAGTTTGAGCCAAGAAGATTTAAACACCTATTCTTTGTAATTTCAGGATGTCTGTTTCAAGGTCGATTAGTGTAAAAAAGGATTATAACTCTTTTTATACAGTTATAAAATACAGAAGAGGATTTAATTTGTCCATTTCCTACAGTGGAATGATGGAAACTTTCTGACAATAATTAAAATAATGGAGGCACTTGGGGCCATAAGAACTCAACATTAAATGATAAGCTCAAGGATTTGTTATACAGCAGTGGTTCTCAAACTTTTTACACTGGGTACCACCTCAAAAAATATTTGGCTCTCCAAGTACCACCATTAAGACCAGAAGTCGGTAGTAACAAGTTACATTTACTTAAGTAACTTTTTGAAAAAAAATGTACTTCTAGGGGTAGTTTTACTGCACTATACGTTTTACTTTTACATGAGTAGTATTGTGAAGAAGAAACGCTTCTAACTCCGCTACATTGGGCAACACTCGACTCATTACTTTTTTTTTTTACCATTTATTCTACACATTAGTTTCACCAATCAGACGTAGCAACAATGATCACATGACTCCGTTTTACCACCGGTAATAACTTCGCTAAATTGATTGAAGTTGGTTCCAGCTGACATGCAGAAGGCAAACAGCTGTACAGCTGTGCACAAATGCGCAAACTTCACCCGTGAGATCACCCATTAGCTCACTCTGGATTCAGAAATAGGTGATTTATCATTACATCCTGATCAACCAACAGACTTCAGCGACTAGACTTCAGCGATGTCTGTGAATAAGGTCGTTTCTGTCCATGTGACCGTGCGTAAAAACAGCCTGAGAGATCAAACGGGTGAAGTGTGCGCATCTCCACACAGCTGTCTGCCTTCTGCGTGTCAGCGTATGTGTTTTGTCTGCTTATGTGTTTGAATTAAAGGTCCCCAACAAAACTGGACATGGTTCTAATTATTATGACAGACATTCAGATAACAGATTTCCGCTACAACATCATGTGAATGGAAACACTGTATAGTTAACTTAAGATAACACTTGTAATTCAGGTTGCCGTGTTGTGACTCTAATGCTGTTAATAATGTTTATGGAGATGTAAAGTGAATAAGAGTCTGATGGTCAGTCGTTTTTCAGTGAGCGGAGACAGGTCACCAGTAAACTATAGTAGTATTATGTCTTTAATATTATTTAAATTTCTTTTGTAAATAATTCTCAGGTGTTCCTGCGTACCACTAGAGGGAACCTGCGTACCACAAGTGGTAGAACCACTGATATACAGTATTAAGGTATTGTCAGTTAAGCTGCAATTTATTACACAGCCAGCAGATCCAAATCAACACGAGCATTCAGTTTAAACTCATGTTTCTGGCCACTGAGAACTAAGTCTAATATCCCTCATTCTTTTAGCACTATTTTTAGCACTAGCTCTTTACTTGCTAGATGTTTACCAGCTTGATAACTTTGTCTGATGTTTTGTGCGAGGCATGTTGTATACAACTTTGTTTATCGGCACTTTTTTCTATGTGCTGACTGGCGCATTCATAAGTTGAACCCTGACAAAACAGTACTTTCAGGACATGTTAGACCAGAACTCATTTCTCAACTATCAAAGTATTGTGTCTAAAGAGCAACCAGTGAGCTGTTACCCAAAAGTCGACCAAGGGAACAAAATAATTTAAACATTTTAAATTCTATAGCTCTTAGAGTTGGAGTCATGCTGAAGTCTCAAAATTACTCTCTCAATATGTGCCACTGAAGGAAAACCTTAATTTGGACTTTGCACTTGAGGATTGTGCTGCCGTGTTCAAGTTTAAATTAATATTAGTTCCATTTTGACTTTTTGTATACTTTTTATTGCAATCATAAAATGTGTATGTGTATAATCCATTCATCCATCCTTCCATTATCCTAACCACTTTTCCTCTTAGGGTCACGGCAGTGCTGAAGCCAATCAACAGTCTCTCACAGGGCTAACTATTTTATCTTAGTTTTGGTTGATCACCTTTTTATGTGTACTCTTCTCTGTTACACTGACAAATACTAAGACATATAAAAAAAAATTCTCATTTGAAGGCTGTTTCTCATTTTTCACACAAGTGTGAATGAATGACTGAGAATGTAAGGTGTATGCAGTACCTTTAAAGGCTGTTTATAGAGTGAAAAAAATAAAAAATAAATTTGAAGATTTTCTTTTTATCTCAAGTATTGTAAATAATGATTCCATTCTGTGAATGTTTTCTCTCACATTGTGAAGGATATGAACTTTGGAAAATATGAAAAGCCTCTCGAGATCTAGAGATAAATGTCCCAAAACACAGGTGACCCTGGCCATTTTCCAACCTTCCTGCACATGAAATAAATAAACATTTCAAGTGGTTACAGAACTTGCTCTGCCAGAAGGTCAAGCTCCATCATAAAAAATAAAGAACTGAATTGGACTCAAGTTCAAGAATGAATTAAAGGTACTAAATATTTTCTACAACTCTGCGGCATGTCTGCAGCTTTCTTTCTTTTCTTTTTTTTTAAAGAGAGTTTATAGCTTTATTGGTCTATCCTAATAAATCTATGGCTTCGTATCTACCCATCATTTTTGACCCAAATCTTGCAGTAAAATAAAGAAAAGCAACATTGTGTGTCTGCTATAGTCATTCATTTTTTGTCTAAGAGACATATAGGAGATAGTATGATGTAGAGTTGCTCTCTACTGCAAGCATACCTGTGCAACCCTCACTGTGTCATCTGAACCTTTGGGGAAAAAAATAAAAACATTAAGAGTGCCCACAAAGCCCCCACCGCACCCTCCACCCTCTCCCTGACAGAAGGTGATAGATTGAGAAGGTCACGCTAGCAAATACAGAAAGCTCATACAAGATGTGAGTATGAGATGAAAACAGTACTATAAAAAGAGCTTTGGTGCTGCTATGATGTAATGTTTTGTCACCACCCAGTGGACATTCATGTGCAGGCAACATGAAATAGAAGGAAAATACACTGATCAGCCACAATTTCGTTAGTCACCTGTTTGTTTTAATGTTGAGTTGGATAGGGGTCAATATTTTTAATGCAGGCCATGACTGACAGGTGTGGCTTTTCAGTGTAGATACAGTATGTGATGTAATTTGGAATTTACTTACCTTATTGAAAAACATGTCTTTTACAGAGTCTTTATAGAATATACATATTCTGTACACTTTCATTGGTCTTTATCGTGATAAAGTTATCACTCATATGCAGGTGTACTTTCAGCATTTTGATTTGAACTTTTTATTGCTTTATAAACATTTACTTCTTAACATGTAGCGCCAAGCCCACAAAATCTTCATATTCAATATGTCAAACAGCTGTTATCACAAACGTCCATACTTACAGTGGTCATAAAATGTCTCCACCCCCCTTGGATGTTTTCACTGTCATGTGACAACAGCCAAGCAGTTTTCATCTGAGAAAGATGGTGAGATATTGTTAAAAACTGAAGCTTTTTTTCTTTTGAACAATTTTAAATATGGTTGAAATAGAATTAGTTTACAATACATTAGCATTAGATTTTAAGTATATTAGACATTTACAGTATCCTGCATCCAATGTGTGGAAGCAAGGATATATTAGTGACTCTTGGGATGCATGCATTATTTGTCAGGGTTCGGAGAGGGCGGACCCAAGAATGCACTCAAACACACAGGGAACTGAACTTAAGGAAATTTAATAACAATACAATAATAAAACGAGCTACAGAAATGTTCTGGGTTAAACTCAAGATCACTCCAAATGGAGGAAAAACCTAATGACTAAACAAAGAACCAAAAGAGAACAGCACTACTAGACACAATGGATGGATAAGTGACAGGTAAGAGTTCACATGGAGGTCAGCCCCCTGTGAGGAAAATCTATCTTGTAAAATAAGAGTTTTTTCTTGTTGTGGTTGCTTAACTCTGTTTGGATAAACATGATTGAGGAGGAGTACCAACAAATCATACATCTAAATGATCTAATTAACCTGAACAAGTGTGACAGACCAGACCAGATTTTTTGAAAGTTTATAAACAAAATAATACAGTGGGCTGGTTTTCAAAGCACTGATGAAAGACTGCATCTTCTTGTTCTTGTTTTATTTGTCTTCAATAATACTACGTGTAAAGTAGTGTTACTGTGCGAGTCTGTAAAAACTGTATTTGAAAGACTGGTCCAGGAACGAGCACTGCAAACTAATTTAGGCACGATGCCTTTCATTAAATCCTCTTAGAGCTGGCCTGAGTTAAATCTCTAAACACTAAACTTCAGCTGCTAATTTTAGATCCACTCTAATGGTTGTCTTTGTATCTATTTAGGACCACAGGTAGTCTGTCCTGTTTTTTTGTCTTTTGGTTAGGCTGTTATCTGTATAATAATTAACTCATTAACATTAAAAAATAATTTAATTTTTAACTCGACAGGCAAAGACAACTGTGATCGATACTAGACTTATCCAACGGCTATTGTATATTTATTTCTATTTTTTTAATAATTTGAAATACATAATAATACGTTTCATATAGAACTGTAAAAGTTACTGATAAGTAATGTATCAGTTAGTTATCAATAACACTATGAGCTCACCAAAATTCAGACAAGAAAAATTGTTGCAGTTGGTTTGGATATCTAATCTAAGAGCATGTGCAAAGCCTACTCCACACATTTTGATACATCTTCTTGTTTGGCTTCAGTATATGTGGCCAGTTAAACAACTTTGTTTGCTAATTGTACTGCAAAATAAATAATCCACAAAAAGAACAATCAGCACAGATAAAAGCAACAAATGTAGATCAGGGATTAGAAAACTGCTTATATTCTATATACAGAATCACTTGCCAAAGTTATTACCAGGTCTTAAGTGAGTGCTGACCTCAACAACAACATCAAAGCTTCAGTTAGTATGATTAACAAAACCAAAGCACCTCAGTGGGTGGATCTCTGAATAGTTGCATGGCTGTGAGCATAAGGGTGTCATATGATAACTTACGCAAATCCCATTTATTTTGTTCACATCAAGAGTAGAAGCAGTATTTTTAATGTAATCTTTATTTAAAGAGATAGAAACCCATGCACAAGTAAACATATGCTACACTGAATACATTCGGGCTTAAGATCAAATGATGGATGTGATGAATCTTCAGAATTTCAGCGTTTATCTGATACTATGCACACCATGATACATAAAACAACACAGAAGATGCTGTGTAACAAAGCAATGTAACAAATAGTTTTTAAGTAAATTATGGTCAATAAAACAGAATATTTGGTTTCAGATTCTAAGCAAACATAGAGCCTGTGACTCACTGACATCATCAAACTGTTGGTTTCTTCTTTTAATATGTATTTCCATGCTTTTACTGCAGTCTGCAGCTGGAAGTGCAAAATGTTTGTGAAATGCACTTTTTCATTCTAAAAAATGTAATATGTTTTGTCTTGTCCTGATGCATGCTGAAACTTCTCTCATAGTTTTGATGCAGATCTTTGTAAATTTGCAAACAAAAATGTTACTGCACACCTCTGAATTCATCCTGCTACTATCATCATAAATTATTGCATAAACAAAGATTAGTGAGCTTGTTCCAGAAGCAGCCATACACGCCAAAGCCGTGGCCCTATCTTCACCGTGCTTCACAGATGAGCTTGCATGGTTTGAATGAGGAGCAGATCTTTTTCAACTCCACACTTCGGCCTTTCACCTTTCCTTTTATCACTTTGGTCGAGGTCAAATCTTGGTCTAATAAGCCCATAAATCTTTTTTCTATGTGTGGCTCATCTCAGTGCTTTTCTGCAAATTCCGACCTGACCTGACCTCCTAAATCTTTCTACTGATGAGGTTTTGTTCTTGTGGTATGGCCTCTGTATTTCTGCTCTCTAAGTCTTCTCTCAATCATGAGTTATGATACCTTCACCCATTGGTGGAGGGTGATGTCACTGTTGTATTGACTAAGCCTCTGATATTTCTCAAAATGGCTTTTTTTCTCCCATAGACTGCAGACTGTAGATTTATCTTTTTTTAACAACAAATGCAGTATTCACTGGTAAAACCAACAGCAGTCATTTAGAGCTAGTTATTATTTGAATATCAACCTCACATGACAGACCTGGGTAAGAAAAAACATTTTTAAGTCACATGTTCCAATACTGTCCCTCACTCGAAATTCTGGGCACCCGATAATGTGTATATTAACAAATGAAGGTATACATTGCATCAAATAAAATCTAAAATTGTCGATGTTCTTCTCATATTCTTTGATGTTAAACCCAAATATCTGGTGTACATCAGAAACAAACAAATTAGCCTTGTTATTTTCCAAAACTTGTGGCAAGAACTGTATAAAATTTGATAACTGTATCGACTTGCATCTTCATTAAGGCTATGGTTTTTGATTTTTTTCAGAAGGGTTCAAATTATACATTTTATATGTCGTGACTGTGGGTTTGTAGGTAAAAGAGACATTCTTAGGTACTGCAGGTGAAGATTCTAAAATGTACTCTGCACCTTGCTGCCACCATCTGTTTGTGCTGCACTCTGGAAAGTAGGCTGAAACATATTAGTCTCTATGAACTAAAAAAAATTTATAAAAAGAAACAGTGGGGTGATGATGCAGAACTGATCTGCTGAAGGCTGTGCATGTATCTGACTATGTACCAGGAATATGTTATAGCAAATTCCATAATTCATATTGTGAATATCAAATCCATGAGCACAGTGATCTAGAAATACTGTATATGATTGCGTACATTTACAGTAATCACAGGTTGTTCAAATATTCAAATGTTACAGAGTGGACCTCCTGATGTGTGATAATCTTAGTAACCTCTAATCAGCTCACTGGGATTTTAAAGTGGATTGCACGGTTACATGCTCACTAACTAATGAGACATCAGCATCAAAGGAATCCCAGACTACATCTGGGATAATTACATAGACCTCTAAAGAGAGCTGCGGCTCACACTGATTGGCAGGGTGCAGCAGTCTTGTTGGCAAAAGAGGCCACAACACTTTAGCAGGCACATGTACAACATTTAATTTTTTAAAGGCTTGGTTTTAATCTAAATAACAAATGTTTTATCTGAGAAGCGTCAAAATGTGATTTTTTAAAATTAATAGCAGTCAAGTTACTGCAGCTAAGTAGTTACTGTCATCTATCTATTGGTTTGGGTGGCGGATATTTTTGTGAAATTTTACAACCAACAAGTAACTATCAACCATTCTCAAAACGTTGTCAGACATTCATGGTTAATTTGTGGATGCTCTCAACCTCTGCCTCCTGGATTTGTCTCTCTAACCTATCCACAGAGCTATCCCAATCTAATTAAAAGAGATTGCTTACCAGTTCTAAATTAGCATGACCCAGAGCGCCTTAGTCTCTTAGCTTCTTTTTTCTCAAGAGAAAAACAACTGTGAGACTGATTAGGGATGGCAATAGACTTTGAGACCAGCTGAGACTGGCTGGTCGCCTAAGTTAGAGAAGCGTGTATGTGTAACAGGTGTAAAGCGAAACTAACTCTTGGTAGCAGTCAACTAGTTTAAGGTCAAAGTTTTACTTAACTTTGGGGAAGCATCTAGCTGGTTATAAAGTGGAACAAATAACAGTTTCAGAGCCAGTAATTTTCCATAGGAGCTGGTGGATACCAAAACAGAAAGTGCAGTTTGAATTTAGATTCATCAGATGCGACTCTAATACAGCTTGCTGCCCTTGCAAGTTTGGCCTAGAACCACATTTAGCTGAAAACCTAATTAACAGAGAGAGGAAACCCCACCAACATAATACTATGGTAATCCTGAGGCCACACTAATCACCAATCTCATACATAACCTGGAGCTTTGGGATTCCACGAGGTTATAAAATACATGAGATGCCCATTTCAAGTCTGACTGCATCACGGAGCATACAACCAAAGGCTACAGGACTATGGACAGTTAAATCGGTCCATCATGGGGCAGACACAGCAAACAGAGAACAGTGAGGAGATTGATGTCAAAGCACTTCAGGATATGTATAAAAGGTTTGTCATAGAGTGCCCAAGCGGACTACTTTTTCTGCATGAGTTCAAGCGTTTCTTTGGTGTGGACCCAACAGGAGAAGCATCTGACTATGCTGAGAACATGTTTCGAGCTTTTGACAAAAATGGGGTGAGAGAGTAAAAGCTGCAACAACCTGGATTACTGTAACTACCAAAATGTGAAAATGTGACCCAGTTGCTCTTATTCAATCTATTGTATCTTTCAGGACAATACAATTGATTTCCTTGAGTTTGTGGCAGCACTGAATCTTGTTTTCCGGGGAGATTTGGAGCATAAGCTGCGCTGGTCGTTCAAGGTGTATGACAAAGACGGCAATGGCTATGTTGAGAAGGACGAATTACGGTCAATTATTGATGTAAGTCTATAAGTCAACCTAATGCAAAATGTCTTGTGGGTTTTTAAATATAAGAGATATCCTCACACTAAGCTTCTCTTTTTCATATTGTCAGTTTTATTTCAACACGAACTGTAAGCAGCAAATGATAAGAGCACATTGTTTGATATTTTCATCATCTTCACCTAGGGTGTAATTTTTTCACCTAATGTTCAAATCTTTTGTTCCTGTTATTGGGAAAAGATGTTGTGCATCATGTATTACTCTGATGAATTATTCTTCATTTCATGCCAAACACAATTCAAAGCTAGGACTTAGCAAACTGGCTTTGCATTGTTTACAAACTCTGAAATAACACAGAATTAACAATAGGTAGTGACATATTAATAAAAGAGTGTTTAGACGTGTAAAACAGTGCACAATTGCATTACTACATTGTTAATGCCTGTTTATCTGGTTGTATCATTTCTGAAATAAATTTCAAACTTGGTTAGTCACTGAGTCACTGTATCATGCATCATAAATGCAGCAGCATACGCTTAAAAGGTGGTTGATATAAAACATTTTATTTTGTAATGTTTTTTAACATGAAATACACTATTTTTTCAATCTAGAGCATTTACAGGTTGAAGAAAGGCTCAAAGACAGACGCAAGCGATTCACAGTTTACACTAGATGAGGCTGTGGATCGAATATTACAAGCTGTTGATAGTGATGGAGATGGTAAGCATTAAGTCACAGGTTGCAGTGAAAACAATAATAGATATAATGAATATTTTGTGGTATCACCAGAGAATATTCATCCTACTTTGATATTTGTTTTGTTCCACAGGTAAAATTAACATGGAGGAATTCATTAAAGGTGCACAGCAGGACCCCTGGTTGCTCAACATGTTTAAGCTGGATATGAACCCTGCTGGATGGGTGCTGGAGCAGAGAAGAAGGAGTGCCCACTTCTGAAATCTCAAAGAACAGCTCTTTCCCACGTGTCTAAAACTCTTGTCAAAGGATTTAGACTAAAACTGAATCAGGTGCCAAAATTAATTGATTTGGCCATTTAGCTTGTATTAATAGAAGTTACCTTATCAAGGCCTGTGATCAACTTCTTCCTTTGTATACACCTCTTTTACTATTTAAACTATAACAATGATAACACTTAATTTTTATTATCTTCAAATAGTGTTCAAGAAAGAAACAACAGTATGTATTGTTTAGTAACTCAAATCACAGCTTTCTCATTATAAAGTGTCCATGTGTAAGTAGTGAATAATTATGTTTGTTTTTTACTGTTTTTATAAATGTTTTTTTATTTTTCATTTTAAGCTAATAATAATATTACTTAGTGACACAGTATTTATATCCTTATTATGAATATTCAATTAAAGCCCTTACTGTAAAGTAATATTGTTTTACCTGATTACTTTATTGTTGTTGAAGGCAATGGTAACACCTAAAAAAACAAGACTGAAAAGTCATTATTGTGTCTCACTTTCCAGCTGTATACATAGCTATACATATACAATACATCTTCTTATTGTTATGTTATTTTTCCTCTGACATGGATCTGAAATGCACGTTCAACCCTTTATTAAAGTGCAACACATCCCATCTAGAACCACATGAGGTACAAACACAATCTGCTGGACCACCATCAACATACTTTCAGTCAGTGGTATGGGCCAAACCTATAAATCAGTTTTACCCATAATCCCTAGGATTTACTGAATTATTCTGGCTCTACAGGTTTAGCGGAGTGTCACCATGTCAATCAGTCTTTAGTTTTTATTGTAAGGCTCAATGACTCCAACTAATAAATAAACTCACACCCTGAATGAAACTGAACTATTGAACACATTTGATTTATAATGTACATATCTTTTAGGAACTATAATGAGCTACGTATAATGAGTAAAATGTAACTATGACCTTGAGCCACTAAAAGTTTAAGTGGGATCTTGCATGTGTCCATGTCTCAGCTTGCCAAATCCTTTGAATAAAAATAAGCTTTTTGGGTGGGGTCAAACATAACATGAATCAGTTATTACACTTTTATCAGGTCTAGACCCCTGTGCTGGTGAAGAGATCTTTGCTAGCAGTGAACACTTAAGTATTCATTGCAAGCAGTGCAGGCAGTCTTCAGGGTATTATTTTACTAAAGAATCAATTTATTTCATCTGTATTTTTTCAATTTTTCATACATAAATAAGAAATTCAGAATTTTTACTGCAATTTAGAATTTGTATTCTGCATGGGTCGTATCAGCAAATATGCACAGACATAGAAGAAGAAATGGAGTTAAATAACATCATTGTCACTATAACCTTCTTTTTTTTAGCAGCAAGACTGTTAAAGTAATATTAAATATATTACAATAAACATCATTCACTAATTTGACAGACATGTAGAATAAGGAAATTGGTACCACAGTGAATTTAAAAGCCACAATGCGCAGTACTTTGGCATCATCTGGTGGCAAGATCAAGAATAACACTATGGAAGAGAGGAGGAGCAGAGGCTGATATCCAATTGAAGCTGACACGAGGAAGAAGGACCAACACTGTAAATACTGTCTGTATTTATTTACCATCAAAAGCCTTGAAACTTGTAAAATACTAATTCAATACACCACAGAAGCACGTGGAATAAATCTCAAAATGAAAAAAATGACCTTATGACTTGAGGCACTCTGCACAATGTAGCCGTCCACATCGTGGTCCACAGAGAGTTAGAGAAATCATAATAAATAATCATCAAGACATGCTGCCTGTGCCCAACTCACTGAGTAGGGAGAGAGCAGTGTCTGCTCTGCTGTGGAAACAGACTGGCTCTGGTGAGACAGAGGAACAAAGACGGAGATCCACTCATAGAAATATGCTGCAGGAGACTTGAGAAGGACAAAGGTACAAAATTATAACTTTTTTACAATAAGACCAAATGCTTTGCACGGCTACAGTACAGACAGTACAGTTGTGGGATCTTATCTTGGCGGTGATGTCTAAGCAGGACTCACTCATCAGGTGCACACACCCTGTCCAGAGAGAGGCTGTCAACACTACTTCGCCTGGAGGGACTGGCAGGAGCTCATAACACTGACTTCTACAACTTGTAGGCCCAAGTGTACTGTCATTACTTTTTTTTTTTTACAGAGACTACAGTTTAGGAATCACCATTCTGAAAGTGTTTCCAGAGTCCTATTAAACATGTCAGTCCATCACCATCACATTAATGTTATATTAATAATATTAATTAGTTGTCTTTCCTATTAGAAATGTTTATTCATTCTGTGGTCTTCTGTGAGCATGTTGCTTCACACTAATTATCTTGCATTAAGCAATAATCTTTAGAATCATTCATGTGGTACTCAATACTGTCAGAACTAGTGTCATATAACTATTGTTTATGAAGGCTGCTCTTCATATTAAAGGAATAGCTGATTAAGTCTAATTAAGTCTGTGACTTAATGTGAACAAATGAGGACACCACAATGTTTTTAGGTTTTTTACTTTTGCAGGCATCATTTGTCAATTTGGAGCTTGGGAGAAAGAAAAAATCACAATAATTGATACACTGTGATTTTTATTGTGATTGATTGTGTTATTGGCATGGTTACAATGTGCACTGAAATAATCACGTCTCTTTCTAGTTTCTGGATTACCACGTCCAGTTTCCTCAGTATTTTGTGTAATTTCCACCTCCTGAAGCTTTGTCTTTTTCATTTCAGTCTTGACTTCTGCCAGCTCTATCTGTCTCAAAATGCATTGTATTATCATGCTATACAGTAATATTTTTTCTACTAGCACTACATCACTGACTTCTTATCCATTTTGTTCTAAACAGGTAGTTTCCAACACACATAACATAATATAAATACACTACTCACAAAAAGTTAGGGATATTCGGCTTTCGGGTCAAATTTCAGGATGAACCTAAAATGCACTATAACCTTTACAGTTGAACTTAATGTGACCTTCCCTAAACTTTTGAATG
>JAUMHL010000018.1:17967888-18014359 GCA_032362345.1 Sandelia bainsii
CAGGTGTGTCCTTGAGCAAGACACTAAGCGCTAGCTCCTTGTAAGTCGCTTTGGATAAAAGCGTCTGCCAAGTAAAGGCAAAGAAGTGGACGCCCTTTGGCCACATCCCACACTGATGATTGCTTCATGTATTTGATTTTGTTGTATGTTGCATTAAAAGTCTGCAAAATATTCTTATACTTAATCTTAATTTGCTGCCAGGTCCTTTTTGGCCAGATAGATCTTTTGCTAGGAGAGAAAAAAAAAAGATCAAATGATCTGAGTATAGATTAGATAAAATCAATTAGACTGATTTTATTAACCTAATAAAAAATAGATAAAACAGTAGATAGATAAAATATAAAATAAATAAAATAGATAAAATAGATATGCATTGTAATCTTCGTGATATATTTCCAGGGTAACATGCACTTCCACTGGTCATGTTGTTTTTGTTGCTTCACATAGCTGCACTTGTGCATCCTGCCTCATCAAATGTGCAACGGACCAAGCCAGTATCTGCAGATTAAACCAGATCAAGACGCGCTTTTTCAGTTACCCACAGGCTTGGGACCCCCTGTGCTGCAGTGTTTGTCTGTTCAGTATTGGCCTCTGCTGGTTTGACTCTGACATGATTCCTTAATGGTCTCTGTTCTTGTTAGGTAACATGTGGAGCACATAACATGTGGAGTGTTTTGTGTGCTGTACAGTGTAATGAAAAGTCTAATGGTTTTCATTGTCAACATTTTAAGTGATTTCTTTTCTTGATTGTGACTTAAACCTGTAACTTAACTTAAGTTATAATAAATAGATTAATTTAGATTTGGTCTACCCTGATACTAAAAACTTATACCCACCTTGTTTTTTTTTCTGTTTGTTTTTTCATCTGTTTTCATCCACTTCAGCATCTCATCTCTGTGGGAGCTGCTTGTTGTTATTTGATCTGAGTGTTTTTTGGCCTTGGGTTATTATTCCTGTTGGTTATAATGATATTTTTGTGACATTAGTGATGAAATGTGGGGATGTTATTACAAATAATTTCATTAGTGTTGTAAACAAACCCTAGATTTAACTCATTCAGCCCATGGGTTTTGGGTTGTTTAGCCAAAAGCTAATTCAATATTAAAGTCATTCGGGAGACTCAAATGTTATATTGAAAATGATTAACAGTGACATAGATTACAGGTGCCAAAGGTAAACTACAACATGAAATACATCTACAAAAATACAGCATGTTGAATGTGAACAATTAGATTTTGTTGCTAGGTTTGACTCTTAATTAGGCTGAAAAATAGGTTAAATACCTACCTGGGTGCCCCACTCAGATACTTTCAATGACATCCAGGTCAAGTATTTGGGTCCTTTTTGTCAGACTAAGAAGTACATGGAAAATAACACTTAAATAAATACAGAAGTAAATAACAAATAATTCTGCAATTGTCAGACAATTCTTGTTCTGTAGTGGGAAAAAGGACACTGCTCAGAGTTAAAATGTCAAAATTATTCTTTGCACCTGGCCACTTTTCGGCCACTGCATTTGCACTTCATAGTTTGCAGAGCTTCACTTCCTGGCTCACGTCAAGCAGCTGTACTTTGTACTGTAATTACTGACATAATGGAAAGTTCTGGTTGGTTGGAAATGTGTATAAAACACTTCAGAAGCACCTTGTGACGTATTAGTCTGCATCTGGGGTTGGAAATGTCACTCATCGATACAGAAAGACCAGGAATGAGGATTTACAGAACATACTGTGTAATGTTAAGCAGATAGTTTAATAACCTTAAACTACTGTATTTAAGGTGAAAACTGTTAAGATACCGTCTTTCTGTGCCTCTGTTTTGGCAAGAAAAGGCATGATTCTGTCATAAATAACATACACATAACATCTTGTCCAAATATAAAATTCATGAATATATGAAATAAAATAATGTTGGCAACAATAAGAAAGTATTTATACGTGACATGCTGCTAAGTGTAATACATTTTTCATTTTAAATGTTCTATGCTCATTTATTTACGTGACTTAGTCATTTTTGCACAGTTTATCTGAATTCAATCAAGCTTTATTTGTTAAGCCCCTTTCAAGTTAAAAAACACAAGGTGCTGTACATTAAAAACTACAACAGTGTAAAACAAAATAAAAAAGTAACAGTAGAATTTAAGTAAAAGCAAGTTTAAAAAGATAGGTTTTCAGTTGATTCATAAAAAGCTAAACTGAGTTTACTTCTCTCAAACTCTGTGGAAGAGAGTTCCAAAGACCAGGGGCCACCGTAGCAAAAGCTCTGTCACCCTTTGTCTTCAGCCTCGTGTGTGGCACAGCCAGTAGGCCCTGGTCACGGGACCTTAAGGACCTGCTGGGCGTATATGGTTCCCAGAGTTCAGTAATATAAACCGGTGACTGTCCATGTAGTGCTTTATATGTGAGAACCAAAACCTTGAAATGTATTCTGAACTGAATTGGGAGCCAATGTAGCTGAGCCAGTAGTGGCGAGACATGACAAAACTTCGGAGACTTAGTCAGGAGCCTGGCAGAGGCATTCTGAACCAGCTGGAGACGCTCTAAAGATGTTTTGTTAAGAGAGGTGAAACGTGAGTTACAGAAATCCAGTCTAGAAGAAATAAAAGCATGGATAACAATTTCCAATTCTGACCGTGTCACAATGGAACTCAACTTTCCAACATTTCTTAAATGACAAAAACAAGAGCGAACCAAAGATTGGACGTGTGCATCAAGTGTAAGGGTGTCAAAGTAAACCCCTAGGTTCCGTATAGAGGACTTAAAGTAGGAGGCTAATGGACCAAGATTTTCAGTTATCACAGGTACAAATTTATCAGGAGCACAAACAAGTATTTCAGTTTTTTCTTCATTTAGCTGAAGACAATTTCCCGCCATCCAGCTATTGCATGAATTGACATTTTTCCCACCGTCCTCAAAGGCAGCGCAATATCTCAGCATCGCCGGACCTCTCAGGTGTGTCTGTCGGGCGGCTGCACAGCGGAATCAATGGAGGACTGAACGGCGCGGCATGGCGGACAGAGAGAAGAGGAAAGGCAGCCCGCCGTCTGGCCGCAACATGCAAGTGAGGTCCCCGGCCAGCTTCAGGTGAGAACCCCGGCGGAGGAAGCCTGGGTATGGGGGCCGAAAATGAGCGACGAGCCAGCGGCACTCACCATAGTGAAGGTGCTGATGCTCGCTAATCGGATCCGCTGCAGCTGCGTTTGGCTCCGCTCAGCTTTGCGGATTGAAGTAGAAACGTATTGTTGAGTTACATGTTTGTATTTGGGCGTGTCTGCTCCCGAAGGACCGAGACTTGTGCTCCCCGTTTCCACTAGAACCATATATTCTTAAACATGTCGCATAGGCTACTATATGGTAATGGGCTTTGCTCCAAGCAAAAATCCGTGTAATAACTAACTGTACAGCAGCTGTACGAGTTCAGCATCAAAGGATGCATTTGCATTTACCTTAAAGCGCGCTTTATGGTAAATATAGCTCAATTAATGATTTAGGATTGGCTTCGCCTATCATAACCTCATTACGAGCTGGATTTGTTTATTGTTGCTCGTTGCAACTTCTGTGCTTGTAGCATATGATCATATCCATTAATAGTAATTTAACAGCATATTAATGTCCAATGACAACAGCTATTAGAGAAATATATGGACAGGCGTCATGGAGAGTTTTCAGCATCCGTATCAAAAAATATAAATTACGTAACTAATAACTGAATGGTTTTAGCTTTATAATGTAGTGGCATTGCAGTTTAGGCTTAACAGTCACTTCATTGAAATGTTCATGCTTTTGTCTTTTTTAAATTATTAAAATTGAAATCTCTGTTCATTCTTGGACTTGATTTGGTTTAGACTGGAGAAAAAGCAAGAAGACTCATTTTAGGCTCCACGAACTTCAGATGGGCTTTTTATTGTTTAGAATAATCTATTAATTGCATAAAAACCCAATTTAATATTGTAATCAGTGTTGCAGAGCTGATGTTTGTCAGCCAGTTGATCAGGCAGAGCTAATTCAACAGTTAAAATCAACATGTTAGAGAGTTAAGAGTGAGGGATTAGCTGCAGCTCAGCGTCAGTCTCGCACACAACACATATTGTAGTAACACACATTCATGCTCAGAGACAATGTAGCCTGAGGAGAAGCTGTGATTTTTTTAGTGCCATCACTGAGGGGACCCACCCTCCAGCTCCGTCTGTCCCTGTCTCATTAGCTGAGCTGCAAACAGGCGGCTCTGCTACCATCTTTCTTTTGATTTATCTGACAGAATTATATATAAATAAAATGAAAATGTGCCTCAAACAGAACAAAAATCTAACCGCCAGGGGAAAAAACAAGCAACAGAAACAATAAAGTAGCAGTTTTAGCAGCGCAATGAATTAAAGACACATAACCCAAACACAAATGTCAACTCAAGCGTTGTATCATCAACACAGTTCAAATCTCAACGACACCAAACAGGGGCTGCTTACAGTAATCAGAGTCACTAAGGTTAGGGATTAGCTGTAAGTCAAAGCCTTAATAACCTATGAGCATTGGTGTGTCAGTTACCTGGTAAACAAAACGGTTTGGGTCTTCAAAATAACAGTTAATCATAAAACACTTTGAGAAAACAATAATAAAGATCCCAACACTATGATAAAATACTATCTGCAGATAAAAAGAAAACTTAAAATTCATAAAAATCACATTTCCTCGCTTTAAATGAGAAGTTATGGTTTAAAACCTAAACATGTTTTCCTTTTCACATGTTAAAAGAGACAGTACTGTATATATTTATTGATTGTTATTTTAGAGGTGCAGCTGACTAGAGAAAGCAGTCCAGATAACCCACAACCTCAGGGCTGGCCCAGTCCCAGAGAAGCCATATGCTGGCATGTTTTCCTCCATCACACTCCCTGCCTCCACACACTGTGGTCAAATCCTCCAAACCTCTTTCTCTCCCCAACCTGCTGCTGTTAGAGAACACATACTTGATCTGCTGCTCTCTGTGTGGAGATATTCAGTGGCTGAGATACAGGAGAGAGCAGCTCACTTTCAAATTAAGATTCAGTTAACGGTTTCTTCAGCTTTTTAAAGCATTTTTTTTTACCCCATTTTGAGGCACCAAATTTTTTCATGACTCACCAGTGGAGAGTTATCATACAGTCATGTGAGTTTGATACTATTTCTGTATTGTTATCATCAGACATAACAACAAATATATATTTTTAGAAATTATGTATATTAGTTAAATCAAAACCAAACACACCTATTATATTCTACACAACAAAGATATATATCAATGTTTAAGTGAATGAAACCTCTCTTTATCTTACACTCTGGTGATTTCTCTTCAGATCAAGGATTCAGTGTACAGCTTTGAAAAAAAAAGTGGCTGGTGTTTTTCCTCTGTCAATAAATAAGTAGTATCAAGTAGTATGCACCTGATATGTTTGTTTATCAAAGAAAATGCTAAGTTGTCTTATTAAAATCTTTAAAATTATATCTGTTCCGTCTATAATATAGACATTATTTTCTTATTTTAGAAGGCTCTAAAGGCTCTGAGGCTTAACATGACTTCAGTTGTCATTTTTCTTTCACTGTTTTATTATTGCACCCATTGCACACTATTAAACAGTAAAACCTTGTTCTGTTATACATCTAGAAGATGATTTAGTGTAAGTGATGTATTTCACTGAGCTCTTGTGCTGTGCTGTTTCTGTGAATTTCCTTGGAGCTGAGTTTGGCAGACGAAAACTGTGTTTTTAAATGTTTTATTACATTTTTATTGAACTGTACCTTTAAATTTTCCTGCCTTGCAGTGATGGTTTTGTGGCACAAGAGGGCGTAGCAGGAGATTCTTTCACATTAGCACATTTGTGTGTTGTGCAGGTGGGTGTGCAGGGCAGCATGTATGGAGCAACAAGACTGAGTACTGTTATGGGAAATTAAAAAACAAACTCATGAGCTCATGGTGGCATAGAAACAGAGATCTGTGTTAAGGCAAAGCTAATTACCCTCTTATTTCATGTTTCACAGATATGGCAATACCTGTCACGCTGCACAATTAATACAAGTAAACATGAATGAATTATAATTTCTTATTCATTGTTTTGTTTGTTGTTTCCATATTTAAAAACTCAGGGTATATCAGAGTATTAATTGACATAACTGATTACTGTTTGCCAAGAGACCATTTAATTGACCTAAGTTTTGTAGTATCAGCTGCTGATAGCTGGTCATTTGTCTGAACTGCAATCTAACAAAGTAGATTAGTGAGTTATTCATTTTCTCATTTGAATTATTATGCCTTTGCTTCTGGTTTATGCATCTTGAATGTGAATGGATTGTTGGTTGGACAAAACAAGACATTTGATTATGTAACCTTAGGCTGTGAGGAATTTTAACAGACATTTTTCGCTGTTTTCTGACCTTAAAACCTGGTTTAAAATCTGCATCTTGAGCCACAATGTGACTGTTAACATATTTGAATCCACAATCTTTAGCCAAAATGCTTGTCTAGCTCAAACCTAACCACAGGCTCACGATGCAAACGTCACATTTGAAAATGTACGGATCACTGAATAATCAGAATAAAAGCATAAGAGTGTCCGTGATCTCCCCTTGTCTTTTTCACACATTTATTTTTGTTCTGTTTGCTGCAGCTTTTAAACTGACATGACTCTGCTGACAAGGTCTGCTGTGGCAGATTGGTTCACAGGGTGTGGGATATTAAAGGAATGTGAGTGAGAGTGGATCAGGGAAGTTGTGCAGATTTTGAAGTGTCACTTTCTCTGATTTTTTTCCCCATCTTCATTGACTTTGATCTTTTCTGGAAAAAAAAAAGATTTCAGGGTTTTAGTTCTTAGTTTCTCAGCTTTTATCATCAAAGAGAGAGAGAGAGAGAGAGTAAGAGAGAGAGACAGAGGGATTTTAAAGTGAGCTTTGAATTTCACCCAGAGCTGACAGAGTGGACAGTAATTGCTCTGGTTGCACTTCCCCCCACACTGATATTTACTGCTGTCACTCAGTTCTGCTGACAAAGCACGTTCCACCTGATGACACCTCCCCTCTGTTTATACAGTACATTGTCTCCCTACCCCTCCCTCCCCCTCACCCACTCTCTCTATATTTATCCTGATGAGCATGAACATTTACACAATACACTTTTTTTATTTTATTTAATATAAATATATTGAATAGGGTTCATGGTTAACTATTCTTAACAGTTGTATCATTAAATTGAAGCCAAACACAGATTAAAGGAAAATTCTAGTTTATTTCATTAGCTCTTCCCAAAGTATTTGCCCCCTTGATTTTTTTTTCCGTATTTGTCACACTTAAATGATTCAGATCATCAAACACATTTTAATATTACAGAAAGATAACCCGAGTAAATACAAAATGCAGTTTTTAAATGATGATTTCATTTATTAAGGGAAAAAAACTGTCCAAACCTGCCTGGCCCTATGTGGAAAAAGTAATTACCCTAAACCTAATAATTGGTTGTGCCACCCTTGGCAGCAACAAGTTCAGTGAAGCGTTTGAGATAACTGGCAATGAGTCTTTCACATGAGTGTGAAGGAATTTTAGCCCACTCTTCTTTGCAGAATTGTTTTGCAAACGCATGTTCAGTCAGTCAATGCAGTGAGGTTGATGCTTAATAAATGAATAATGAAAATGATGCAACTGCCTAAAAATATCAAACATGCACTGCAATTTTTTGAATACCTGCCCAAATTCTGTCACTGGCTGAACTTGCATTTGCAATTTTCTGGATTTAAGACCAGACTTTGAATAGGCTGCTTTGCTTTTTGAGCCATTCAGAGGTGGACTTGGACTTCAGATCATTGTCCTGCTACATACATGCATGCAAGTGCACTCGATGTCACAAACGGATGGGCGGACATGCTCCTTCAGGATTATCTGGTAGAACGCAGAATTCATGGTTCCATCAATTGTGGCGAGTCGTTCAGGTCCTGAAGCAGCAGAGCAGCCCCAGATTATCACACTACCACCACCATGTTTTACTGTTGTTATGATGTTCTTTTATGAAATGTTGTGATAGTTTTAAAACCAGATGTAACAGGACGCACACCTTCCAGAAAGTTCAACTTTTATTTCATCAGTCCACAGAATATTTGCGCAAAAGTCTTGAGACGAGCCTTTGCGTTTTCTTTTTGGTCAGCAGTGGCTTTCGCCGTGGAACTCTCCCATGGATGTCATTTTTTCTCTTTCTTATTGTTGAATCATGAACACTGACCTTAACTGAGGCCTGCAGTTCTTTAGATGTTGTTCTGGGTTCTTTTATGACCTTCTGGATGAGTTGTCGTTGTGCTGCTGGAGTACTTTTGGTAGACCGGCCACCCCTGGGAAGGTTCACCACTGTTCCAAGTTTTCTCCATTAATGGATAATGTGATTCGCTGGAGTCCCAAAGCCTTTGAAATGGCTTTGTAACCCTTTCCAGACTGATACATGTCAATTACGTTGTTTCTCATCTGTTCTTCAATTTCTTAAGATTGCGGCATGATGTGTTGCGTTTTGAGATCTATCTCTGAGATTATATTATATTATATTATATTATATTATATTACCACAACACAATTACCAAAGTTATAGTTGTGGCTTTTCTTTTGCTGAATTCTAAGGTGTATTTTCATGAGTTTCTTGCACCTGCAAAATTGGATATTTCTTATCTTTCTGTCATAAGTTGGCCTATCATTGGACTTTGCCAGCTGGTTTTACTTTAAGAAGGTAACACCATGTAGCGGTGAAAGCGCAGAATTCACAGAGATTGGTTGAATTTGTGTAAATTGTTGTGATTGCAATATTGCAAATTCTTTAAGGGACTGAATAGTATCTTGAGATGATGGTCAAAGAGGATGGATGGAGAGAAAGTAAAATGATGGAAGAATGGGAAAATTAAGTGTCTTATGTGATCAATGGGTCTTGAATAATTGAGCACCACAGTATTTTCCAGAAAGAGAGAGAGAGTGTCTTCTCGTGCGGATGTTTCTTTGTTTGGGCTTACTGTGGCATTGGAGGTTCTGCTAACACCACACTATGCCTGCAATGGCGTAGTAAATCTGATGCACACACAACAGCGTAAATATCAGAGAGAGAAAAAGAGAGAGAGAGGAGTAGATTATATAACAATATAACACTGCTCCTCTCTGGCAGTTTCAGCTCCATGCTTTAAATACCCCCTCACCCCCACCCCCCGGATGAGCGGTGGCAGCAGTAGCAGGGCTCTGAATCGGATGCCTCTCTCATCGACCCGGACAAGCTACACCCCTCCTCCTTTTCCTGGCTCTTTACTTCCTCACTCCTCCCTCTATGCCTCGCTCCATCCTTCACTTTCTAACCCCCTTGCTCCTTCTCCTCCTACTCTCCTCTCTGCTGTGGATGCTCTTCTCACTTACAATATGGACTCGGGCAGGAAAGGAGGAGAGGGATGGATGGAGGACCAGTGGGAGAAATGGTAGGGCTTCTCTCTCTCTTTTTTGTGTGTGTGTTTTTTACTGACATGCAGCAACATGGCTGTGTGTGACCTTGTGTGTGTACTTGCTAACATACATTCTTATTGCTTTGTGTTGCATGTTAAAGCTCAGGACAGGGATGCCCTTCAAGGAGAGTGGATGCATATGACAGTGTGTGTGTATGTTTGTGTTTTAATAAGAGAGGTGGAGTGTGCATCAGAGGTGGTTGAAGCTTGACAGGAGAACCCACATCACACTTTGTGTTGACGTATTTGTCTTATGACAGCAGTGTTAGTGTGAAAGAAGCGCTGTGTGGATGAACTTGTCATAAGAGTTTGTTTTCTGGATGTGGCGAAGTGGGATGGTTCTGATCTTTGTCCTGTCCTTGCAAGAGGGCGAAGCTAATGAATGACCGAGAGAGAGAGAGCATGCAACCTTGTAATCTCTCGGTGGGAGTAAATAAGTGTGAATTATTGCTTAGAGATGTGGGAAAAAGAAACGGGTTATAGACTGCATGCATTTGCTGTGATGGCTAAACATGGACTGCATGGCGTGTGAGGTGACTAAATCAGAATAACACAGATGCTAGTCCTGTGAGACTAACACAGCAAGAAATGTGCAAGTGTAAAATATTAGGAAAAAAAAATACTGTAAGCACTCTTTTTAGCTGTCTTCACCACAGGATGACCTATTTCCACTGCCGACACAACTTGTGGGTTTGCAGGGTCATAAAATCCTGGTTAAAAATCTGGATTAACTAATCTACTTTTCAGTGAAATCTGTTAAAATCAAAAGCCCTTAGTATCTACTAAGGATAGTAGTAGTGTCTATCTTACTTTTTATGGTACTTGGGTGAATTAAAAACTGCTGTCAAGCAAGCAGTATAGGTAAATAAATACTATGCAGAGTCATAGCTGGATTCAGGTAAGGACTTAATGAACTGAGAGAGCCTATCATTGCATGTGAGTGATGTTGTGTTGTCCTTCATTAGCACAAGCAGAGATGCAGGCCGAGGAGGCACAGCAGTGCCAGCTGGCTGCCCTGTCACCCCCACAGTCAGAACAACGCAGGAGTACATCCCAGATCTTTAGCAAAACAAACTGAAGCATTCATCCTGCAGTGTTGCTACCCTCTGATGTCCTTTTACAACATAAAATGTGGATGTTTTGGAATGCGTATCAAGAAAGCCTGAATTTGAACAGCAGATTGTACCTTAGAAATGAGTGAGCACGCAGCCCATTCTCACTCCAAGGACATCAGATACTGATGTTTTGTTACGCTGCAATGAATGTATATTTTTTGTGCCTCACTCTAACCCAATGGTCTTTTTGTTTAAAATCAATCAAAGTGTGACATTTCCATGTTGTAAACAATCATTTATTATTGTTGTCATGACGAGATGTATGATTGGCAGCTGCCATCATTCCCATGGCGTCAAAGAGTAGGGTACCTTTAGCGACTGTATGAGATGCCAAGTGAGAAGCGTCATTACATGATACTGTGGGATAAAAACGTGTCGGAGTAGCAGTGACCACAACTACTCAGTGTTCATTGTGATTGTTTCCCCACAGTGCTGTGAAACATGAACAAATGACTTATGATATGATGATAGACTTATGATGATAGAATAAATAAATATTAGAAGTACAAATAACTCATGGACTCATCTTATGGAAAAGAAAATAGATTTTAAGAGATGTTGGGGGTTTCTTACTTAAATTTCCTGGACCTGGTGCTGAGTTCAGACTTTTTAGGTATTTTACTAAACCATTTTACCCTTTAACTTCATAACACTTTAAAATATAACATTGTCTCAAGTTGTCTGGCAGAGCCAAAAACTCAGGATGCTGATATGATAAGTAGTTCATTATTCTATTCAGGTGAATTGTTTTATGCAGTAACTGCTGTGTTGGTCTGTGTCAGCCTGTTGTTACTACAAACCATTTAGTGATGATGACACAGTAGATGTGTCACAAGAATCTCTGACCTGGACAGCTCAGCCAGTCTGCTGTGTCAGCCTGCATTGATTACCGAGGGTGTTGTGAGCATAACAGTGATGATGACAGTATGCAGTGGAGGAAAACAATCCCTGGGAGACAAATGTGTATATTTATACTTCTGGATTTAGTATTCATTTGGTCCAAACTTAGTGGTATGTTTTTTTTGTTTTGTTTTTTTACAAGAGTGATATGCGTATATATGGAAGTTTACTGATTGTTTACAGAAGTAGAAGCAAAAGTGTGAGAGATTTCAGGTATATCTGTGGCCTAAGGATCAGGTGTATCAAAAGAAAAGATGGTGTCTTCACACTTTTGTCAGTGTCATACTTGAAGATATTTCTGCTCTGTGTGTGGAACCTTTATGGAGGCATGGACACAACTGTTGAGGTCAGGTATGGTCCAAAAAAGCACATCTGTACAACCTCTAGTATTCTTTTCTACACATTAGCTACACCTGTTCTAGAAAATGTCAGAAAAAAATAGGTATTTTCTCTGAGTCCTTAGTGACAAGACTCGATTCTTGTTGTGAATTGTGTTACACTAACATGTTTTTCTGTTATTTTGTACACTTTTTGCACAACATTCTTATCAGCCAGAGTAGGTTAAATAACAGACACAAGTCTCCATATTATGCACTACAGTTTAACCAAAATGACCATGGAGTTAAATCAACACTTCTCAGAAAGATTTTCAACAAAAAGTTGATCTGACTTGCTAGTAATGAAACTTTCCCACTATTATAGGAACTGCTTAACTAATTTTATTTTATTTTTTGAGAGATCTGGTTGTTTTTTTTGCAGACCGCAACTTTGATATCGTGTGTCTTGATGTGTGACAATGTGATCTGCTCCTTATTATACACTCTGTTGGTTTTCTGCATCCCTCCTTACCCACAATTCACTGCAGCAAAGAGGTCACCCTGTCCTGCCCAGGTGGTTTATCTCCCGGCACTTGATTTTCTCCCCATCCCTCCATTCATTTTTGTCCTAATGACTCTACCTAGTCTCACTGTCCGCTGCCTTTACCCTCTGGATTTAATCCATGGCATGACAGAATTTCCTGTCTTTAGACTCTCCTCCTCTTCTTGTCCTTGTGAAGCCCCAGTTATAGGTAAATCTACAATTCAGGGTCAGAATAATGTGACATACTTAATATATTGTTTATTGGTTGTAGTTGGTGTCCATGCATCATGTTTGAAGTCTTTCTTTGACTTTTCTTTACTCCCTTATTCTTTTTTTTCTCCTCCGTCCTGTAATTGATGCTGATAACAGGGGGACACCTGTTACACCACAAAAATCTTGCCTGATTGGAAAAAAATTTAAAAATGACATAAAGAACTCCTCTTACCCTGGTCGGTGCATGATTCAGTTAATTACATTTTATCCATAACATTTGTGGTGTTATTTCCAAGTAAACTATGTAACCTGCTTAAACATGCATCAAATTATATTTTGAATGTAAACACTAACAAATGACATAAAATAAACACCAGCTCTTCAGCTCTACACACGTTTAAGCCACTTGTAACTACAGTAACAGTTTGGGTTATCTAGATGCACGTGGACTATAAGGTTGAGTCTTGAGGTTCTCGCCAATACCACCTGGAGTTGGTGGGGACAACGTTATGAGCAAGAAGCAGAGTGAATATGAAGAGTTGAATCAACACTCCTCACATACTGTATGTTCATTGAGTGGGCAGAAACAGAAATTCAGTGCAATGATATTTTTAGACCCAGACATCCTAAGATGCTTTGAATGTGTCTTTGGTACAGTATAGACTCAGTTGCCAGTGTATTAGATACACCTAGCTAAAACTGATACTGTCTAATACTGTACAACAGTCCTGCAGTAACTCCTCCATTCATACAGACTAATGAAATTATAATGATGATGTAATGAGAGTTGTTGTTTCAGCTTAAATCACTGATTTAATTGGATGCAATTTGTAATACTGTTGACTTTTACTATTTTTATTTACTATTTTTAGTTTCCATAATTCTGTCCACCACATTTACAGTAGGTTTAGGCTAAAAAACCTAGCACCTAACTGATTTCATCTCAACTTAGTATTTCGGTCCCAATGTAGAAATTCAACCCTGAATGATAATGTTACTGATGCTCTAGCTTTGCCAGTCGGAGTATAGTGAAGGTGGGTAATTGTATTCCACTGGGCATCTCTTTTTCTCTTTGTTTCTGCCTTTATGTCAGGTGTACACACATGTACAGTAAATTCACAGCTGAGGTCCTTCACTCCCTACCAGTAGATTGTTGGACTTGAATACACTCCCTCTCCAATTTCATGTCTTTCTTTCTGCTTCTCTTTTTGCGTCTTTTAGACCTTCTCAGCTGCCTTCTTTGGGTGCTCACTAGAGAGGTAAACAGATGCTTCTATCCAGGCTATTTTACTCCCATACCCATCCTCTGACAGGTGACTGCTGAGGTTGCAGCTGTGTGTCCATTTGCAGAAGACGGCTGCAGTGTTGATGTAGCCAGAGATGACATTAGCATCATGCAGCAACAGGGGGATCCAGGTTCACCAGGTCTCTCTGATAGCTCCTTTGTTCGTTGTGATCACTGTCATCTTTTCTTTCCTCCCTCTAATAACATTTTCTTGCTGTGTCTGTGTGTGTTATGCCCAGGAGGCTCCTGAGTAAAGAGATAACAGGCGGACATAATTATAGATGAGGAAAATTGAGGCATTGTTTACTGGAAGCTAATTGAATCCTGCCACAGACAGAAGGACAGTGCATTTCCGTGCCTTGGCACTGGAGTGATGTCCAGGATCATTGCAAGAGCTTATCTTCTTCTCTTCTACCAACCATAGGTAGTGTTAATGCTGTGCTTGATCGGTCTAGATTGAATAACTTTTGTAATTCTTGTCATGTTGTTATTTGTAACATACAAATGTGTAAATTGAACTCTCTCCCATCTGATTGTGTCACAAGAAAGATATGATTATTTTAAAGGTATATCTCTGTACCTCTGGAAGTGGAACAATCTTTTCTGTCATCAAGGATTATTTCAGTGTGCTGTCATGGCATTTTCCTTCCCTTCCACTACCACTATGATTCAGTCTTTTCATCACTGTAGCTTTATTCAAGCTGCTAATGCTTAATCAGAAGCCAGTCTGCTTCCTGCCTGTTGTTGTTGTTGCTGTCTTTGTCATTAATTAGGGAAACAACAAAGGTTCTTGCTTGTGACAAGAAAGTGCTGCTGGTGGGTTTTTATTGTCATCTTCCTCTACTTCAGAGTCTTGTCTGACTTTTACAAACAGTAGGCCACAACATGAAATTCACCTGGTGGTTTTAATGTTGTGGTGGACAGCACGGGCAAAATTGCTGATCCAGATCAACAGCTTGCTACATATGGGGCTGCATATGACCAGTCATTGCCCATGCTGACCCCTGACTACCACAGTATTGAAATCACCAGATGGTATTAATATTGTGGCTGATCAGTGTACATTATACTCCTCTTATTGGTGTCAATAGGATGAGGTGTAGTTTAGTTGTTTTCTTTGCAAGTACATTATTTAACCCTTGGTTCTGAACTACACTGATAAATCAGTTTTGCCAAGGCTTACATGAATGAAAACACTAATTTACACATGCAACCTCAAAAAATGTAGAATAAATTTATTGTTGAAGCTTTAAGTTGACAGATGTGACCAGAACTAGTCACCCATGCTCACGTGTTTTTGGCGCCACCAGGCTTGGATTTTGGCTTTGGAGTTGCCACCACTATCCAACACATAATTCGGTCAACAAGAGATTTTGAGATGTCCTGTGGCTATAGATGAGTAAGAAGGGATTAACATTTATTTTTTTCCACCCATTCTCCCCCTTCTCCCCCTAATCCCCCTCCCCTTCAACCAGGTTGACCCATGATATCAGCCTAGATGAATTTGAAGATGATGACCTGTCGGAGATTACAGAGATCACAGACGAGTGCGGGATGAGTCTCAACTGTAATGGCCCAGATATAAAGGTAAGCTGTCTTCACAGGGAGCTGGTTCTCCTGGGATTTAATGAAATAAGCTTTTGCATTCTTACAAGGAAGTCACCTAATGGCCAGGTCCTATACATACCTGATATAAGGAAGTCACTCCTAAATCACCAAAAATTCATCTTACTTTTAGGATTCATCCCACTACAGTTGGTCAGAGATATGTATCAACATTTCTAACTTAAGGAATTATTCCTATCTCCTCCAAAATTTAGGAGAGCTCCAGAGGTGCCCTAATTGCTTAAGAGTTGTCAGGAGATTCAGGAGATTCTGTGAGAGGATAGATGATTCTAACACTTACTTACACTGAGCTCATTAAAAGATACCATTTAGACAAAAATTGAACAGTTTTTGTGACAGATCATGTGTGGGACAAAATTGCTTTATCTTTACAGACACCAAGGTCATTAAAACTGAAGCAGATGCAGCTTTGCAGCAGTGATGATTTGACTCTGTCACAACCAACAGTTTTGGCCATAATCAAACTTTGATCACTGTTACAGCAGCACAGATAATGTGCAGTACAACTCCTGCATAGTCTACTTTCACAGTGAGCATTTCCAATCAGTGTCTCTGGCATGATCTGGCATGGAAGTTGTTAATAATGAAAGTTGAAAACGATTTACGGCTCCATTCCAACCCATATAACCAACAATATTATGACATTATGATAACAAAAAATAATTAGCTGTACTGAATATTGAACATAATATCTATTCTTAATGCTAAGGTAATTTGAGACTGTTCTGCTGTTATTCAGTGACACTGTTCAAGCTTAGTGAGGGGTCAGACTCTTTTTCCAGGTGAGGAAAGAGGCCAGGGGCAGAGAAGCATGACAGACATGACACTATGAAAAACCCTAGTGGCTGCGTGTGTATACAGTAATTTCCCTGCTGCATCTTCTGTATCAAAATATTTGTAAGATGTTTATCGTTAAAACTTTGCTAAAGTGGAGTTGTTGTTGTTGTTTTTTGAGAAACCTGGTCTCAATAGCACCCCGATTTTCTCATGTTGTATTGGCATAGAGATGACTGAGTTGTTATTAGAAGTGGAGCAATATTGAGAGAGAAAGAGAAAGAGAGAGAGATTGGGGAAGAGGAAGAAAATACGTAGAGGTAAATTTATTATTCTGTCAGATCTCTCTGGCTCTTTTCCCAGTGAAACCATCATCACCTCCTCCTCCATTCAGCTCCACTACGGTAACCAAGGCAACAGGAGGTTCCAGGGTCTTTTTTCAGGGTCATTTTTATGAGCAGATGAGAGATTATTTTCTTGTGGGACTCGTATTTGATAGTTTTAATAAGGCAGTGACCTGACTTGTGAGGAAACTGCCCCGATACTATGGAGTGCAGGGAATATTTTTAGGTTAGAAAGCCTGTTCTCTGTCTTTGCTTTTTCTTGTCTTCCCATCCAAGGAGCTAATTATAGCCCTGATTACTGAATGTGTGCGCTCTCTGCTGGAGGTGTGTGTGTTTGTGCATGTGTGTGTGTGGGACAGTGATGACTCATCCCCTTGCAGGGGTCTCACAGATATGAGAATGGTGCATTGATTGGCAAACAAGAGACAGTTATGACAGTGGCAACAACAAGCAAACAAGTCTTGAGTGTAGAAAATGTTTAATTTATGGACTGACACTGGACATTTAATACTACTATAAATGCCCGGTATCACACTTTTATTTTGAAGTGAAGCATTTCCTGTTTAAGAGCAACTTTTGGGCAGCTACTTGACAGAGACCGATAGCAAGGTGAGGTAGTGTTAGCTTACAACACCAAATATGTTAAACATAGTTTTATTTATATTAATGAGAAAGGAGAAATTATCTGATAAAAACCACGAGGACACAGAAACTGCAGGAACATTTTATTGACTTGAAACACAGGAAATTAGAGAGAACAAGAAAGCATCATGTTGCAGTGTCTCTTGTTATGGAGCTAGCTTGAAACTAGCAAGCTAATGTTTGCTAGCGCCACATTTTTGGGCAAACCAAATTTAACGTTACACTGAATGAAGCTGTTCTTCATGGTCAACTTCAGTCTCAGCTTAGCATGATTTAGATTCTGTTAGATCTGCATTTAGTTCTTGTTTGTCCATTTGATCATTTTAAAGCACTTATGCATAGAAATATACGTCTAGACTGAAGTGGTACTTATGTCACCATGAAATTAAGTAGAGACAGGCAATTTTGCATTTCATAGCTCTATTTCATGGTTATTATACAAAAAAACTACGATGTGTGTTTATAGTTAATTAGTATAACGTTTGGTGTCGGTTTAATGTGATATTACGACAAAATAAAATAAAAACAGGAGGTTTTGCATTTCACAGCTCTGTTTCATGGTTATTACACAGAAACTACTATGTATGTTTCCAGGTAATCACTCTTGATGTTTCCATTCCAGATTAATACACATGTGGTTCTGACCTCCTATCACCTAGATAAACAACCTGGTTATTACTTTGATAATTACCATGATATTACTTTGTAAAAGCTGTATTATTTAAATAATTACCCATTACATTGTTATTATGTAAATATTACCCCCTTATTTTCTTGTTATTGTGAAACCATTACACCCTTTCTTACCTGGGTATTACTTCACTATTACCTTAATTTCTTTCGGCTGCTCCTTTTCGGGGTCGCCATAGCAGATCACTCCGCATATTTGATTTGGCAACGATTTTACGCCGGATGCCCTTCCTGATGCAGCACACCCATTTATCCAGGCTTGGGACCGGCACTAGGGAGGGACCGGCATGCGAACCACCAACCCTGGGTTTCATACACAGTTAACATTTGCCGACTGCCCTACATTCTGTGTGAAGGTACTCTTCAGCAAACTTCATTTGCACAGTTCTGTTCTTTTTCAGAGAGAATGCACACTACTACTAACTGTCTCCAGTTATAGTTCATTTGTAAAACTGTTATTCTGATGAATAACTAAACATTTTTACTGTATTTTAATCCTTAACAGCTGTATGCAATTTAACAATTCTTCATCTAGTATGTCCTAGATCTGAGGTCATTCTGTGAATAGCAAACTCTTCCATTTGAGTGTCTTTTGTAAGTCAAGGTAGCTCTAATTCATACCTCAAATCTTGGTTCATTGACTCAAATAAAGCCACCACATGACTACAGTTTATAGGTTAACTGTCTTCTGTTCACTGGACAACATTTGAATATGACATGGACAGAAATAGCCCTTTGCACAGACATCCCTGAAGTTTGTTGATTCACTCTGGATTCAAAAATATTAAAATAATTATGAATTATTTCAGATGCTGCTGTACTTTTACACTATTTGACATGAAGATCCATCACAAATCAATTACCGAATGTTACATAGGCAACAATAATGGAGACATGGAGCTAAGTTATGAAGAAGTTACTGTCTCTTTCCACTCCTGAAGTTATTACTTTATTTTTGACATGTAGCGAGTCTAATCCTTAGATTTCTTGAATGGACAGAAATAGTCACATTAGCCGTTACATGAATAAACAAGTGGTTTTGTCTGTGTCTTTCTTTTCTTTTCTTTCTCTAAATATGTCTTACAAAGTGAAGATGTGAGTGAAAACATAGTTACGGATTGTCTAGAGATGTAAAACAAGTGAGTAATGCCTGTGTCAGATAGACAGGCCACTCCTGTTCTGCTTCACTGTCTTATTTCAACTGTCATCACAGACCTTAGAGACAGCTTGATCTCTGCTGTCTTTTTGAAAGTGCATAGTGTTTGATGGAGGCCTGTTTAAATATGTATGAGTAGGCGGTGCAGCTGCAGAAAATTGGGTGGGAAAGGGGTTGTGAACTGTGAGCACTTTAAGCAGACACTGTATGTACACACAGAGAGCGGTGACCTCATCAGTGAGCTCATCATCTCAGGGGAATTTCACAATGCATCTTGTCTCATCAATAATGGACAGTCTCATGGAAGGAGCATCACAGACAGGTTTCATGTCTGGCTCAGCAGGATGGGGCAGTGACTGTGTGTGTGTGTGTGTTTGTATAAGGGTTTGGATCAGAGATGTGTCCAAATTAGTGCAAATCAATTTGAAAAAGCTATTGCAGGTCAGTTGGGGTTAGAATCACATTGGCATTTTCAGATTGAATTGAATCCCGTTGCACAAACTACATTTAAATATACAGTATATTTATTGATACATCAAAATACATCTATAAATATGAAGAACAAATTTTAAATTTAAGCATCTTCTGCAGTGAAGATTACTAACTTGTTGCCCCTTTCATCTACAAAAATGTGTTTTGCAAGGACCACTCACTAAACATTTTGTAATATATTATTATTATAAGAAGAAATTAACCTTAGGTCTGGAAAGGTTCATTCTTTTTTTCCAAAATTAGCAAGAGTTATTTTTTTAACGAGTTGATTTAAAAAAAAAAGACATAGTTCATAGTTCCCTGTTAGTAAAAGAGGTACTTCCCAAAGACCAAACTGCAGGAGGTTTTCAAAAGAAAGTTAACCTGCATTTCGAATGGAGGAAACATTTATTTTGTAGTCCCAAAGAGTCCCTGCTACTTTCCTAAATTCAAATAACTATTGAAGCACAGTTATTAGCGCTGAATGTCGCTGGCTGACTGAACACAAACCTTTTTAATGCGGCATGATTCCTTTAGAAAGTAAGCAGGTATGTGTTGCCAATTGGCACAATAAAATAAATGTGGTTCCTCAAATATGGCAGAAACACAAAAGAACATGAATGCACTAAAGACACTTTTACAGTAGCTACATACAGACATGATGTTCCCCAGAGACATAAAATGACAACAAGCATTAAAGGTCTGCACACACAAAGGTTTGTCTGCACGCATGCTTGTGTGTCTCTGGGAAATTGAGAGAGAGAAGAGATCTTCCATGCATGTGTGAAGGGGGGAATGGATTTGATTAGAAGTCATTTGTCGTGCACAGGTGGTTGACAAAGTCACGTGTCCGGTTGTGGTCAGATAGAATGGGCAATTACATTTACTTGATGACAAAAACATACACATCTGATGTACTATACAAAGACTTAATCTTGTTTTCCTGTCTAGATTGCCCCTGTCTGTCCACTGCAACTCCAGTAAGTCCATCAAAATCAAACACATCCCACAGTTCTTCACTAACACGCTGGGCTTTATTCCCCAAATGTTTTCAGTTGATACAAAGCAAGAAGAGTAAAAGGGAAGAGAAATGGGAGGAAGCGAAAGAGAGCTGACACGCAGAGGGAGACATGGTGAGGAACAGAGCAGTGAGAGGGGGTCCAGCACACAAGAGGACAAGGATAACTATTTCCATGGCAACAGTGTTTCTCACCTCCTGCACGTGTCAGAGCTGAAAATACATGCAGTGTTGGTGCACACACACACACACACTCACACGCTGCCGCCATGGATAATGTTCACGTCATCTCGTACGCATGAGAAAGCAGAGAGGAAGCTGCTTCATAAACAGAAACGGGAAGCCTTGTTTGTCTCTGGTCCTGTTTATATTGTCAAATCATCTATGTTGCTTATTGATGTGCTGATATTCATGCATTATCATGGACACCTTTGGAGCTGCTAGATGTTCCATTAGGTATTAGTCCATTAGTCAAGCTAATAGCTAGCTATTTCTGTCTGCAGTTACATAGAGGGTTTATCAAAGCTACAGTGCCTGTTACTGGTAGAAACAAGGCTAATGAGACTAGCATGTGTGGACCAGGAAACCAAAACAATGAAACAGGGTAAATGCTGTGTAGAACCCAGGGGAACTGCAGTATTTATGGTAGTTCTCTGGGAGGTTGCCACTACATGTGGCCTGTTTTCACGTTATACATAAAGTAAGCTACCTGTAGTCGTTTTGTCCACTTCACCTTTAAGCCCCCTCAGATGGGGTCGCTCACCATGTTGTTTGCATTACTTGTTACAGATTTTACTACTAACCTGCATTAGTAGAGTATCGTAAAATACACCGTTACATCTTTTCAAGGTTTTCCATTTATTTAAGATTCAGATTTTCATTCTCTTTTAATGTTAATTTGCAACACATTTACACCAGGTCTTTATAGTTTTTAGACTTTTCTCTTTTTTGTTTGTTAAGTATATTTCTAATGTAATATTTTAATTGGAATTAATTAATTTTTTATATTATAGACTTTTAGCACCAGAAAGAGCACAGCAGCAGGTTTTGAGTGATTTAAACTCTTCCTTATTTTTTTTTACTCTTGTGTTGTTATATTTGACCTGTTGGCTGTGTTGTTTCCTTGCTTGAGCTGCTCTGACTGGATAAAAGTCAAGCATCACAGCATCTCCGGGGCAGCAGCATCTCCCCAGCCTCCTCATCGTCACTGAGCCCTTGTCTCTTAGCAACAGCGGCCAGAGCTGCCTTAAAGGGGCCAGTTATAATTTGAGGTCATAAGTATGAGGGAAACCCACTGCATAAGCAGATCTTGATCTGATGGGTGAAAATGGGTAAAAATGTGTGATTACAGTCGCAGAGACAACAACAAGTGGAACACACAAAGTGAAGAAGGAGAGTTAACAGATCATCATCTTGTACAAAAGACAGAAGGTGTAAAACAATGTTGTCACTAAAAGAATGAAGAAGACATGATGAAAAGTATTTGATTTCTGGTTAGTTTCATCGATTAATTTGAGGAACGTCACATTCTCCTCATCACTCTGTCAAGTGTCAAATGTCAAGTCTTCCACAGTCAGAACAATTTTCTTTTCTTCTATTATGTACCCTCGCAGAGGTGTAAATATTTTTTTTTAATTGTTCACGCAGTGAACTATAAACCTGTGACTGATGAGTATCTGAGCCCAGAATAACAGGTAAAAATCATTTCTGGGCTACTGGGAGAAACATTTGAAAAGGGGCAGCTTTTATATTAATATTTAGTAAAAATGTAGACTTCAACCACATTGACCCTAAATAGAAGTGTAAATAAAAACACTTTCTGTCTTACTGGAGCCCAGTCTTTAATACACATAAGCCTCTTTCTTACTTGAGAGAGAGAGACCTCTGCATATGTGCTCTGTGTTTCACTGCATACAAATGTGCTTGAAGGCAACATTTAGCCCACAGATTTGGATTAGCCTCCATTCCAATCATCCACTGTGAGTTAGCTCTCTGTGCAGCTGCACACACACATTAATACCCTTCTTGCTTTTTTCCTTTTTTTTTTTACAAAGGATATAAATATAATAGATTTTACAGCCAGCATGGAAGTTTTTGCATCTTTAAACCATGTTTAATCACGTGATTTTGTCTTTGGTTTCATTTCTGTGAACATGTGAGTATTGTTTAATCAATGAATATACTACTATCCATTACGATCACTGATCTTCTCTTCTGAAATTCTGACTGTGGTGAATGTAGTTATCATGGTGGCTAAGTGTCGACACAACTTCTGTCCCTGGATCAGATATGGTAGCTCTTAAAGGATCATATTGTTTTTTTTGTTTTTTTTCCTCCATGTGACTTAGATTAATAACTCAACTCATCAGTGATTCAGGGGTCCTGTGCATAGGCTAGAGTTTTTTGCTGAACCTTTGCTAATTTGTTTTCCAATCGGAATTTGACTGATTTGTTGAATTGATTGATATATGATTTTTGATATATCATCTTACAGTCTAAGTAACCTATGAGTTAAGGAGTTTACTGAGTGACTAGCTAAAATAACATACACTGAGTTTTGGATACCAAGTTGTGGATCTTGTAAAGTTAATGTTTATATATTTAAATAATGATTCACTATGATTATTAAAACTTAAGGCACATGCCCATATTTATATATATAGGCTATTCTGTTTTTTCAATGTTGGGCGTGTGTTTGTTTAAACGTGAAGCAAAATGTAATAGGATTAACAGTTACTCTGGTGTCAGACATCTACATCAGCTGAAAGAAAAGGTTGCCATGTCTTGTGGTCTGTGTGTGTGGCTGCAGGGAAAGTGATGATTAGTGAAGCACAATGTACTGGCTCCGTGCCCCTTACTGTGTCTCAGATGATGCTCATGTTTGTCACTTGCTTTGATTTCAGTAGTAATGTGAACAACAAAAGTGAATCTCAACACAGACTTTAACAACTTCTCCTGCGTCAGTTAACATAAGATTCAAGAGAGGTTTATTGTCAATACAGCAATATACACAGGATACAGCGTATCGAAACACCGTTTCACACAGGCCCCCCATGGTGCATTTGAATGTCAAAAAAAAAGAAAAATATTAAAATATACAACAAGAAATTATACATTAATAAATAGTAGTCTAAGTTTTAGTAAAAATGAAATGGTATTCAGATTTGATGTGTCTTCATCAAGAGACAGAATACAGTGACAAAAAGCTGTGAAACTGAATGCTAATTAGCAGAACTGAGGAAGCCTTAATTCTCACTTCTCATGTGGAGAATGTAATGCTGGGAATAGTTTCAGTCTCTGCTCTCTGCTTTAAGCAGCTCAGAGTTGGCATAGAGAGTATTACAGACTAAAGACAGAGGGGGCTCACTCTCCTCATCCCATGTTCATACATGCTCTCTCTATCTGCCTTTCTCCCTTTCTCTGCCTTGACTGATGTTGTGTTTCCTCCAATCCCTGCAGGGCCACGTGAGGCGAGGAACCAATAGCATGTCGGGGAAGGCAGAGCTGGGCGCTGTCGGCCAGCTTCAGGCAGAGATGCTACATTTGGACCTGATAGACGGTGCTGACGGTTACCGAGGTGACAAAGAGTCCTCAAAGGCATCTGCCATCGCACCCCCACCAGTCATCAAGGACCCTGCAGCACCTGTTACCATGGATACCTATCGTCCCAAGAGACCCACAACCCTTAACCTCTTCCCGATTGTGCCACGGACTCAGGTAAAGCATGGATTAACCTTATCCGCTCACACACACACATTTGTGACAGATGACCAAATATTGATCACTAACAGAAGCTGAATAGGAATATTGTTTTAGTGAAGATGTCTGCCTCCAACACAAATACTGTATGTCACCTGACATCTAAAGATGGAAATATGAATGGACAACTTGTGTGATATCACCACTGGATTCCTTACAATTGTTTCTCTGACAGAATGTGTTTGCTGGATTGAACAATAGCTCTGTTGTCAAGAGAGATTTTTTTTTTTTGGTGCCCATCTCTGTTTGTGTTTCATTGCTGCTAGAGCTCGTGACTGTGTGTGTGGATGTGTGAGAGGCAGTGTAGGTATGTGTGAGTGTTGATCACTGACTATTCATCAGATCATATGTGTTTATCCACCCCCTCTTGACAGCAGAACTCATCCATATTTTCCTTTATTAAGTGTTAAGGTTTGTGTATAGAGTCGCTTCACAAAGTATTCACACCCTTTCACTTTTTGCAGATGTACTGCATTATAAATTTAATTTTTTTTTTTTTATACAGTTTGCATCCATATACAATATCCCATGACAAAGTGAAAAGATATTCAGATACATTTGTACTAAAATGTGTATTTAAAAAAACTAACAAACTGAGATCTCTCCTTTACAGAAGTATTCAGACTCTTTCATTTCAGGTCTGGTGCATCCTCTTTAATTTAGTAGTAGATCAGGTATCAGATAATGGGGTCAATCTATTCACTCTAATTCTCATCATTCATCAGCAGCACATGCAGCATGCCAGTAGAAGTGACTCTCAACAACAACATGGTGAGAGCCAAAGACTCAGCTGTAAGTGGTACTCTATTTCACACTTGCTATGCCGACAAGTTTGATGTCTACTTGTAATATCTGCAAAGGAAACGTGAAGAGGTGGTGGTAGCCCTGCAAAATACAACACAACAAACTTAATCAGGCACCTCCAAAAGCATCATGCTAAAGAGCACGACAAGTTTGAATAAAACAAAAGGAGACAATATGACCAAGCAACTTAAGCCGATGCACTGCAAACTTCTTCTGAGACACTGCAAACACTGAGAAACTTCTTCTTAACTTATTTTCAGTTTCAGCTATAAGCTGTTTTCTGGTCCAGGCATTGTGTGGAGTTGTGTTTTATAGCACACAGAGAGGTGGGAGATGCTTGAGTCAGACGTGTTGTCACATGGGGAGAAACACCACTCGATTTCAGTGAGGTGCGGGGGCAGATGTTTGACATGACACAGCAGGAATCACACTCGATCATTACCCGAACTTTGTACTTGGTGACTTGTGGGATAATGTCTGCAGAATCTCTTGTCTGTCTGACTCCCACATTTGTGTCACATGCAGCTCACCTGGGTAATGTCTAAATATGTTCAAAGTTCCAGTGCATGTCAGAAAGTAGCTTTATATTGGATTTAAAATTTCTTAATGCACTAGATTTTTACAAGGAAGTTAGATTCCTATTTTTTAATGCTGATGTTCCTGTTGGTGAAAAAATAATTTATTAATAAATAACATTTCGGTACATTTCTCTATGTGTTAATTTGTTACATTTTGTTTTACAATTCAGTAATAGCCGATGTTAATTATAGTATTTGCCAATAGGCAAAGCCCAGGTGTTGGGGCTGACAAAGTAAGATCGGTGCATCCCTAAATTAAATCCCTTAGAACATCTGTGAAGAGACCTGAAGATGACAGTTAACAGGTGTTTACCATCCAGTCTGTCTGAGCATGAGTGGATCTGTCAGGTAGGATGGGATACACTTCCCAAATCCAGGTGTGAGAAACGTGTAGACATTTACCCAAGACTTGAAGCTGCAACTGCTGCCAAATGGGTTCTACAAAATATTGAAATAAGAATCTGAATACTTTTGTAAAGGACAGATTTATGTTTGTTATTTTTAATACATTTCCAAAAGTTTTAAAAAATATATTTTCACTTTGTCATTACAAGGTTATGGTGCATAGATTGATGGGACAAAATGCTTTGTTTTTCCATTTCAAAAATAATTACAGCAAAATAAAATGTGCAAAAAATGAAGGGTTCTGAATACTTTCCGAAGAGACTGTATGTATGTCTGTGTCTATACTAAACTCATTTACAGCATTTCTCCAAATTAGACAGCAACATGCATTGTCATCTAAAACAACACACAGAACACGTTTGCTCTCCTTATACCCCCATTTGGCAGGATGACACCATTTCAGTCCATGCCTCCCAAAACACTTATATATAACTGTTGAAAAATAAACCATTTATACTGTGACATCACTATGGTTAACATTTGGTTAGATTAAGGCACAAACATCATTAGTTAGGTTTAAGTAAATCATATTTTGGGTTTTTTAAAGTTGGCAAATTGTTGTGGTCTGTGTTAAAATGACTACTTGGTTAAGACTATGGCAGATTTGTTGTCACTGTTACAGTAATATGAAGGTTAGGAAATGGTTGTGGTGCTCCTTTAAAAAAAATAACAATAACAACTTACCTGTGAAACAGGAAACAAACCGTGATTTTGAGTCCAACATCCACCGTGACCTCCTCTGTACATGGACTTGTTTGTTGTTTGTTATCTTATAATAACGTCACCTGATTTACACAGTTACAGTGATCACAATCAAGGGTTTTGTCACATGGGGCTAAACATTTTGGGCTACTTCACATCTACTTGGGCAACCCTATCTCCTGAAAATTACGTTTGTATGCAACTAAACTGCAACTGTGATTATGTGTTTGTATCAAACATAGTCATAATAATTATGTTGTAATGCAACCTGTGTTTTGGATATTTCTAAAAACTGATCACTGTCACAAATTGTAATACTCATTTGCGCACTTAAATCTTGCAAAAATGAATCCTTTGATGCTGTGTGCATGTATAAGTTAGTGTTTGTCCATGAGTCTAACATACACACACTTCCCCACAGTGCAGGCTGTCAACATGATTAACCAAGTAGCACTATATTTGTCTGCTCTTTGTTCACATCCAGTTTCCATTAGGTGGAAACAAGTCTACTGGCTTGCTGGTGTGTCTTTGTTCCTGTTTGTTTGTGTGTGTGTGTGTGTGTGCGCGTGTGTGTGAGTGTGTGTCTTTTTTAAGCTGTCAGAACTGGAAAGCATAAAGGAAATAATTGCTCTGAATTTTTGTTCTTCTCAGGAAGTCTTCCTGTCTCCTGGGACGTTTATCACTTTATTCATACAAACTAAAATTTAACATTTAAAGTTTAAAATATTTCAAATGGTGAACATTTGCAGAAACAGTCAATCCATCTACTTTATCACATAAAACACCATTATGAAACCAAACAAAATGTAACCACATAAACTTACAGTAAACAAGGGTGCCAGTTATGGGGTTGGGCCACATGTCGAGGGTCAGTGTTAGGGTTGTTGGACAAGACAATGAAACCCCGTAGTTGTGCCGTCATCTACTGTCTATCAGCTGCCCAACAACAATTTCCCCAAGGGGATCAATAAAATATGTTATTATTGTTATTATATCAACATCTTATTTATGTATAAAATAAGGACAGCTGTGAATGGACACACTGTTTTGTTTTTACTGTATTTGTTCTTTGTACTGCTGCAGAACAATGAAATAATGTTCCCACTTGCGAGCAACTTCATGTCTGAGCAACTCCAGTTAGCAATTCAGGAAGTGTTTTCCTACATATGAAAACCCAATTGCTGGAGCATAAAGTGGCTCCGATGTAGTTGACAAAGGCAAAGAGTAGTTTGTACATGTCGAGAAAAGACAAGATGAGAGAAAAATGTTATGTCTTTGTACTAAACAAGTACACTGCACTATGCCCTTTTTTACTTCTGTGGGTTTCATGTCTTACTTTCACGTTTGTTTTACCTACATATACTGACAAAACGAATGGATTTGGAGTATGTTGTAGTGGCCTAAAATAACTAGATGACTGAAGTGATGGTACTTCATCATCACGGCCTGAAATGCAAATCACCAAAATAGAATAATAATAAAAATAAAATCCAGTAATGTTGAAATAATGACTGGATTTTTGTTCTCACCTATAACTGAGACTCTACTGCAGCTCTACCAGCTCCAACAGAGCTGCCAGTAAAAACTGAGGTTTACTCAGGCAGTGCAGGAAATTCAAATAAGATGAGATAGATAAATGTTGATTATCTCCAGGCAGTGTTCCTCTGACTGCATCCTGTAGGAAGATAGAGAGAGACAGCACACTGGGTGACTGTTTTCAGGTCAGTGGATCAGAATAAATGCAGAATATACATTCAGCTCAGCAATACTTAGCAGCGAGTGACAGGGTTCTGTGGTTGAACAAAAGCAACTCTGAATGCTGGCTTTTAATCTGCATAGTGCCTACTTTTTATGCCAGAAAGGGTGTACAATCCTGTGAAGCCACTAAAGACAAGTGAAGACACTAAAACAGTTTGTTTTTTTTCATTTTAGATTGTCTCTGCTGAAGCTGCTTGAGTGCAGTGATTTAACAGACAGAAAACCAGACCTCCATGTTAGAAGGGATTCTTCTGTCTTAATCTGAGTCTGGCTCTAATCTCTGATCTGGCTATTCCATGCTCCTTATACGGAAGTGCTGCATGTGTTTGTATGTGTGTATAATTGTGTTATTTGCAATGTATATCTACCCATAAACTACATTTACATTCCAAATACATCCAAATACAAAACAAATTAACAATAATAATATGAAGAATTTCAAAAGGTGGACCTGTGGTCAGACCCCCCCCTTCATTATATTCTACTGCAAACATTGGCTATTCAAAAACAGGAAGACAAACATGTAGATTAAATTTAAAGCATGAGGGACACAAATAATGTAGATTTTAACCAGTGATACACACAATGTCCTGTTTGATGGACTTTTTGAAAACAAACCTTTGCTCCTCAGATCAGCGCTATTGTCTCCCAACTGCTGATTCACTTGTTACTACGGCAACAGTTCTGTCTCCTCCTGGTATACATAGAGGGGAAGTGAGTCATTCTGTGGGTGGACAGAGGAGGCGGATATGATCTTATTTTGGATGACACTTGGTTGTCACAGGATTTTCCAGTTTTGTTTCCATCTGTTAAAAAAATGTCCCTTTATCATCTCCGTGTCTCTCCTTCTCTTATTCAAGGCAAAGTGTATAACTTTGCTATCGCTGCTGTGTGTTTGAACTGTGCTTGGATGTGTTCAGAAGTGCGCTCCTCAGTGATGTCACACCCTGTAGTACTTAAATAGCATTATTAGTACTTAAAATAGCATTATTCAATGATTTTGCTGCAAGTTTGTTCATGAATTATGCTACTTAAAGGGGTCATATTATGCATTTCGTGGTTTGATGTTACATATGTACAGTATTGTGAACTTTACACATAGTCAGAGGCCCAGTGCTTGATGTGAACGTGCTTTTTCATGCTGCCTGTTGTGAAGTGCCCAGGTTTCTCCCAGAATATCAGCATCACATCAGGAACACTCAAACCAGCACCAGCTACAGCTGCTTGAGCAGAGCTAACTCTAACCAGCAGCGCTAGCAATAGCTGCTCTGTAGAAACACAGACCTCCACATAAACACCTGAATTAGCACCAGCCGCTCTGCACATGGTCGCCATGGCAGCGCTTAGCACTAGCATTACGCCGGTCCTGTTTAGAGTCTGCCAGCTGGGCATAGTCCGGCCCACCACAAGTCTTCCACAAGCTGGCCAATCACAACAGTGTGGGGTGGGGGAATTGCTCAAATGAGCCATTTCAGTCTCAAGGCCAGTATGTATTTGCACTTTTTAAACTTGAAAATGATATAGTCTTGTATCAATGGAACCCCAGAATTGTAAGTGTTGTGTTTATTAGGACCCAGAAAAGCAGTCAGGTGAGCCAGGAGAGTTTTAGAGGTTTATTTAACGAAATGCAAACAATGAATTTGTACTGAATGGAGAGAGGGGCTAGACTGGGTGAGGCAGGGGAATAGATCAGGGGACAGAGCAAAAGGGGGATCTTGGCAAGGACAAGGTGAGTGGAGTTTACAAGATGGTGGAGGCCGGGTTCAGGTGAGTACAAGATGGTGGACCCCAGGTTTGGCATCTGCCGCGTGGTCACTGGAGTGAGGAGAGTGAACACACAGTAGTACACAGCCTGACACCTGAACTCCTCAGAAAACTCCTGGTGACTGATGAGCAGCAAACAGAGATGGCAAATTTTCAATCCGAAGTCCAAAAATCCAAAGTTGAAGAAACAGTGAAGAGACAGTCAGAAGACAAGTGGCCAGAGGCAGGTATCAGAGATCCCAGAGCCAGACAGATGTCCAAAACCAGAGAAGAATCAGTGCTTCAGAATCATTCCCACAAAAGTACTTCTATAGTGTTGAATTTGAATCTTTTTATATTATGTGTTACATTACAATCATGTCCCCTTAATGAAAATCAGGAAAAGGTATATGATCCAAATCCAGGGATGTCCTTACGATCATTAACAGCATAAGTGGTTTCTTCCATGTGTGGACAATGATTCTCAGAATGACACAGCTGCTTAAGACTGAATTATTTGCTTTTGTGTTGGAGCTGGAATCAACAAGATGAATGAATCAGTTGGGAATTTTGTGGCTGCTAAAATTGGAGCTGACCACTAGATGTCACTAGTAGGGTCTGTCTTTGAGGCTGTGAAGCTGCAAATCTCTTTTTCGCTACAAACAAGAAGAAGCCTCAAAAGCTTCACAAGACTTCATCTGCCCGACAGAATCTCAATCTCGACAAGGCAATATATCAGGCTGGAGAGTTGCTTCTAGAAGAGAGCAGGCAACCTGGCAAAGTGAGCAGTGCTTCTGGTGGGGTGTATATAGTCGGTGCTTAGGTGAGGGGGGTGAAGTTGATTGGCCAGAGGGTGGGCAAAGAGAGAGAGCTGAACCTTCTAGAAGGCAGTGAACAGTATTATAGTGCTCACCGACAGGAAGTTGGGCTGTGATTTCAGAACAAAAGTCTCTGAACAGGAAGTCAGAAGCCGAATCATGATAGTAAAAATTATATGAGTTTTTTTTTTTTTTTTGATGAACTGACTCTTTCTGTAGAAAGTAAAAGAAAAACAAAAAGGTACTTGAGAAGTATCTTGGCTTCTATAAAAGCTGTGTGTGTGTGTGTGTGTGTGTGTGTGTGTCCAGTAGCTTGGTCTGGTTCCCTTTAAATGCACATCATGAGGCACAGACAAAAGAATCCCTGCTCATTCAACAGAATAAAAGGTTTGTGCGTGTGTGTGTGTGTGTGTAAAGTGAGAGAGACAGAGAGAGACAAAAAGTTGTGTACACTGAGTGTCAGGATCCAGATCTCAGTGATCAAACCACCCTTTCTTTCTTCCCCTCTCTTTTTCTCCCTGTTCTCTCCATCTACTTTTATTTCTCACCACGTCTGTCTTTTTCTTTTCCTCTTTTCCTGCTTTTCCAGGACACGTTAAACAACAACTCCTTTGGGAAGAAATACAGTTGGCAGGAGAAGGTTTCAGGCTCTTCCTCGCCTCTTAAAACAGGTGAAAATTCTTTCTCTCTTTCCTAATAATGTTTTTGTTTTGTTGACGTTAAGCAGGATGTGTGAGTCTGAAATCCGTCTCTGATATTATTCATTCTTGTGCTACTGACAAAGCAGCTGGATGTTTGTGAGATGTATTGAGTCTGACAGGTTGTGTGTCTGTCTGATCCTGAGGGGACAGTGTTTAAATAAACTTGGATTAGCATTCTGGGCTAAGTGCAGCTAGCTGAGGTAATGCTAAATACAGTGTTTGTTAGCCAGCTCAAAGTCACTGCTGAAAAATGTGATATTACTGTATTATCTCCCTGATTTTAATTGACACCTACCTTCAAATATCAGGATAAATTAATTCCTATTATGTGCCTTTATTCATTCATTCCAGTCCATGATGGCAGAATATGAACTGAACTCAGGCTGCCTCACTGCTAGTGAGCCAAAAACCAAAATGTTCTACTTTTTCTATGTTGTCTTTGTTGATTTTTCTCCCTGTAATAACAGATGCAAAGAGGATACAAACAGTGTGTGTCTACATAGAGTACAAAGTTGTTATTGGATCTATGATGCCATTTGTCTGAGACTCTGATTTACAACCAGCAGACTAAGCTAAATAGTTGTCTGTACAATATGATGTGGATGCTGCACTGGAATCATCAGGAAAGTGATTAGCATTGATATACAGTGTTGTTCAGTACAACTAGCAGTATATTTTCTAGAAACTAAAAAAGATTGGCCTCTTTTACTAAACATAGCTTTCTGACTGTTCAACAAAAAAAACAAAAGGTAAATTGTGCATAGCACCTTTCATACAGATTCAAAAAAATGTCTGAGATGAATGGCAAAATAATAGCGAACTAAGATAAAAGATAATGACTAAACATATAATACAAAACAATTAAACTGATTCAAATTTAACCAAACTACATACAGTGGTTTTACATTAGACAGTTTGGATCATAAAAAGCTAAGCAGGCGCTGAATTAAATAATTTTAAAATAAACATGGAAACTGTAAGGGAGCAACTGTAAAGTAAGAATTTTGAAACGTGTTGAAAGATGTTATTTCCTTTGGGTTCTGGTCATCACTTTGGTAGCAGAGTTCAGATTTATACCGCTTTTAGATAGACCAGAGAGTATTACAATAGCCCAGCCTGTGGTACATAAATGTGAAAATGCCTTTTTATCAAAACATATATTAAAATTGCTTAAGTACATATGTCATATTTAGTGTGAATGCTTGAGAGAAATTCATAAAATACAATTTAAGAAATTCAAAGACAGAACATTAGAGAGCTGTTATATTATATACTATTATGTTAGTTATATATTTAATAATATATGGCCTTATAAGCACCAAAGACTTAAGTTAGGAGAAGTCTGATTTAAAGAATGATTTGAATTGCAGATCAAGGTAATTGATGACTCTGTGCAGAGACTTATTCTGCACTCAGTTAATTTCATTGCAATTCAAATTTTACATAGTACAACATAGTATTTTTCATTGTGGATTTGACAGCCTTAGCAGGTTCCATGTTGGAAATTGACATCAACCAACATCTGTAATGAAGCATTGTTGGGTACACACACCCACAGACACACAACAAAGTGTTTCAGTATTGTGCTAAATTGGCCTTGATGTTCTATACATGTGGAAATGTAATCGCTCGCTGAGAATGCACTTTAGCCATAATGTCAGTGTGGCATCATCCACAGTGAAAATATCTTGCCTGGCTTTCCTGGCGATGGATTATGACATAACACATCAATCACCTTCTCCTGGCCACACTCTGAATTTGACGAGTAATGAGGATTTGGCTGCGTAATCCTGACTACATTACCTAACCATTTCTACTTTTCTCTCTTCCTGTTTGTACTTTACTCTGTCCGCGCATTTGCTGACATGTCTGTTTCTCTGTTTGTTTCTTGGTTACGTCCACATTCCTGCATGATGTATATTTACACCATGTGTGTGTCTGACCTTTGTGCATGTTTGTGTGTCTTTGTGTGTGTTTGTGTGGCTGTGTCTATGTTGTTGTATGCGTCTGCTCTCACTCCAGGTGAGCTCTCCCCTCCACATGAGCACAGCTGCCTGAGCGACGAGGATAAGGTACAGGGTGGGGGAGCACAGACCAAAGACTGTGGGACCTCCACTGACGCCCCTTGCAGACATAGCCACACATCTGGACACGTCCACGGCTCATCTACAGCAACTGCGACACGGTCCAAGCCTCACGAGAGGCCACCCGCACCACCCCCACCACAGAACTATACACCAGCTCCTCTATATCCGCAAGGGAAGGCGGATGGAGGTGGACACCACCGAGAAAGGATCCGCTACCACACGGACGTTCGTCTAGAGCCCACAGAGGAGATCTACCTGACTCCGGTACAGCGTTCTGCTGACCCCTTGGAACCACCCATTGTGCAGGACCGGCCTTTCCTTTCACAGCAGACTGAGCAGGGCCGTATGTCCATTAGCTCCGACACAGAGGGACCGCCACCTTACCAGCCACTCCCAGACCGGACAAACCCATCCATCTATGAGGAGGACGAGGTTTATGTTCCCCCACCTTCATACGCTTCCTGTGTGGAGTCCCTCATCACTCCACCCAGTGTGACTGTCTCAGCTCGCTCCTCTGTGGCATTGGACCTCAGTCTGAAGGGGGCGGGAACAGGAGCTGGGGCCATGCTGAGAGCCGGGTCATCGGTGGAGTACGTGGATGCCACAGATGAAAGCTACTGTGGGGAGGATGAGGATGTGGACAGGGTAATAATGAAGGGAAGGATAAGGAAGGGAGGAGCTAAGGGAGAGGGCAGCAGCAGCAGAGCAGCTCCAGTAAGGACTTCCATGAGCTCAGAAGCCAGTGGCCTTTCATATGACTCTGTCAAATACACACTGGTCGTGGATGAGCACGCTCAGCTAGAACTGGTCAGTCTCCGGCAGTGTTACCAAGGCTACAGTGACGACAGTGACTCTGCTACCATCTATGACAACTGCGTCTCTTCACCCTATGAGTCCGCTATCGGGGAGGAGTATGAGGAGGAATACGAGGAGGAGGAGGATGGGGCTCAGATAGGAGGAGTTAGGAGAGAAGCCACAGCTTGTCTGTCTGAAGACTCCACTCCAGAGGCAGACCTGCACTTCTCCAAGAAGTTCCTCAATGTCTTCATGAACGGACGCTCTCATTCCTCCAGTAAGTCCTTGCTTTTCTACAGCAGTAAGCTATGTCATGTTACGGACAGGCTATGTTGAATCTTCCTCTCAGTGATATATTTTGTGCAGTAAACATTATTACATAATAAAATGTGAGCACATGAAGTAAAAAAAAAAATTCAGTCAGAGTTAGAGAGCACAATAATAAAAGATGTAAGCTGTGGGAATTGGAGGGGTGTCGGTTTGGTTTTTGTTTTGTAACTAGAGACATGCAAACTAGTATACTCCTTCTGGTTTGCATATGGATTAGTCTCATGCTATGTGAAGTCACAGTAGTGTTTCCTTTTAATAGAAAAATGTCTCCCCATACCCACATTTCTGATACTTTATTTACATTTTGAGATGATGTTTCTTAATCCAAAATTTAAAATTTCCTCTAGAAACATTCCTCTAGCACATCATCACTGCAGGCTGTTCTGTGTGATTCCTTCTAAACATAAAGTGACAAAGCAGTGAATTCTGTCTCGCCAAATTGGCAGCATTGTGGAACAGGCTTAAAGAGATGTGGCTGATGAAGCAGAGACACTGAGGAACTGGAATATTCCTGTACAGCGCAGATCATCATCCACATGACTGGTTTAACTGGTATAATGTGACCTTCAGTCAGTCAACAGCTGTGAGTTAGATTTATCTTTGTGATAATGCTAAAAGTGGTTTTGCAAGTGGCACTGGGAAATGATGTGTTGATTTAGTTTATATTTTTGCAGAGCATTGTTATTGTTTTTTGTTGGCGTGTCATGTAGGAAAATTAAGGCAAAGACACTAGTACTAATCAAAATACAGTATCTTGTTTTATCAGACTAAAGATGAACATTAGTTTCATAAGTATACTTGAAAGTTATATCAATTTTTAGGTTGATATATTTTTGGCTCAGCTTATAAAAGCTGCAGTTTTTGCTGCTTTGTTGATTCATTCTGACAGCTAAATGGCCTGTTGGCTGGAGCAACACTGAGCCAAAAGCAGCTAGCAGTTTCCTAGCTCCGCCCTGAGGTTCTATCTTGTGTTTTGCTGCTCAGACCATTCACACAAATGTGTTGAGTCATTTTATGGACATTAAAATAATTGCAGTCATAGTCTTATATGAGGACCAAACCAAAAATATGGCTACACTGGTACTCTCCCTTGACCTATAAATCTGTGGACTTTACCTTTAACAGACAGCCTCACAGTGGACACCTACAGGCAGTCGGTCTTGATGATCAATCCTAGAAGTCCAGGAGACTTGTGCTATGTCTAAATGTTTGTAATACTAGGGGACAGGATTTTACAATTTTCACAGAGCACACTTTAAAATGTGAGTCTAAAAATGTAAAGCACACAAAATGGAAGGTGTTCATTTGTTCAGCAAGTTTGAATAATTAAACTGTGTTTAATTATATTTCAGATTTGCAAGGTGTGAAACTCTTCAGTTTATGTAGGTTGTAGGGGAAAGATCAGTACAGTAAGTCTCTAAAAAAGATATTGAATATTAAATATTCTGTCACTGGTGTCCACATGCCATGAGCCACAGTTTATGTCGTTTTTTTCTAAGATGAGCTATTTTCCAAGACTACAGTATATCTCTGTGGTTTCCACATGGAAAAGAAAACAGACCATGTAATGTCCTGTGATGCAGGACTGTAAGATTTGCTTTAATTAGGGTCATTGACGCCTTAGGAAAACAATGGAGAATCTCACCAGTCTTAAACTGACCCACATTGCAGTGTGTATTTGTGTGTAAAGCAGCCAGCAGTAATGGACAGAAGGGAGGACTCATGTTAAAGAGAATGAGAGATTAGTCTGTAATGTATGTGTGGTCATTCCTCTAATAGCATCTCTCTCTTGGATGCTGTCCATGTGCTTCACAGTGGTTAGAAACACCACTGCAGTTTATCTGAGTATTGCAGGAGGATATAATGGATGTCTCAGGGGAATATACGTAGGTACAAATACAGTACACAATGCAAATCTGTTTCACACCCAATAAAGAGTGATTCATAAGTTCTAAAGAGTGTGCTTTAGAATAAACACAATAGTTTTTGTCTGTTTGTCAGTTGTAGATTTTTGTTGCAATTGGAGGTCTGTCATTAATCTTTTTTTCTAGCCCACAATGTTTTTTCGGTTTATTTGTTTCCCCAATCTGTTTTCTTTTATGTTGGAACTCAAGGTACTGAGTCCTTTGGCTTATACTCATGTGTTATAAATGGAGAGGAGAGGGACCAGAGCCACAGAGCTGTTTACAGGTGAGGACAAACTACACCATCATCATCACTGTTATCAACATCCATCCACCATTTGTTTGTTTGTTTAGATCAACATAATTCCAAGTCTGGCTCATTATGTTCTGCCTCTTAAAGTCAAGCAATGCTAACACATTTATAAAAGTTTTCCTTTAACATGCTTGTCTCCTTCAACCATTTCAACCAACCTGTTTGATAGTTGTTTCCCCACATTTTACATATTACAATGTTTCTCTTATGTAATGTTTTTGTAGATGTAAAATATTCTGTATTTCTGTAGTGGCTCTCTGCCTGTCATCATCATATCTAACTAGCTAACACCTGGCTAGTTAACTATATCACCATTTTCATCACCTTATTTCACTGGCACCACATTTTAACTGCTAGTCTTGTTAATCTTGTTAGTTTTTATTATTATTTTGTTTTATTATCATATGATGTATTTATGAAAAGAACTCCAAGATCCATGCTTTGTGAAAACAAGTATATATTTATTTTTTTATCATAATCAGTGTGCAGGTGGACATACAAAATAGTAGAGCAGCATACAAAATAGCCTGCCTGTCAGCCAGAATCATTTGAGAAGTTTGCGGATCAGTGTTCAGGCCAAAAAAAGTTGTATCGTCTATGAAGCAAACAGGAGGTGAAAGTTTGATACTCACAACATAGATTTTCATTTCACATGTTCAGGCAGACACCCGAGACATGTTTGTGGTACAGATACTGTAAAAAGTGGTCATCCACTTCTTCATCTTCTGCATAACTAAAATCGTCTGTATTTAGGTTTGTCCCTCGACATGACGATGAGTTGGAGCTAGAAGTGGATGATCCATTGCTGGTGGAAGTTCAGGCAGAGGATTACTGGTACGAAGGCTACAACATGCGAACTGGTGCTCGTGGGATCTTCCCAGCTTACTATGCTATAGAGGTGACCAAGGATACCGAGAGCTACAAAGGTAGTGACACTTTCCATCGAGTATTTCCATCTGATCTTAGTTTTACTTTTACTCCACTACAAATCAGAGGAAAATATTGTACATTTCCACTACATTCCTTTTAACATCATTACTTACTAGTTACGTTTTGCAGGATCAGATCATTTATGTATTAACATCCTGTCACTATATAAGGTGGTTAAAATCAGCCCCACTTTTACTGACTGCTGTTTTTTTTCCACAGTCAGTACACATATTAGTCATAATTTTAACCTTTGAAAATGTGTCAAACAAATCTGGACTCTTAGATGTTGTACTTTAGTACTTTTAAAGGGTGAAATCTATTAATGGGTATTTCTACTTGTAGTGGAATATTTTTCTGGGCAAGTACTTTTTCACAAGCACTTTTACTTGAGTATTGAGGTTGTGTACTTTTTACCCCTCTGAGGCTGACTGTGAATGTGTTCGTAAACACTCTAAAGTAACAGAGCCCATTCTTTTACTCAGAGGTGGCAGAAGTACATAAATTCAGTACTCAAGTGAAAATGCAAGTACTTGTCTAAATAAGTATCCGACTACAAGTAGAAGCATGACTCCAATTACTCCCTCAAGTTGAAGTACTAAGTACATGATACTTCACAAAATACAAAATACTTCACCAAGGAACTGATCTCTCTGGGCATCAATCCAACTCAGTTACTGATAAAAAAGTATAAGAGTATTTTAAACACTATTGAACTTGATTCTGTTGACAACATAGATGTACAAGTCTAGTCCAGATTTGTCCAGTAAGGCACATTTGCCTCAAAACTGTAGTTAAGTACAGTTCTTGAGTGAATGTCGTTACCCTCCATGTCATATCACGCCATGTGTTTCTCTGCTGTGCAGTGAAGAGCAGTGAATGGATGGACAGATACCGGCTAAAGTTTCTGGGCTCAGTCCAAGTGCCCTATCACAAAGGAAATGATGTTCTATGTGCAGCTATGCAGAAGGTACAAGGTCCATGTTGTGTACAGTTTTGTGTTTTTGTATGTTTGAATGCCTAGAGCTTTTGACTATTATAGTAAAGCAACATTATGGAGAGATAAATGCCACAAATTCATCAGCTATTGTCCCAGAAAATAAAGAAACTATTGTACTTCCAGTTGGCAGTATCTCAAACGTACACTAAAGATGGTGCTGTATAGGGCACTTAGTCAAAACTTTAGTATTATACTTTCATCTAGTATAGAACTGGGTTACAGCTTAAAAATACATATTAAGTGTTCTGAGCTTTGTACACGTGTTTTCCAGATTGCTACCAACAGAAGAATGACAGTTAAGTACAACCCACCTTCATCCTGCGTCCTGGAGATCAGTGTGAAAGGCATCAAGCTTGCAGTTCAAGAGGACTATTATGCTTGTGACAGAGTATGACACTGTCCTGTTGCCCGTTTAATCCAAAATAAAAGCCCACATTCACACCTGAATCCCACTGAAAAATTAGGACATGTTGCCCCCATGTGGCTGCCAATGAATACTACTGTCAAAGATGTTTGGGCAATGCCAAGAAGTGCTTTTGTTAAAGAAGGAGATTTCACTTAAGTACTTCCATTTTGACCTTTAAACTTGACCAATTCAACATTTCAGAAACAATCACTATATTATTTTCTCCACAACATTTAATTAGTACCTGTATTCATTTGTAACTTTTTGGATGCTGAACATATGATAGATAGATAGGTATATATATATCTATAGATAGATAGATATGATAGACTTTAATATAATATCTATGCCCAAACATGCTTCAGTTTTTAAACAACCAAACCCTTTGTCAACCATTTTCTATCTCTGAGAAAGACCATTAAACCTATTTCTTTGTTTAATGCTAGTTAATGAAAATGTGTTTGCTTTTTATGAGACTTTATGTATGTAGTAGTGTGTGTGTTTGCTAGAATAAATCAATTGCTTTATCTTAAAAATAGCAGAATAGTTTTCTAGTGATTGACTATTTGATTGTTTGAGCTCCATATAAGAACAGAATTGTCATGTGTGGTAACTGTAGAGCAAAACAGTCTTCTTGATATTAGAGATTAATCTTCCCTCTGTTTCTGTGTCCTGTTTACAGAGTAGTGAGTGCAGTCACTTTTTCCAGTTAAAGAATGTCTCATTCTGTGGCTATCACCCCAAAAATAGCAAGTAAGTAAAACCATCATGAAGTCCAGCCAACAACAAAAACATTACAGACAATAATGAATCAGCAATTAATTTGTGTGCTAGAGTAAAAAGGATTACAGTAAAACTATAATGTTCTTACCCAGTGATAGTGTCGATCTGCAGCATTCAATCAGTAAGGTGTCACATGAGATACAGTAGGTGTGACTATCTGAGCAAATACAAAACAGCAGTTTAATATTAATACAGTACATGACGGAATGAACTGACTATTTAGCAAATCAAGGTGTTGACTGAATTCCCCCTTTGAAATGTCTGATCTGTTTCCTCTGTGCTCTCTGCAGGTATTTTGGTTTCATTACAAAACACCCGGCAGACCAGAGATTTGCCTGCCATGTGTTTGTGTCTGAAAATTCTACCAAGCCTCTTGCAGAGTCTGTAGGGTGAGTAGATTTAATTCATAGGTTTTGCAAACACCACATTTTCTCACATTTCACCATTTTCTCACGAACTGCTTACATGTATTTAAAACCATGTGGCCAATATGTTTCATGATTGGCTGTGTTTTATGAAAAGCTTGATCCATGTATTGATTTTAAAGAAATATTTACATTCAAAATAACACATTCATAGGATTGTGCAGCCTTTCTGTGATAATCAGCCAGATGTCTTTGGATGTGGACAATTCGTTGGGGAAAACTGACAATTTTAATGTGTCACAAGTCCTCATGATTATCAGCTTTTTTATGTTGGCAGAGGTACATGGGTTTGTCCAGAATGTGGATTCAGTTAATAAACCTATCATCCGTAACATCTTTTGTAAATATTACTGAGAAGCACATGACATGCCACACACAGTAACTGAAATAGCAGCATGACAGCACCACTGCTAAATGCTGCCTGCATCTTGACTGTTTTTTTCTCAAAACAATAACATTTAATTTTCTGTTCACCTGTTGAAGTGGCCTCCCTAATCCAGAGCCTGGCTGCATTTAAGACCTTTGCAGACTATGGTGTATCAGGAAGTGAAAACACTGACATGTGTGCTTTTAAGTCAGGTCTAGAAATGACTTTTTTTACTTTTTACTTTTTTTTCAGGAAAGCCTTCCAGTTGTACTATAAAGAGTTTGTGGAATTTTCATTGCCTACGGAGGACATCTACCTGGAATAGCCCTGCCCTGCCTTCTACCACAGCAATGTACAGTACAATGTATTATAACAAAGCATTGCATGAAGGACAGACATATCTCAATTAAAAAATTTAATTAATTAATTAACATATCTGACAAATAAACAGGACAGGAAGGATCAAGTACTGGAACTAACGTGAAACCTTTGTTCAGCAAGAACAGGTGAAATGAGCCAAAGGAGGCATATATTGAAAAAAGAAGATATGCAAAATGGAGTCATGAGGATAGTGATCACAATCTGTCCATGGAAAGCACAAACGTTGTATTACCAATGCTGTGTGAGTGCTAGGTAATCTGTAGCATTGTCTCAGCAAGAGCAACACTGATGCCCAGGAGCCAGACTGGAATCCACTACCATGTACTTGTAGTTGACAAAAGAAAAACAGCAGCTGACATTTGGAAAAATTAGCACATGATGAGTTTGCTTTGACTTATTTAAGGTCTCAGCAAGAGGGAGGTATATATTTACTAAAAAACATCTCTACACTGAAAATGTACACTACTATCAAACAGAAGTCCATGTAGGAACAGTGACATTTGTCCTCTGCACCTAATATGAAAGCAAGTCACATTGTTCAGATCTACCCTAAACACTGTCATAAGATCAGCCAAGCCTTCTTATCAAATGCAGGCATTTTCATCAGCTGGTTGACAATAGAAAATGTTGTGGTTATCTGCAACATCAGTATAAATTCCCATGGGGGTTTCCACACATGATCTGCATTATGATCTGTGCACAGTGCAAGGTGGGGATCAGATAACAGTGCAGAGGCACAGGTGTAGAAAACGTTTGTGTCACCATTTTCCAGTGAAAGCCATGTAGGAAATAAGCACCAAGAAATAAAAAAAAGTTAAAAACAAGCCTAGCAAAGACTGTGTATTTCACTTTAACACAAAGATGCGTAAGGGTTTAAGTCAACTTTGAAATGTGACTGTTGTGACTTGCATTTTCTAACATTTTATGAAAAAAATATTGATTTATAATGAAATAATTATTAGCTTAAACCCAGTAAATAAGAGGTTTTAGGTTGCATGAAACATTTTCATTTCTTGGCGGGTCACTTCTAAACAAGTTCAAAGTTAAAACGCAGTTTTAGGTGACTAAGACTTTTGCACAGTACAGTATGCTTTCATTCAGTCAGTAATTGAAGGAGCAGACAAGGTTGGAGAGATGGAAAGAATTTAGCAATGTAAGGGTGTATAAATGTGTCCCTTTCAGACATTTTAACAGTTTCTGTCTTAGTGCAAATCCCACTATTTGTCTAGCAAAGCCTTAGTCCTTCCTAGTCTAATGACAGACTCACTGCACTTCATTACTGTGTGGTCTGGACCAGGTAATAAATCAGTGATAAAGATGATTGATTCAAGGGAAAAAAACAAAACATCTATTCTATGCTCTGGCGGTAGAGAATATCATACACAATGTCCTCCCTGTGTCATTCTAGAAAAACTATGAAATGCTTTCAGAGTGGCTGTGATAGATAATAAGGCTGATCGTATGTACAATGGGTATTAGTACAGGGGAGCAAAAGCAAAAGTCTGGTGTCTTCAGATCATCGCTAGTAGTGCCTCTTTTCATCAGATCATTGATACCTTTCTCAACATTTTAAGGTATTGCAACTGAGTGTGTGTAGAGTTTAAATGTTTGAATGGAAAGTGAGATTTGGGAGGATGTTTTATCTGACTTGTGCTGCACACCCTGAATTTTAGTTTTTCCTGTTTTACTTGTTTCAGAAAATAACCAGTGCAGTAAATGTGCTAATACAGAGCTTTCACGTCGGTTACCTGCAAGTAATAAGTTAAAAAGACACCCAGTGATACCCAAACTAAGAAAATTCTCAAATTGAGATACAAATATGAAATGCATCCGTTAATACATTAGCGTAACATCTCTGATTCATTTTTACCAGACTAGACTTTTTATGGTACGTTGCTGCCTCTGTTTGTAGAAACATTTTTTTCTTGAACAGCTCTTTGGGATCTGCCTTATGAGACATAAAAGACGTGAATGAGAGTCCACATGATCATAACAGAAAATCAAAGGATTGCTATATTATTTTGAATCATCTTGGTTCTAGCACAGGTACAGCAGAGGTGTTTTGAAGAAAAAAAACAAGGTATCATTCCTACATTGTTTATTACTAACACTGATTTGGTTGTTTTATGTGATCTATATTTTGCAGAAGATCAAATTCTGTAAGAGAAAGATTCATTGGGATGAGATAATGGTCAATTGAGCTACCTGAAATTGTCAGTGGTGACTATAAGGGTGTACAGACATGCCATATATAAATAATTAATTTTGTATTTGTAATTACAGATGTTAATATGTATTAAGTTAACTTGTAGTGTGTCGAATTTGTATTTATTTTATAATTTCTTTAGGTGTGATTTATTCTTTAAAAATTTTTAATGCAGTTCTTATGGTGTCCTGTCATTATTATGTTGACAAGTAGCACACTTAAATCACATTATCTGTAATCAACTGATACTGATTCCTTCATCAAGATCTTGTCTGAAAATGTTACTACATTTACAGCAAAAATTTGTGAAGATTGTCATATTTAAATGTTAAATCTAAATCCAAAATGTTAAATCTGTATCCTAAATGTTAAATCAAAGGCTTGGAGAGACTAAATATTTAGCTAACATGCAAATTAGTATTGTTGGCCGAGAGAAGTAACAAAATTAAAGCTCACAGAAAGCTAGAATTGCAGTTATATTCCTCCACTAACCAGTGATGTTGTACTTTACACGCATGTCTTTCCAGACTCATATTCTAATAAGTTTATGCATGAGTCCAAGCAAATGTTTTTGGCAGATGTAATTTGAAATCCCCTCAAGGCATTCCTGAGATATCTCCTTCACAACAAGAACTGGATGAACATGAGGTGACTTTTGACTTTTGACCACATAAATCTTAACAGTTCATCACAGAGTCCAACTGGACAGTTGTGGCAAATTTGAAAAAGATTCCTCAGCGCATTCCTGACATATAAGTTCAAAACAACTGGATGAAGGTGAGGTCACTATGACCTTGACCTTTGACCTTTGGCCACCAAAATCGAATCATTGAGTCCAACTTGACAGTTGTGCCAAATGTGAAGAAATTCCCTCCAAGCTTTTCTTTAGATATTGCGGTCCAGGCTATCGCCAGCGCAGCGGCATAAAAACTAAAAACTGCTGGCTAGTTTGACTGACTGCGCTCCCATGTTCCCCACTTGCCAGTGGTTGTGTCCAACTCCAGTGACTACTCAAAGCACTGGAACCATCCACCGCTGGGACACATCAGTAAGTATCGTATTCATGTTATTATAGTCTAATTTATATTTTTGGTGTAACGTTAGCTAACATAAGCCCAGTGCAGCAAGCTTTACTACTAGTGATCATCTTGTGCCATGCAAAGTCTGTTTCTTTTTTGCAGCAAAAAGTAAGTTAGAGCTGAAACATGAGAGACTATATGTAGCTAACTGTATGTTCATGCCCACTCGTGGTTTCTCCAGAAATGAACACACATCAGTGACATCAGCTACAGTGGTGCGAAAAAGTGTTTGCCCCCTTCCTGATTTTTTACTTTTTTACGTATTTGTCACATGTAACTGATTCAGATCATCAAACTAATTTAAATACTATACAAAGATAACCCAAGTAAACATAAAATGTAGTTTATAAGTTATGATTTTATTTATTAAAGAAAAAAAGTTTTTTTCTTTAATAAATGGCCCTATGCGACAAAGTAGGATGTCTACTGTGTTTTTACTTTTTTTTTTTTTAATAACAGTCTAAATGAGTCCATGAGTTTAAGTTTTTTAATAGTCTACATGTTGGGTTGTGTTCATTAAAAACATCTATGAATATATCCTTCAATGAATTTAATAATAATAAATGTGATACATAATATCTAAAGATATATAGTTTCATAACTCCTTTCTTCTTGCTTGGTGTCTTTCCAAATAAAGGTATTTATTTCTGCCTACCATTGATATTTCTCTATGCAGCTGAAGACAGAAGATAACATAATGGAGCAGTGCTGTTTTATAATAATTTCATTTTCATTATCATTTTAAATGGCAATGTAACCAAATCTAAGCCTTACAGGAGTGAACAAATGCCAAAGGCTGAGCTGAGCCAGGTGTTTAAGATGTGTAAGTGTGATTGTTTGCAGTGGCCTGGTCTAGACCAAGATGCTAGGGCCGATTTTTTTTATGCCAGTCCGTCCCGGGCGATTAATAATACATTTTTAAAACTGAAGGGCGGACATGCCTGACTTAACGAAACATAAGTAAAGTTAAGCAATTAACAGTCACTGACACCTAGTCACAGTTTCAGACTATGAAGTGATTCTCTGGCCGCTTCGTTCTGTTGAACAACTCTGCTAACAAGCGACAACATGTAACTTCCAGGTCCTAATGCCTGCCTCCTACCTACAGCAGCTTAAACAACCAGTGTATGTATATTTAATTTTTAAAAATTGTAATTATTACTACAATTATAAGGGGGCTTCAGCTCCCCTAAAATAGACCTAATGACGTCCATGGTGCAAACTGAAGCTCAAAAGAAGCTGGGTGACAACAGGACAATGACCCTAAACATCAAAGTAACTACTACAAAATGGTCTCAGAGACACACAATCCTTCTTCTGCATTTTAACCCAAGCAGTGGGCAGTCACAGCCCAGGGAGCTAACACTGAGTGTCTTGCTCAAGGACACACCTGGTGTGGTGGATGGGCTTGGATTCAATCCTGCCACCTTCTGCATCCCAGGCTGATGCTTATCCCACTGAGCTACCAGGCCGCCTACTATTACTATTATCACTATTCACTATTCTTACCTAATACTGTTTCCGCCATTACTCTGTATGTTTAATGGGTGTGTTCCATCCATCCATTTTCTTAACCGCTTGTCCTCGTAAGGGTCACGGGGGGTGCTGGAGCCTATCCCAGCTGTCA
>JAUMHL010000018.1:18034861-18048792 GCA_032362345.1 Sandelia bainsii
TAACTGATCATTAGAAAACCATGTGCAATGATGGTAACACAACTGAAGACATGTATCTTTTCATGAAAAACATGGTACTTCCTGTGTGTGTCCAAACTTTGACTGGTAGTGTCTATTGTACAGATAATACCTCCTAAACAAAAATATAGGTCTTACTCTATTTAAATAGTTTCTTCAGTGGTATTTAGCAGTGAGTAGCCAGTGCAGTGATGTGGACATAAATGACAATGGCAATTAAAGAGAGAGGGGAGGAAGAAAGAAGGAAAAGTAGAGATGGAATGAGGGAGATCAGTACTTCTTAAACGTGATCCAGAGACCCTCCATTGGGATGATTGGAGAGCAGGATGACAGACATCAGAACAATTATTTCATACTGCCAAACCACTGTCTCCTCACACTCTAACTGTAGACAGCAGACAGTTTATGGTGGAGACAGAGGAAAGGGAGTTAGTGTGTAGCTGGCAGGATCCTCAACAGTAGGAAGCTTTTTAACTTGGGCAGCTGACATTCAATTTAGACGTCTGACTTTTTTTCTCCAGACTGTCAGCTTGGCCAGTAAACTTCATGGTTTGTATGCTCATTTTTCTGGAAGTTGAGTCATGACAATCGGACTTCTATCTTGTTAGGCTAAAACATTTCACTACTCATCTAAGTAGCTTCTTCAGTTTGAGGAAAGTAGGTAAGAGACCACAGATTTATCCTCCAGCTTGGTTTCTATTCACAACTGCCCTGAATTGGCTCGTTAAGTGAAACAATGGAAGGCAAGGGTGTGGGCAGATGTAAAAGTCACACCACTGACAACCCCTCCTTCCCACATAAAGTGGGTCGTTAAATGTGGCCAACCTGGTGGATGTGTGAATTGGGCCTGACTTTCCTGGGAATGGTTGAAAGGGCAGCATGATAAATTGAAGAGAGGTGGTGGTTGGTTTGTTTTTTATCCAGATAAACAAATGCATTTTCCACACTGTTAAACTCAATCAATGAAAACCCAAATTCTTCTTAAAAACTGAGAAATCAGATATGTTTATATATTCTGCCAATAAAAATGTGAAATTACATTATTTTTCCCAGCCTTCTTGTTCTGCAGGAAAAGACACATACTGTAGATATTAACACATTGTTATTTTTTAACCAGAGGAACATTATTCAACTGTTTTCAAGCCTGGTCAAAAGCTAAAACGTTTCTCAGGACTAATGTGATCCATAATTTTGTGCTACAATATATTTTAAATTATACACATAATTACAAGTGTTGGTTCAGTTTAGTAAAACTGTGTTGATTTGCAAAAAAAATGATATTTTTAATATAATAATTTAATTTTAATTTCTAATTTACCATAAGTCTCATTTTGACATAGAGCTTTATTTCACACAAAAAAGTCCAATGCAGAATTATTGGTGTGACTGATTATTTTACTATTATTTACTACTATTTACCGTTATGTTACTGTTTATTAGTGATTGGGTTAATATTGTGTTCTGACATACCGATGATTCAGGTCCATACAGATCTGGATCATTGGTTTCATCATATGTAAGGGACTGGAGTAATATACAACAGACTACACTGCTGCTAACATTGTTACTGTCTTGCTGTTACCACAGTAACTAATACACACAAACACACATGTCTACGCATGTTTTGCACACATGTCCATACCCCTCCTGTTCTCACTCCTCCCTGCACCCAAATACACACAAATTCACACACACACACACACAGACAGTGGTGTTGAATGACATGCTCTCCTGACCTTGGCGGTACTTGGAGCTTGTCCAACAGGGAGGCTGTTGGAAGCTTGAGCAGCAGGGTGAAGAACAGGCAGCACTGTCAATGCCAGCTCTGCTCTGCTCTGCTCTTCATTCTTCACCTCACATTCCTCCTCCACTAGAGGCACTCATCAAATTATTTTGACTCTACATTCACCCACACATGCAACAATGCCCCCACCCCCCTGCTTGTTACTGCTGCTGCCGCCTCTGTGTGACTTGCCATGACACCACTGTTCTGTTGATGCTGTCATTCTGACTCATGAAACAAACGCTCAGTTTATGAGACACTGCCAACCACGGCTATTTCACTAAATAACACACTTTACTTCCTGAGCACCAATTAAAATGCCTGTCATACACCGTGTCCTCTTTTGTGTTAATGGTGTCAAGATAAGAGGAGGATCTCATCATTTGCTCGATAATTAAAAAAAAGTGTGACACAGCAGCGTTCAATTATAAAGATGATTTTACTGTATCTTAACTGCCTGGTAATCAGGGACATGTTTTCTTTTAGAGTTGGACAACAACTTTTTGTCTTATTCAACTCCAAGGTGAAGCAAAATGCTTCAGTACTTTTTGATGTCATTGTATCAACTTTAGTACTTTAATTACAAATGCTCACAGCTCTGAACACTGTATTTCATTCATTTGGACGATGCTTCTATCCAAAACAAATTACATTTGGGTGGTCTTGCTTAAGGACTGTAGAAGCTGGGATAGAACCATAAACCTCTACATATATTTAACGACACACTCCAGCTACCTGCAACATTTGTACAAGGAGCTCTAGTGGGGCAGGAAACGCAAACAGTTGCATTTGTTGGAATTCAGCCGACAGTGTGGCAGATTGTCCAGTTTGTCAATTGGAAGACAAATACAAAGCAACACAGAAAGTTATAATCATAAATGTGTTGTGTATAGTTTCATAATTGATAGGAATGATCATATAAAGATCCAAGATGTTTTTTTTTAAGTTTCCTAAGTGACTTTCAGGTATCTTTATTCAGGTTTTAAAGACAGTGTTTATAAGCGAAAGGCTGGAGTATAGGAAATCTTAACATTACTACTAAAATGTCAACATTAATTTCAAGTACTTGCAATTGGTACATAATGAACTGAAACATGAAAACTTTTAGTCCTGCGGCAATTATCTAATTACACCAGAATACAAGCACAAATTTCCGAGTAATCAAGTGAGCTGCTTGTTGGTTTTAACTCAACATGAATATTGGATTTGACATCAGCAAAACACTGATGTCACTGGCTTGAAGCACATTGTAAAAGTATTTAATTTCTCCTTCCTTCTGTTTCCCAGTGTCGTAAAGTTTGGCGTGAACTTTTGCCAGGGACTGACTTTGCTCTCTCCTTCTTGTGCTTTGCCTTGTTGGTTTTTGTCAGTGTGTCAGAATAATGAGGGCAAGAGAAACACAGCATTTGGGCTGGAGCAGGGACAGTCAGCTCAGTGCCCACATGAATATTCAGTCCAGCATATGGTGTGGCGCATAAGGATCTGCATTTTCTTAAAGGCACTAATTAGGATGCTTGATTTTAAAAGACGTAGCTGTGGTCGCTGTCAAAGAACCTCTTGAGCTTAGTTAGTAGTTTTTCTTCACTTGAGAGGAACAGAGAGGGAAAGAGAGGGAGAATGTGAATCCCCTGTAATAAGACACTGAGGAGCTTTTATTTGGGAGGGAGAGAGAATGTCATGTTGCATCATGTGAGGGATCACTGAGCTTAATAAATAAAAAAAAATGTTTGAAGTCCAATTTGAATTTTTGTCAGGTTCATGTGTCACTGTAGAAACACTCTTAGTACCACCAATACTGTAATTGTGGCTACAACAACTGACACTGCTTTTTCCAAGGTAATTTTTTCTGGTAGACTAGAAAGCAAGTTGGGTTTAAATGACTACATATTGTACTGCTTCAGGTTAGGGGATGGTAATTATCATTGTTTAAATGATAGCCACTTGATTAGGATTTGGTAGTTATCATAAAAATAGTTAAAAGAAACCAACTTTGGCTGTTGTCCAATACTAGACAGCTTTGGCACTTGAATGTATATAAATATCATTTTGGGCAGTGGCTGAGAGGACCAAAATGACCCTCTTTTTTTTCTTGGGTGCTCAGTCTCCATATAGCATTACATTTGTGAGTCCTCAACCTCTCACACGCTGATACATGGGTCACAATTATAGAGTTTGTTGCTATTTGTATGGGAAACTGTCACGGTCCTCAGTCTGGCTCATGTATTTGTAGTGATGTGACTTGCCGTGCCGAGGCATCAGAGCGTGTGTCGAGTAATGGCAGATGGCAGCTTGCTTCAATGACGTATGTGATGACGTATGAAGCCTCGCTAGTGGGACGTACCACGTGAGTGGTTCAGAAAGTGGTTCGCGATTTGGTGTGCCATTCAAAATATATAGGACAGTGAAATGCAATAAAATGAATAAACATGTTTTCCCAAGTTACAAAAGCACATTCACCACCTCATAACCCAAGTTAACACAAGCACATTTACTCTCCTCACCCCCTTTTTTGATTTCCACTTTCCCTTGCAACCATTGTAATTTTAAAAATGTATGGTTTAAGTCTCAGAGAAATACACAAATGGTAATATTATGTAGATTTATTCAGTTCAGTTCAGAAAGTATACACAAACAACTAATGTCATAATAGCTTGACACACAAACGAAAATACTTAGTTCCTTATTATTCCATTGCCAAACTGTGGCAAGACAGCTTTAAGAGCATTATATATGGTTACATTACGAACACATCTTCCTGTCTTACAGTCTTTGACCAGCAGGGGGTTTGTGTGCACCATTTTGCGAACCAATTGGCGGGGAGGCTTCAAGGCTTCATGAAGCTTCATCTCACCATCACTATGTATTTGGTCAACTTCCTGCCATTTCTCTCCTTTCACTCTGCTCTCTTCAATCAGTGTTATCATCCTCACCTTTGCCAATCAGCCTCATCAGTTGCACCTGTCCCTCTCCCTTCTTAAGCAGGTTTACCTTAACCCAGAAGCAACTCTTCAATGTTATACCTCGTTCTGATTTCCTGTGACTGATCCTGCTTGCTTTGCCACTCGTCTGTCTCTCTGGATCTACAGAACTCCGACCTGATTATCTGCTCTGGACCTGACTCTGTCTCATTCGTCCCCATGAGTTTTTGTGTTACCTATTGTATGTACTCTGGATATAGGACTTTGATCCTGGACTAAGGATATCGGCTTTTGAATTCTGTCTGTCGGACTTGTTGATCTGTGGCTTTGACTTCATGGTTCTGACCCTTATTCATCTCTGACCTGCCTCCTGTCTAGCCCTGTTTCAGTATCCTCAGTCTCCTCTGACTACATTCATCTGTCCAATATCCTGTTTAGTTTCTGCTTCTGTTATCTCCACAGTTATATTCCCTCTCTGCTCATCATCGGCTTCCTGAACTACATTCCCCAACAGCCTCTGCTCTCCAGAAACCCGCCCAGTTTCCCCCCTGTCTAAACTACATCCTCTGCTCTGTCCCTGGACTTTCTGTTTCCTGTTCTCTTCGGTCTGTAATATTCACCTGCTCCAGTTCTTGTTCAAACCTCCCCTGCAGTTCAGACTTTGTTTTAATATACATTTTACTTAAATCTAAACCTTACTGGCAATCTTGAGTCCTTATTTAAAACCCATCACAGAAATAGTATTTACCTGGAATGTTGACTTTCATGATTCTCATTGTAGTGTGTTGTTGAAAAGACTCAAAAATCACTGACAATGCAACAAAGAAATCAATCATACAAAAGAAACTTTACTTTATTGTAGTATGCCGGTGAAAATGTGGACTAAATAGAAGTTAATGTTAAGCAACTCTAAACGACACTGGTAGTCGCACAAATAAAACATGTACTCAGATCATGGATGGTAAATTCTTGAACACATCGTGACTCTGAGGTCGCTTCTTCAGCTGGAGCCAACCTGTCACGTCCAGCACTTAAGATGAGTTAAAGTTTTGTCCTGCTGTAAATATCTGGCAACCCACAAAGTAGTTATTTGATGGTTTGAGGCCATCTCCGTCCTGCTGATGTATGGGTAATACTATGTCATCTTTCATCACACTCACTGCTGGTGAAGACAGTAAAGACAACTGAATTGTGCAACTCTTCCAAGAATACAAGTTACTACTGGGCCAACATTTTTCCTCTTCGGTTTACATAAAACAGTTTAGTGAATACATTGTGGACATTGAATGCCTGTTTTCAGTCTTGGCATTTGATATGGCATCATTTTTTAAAACCACTATACTACATTTTCAGTAAGAAGATTATGTTAAACTCACTCAAAAGTGTTTGCTATGACTTTATCTACAGGCAGTGTATTACCATGTAAAGTTATGGCTTTTAACAGCTGGTTTCTACCTCATACATTTAATATTGTCAGGTTTTTTCAAAACATCTGGATCAAATAAGTGGACGAACATTCAGGACTGACTTTGAAAGGTTTGTTTAAAGAAAAGCAATGATTGTTTCAAGGGTCAGGAAGTGACGTGGTCACAGGAACAAGAACAGATGAAGGAACCAAAGATTCACAGGTGAGTACAAAATAACTGAATAGGCTGCACAAGGTGGCGGACGAGACTAGAGACCAAGATGGCGGTGCTACTACTACTTGGAATCTGTCACACAGTAGGCAACTGCAACACAGAAACGGAGAGGTGAATATATGACAAAATCCGGGTAATAATAGGTAAGGACTTTCTGGTGGGACTTACAGAATACTTGAAGAGCTTAATGGCATCTGAGAGGTGGAGGGAACCAAGGTGGATGAGGGAGAACCAAAGATTTACACATGAGTACAAAATGACTGGATAGGCTGCACGAGATGGCAGACAAGTCTGGAGACCAAGATGGTGGCACCCAGGATAGTTGGCATCTGCCACGCGGAGAGCAACTGCAACACAGACACTTGGGAGAAACAAACTTGAGTGCAGATTGAAACTGAATAATCATTTGAGGTATCTCCTCCCCCAGGTAGCTGTGACAATCCTGATTTTCCTCCTTACACACAGAGTTCCACAGAATAAAAATTTAATACAAACAAATCCTCGTCTTGCTTCATTTCCTTCCAAAATAAAGTTCCTCAGTGCACAGATCTCTTAATTCCTCCACTTAATTCCTTCCAGACCTCCACAGAAATAAAGATTAATTTTAACAAATCCTAACTGCTCAATGAATTAGATTCAAGATTCAAACTTAATTAATCTCAGCGGGAAATTGTTTAAGTCCATTAAGAAACTCCATGAAATCAACTTAAGGTTCAGATATGCTTATCCACAATAAAAAAATCACTTCCATCCAGACAAGAGGTTTCCATGTATGAAGAGAGAGAACAGGGGACTGATAAGAACCGATGGTCGAGGTCGGAGTCGAGGTCCAGGATAGACAAGGTCCAGATCCAGGTACACAGGCAGGTAAACAAGATCATGCTCAGCCAAACAGAGGTTTTCAGCAGATATCAGGCAAAAACAAGCTGAATATCAGAGACAAGCAAACACAGACAGAGTTTGGCTGGAGTTGGCTACCACCAACAGTAGGCAACAGTCTTTAGTTTTTGTCATTTCGTTGTCTTGTAATTATCAAACACGTACCAAAACTTATTTTCATTGTATGATGCATATGATGGTGAAAAAAAACTATCAGGGCTAAAAGAAATATCCGTGATGATTTTACATCCTAATGTTAGACACTTACCAGGAAACTGAGAATTTGCATGGAGATGCCAAGCTTTAGCATGAAACACAAGCTCAGTAGTTAACCAGAGCAAGTTGACAGTGCTAACTAGTAGAAATGAATCATTATGCAGAAGTAAATTTCGCTGTAGACATTTTATTTTTCTTTGAGTCTGTTGTAGACAGCAGTGCATATTTCACAGTGTAAGTGGAAGCTTAAAGTGTCCTCAGAGGCAAACACAACTAAGTGTGTCTGTAGTGACAGGAATGTAATATGTTTGGCCTAGCTGTCAATTGCAGCTATTGTATATTGTAACAGCCCAAAAAATCTGGGACTGAAGAATAGTCAGTTATTTTCGTGACAATATAAGCATCAATTAAGTTTACTTCAGTTTGAGTTACTGAAATAAAACATCTCTTAATGTGCTCTCACTTTCTCTCATGGGGTCTTAATGAATATACATAAATGTTCTGGGATTCAGAAAACAAATCACCAGTAATTTAAAACTATTTACCAAATGGGGATGTAGCATTTTTTTTCCTCCTCCATTTTTCTCTTCTCCTATTCCTATGGGTAAAAGTAAGCCAGTATGGCCTGGTACTGCGTATCACTAAAAGATTCAGCGGTGGTACGTAGTTCCGGAAAGAGGGGGGAGAAACCAACCACAGTGGCACTGTCAGCAAGAGAACACATCTGCTTACATTATGTCATTTTAATTAATACATTGTCTCCATAGTCATTTCTTCTAAGTCGTTTTGAACAGCCTCTGAACCGTCCATGTTGTGTTTTGATCTTTCATAACTTCTACTGTACTTAATCAGAGCACAATCTTCCACCAACACACTGCACCAGTGCTGTTGGGTTTTGGCAGGCAGACGTTTAGTGCAAAATCTCCCAATTAAAATGTGTTACAGAATAAGTTGTGATGGTTCGTGATATTCTGTTTTATTCCAACAACACAGATAGCGGCTCAGACAAGCTGTGTGTGAGGTGTTAATCAGGGATTCTCTGTAAATGGTAGGCCTGCGCACCTGCATGCACATCTTTCTTTACTTCTTAAACACAGTGCATGTGAAAGGGGGCTTTTGATTTATTGTTCTGGTATGTCCAATGTTCTGAAAATTCAAAGACGGAGACTTGTAAACTGCACAGCAGAAAAAAATTGTGGTAATTACTAAAACAAAACAAGATGTTCAACAAGAATGTTGAAAAGTTTGCCAAAATGTTTTATTAATCTGTAGCACTTACACCCTTATTTCACACTTTACAAGAGACAATTTTAGACATTTTGATCTTACTTATAATCATATGTTCTCATTTATCTCTGTGACAATAAGTTGAAAGGCAGTGTTGGCAGTTGTTAACTGTTCAGGTGTTGATTATGGACATTTTTATGCACTGTGGAAAGCTACCATTCTCAACAAGAAAAAACGTACCATACACAGTGTTCAAAGGCTCCTTTTCAGAAAACAGCAAGTGAGTGTTACTCAGGACATAGATTTTTAGAGAATGTAACTGTATTGTAATTAGGTGAAGAGCTTTTAGAAAAACTAATCCTAATGTCAGTCTCAAAAATGTGTGTTTGTCATCAAGCTCTTGGTATATTGTAAATCACTGTGTAGACACAGTCACTGGTGGAGCAGCAATGCCAACAGCAGCTATGCTGGAACAAAATTGATTTAAACAATGATGAGAATCTAATACATATCGTAAAAAAAACCTTATAGTCCTGTAAACCAAGGTATGACTGTCCTGCTTACAGGAATGAGGGGCCCACTGAGAAACACTAAACCATTTAATTGAAGATTTGATTTAGGCTAATGATCAACACATCTGTATGTTGGCAAAATAGATTCACTTACAATCAGCACGTTTAGATTCAAAGCAAAGAGCCTCTCATTTGGAAAGCCTTCACTGTGGTTATGTAATATGAGTGCTGCTCATACAACAGGCTTCTCTGCAAGTTGATACTAATATCTGTGCCTTGGGCAGAATCCAGTACTGTATGACTAGTCCTGCATGTAGAGCCTGGAGAACGATGAAGTGACTTCTCAGACTTACTGATATTGAACTTTCTCTGCTCTGTAGAGCAGAGGGACACTGTGTGAGACAAACTGACTGTTTTACTGTGATAGATGCTACACAAGATGGCAACTGTTTTCTCACAGCAAGAAGGACCCAGGTTCGGCACCTGGCTCGGTGCCTTTCTGTGTCGAGTTTGCATGCTCTCCCCGTGTCTCCGTGTGTTCTCTCCTGGTACTCCTGGTCCTCCCACCATCCAAAGACATGCAGTTAGGGTAATTTGTGACTCTAAATTGCCCATAGGTGTGAATGTGAATGTTTGTCTGTCTCTATATGTCCTGTGATAGACTGGTGACCTGTCCAGGGTGTACGCCACCTCTCGCCCAATTACAGCTGGGATAAGCTCCAGCACTCCCACGACCCCTGAGAGGACAAGCAGTCAGGAAAATGGATGAATGGATATAAGACTAAAACCAATATCAGGTGCCAAAATTAACACTGCTTCATCATTGTGTGTGTGTACTTTTGAAATTACAGTACATTTACAACACACTAAAGTGTGTTACTTCAACCATTACTGGGTTTTTTAACAAATTATTTCAACCATAGCTCAATAATTCAAACATTCCTTTGCTTGAATGAATTTCTTTATTTCTGAAGGCATCTTGAATCCAACACTATGTATCTCCTCTTATAGGCAATAAATTCATACCTAATAGCTTTTTCAGGACAAAGAAGTGCTTGGCAAATGCCCAAACTGACAGCAATTTTTGAAGATATTTTTATTCTTACAGGATCTAAAAGCTTTGTGTGGAGAGAAGGTCTGTCTTAGAACTGTAATACTATACAGGACATATAAAATAGACTTGAAACCCACATGGAAAGACACTTGTAAATACTTATTTTACCATGTGGATTTATGTATTTCAAGATACACTATAAATTATTTCCCAACTCACAGCTGCAAAGCCACGAGCTGCACTTGAGCTGCAATTCTCATCTGCTCACAAGACTTTATAAGGTAGTGTTATCCTGAAAATGAAATGTTTTGACCTAAAAGAGCTTCACAGAAATCTGTTTATCAGTGGAGTGCCACACTGACAGTGTTTACTGAAAACCACAGGGGAACTGAACAGCTTATGGAAGACAAACCCCCCAGAAGTCTGCTAACACACAGTCAGTTTAACTGCAAAGGAAACCAGGATAGAAGATGTTCTGAATATTTCCAGGCCCCCTTTTCTTCTTTCTTTACAGTCCCATTTAATTGTATGTCTTTTATTCATTTGCCAAACTCTGTATCAGATTATCTTTCCCCTCCTCTTCTGTCTTTATATATGCTTCTCTCCTTTTTCATCTTCCCAGAGGCAGGACTGAGGCTCTACTTAGAGCTGGGTCATGTTGGTGTTGTTGACAGAATATGGATGTGTCCTCCCAGAGGGATGCATGAGTGTCAGGCTGGGACAGAGACTAAAGAGGACACACACACACACACACACACACACACACACACACACACCTGTTCCATATGCTCATCACTATTCATCACTAGTCATCTGCATGTCCTTATAACCGGACAAGAAGTGGAGTGACACCAGAGGAGGCAAAGAAAGAAAGATGAGGTGATCATAGAGGACAGTAGAAAGTGAAAAGTAAGGATAAAAAAAAGTCTGTTGTTTAAGTATTAAAACCACAGGGATTTTAAAGGTTTCTTTCATCATTACTATATCTGTGATTGTTAACATGTTAACACAGGACTGGAGTGGGTAGAGGTTGCTTCCCATGTTTACTGAAACATATGTATCTTACTAAATAATGTCACACTATTTATTTAAGAGTAAAAAACACACTTTTTTTGATTGACATTCACACTGCTGCATTGGTAGTAGCCTACTACTGTACTGTAGTAATTGCGTACCTTTATTATTTGAACAGTAGACATATTCCTGTGCAAATAAAGTCGAAGGCATACAAAGCTGATCCAGCTGTGCCATTGTAATCAGAAACTGATGTTGCTTTAGATGAGGGATCTGAGGAAAGGATGTCTCATTTCCAAAAAACCCTTCTCCTTGTTTCCTCTCTCCGCGTGTCATTTTCTTGCATTTTTTTCAAACATCTTACATGGGAGGGACGATGCAAGCGCAAGGACAGAGTACAGAGAAGACTATTTAAGGTAATGGGATGTGCCCTTAGAAAGTAAGTGACAACATCTCTATTGACTCTTTAAGCACATTTTTTTTCAGTAATGGCAGAACATGGAGATTAATATGAATATTATAGAAATGCATTATAATAGATATGAATAATATGTTAAACAATATTTCATTGATTTACAATATCAGGTTGTAAAGTCATCAAAAGTATTTTTCTGCTGCAAAAATCTACTGTTCTCAGTGGAAAACAATACATCCAAATCACCCACTTGGAACTTTTCAAAGCTGCATGAGTCACATGGCTCTCTATTATTTTTGACCCCTTGCTGTCACATTTCTTCTTTCTCTAGGGCTCTGGTAAGACAGAGTTAAAGATTGTGTATGTTGCAACTCTTAATATTGCAATAATATGCAGTAATACTTCATAGTGTTCAGTTGTCGCTATTATTATTTGAAATTAGTTAATTCTAGGATGTAAACTGTAATTTTAAAATAGAAGGAAATGAATTGGAAATTTTATTTTTGGTATTTGTTTGTTGCCAACAAAGATCACACCAAGAGCAGGGTGTGTAAGAGGGCGGCCACAAGGAACTCCAGGGTAATATCTAGGAAAGACATCTGCTTTTCTCTTGAGAAAGCTCTCCTTTAGTCGACATGTTTGATTGGCTCTTAGGTTTGGAAGAATTATTTTATTAATCAAATTATTCTGATTCGCTCTAATGGCGAGTCTACGACCTAATCCGGGAGATAGTAGGCTGTAAAATAGGCTACATGCTGCTGCTGTCCTTCGTTTATACTCTATGAGGAGAAAACGATGGTTGGCTTTCATAGGGCAAACATCTGCTCTGTTTGTAGTCTTTTGTCTTCAGCATACAATGTGACTATGTCACTTCTGTTTTCCACGATTTTTTTTTTTTTTTTTTACACATGCGCAGATGTAAAAAACAGAAATAAATCAGATTAAAGTGTATACTTGCCCGAAGACATCGGAGTATTGGGAAGAAATCCAGTTGTCATAATCAGATAACTGCTGTTATCCAATAAAGCCGATCAGATAATGCTGTTTACATGATCATCTCCAGAAATCGGATAATGATTGGATTTTTTGTGTGCGTGTAAACGGGCCCACTGACTCAGCTAACCCAGAATGAACAGAAAAAAAAAATACCTGAGTTCTGTTCTCAGGCACTTGGTACTTTTAACATTTCAGCTAAAAAATAAGAAACTTCGAAGAACCACATGGTACAGGCAGAAAATGGAAGAAAACTACTTCATTCAGCAGCCCAATTTTGTGTGTTTGAGTTAAAACAGGGACAACTGTGGATTAAGCTTTGCAGAGAAAAATGTGTTTTCTTAGTGAGAAACATCCAAGAAAGACATTATGGGCGTATAAGTGGGTTTTTGATACAGTGACACACACAAAATAATGAAATATTATATATATTAACCCACCATTCCCTCCCTCTAATGCCTCTTTTACTTTAACTCACCTTCGATGTGTCCGCTTTTCTCACTGACACTTTCATTCCTCTCTCATCTGTTTTCATTTGTTCCAAAGTGAGCCTGTGCATATGTGGGTATACATGTACTGTAAACTTAAGACTTGTAATCCAAACACAACACATCTGAAACATATTAAAGGTTAATAATACAGCTAAGCCACACAAACGTGGCACAGTGATGGAAATATGGATATTACATCCTTTTTGTCTTTTGAGAAATAGTTAAGTAGACTACTTATTGCACTCTTTGCGTAATTGGCTCCATATACAGGGGCAATACATGTAGCAGGGAATATCTTTTACACATTTTTTACCACCTTTTCTCCCTACCTGTAGTACATCATTGCCTCGGATGATGGAAGCTAATGAAGTGTTGCAGTGCTGCGATCATGGAGATACAGCTAAGAAGCTGTGGGAGTTATGGTGAAGAGAAAAAGCAGGTGAACAAGAGGAAAATAAGTAAAGTATAACAGCAAATGAGGGAGTTGGAAAGTTTGACAGAGGTTCTTCTCCCTCCCGTAGCTGTACACAAGGCATCAAATCCTGAATTGAAGAAAAGTGTCAAGTCTATATAACTCAACTCTAAGTTGAGTCTTATGTTCAGCATCTTTGTAGAGTTCCTGTGTTGCATGCATAGACTGGAAGACATTGATGGACTGACAGACTGCATCACAGATTACATCAATTTCTGTGTCGACACCCATGTACCCACAAAAACAATTCACTGCTTCCCCAACAACAAGCCCTGGGTCACCAAGGATATCAAATCTAT
>JAUMHL010000018.1:18048892-18086572 GCA_032362345.1 Sandelia bainsii
GAGAGCTGCTGTAACATGCCAAAATAATTTCCCTCTGGGATTAATAAAGTGTTTTGAATCTTGAATCTTGAATCTTGCATGCATGCAATTGATATCATTTATTTAACTCAATGAGCAGGAGAATGTAGGGGTTATGAAAAATAAACTCTTGGATGAGGACACTGACACAACTTTGTATTTGTAAAATAACAAAAATTAAATACTTCTTACAAGCATCAATTAGACCTAAGAGCAAGTTGATTTGTATGTAGTTGGAAAGGGTTACAGAGTAATCTTAAAGAGCAGTTAGACATGTTTCTATAAATGGAGATGCCACACCAGCTGATTTTGCTGATTACAGTGCAATCAGTGAGAAAGCAGGTGCCCAGCCAAGATTTTTCCAAAGGCCACAATGCACAATGTTCAATGAGGTGAAAAAGAACCATAGCGTAACAGCTAAATACTTGAAGGATTCATTGGAGCTGGTTAATATCTCTATTCATGAGTCAGCCATACGTAAAACAATGAACAAGGATCATATCCATGCAGGAGACCATGGAGGAAGCTCTTCAAACAAAACATTGCAGCATGCCTGAAGTTTGTCAAAGACCACACTGACACCCCATGTTTTGTAGACAAAGTAAACAAAGATAGGATTGTTTGCGAAGGACACACAACACTATGTATGGCATAAAAAGATGAAAGAGGAAGAAGAAACATGAAAACATCATCTCAACAGTAAAGTACAGTGGAGGGAGCATCATGATTTGGGGCTGAGTTGCTACCTTTGGACCTTGATCACTTGCCTTTGTGCAGAGGAAAATAAATTCCTACGGTTATCAAGGTATCCTACAGGATATTGTCAGGGTGGCTGTCTGCAAGCTGAAGCTCAGAAGAAGCTGGGTAATCCAGAAGCACAATGACTCTAAACATCAAAGTAAATCTACTACAGAATGTCTTCAGAGACACTAAATCCACCTTATGGAGTGGTCCAGTCAGAGCCCAGAAATCAGCCTAAAAGAGATGTTGTGGAATAGCTAAAGCAGTTCTAAGAGGAAGAATGGTCCAAAATTCCACATTGTGCATGTCTACTTTTTGTACCATCACTCTGTATGTTTAATGAGTGTGTTCAATAAAGACAAGATCTTGAATGTTTGTGTTTTTTCAACTAAGAAATATTGTGTTTGTTGATATTGGTGACTTTGGTGAAAATCAGATCACATTTCACGACTACCTTATTCATAAAATCAGGAAAAACAGTGCCATAACTTTTACCTGTGACTCTTTTTATAAATCCTAAATATTTATTTAAAGAAATAATGACACATGTTTTAATGAGCTAAGTATGCTAAACCACTGGCTTAGTCACATAAAGTTAATTTACCAAATAGTTATTACAGAAGACTGGATTTTATTTTCAGATATTAGTAACATACTGAATACTAAATCAGCTGTTAAGCAGTGATTATAGACTAAATCCCCAAATGAGAGATTAGCAAAATGTAGCTGGAGAGGGTTTTTTTACATCTGAATAAAGATCAGTGGCTGCTGCTCTGGCTTCTGTATTTGGTTCATTTGATTAGTGAGAGAGAGATTGTGAGCAGCTTGCAGCCCAATCAAACACTGATCAATTCACTGCAGATGTGGGAAGCTGTGTGTGGCCTTTTAGGAGAGCAGCAGCACATGTATTTAGCCACTGAAAACATCAGGCCCACCTCCTTTCCCCTTAAGTTATTAGGACAGTTTGATGCATTTAGGAGACTGGAATGCATCAGCACATTTTATTAAACGTGTCCTGCGTGTATTGTTCCTCAGCTGCACATCCTCATTCTCCAATCCCACTTCTCTGTGTTTCCCACCATCACCATTAGCAATATCTCCACTGTTTCTTTCCTCAATCTATCTGTCTGCACGCAGCAGCCTTTCTAAGCTTAAATCAATATGATATGGAGTGCAGCTGCTTGTCTCTCTGCTGTAGTCTATCACGATTGTCTCACACACACAGAAAGAAAAAGACAGTCATTATTATGTTTGATTTAGCCTCACAATTTTTGCACAGGATTTCTCCTCTCAATATTGCATATTTTGAATAAAAACTTCATCTTAAGAAAATAAATGGAAATGGAAATCTTTCTTTTCTTCATATAAATTGTGAACAGAAACAATAAACCTAAGCAACACCCAGGTAGGAACCCTGGGAACTGGAGCAGCAGGGGCGGATCTACAGGGGGGCAAGGGGGAGTATACACAAAAAGTGTATTTGTGGATATTTTGTTGACTCTATTTACATATAGGGGATTTTCACATACTTCACTGAGGAGGTCCAGCCTTGCCACCCTGCCTAGACCTCTTGCCACTCCTTTGCCCCCCCCATGTAAAATTTTCTAGATCCGACCACTGTAGAGCAGTTACATGCAGATTTCTTTATGGAGAAAAGAAATCTTTACTGGGCTTCCCCCAAAGACCAGATGCAATCTGCAAGATAAGTTGAGATCTCTGTGTCTGCATTGCTGTTGTACTTTACCTATGTTTTCCAGGGTTCCTTTGTTGTTGCTGTGGTACAAACCTTGGAACCTGTAGCATTAATAACATTAATTGAATTGTTTGAGAGGAATAAACTGGGACTTTATGTTCCTTATGTACTGCTCATCATAAGAGATGTCTAGCAATAATTTGTGACCTCCATTTTTCTTGTTGTAAAAACATCTTTTCAAGTTGTGTTATTGTTTTGAGTACTTCTTACACTCAAGGTGAAGCTCTCAAACGCACACATCCAACCACTGGATGTACTGTACACCTATATATTCAGGCCTTCAACATCATTGTGACAAGCTACCAAAACCACAGAGTAGATTTAGACCTTAAAGACAATCCTGAAAGGATCTTTAGAAATGTGTTTGTCTTTCTATGTAATTATGATGCTCATGCTCAAACTGAACCTTTGCATGTGATTTTTGTTCACTAACACATTGTTCTGTTATCACAGTTTGGGTAATATAACTGTCTTTTACTCTCAGTGCTTTTATATCCCAAAAAGAGGAAAGAAAAACCAGTGCAAACATTTTTTTGTTCTTAGTTTAATTTAAACTTTTACACATCTGCTTGTTCAGCTGCTGCTCTTCACTGTAGTAGTATTGCCCTTGCTACTGGCCACACTGTCAAAACCTCATGGCACATCTCTGTGACTGCATATACATTTTTCTAGATCCACCATTGGTTCTGAGTATAGATACGTTTTACTGGTGTCAGTAACTGTTGATTTATTGGACTGAAAGTTGGCACAAATGCTGCAGTAGTATTTGTTGATCTCCAGAACATTGGTCCCAGTTTCCAACATTAGTTACAGTGAAGAACACACAGGTTACTCTCATCACTTAGTTAAGGTAGGATATGGGATAAAGGATATAATGGGATAAAACATGGCCGCTATGGATCAGCATTTCTTAACAAAGTAATTGTTTTGTTTTTTTGTTTTTTTTCAAGGTGGAGAACACTTCCAATGTCCAGCTTTACTCTCACCCTGCTGTAATGCAAATTCTGACTACGGAAGTTCCCTACAGTCTGTAGAGACACAGAAAGGGTAAGGAAGTTGGACTATATTTTAAGTATGGTCAAATGCAGTGTTGGTGTTGGTCTTTTAATGGAATATGTTGACATTAACAAAAATGATACCAGACTTAAGGTATAAATTTTTTCCTCTATTTCTCAGTGTTAATGTCAGATGATTGATTGAGCTAGAGCACAACACAATGCAACATTCATATAAAACACTAAACTTTGCACAACAGAAAGATGTTACTGAATACAGTTCATGTCCAAGCAAAATGTTCCTTTCAAAGATAATAAAACATTTAATACATTTAGGAAAAGAACAGACAAACGTATATGATTACTGTCTGCATCTTTGGCAGCAGGTAAATCACAAAAGTCATTCTGAACTCTTTACTTTCTATCTGTGCGTCTGTTTCCCAGCTGGCTTTCCAGATGAGAAACAAACAGACAAATCCCATTGACCGGTCCTTCTGTGTGTGTTATTAGTAGATCATAAAAAGCGGTGTGTTTTCATTGCCTTCCCAGCCTCTTTATTCCCTTTATTTTACAAGCTGCAGGATCTGATTCAGGAGCAGGGCTGGTTCGTGCCAAAACCAGCAAAGGTGAAATTTCTCTCCGAGTGGAATGCACAGTTTCCAAATAAAATCCAAACATTAGGCTGTTTACTGTGTAGTAGAACTGAGAATGAAGGTAGTGGACTCACACAGAGTTCACACCCAGCAACTTCTGGGCAGCTTATTTAGTCATTTCAGAGTTTAGTTTATTTTGTCTGAGCAGGTGTGATAACAGTTTAAAGAGCAGATTAGAAATGTACACACCAATAATACAGCCGTCCTTACTAACTAACACTAGTACTGGCTGAGGCTGGACGTGTATGATCTTAGTCTTTGCTTGTACTGGCTGGTGATCCAGAATCTTCTCTACTGACAAAGCTAAGCACAGCATCTGTAAATTATCAAAATATCATTACTAATTTTATCAGCTGCATCTGGCTCATTCAATTTGGACCTGCCAGATTTCCTTTTATCTATTTTCAAAACTAAAATACTTTTTATACTATGGCATGAACACATTTTTCTGAGCTGCAGTCCACTGCCGTCCATTGACATCTATAAAATGCAATTTAAATAATGTATTTTGCTCTCACATTGATTTGGCCCAGAATCACAGGACACAGCCCTGACAAGCAAGCAAAACACAGACAGACCAAGCTACGTTAACAAGACAAAAAGACTAGACTGCATCCTAGGACATCAATATAACATTACTGTTGTTGATCTCAAACTTGGAGGGGAGAGAACACAACTTTACCTGATTGTTCTCTCATGTTTTTTTTCTTTCTTCTTGTGCCCAGAGGGATGGTTCTGCTTCATCCTCTCATCACAACTGGCAACACTGACATGAGGTTTCACACAAAGGAAAGACAGAGCACTGTGAAATTTGCAGGGCCCTACGCAACTTGTGATCTGGCCCTGACAGCAACAGAACCGAGAGGGTAATAGCAGCTGCAGTGGGTTACAACATTGTGACTCCATCTCGCTCCTAATTCCATAGACAGTCCCAACAGCGTTTTTGAAACGTGCGGTTAGAACAAGTAGGTGGGTGTTGACAATTGTTTCTTCAGTGCTTTAATGCAATGACAAGACCCTTAGTGATAGCCTGCACTCAGGCTACCCACAGAATCTTGGGTAATAATAAATAACCAAAGTTCTTGCTCTTTTCCCTAAAATATTTAGCTCACAAAGTAAAAGGTGATCAAAACATTACCTGTTAGATCATGTAACTGTTTACAAGTCCTGGTTGGCTTGTAATTGAAGTGTGTGAACCTACATGGAGCAAGTACAAAATTCCGTAAATTTTTCCATTCTAGTTTGTACCAAAGAAAAGCCAACCCTTTACTTTTTTTCCCAACTCTGTCCCTTGGTTAGTTTTCTTTCCATCTCCCAGCCTGTCCCAGCCAGCCAGCCTAAATTCTCTTAAACTGCTCTGCAACTGATCTTTGTCACTCTTATTTCTCTCTCCTTCTGCCCCCACAAACACTCTCTACTCGAGGAGCTCTAGCTTTAAACATAGTTGATGGAATTACAGTAAAAATATTGATCTGCAGCTGGCTGAAACACTGAGCAGATCCCTAGCGTGGCTGCTAGCTTTACTCAGGTTTCAAGATTTGTTTTTGTTCCTGGAGAGTGTCAGAAAAAGTGAAAGACCATCTGAAACAAAACTACAATAACATAATTACAAAGCATGGAAATAAAGATGGAGAAGATTATTGGTTAGCAGAATATCTTACAAATGATCCCAGTAAAGAATTGTGGGAATACTAGACCATGAGCCAAGAAACAAGTTTTTGGTTTGTATAGTCCTACACTAACCCTACACAACATTTATTTATATTAAAAAACGTTCTACTTTATTTGATGTTCTGGTATTGGTTTATGCCTACATAAGCTAGCAGACAGTAGAGACATGGCAGGAAATAAAGGGTGAGAGAGACATGGAATGACATACAATATTACAATGGCATAAGGCCACTATAGCACCCTACTTATGACATTTTATAGAGCACTACATTGTGTTTTATTACTCTGAAATGTTGAGTTTCCTTTCATATTGAGCTTCTCATTTTACTCCAATCCATTGGATTGGTTAGGTCACTGCCAGTCTAGTGTTGGGTTCACATCTGAAAAAGTCTGGCTTTGCTTCCACCAAACTACATTGCAGTTTGGTGGAACAGCTCAAGTTAAACCAAAAAGCTTTACCTTTTGCTAAACATGGCAGCCATTCCTCCATCAAGTTAAGGAATGTACTTTACAATAGCATCATCCTCCTCTGATCGTGTTTGTCCTTTGTTTGCCTCCAAAGTTCAGTGAACTTGATCAGTTCTCTCATCTTAAGTGTAGATTATCCTGTCTTCGTCCTCCTAGCCATGGGAGTACAGCTATGTTCCAAAATTTTTGACCACACATACTTTATGTGCCCACCGCATGTCCACATACTCAACCCACAGTATTTTATCAACAGAACTGTGTCAGTTTTGGGGATATCTGGGATGTAAGGGATTAGAGAGTACCAGAGTGGAACCACAATGAATGATACTGTTGCTGCGCAATGTGTGTGTCTGCATGTGTATATGTGGTCTTTAAAATAGGCTAGTGTAGGAAGAGAGAAAGATGATTGAGTCATGGCTTCAAAGTGTTTTTTCAGCATTTTAGCAGAGCTCTGATTATTGTTTTTATGAACTTGCTTTTACAATTTTGTAACCTCTATGAAAATAACACACACATAGAGGCACTATATATTCTACAGTTTTTTTGTCTGAATATTCTCTGAATCACAACCCAAAGTTGTTTAAAACCCTTTATACCATAATGAATGTGGTCTGCTTTAGCTGCTCCAACTGTTTTCACCTATTTTTGAGGCAAGCTTAACTACAAACAGAACTCTTTCAGAGTTGTACAAAGCTAACTAGATGCCCAATTTTCTCCTCTGTCAGGCTGGGATGATGGAATTGATTGAACAAACTTGTTCAGTTGCTCTTCCACAGATGTTATCTAATCATCCACCCATCTCTAAGATGATGAGTCTGGGCACTGCAAATTCACTTTCCCTTCTTACTGTATTCATCTAATTGCACTCTTCCTGCAACTTGCTGTCTGTGTTACTGCTGTTTACATCATTACATTAGAGATAGAGACTGTAGTTTGCAAGTTAAACATCAAAAAACTATTTGGCTTTTTGTTTGTTTGGTTGAATTTTTCCCCTTTTTAATAAAATGTTGATAGCTACAATGGGATTTTGTCCAGAAGCTCAGTTGGTAGAGCAAAACAAACCCCAGGGTCGGTGGTTCAATTCTAGGATCCTCCTAGCTACCTGTTGAGGTGTCCTTGGACAAGATAGCAGAACCCTGTTGTAGCGCTGACATGTACTGTCTGGCAGCTGTCAATTTCTCCAAGGGGATCAATAGAGTATGTCATTATTTGGGGTGACAGTGGGTTAGTTGGTACAGCAGTCGCCTTTGAACCCCAGGGGTTGGTAATTCGACTCACAGTTAGTTGAACTTACTCTGTTGCTCTGACACCACATACTCAGAACAACTGATCAGAGTTGTCCAGCAGAGAATGGTCTGCACTTGTCTACCTTACTGTTACTCAAAACACTTTACAACGTAGATTCTCATTCATCTATTCACTCACACTAATACACCAGCGAAGGCAGGGCTGCCATGCTCTCGGTGCTTGACCCCCCGAGAGCAGCTTGGGATTTAGTGTCTTGCTCAAGGACACTTTGACATGTGGAGCTGGGAGCAACTGGGGATTAAACCACTGACCCCCTGGTTGGTAGGCAAATGCTTACTTTGCAAGCCACAACTGCCTATAAGAGAAAGCTTTAATGGATCTGTAAACACGCTGGGTATTATTACACCTAGCAATGACTGTAGAAATATGAGTAACATTCCCTGAGGCACACACAGGGCAGTAACCAATGAACTGATTCTATTTTTGAACCGTGTTAAGAGTACAGAGGCTGGTTAGACTCATGTTAACACATACATGTCATAAATTCCTTTCTAGAACTACAGCAATTTGGCTGGGCCAATTTGTTATTATTGTTTTTGCATGCATGTTGCACTTCTTGGTCAGGATGAGCTGCTTGAAGTTACTAGGAGTCATCACACAACTCTCTGCACTATAAAGATTGAAAATCTTGGCAGGGCATAGGAGCATTGGATTGGAGAACAGACAGTTTTTAAATCATTGCTGACAAGGAGGTAATCATTTTTACAAGAGAGTTGTTCTTCAAAGGCCCTCTTTCATTCTTAGTTATGTGTCGATTTGGGAGTTCATGATGTCATGCTGGTGTTGGCTTTCATGCCGCTCTTTTTGAATCCCTATAGTTCCATTTTTAAAGCAAGGGAACAAGCAAAGTAAACCATTGTCTTACGCTCCTACACTTTTATTTACTGGATGTTCAACCACTTGGAGCAAGACGATATTTCCTGGAGTTTAAAGACGTGTATGTGTGCCTGTAAGTGAGTAAGAGAGACAGAGAGAGAGAGAGAGAGAGAGCAAATACCAACCAAAGGCATATTGAGCATCAGCAGTGAAAGGGGACAGAGAAAAACAAACTGAGCCAAGACTTTCACAGAGATCTCTTGCAAAAAGATTGACTATATAGACGGATATGAGCTCATTCTGCTTATATGCATGTTAAAAGCAGAAGTTTTTTTATCAATTTTCTCCCCTAGTTTCCAGAAAGACTTGTTTTGGCCCTAAATTACAGCGACAGTCGTACACATCTGTGTCTACAGTTACAGGACCTTAGGAAGCTAGCTCATTAACACGAATAACAACAACAATCCAGCAAGAATACATAAAGAATGTACTTATCTTAAAACAGATTTTAAAAATGACATTAAAAATCTTCTGTAGACATTGGTTCAGCTGTTCTTAATTGATTCACAGCACACTAGTATTGATTTCTTTAGATTTTTCAATGATTTGAATATACAAAATTAACATAGCCCAATATAACAAGCCTGCAATACCTAAATTAATTAAAGAACCACTGAGTGCTTTAAATGTATCTGTCAAAGTTCTCATCACTTCCATTGTATTGTTGTGCGGCGACACACACAGTTAGAACATGTGTTTTTAATTTGTAATTTTTGTGGACTGAACTTTAGATGTACCTGTATTTATGCACCAATAATTCTCTCCCCACTCTTTCACTCATTCAGGGGCTTTTGCTGCTGGATTTTCATCTACTGTATCTGCTTACATCTCAACAAACCTTACATGTTGATTGGTTAATGATGACTGATGGTCTCTGTACAGGAGCCTTGAGAAGATCTGTGCCTCTTGTGTATTGTGCAGATCCAGAATACAGTATAATCCATCACTGTAGTCTGGTCAGGCTTCAGATGCTTGAACTGCATGTTTGCCAAGTTTTTTTCAAATTCAAATTATGGAAAGACAATAAATCTTATTGTGTTCTTAAACATTCTTTTTTATGGGCTGAAAGAAGTTGTGGAGACTTTGGAATAGTCTGAATGCTTTGGCTCCCTCATACAATCAGGTGAAAGAAAATAACACTGGTTTTGTCTCTCTTCCACATAAAATTTCCCATCCATCACTAAGCAGCAGAGAAAAACTTCAACCAACCATCTGGTTCAAGTTTGACACCAAAAAGAGGAGTTACATGTGGGGTGGGTTTAGAAACAGGTGATCCAATTTACTTTAAATCAACATCTTTCTATAGCCTGAAAGTTTCTTGCTGTCCAGATGAAAGGCTATTTTGCACATACAGATTAATAACATGTCAAATAAAGTTGCTCATGTCTGGCTACAATCCCTTCTTCATAATTTGCAACAGTAAGTGCTACTTTTAGAAGGTTGAGATGAACTTTCAATTTCAACATTTAAGCCAACATATTCTTAAATCTGTTTTAACCATTACTTTCACATAACACTGTGTAATGTAATACAGTGATGAAACCACAAAGAGGGATTACCTTTACAGTCTGCAAATTTAATGTCGCACATTGTAATAGCTGTGATACACCCACCATACACTACCTGCTCAGCACTGAACAGTAGAGAGAAAACACCTGTTCTATTAGCCAAGTACACAAAGAATATGTTTAAGTGTTAGCTTCCCAAATGTACATATAAGACAAGAATAGTGACAGACATATTAAGCTGAAGACATGAAATTTCAATTGAGTATGTACTTGCAATAAAGAGGGAATGAGGTATATGAACTAAGCCTTAGTGCAAATCAGCAAGTAACTGGCAATAATGTAACCTTTATCATCCAAAGAGCCTGACATTTACCTCAAGAGTTGGTGGAGACCAAACCAGTGATAACAGTATAATAATTATTGCCCTCTCATTGCCCAATAAATTATTACATATAGGTTTAAACTGTATGATTCCATGACAACTGGACATCAACATTTGCTGATGGAGATCATGTGATTCTACGTTTAAGTTCTTTCTATGTAATCATGATGCTAACTGAACAATGTCTTTTTTTATCAGCATGATAAGGAGATATTTTAAATCAGTGCATCAAAGTCACAAAATGTTCAACCTAATTCATTTTAATATAATATATATATATAATATATGAAGCTAACTACATGCAGGACGCAAGGTCTAGACTAGTCCTGATCCAACCATCTCCCTATAACTTTTGTGTAGTAGAAAAACATGGCACTGGAATTGAAAATGTTAATAGTGAACATAATTCACATAGTATCCTCCATCACATAATAAGCTAAACTATTTGCATAAATGGTCCAAATGGTTTTTGATGAAAACCAAATTGAACATTTAACTATTTTAATTACCTCAGTCCTGTAAGATTTTTCATTTCAATTATGCCAATTAAAAAACAAACAAACAAACAAAAACATAGCTGGTCTGTGCTTTTTTCCCTCCTGTCTTGAACACTCTAATGCAGTTTCTTTACTAAAAAAAACACACAATAGACAGAGCAGAGCTTGTTCTGAAGGCCTCTGCCAAACTGCAGACGGGGACAAAAGACAATGAGCACATCACACCTGTCTTGGCTGCTTCACAGCTTCTTTTTCTTTAACAACTGCTTTTAACTTCCTGGACCCTGTTGTTGCCTAACAAGAGTCCCCTTTGTTGTTTTATACATTTAAAAAAAATAGTAGAAAGGCTCACAGATCCACCTAACAGTCAATTCATTCATCGCTGTCCTGCTGTTATATTTTTGAATAACTGATGCCCTTTACCCTTATTTTCTTTGCATTTAAATAGTTAATTGTTAGTTTTTTCTTTTTCCTGAAGGCTTCTACAATTCCTGCCTTAGTTGCATTGTTTATTGTTTCCTTGTATGTGATTTATTGTGAGTTATGTGGAGCTGCATGAAATAAAAAACGAAAGATGCTATAAATTAAATTTATTTAAAACACAGTGGGAGTACATCCCCTTCATCCATATCAAACATGCAGGGCTAAACACTGAGTACTTACTGGAGAGTCATTCATTAGTTTCAAATATCAAAAGTAATTGAAATTGGTTAGTAATTTGGTCAACCATTTTGTGTCAAAGAAGAGCAGTAATTTCAACTAATCCAAATATTAACCAGAGAACTGACTTAGATTCAAAAGCATCTTGGTCCTGGCAACTGTTGCATCATCACTGCTATTGTTATTGTTGCATGTTTCCCAAAATCTGGCAATTCTTTCTTCTGTATAATCTCATGCCAATATGTTTCAAAAAAATAACGTCTGCAAGACTATTGTTTTCCTGTGGTCCAATACACAAGGTTTACACTCATCTCTTGCAACATGTTTTAATGTTCCCTGGGGTTATCACAAAGTTTGCACTTTTAACTTTATTGCACAAGATGCAGATTTGAAGTATTTGTTAGTATTTTAGGTTACAGCCCTCAGGGAGACATCCATCTTTGGCCCGTTTGAAGACTACATAATAGCAGAAATTAAGTTCAGTCCTGAATGTCTCAATGACAGCCCCACATACATGACACAGAACAGGTCAATCAAGTTGTGACCAGTTCTTGCTTTCTTTATCCACGTCTCTGCCGGGGTATGCATGATGTAAATTTTGTCATTTGCCCAAGTCCGTGAGAGTCCGGGCAGACTCTGTGTAGACATCTGTGCCCAGTTCAGAAATATGTCTGCACAGACTGACTACATTGACTGTACACTCACCAGACAAGTCAACTGGATGCTTGTTTCATGCACCCTATGCATGTACTGCTTATTCCAACATTTTTGATAGCGGTTACATATCTTTTTTTTTATTTTGTTCATCTCTTTTTCTTGCTCATTGTCAGAGGTCATCAGCAGGTTTTGTAGTGTACATCTTTGGAACATGTCCACATGCACATCCACAGAAGTGCATGTGCCTCTGTTGTGTAGGTATGCAGTCAACTATGCATGAAAAAATCATCTGTGACGAATATCAAGTTATACGTCACAGTTTTACTCCGACGGAGTAGACGGGGGAAATGTCATAGCTTGGCATTCACTGATGTTACAACTAAAAAAGCTGTTGGAGTGGGGGATGTTAAACCTGATGCCTCTAGGACCACTGGACTGTACTCTACTGCTAGCCCTGTCAGTCAAGATACTTGGTCTCAGGTTAAACACATACAGAATACAGCAAACACTACACACCCACCCTGTTGAAACAGATTAAATTAAACAGCCAGCAGTGTCAAAACACTAAAAACTCCAAAAGACTAATTCCAATGCAAGAAACTGATTACCAGCTGGACATCAAAAACACTGGCAGCAAAACCAGAGTGCAGAGGTGACTGTATGGAAATTAATACACTCATATAATGCATAAATGCATTTCATTTACTTCATGTGGCAGCACAGAGCATTCGTTTCCAACTACTGTGGTTCAGTTTTTCAGGATTGTGTGAAAAAGTCTGGAAACTTGTGATCTTTGTGTCAATGATAAAAATCTCCTTTAGTGTCTTAGATGTGAAAGATATACCACACTAAATGATGTGAACTTCCTGAAATATTTTTTGCACAATAGATCTCCAAGCAACACAGCTATCAATCCTACTGTATCCTTCTGTCTCTCTTGTCCAGTGAAACAGTTTTTCTGATTTATTTGAGCAAGAAATCATAAACGAAAAAGAGACCCCTGCTAAAAATGTCTCTGTAAAAACATCTTGTGATCAATACAGTGTGTATAAGTGACAGAATTGTGAAGGAGCCCTAAAGGCGGTAGCTGTGAAATATACAAGTTATGTTTCAAGAGAATTAACCTGGATTCCATATAACAGAGCCTAATATGGCCATCCACTCCGTAAATGGCTCTTGTACAACCAACCACAGCTGGCTACTAGGAGGTATAAGAGTGATCAAAGGAGAGGGGTGAGAAGTGACAGGCAGAAAAAGGTGACAAGGGTGCGGAGGGTGTGTAACCACAGGAGGAAACCCAGTCTGTTTACCCAAGTGATATTTTAATTTGAGCTCTGGGCTTCAACCTCATTTTTTCTCTGGAACCTTTCAGCGTGGAAAGGCTTTTTTCAGCTTCTGAAATTGGGCCTGGGATGTTAAGACAACATTGACTTTGGCACGAGGGCAGCGACTGGGGAAGTGACAGGACTCTTAAAGAAGTTTCCTCCCTCCATCTCTCGCTGCCCACACTACGATCAACATAACATCACACTTGATATTCACAACTACCAGACACACTAGCTCATGTCCCATGATGTCTCTCTGTGCACGGTCACAGACGTCTGCAGAGGTTATATCTCCTGCTGGAGTTAATGCCTGTTGAAATCAAACATTTCTAAAAGACTTAAATTTTAATTGTAATGAATTCCCCTGGTGTTTTGCAGAACTAACTTTGTGTTGAGACTTGTTTATAAATGTTATCACTGCTGCTGGTTGTCTCATTGTCAGAGATATCTCTCAAAGGTGTTGTGTGGTTAGAAAATGTAGGCTAAGTGTGTGTTGCATACTAATTCAGCATCTTATTTAAAAACAGTGAAAACCTCCAATGGATTAAAATCTATACTCTCTACAGTGAAGTAGAAGTGTGTTCAACTTGTGATCACAAGATAGGATTGATGCGCTCCTTTTCAGCCTTTTCATTAGTCAGTGATCAGCCAGAGAAAGATCATAAATACCGTTCTCATCTGATGCAAAAGACCATCTTTGCACATATACTACAATTACTTCTTATATCAGCTAAATGAAATTGCATGCTTGGGATCCTTGAGCTCGATCGGCTTAAGAAGACCATGAGATGAATAAAGAATGCATGTAGAGCAAAAGTGACACAGTGTCATTGATCACTTAATCACACATTGCTGTTGTATGATTAAGTTGCACATGCTGTTGCTATAGAGACCAAGTTTGTCAGATACTTTGGGGAAAGAAATGTTATATTTAACTGTGAGCAGATATTTGGAAGTTGAGTCATGGCAACTGGACTTCTTTCCTGTTAGCTCAAAATGTTTCACTATTTATCCAAGCAGCGTCTTCAGTCTGAGGAAAGTTGGTTAGGAAAGTGAAAGGATAGGTAGAAAGAGGATAACACTTATGAATAATGTGACTATGGAGATCCATGGTGTATTCTAAATTGTCTGGCAGATGAGGGAAGCTGACAAAAAATTTATTTCTGTCATTGCAGGATGTCAGACATACTGCTCCATCACATTTGTAAGCCCATCAGTCACTGCAGCCCTAACTATCTTATACATTTTATCTGATTTCTTGGCATTTGTTGACCTGGATGGAATGAGGTGCAATGAATTTTCATTGCAATACTCCTGTTAATAGTGAATCTTCTGAATACATGGAAACTCTGTAATGAGGGTGGCACTAAAAGAAAAGTGAGAGGTTATCAAAATGTGTTTCCCTTTACATTAATGGACCTGTTAATCTGAATTCACTCACACTTGTCTGTAAATTATTACATACTAATTTGAAGGTAGCTTGGTGTTGGATTTGCTCATGCTACTGCTAGAGCAAAAGTACGCAAACACATTCATAGGGGTCTGCTTGTAAATTTTCCATGGAATGTTGGAGTAAACAAGTCACAAACAGAAAAACATAGTACAAACACAGTAAAAACATCCACTATCTGAGAACAATTTTGCTAAATGCAACTACTAGCACATAAGCAGACAGGTCTGGTAAAGAGAAGCAATGTGTCACTGGAAAGCAGTCTGGGTCAGGTTGAACTGGAATTGTGATATTGGGTCCACATTAAATTTCAATCCAGATTTGAGCCAGTGACTGTGCGATGCCTAACTAGAACATCTAAATGTCAGAATAACAAGGATTAAAATGTAACACAGACTTACCTGACAGTGAAATTCCTCATTATAATGGTTTGTTTACTCAAAGAAAATCCCACTGGACAGGTCAATATATCTGTTTGTCTCTTTCTCTTGATTGACTTTGGCCCAACAGGAATGGACAGCATTATCAGTTAAATCTCCTCATTTCCTGTTTCCATGCTGTGTGGATCCTCTGGTCTGGTGCCTCCAGTTTGCTATTGGAGCCGCAGAAGCTGTGCTTTGGTATGTCTTAAACGGCAGGTGATCCTGTGGTGAATGTACTTGTTTCAGCTCTTTCCAAACCAGTGTCTGGTCTCAGTAGCGTCAGTTTTTGGTTTTCTACATCCATGTCATTAATAGTATTACTGATAATTACAGACTCTTGGGTTCAGCCAAGATAAGGCCATACATTAAATTGCCTTTATCTATGTTGTTTGGCTTGCCACTCAAGTTTCAATTTGTGTCAAGGTAATCTAAGTTTTGTAAGCTTATTTGGGTTGAACTCCTATACATTAAAGTAGCATATTTTCTCAGGTCCAGATTTTATTATCTTGGCATTATGCTATCCTGGACTGTATAGAATGATTGAGCAAATTTTGTCTTGCACATGTGAAGAAAATTGCCTGATCATGAATATTTACTTCAATACATAACATTGTTGTAACACTGGAGTGTTTTGTTTGTGGTTAGTACGCATTACAGTGGACAAAATTTACACTTACTCTTACAGTGCAGTACAGTATGTTGAAGTCTGTACCTTCTGACATGTTAAGCAGAGCAAGTTGTGTGTGATGTAATGTGCTGTAAGGCATCATGCAGTTCTTGTGAAAGGTCTTTGAAATGACATTGTGCAGTAACAGATGATTTAGGCATGCAGTGGCAATGACAGAGGTGCTGTTTGCTTCATTACAAGTGAGTGTACCATTTAAATTAATTTGAATCTGTTATTTTTTTGTGAAAATCTTACATAGTGGGGGTATAATAAATGGAGACCTGTGGCCAGTGACACTGTCATACAGGTCAAACTACAGGGGACAAGCTGATGAGTAGGGTATCTGTCTGCAGCAGCTCCTCCCCTGCTGAGAGCAGAGATTGAAGTTAAACTGAGCCCTGAACAGACTAATCACGCTTTATCTGTTTACAGCACCCAAGGGTGAGTTTTAATGAGGCTAACAGTGATATGACTAAACATTCTGCAGCTTTCATCCATCAAGAGAGCACCAGGCCCGAGGCCTTTGGTGCTTGTCTGTAGTAGAACTAGCAGAATCCTCCATCCTGTTGTTTCTCATGACTTTACCGTCTCTTGAAATGTCACAAAGAGTGGTGTGCATGCTTGAAAATGTCAGAGATACAGTGGCTTGTCATATATGGATCTGCAAGAGGCTGGTGGGAGATTAAAGGAGAATCAAGAAAAATTTTGTTGAAAATAACCCAAATAAATCTGCAGAGGGTTTTAAGGTGGCTTTGACATTTCTGGCTCTCAAAAGGAACGTTCTGCCTCAAAATCCATGTTGGAATAAAACTCTTGAAGTGGCACTATAAATTTTGGTCTTAGACCAAAATTACAGATGCCAAAGCAGTTTTGTTATTTTAGCATTAAGTATGGTAATGTTTTAGTTTTCCTTCTGTTTATGTTGGATCTCTGCTCTAGTTAGCCAGTCAATTTCTGTCTATTGTGAAATTTAAGATTTTTGTCACCATGAACTGTGCTGCTCAGAACTGTCCGCTGTGAAGGATGCCAAAAATGATTATTAATTATTATCACATTATATGCAACATTTTCCTGTAGACTCATCAGTGTTGTAAAAGGAATACAAATGTAACTAAACATTTTTTGGGAAAGTAATGCTGAAACCTTAAATTCAACTACACTTGTTATTGTGTGTGTCAGTTTGCTGTCCTTTCTTCTCTCTCCTGCTGTCCTACAGTCAGTGTCCCCGCCCCTCAACTCAAGGCTAATGCATGCACTGGGGGCAGAGCATCAGGGTATGACGGCCCCCTCCAAGGTGAAGCCACTTGAGTGAGGAGGACAAAGAGCAAACTGTTGTAAGGGTGGACATATTTGAGCAGCAATGAATATGGATGCTGTGAGGCTGCAGAAGCTGCTGCTGTTGCTAAATCTGAAGAACAAAACTGATGGATGGTTTAGCATTTTAAACACTATTACCCAAACATTCATTTACATTATTTTAATAAAAACCTCAGTGTAGCACATTGTCCAATGTTTCTATACAACTAAACTGTGAATGCAAAAATGTTTTTGTGGAGAACTATGCAATCAGAATACATTTTATTAAAATAACGAGGACATGGTCACAATAACTGTAAATGGCAAACCGCAAATTTGTTGTTGTGTTATTGTCAGAAAATGTTTTCATTCTGCCAAAATATTTTGTTTTGCCGTACAATGTCTAGTTTATCAGCTGTATTTGTGTTGTGTTTAGGCACTAATTGCACTTGGTTATAGATAGAGAAAGCTTATGATCTGTCAATGGTGACTTCAGACACAATATGTTTGTTTACTTTATTTAATTACAAAATCACAATCTTTCTTCGAAGTTTTAGCCAAAGTCCTTTTCTTGCACACATGGGACTCTGGAGTCGAGCACAGCTCTGTGGTGCAATATCATATCAGCGCATATCTGATATCTGACATATCTGAATCCAAATATATAAGTATGAGTATTCCCTAGGATTTCAAAGGGCTTTGATGCTGTCTGGGTTCTAGTGGGTGGTGGTGGTTTGAAGAAAATTTTAAATTAGCTTATTTTAAGACTTTTTGCTTTTTTTCATCCTTAGCATATTTGTGGCATTAAGTATAATATTAGTTATTATGAAAAGTCTTCATTTCTCAAGATAACATCTAGTATGAGCTGCTCTCTGACTTTCTGGTTTGTTCTGATTACTATCTTGCTCTGTTTTCATCTTCATCTCCCACTGTGCCGTGTTAGTTGCTCTCCAGCTGAGAGTCTGCAAGACCCACCAGGCTGCCTGATCTCACCAACTTTATCCATTTATTTTAACTTACCTGAGATGTCTGCTCCTTTTTGGGTCCCGTGTTTGTGACACAAAATGTTACAATGTCTTAGAATTTAATAGAAAATATTTAAAAAATATATCGATTATATATTACATTTTGAAATCATTATTTTAAAAATGCAACTACTGTAACCTGTAACTGTAACCTGTTGTGTCAGTCTGCTGCTTCATCACACAGTGCTGGGATAATGTTATATTTTCACTGAAAAGCTGCAGACCTGTTATTGTGTAACGATGCGTCAGTTCCAGAGTCAACCGTATTTGACAGACACATGTCATGTGAAATGACATTAGCTTATAGTTTCAGTGACTGTCTTTGACCAGGGGGGTTATTGGCTAATGTGCTCTAAAATTAGCTGCTAACACTGTTGCCTGTCTCAACTTCTGCTCCTGCTGCTAATGTCGCTGTTAACAGTAACATAAAGGTGGTTTTGCATGTGCTCTCACTGTTGTTCTTACTTTCATCCTGATATGTTGCCTCAATGCCTTTTACATTGATTTGGCTTAAGGATCTTTGCAAAAACATTTATGGTGGCCATAACAAAATTAAATATAGTGATATTTGCAATAATCTTCTAAGTTAAAATGCAAAGTCGTTATTTCTGATTGCATTGTTTGTTTTTATTGTTGTGGTGGAAAATAACTATGTTGTCATCGCAACACATCAGTTTTCCTCTTATTATGAATATGTTTGTAAAAAAAAAAGGCTTATATAAACCTCTTGAACCCTAGTTATCCTCAACGTACAGCTAGCCAAGATAACTACTTCAGGGTTCAAGGTGTTTCTTTATCACAGGGTTCAGGTGGTTTGACACTGAGTTAAGGTATCTGTATTACTATTATTGACTAATGCAGGATTTATTTTTACCCTGTCCACTCAGGCAAAGCAGGTCATAATAGCTTAGCCACAGACAGCCAGCAAAGGTAGAAGAAGTTTGTCTGAACTGAACTTCATCAAGTCTTCATCAAATTGAAGTTTCCATTTTCCTGCTCTCTGAAATCTATAAAGCAGTGCCACGGTGGATCCATTTCACACCTGGAAATAGTTCCCTCAGCATGAGGGTTCACAACAGGATTAAAGGCAAGCAGAGGAGGCATAAGACGGTTAAGCCTCAATCAAATAATGACTTTGTAATTTCACAGCAAACAGCCACGTTGAGCCAATCTCAGCTGCTGCCTTTCCCTAATTTTATCTCCTTAGTGCTCTCCCTCCCTCTCTCCCTCTCTCCTTGTCTTCATGTCTGTTTTCCCCCAGAGACCTCAGCCCCCATCTCACTCTATTTCTCCACTCATCTCTATCTCTGACAGCTACAGACCATTAGCTGTGATTGGTTACAGTTCACAGCCATTAAATGATTGTTGGGAAAAACACCCAGTTCTGAACAACTCACATTAGCTGCAGTGCAAAACCTGCCCCATCTTTAAATATGGCATGTGACAGGTGAATAATAACTTCAGAGGCTTAAAGAAACATCTGTGCTATCTCAAACCTGCCTGTTCAACTTTGTGTTGCTCTTTGCTTCTTAGGACTGGGAGGGAAATGGAGCTGAATTCATGAGGAGAGTGGGAATCCCAGTTTCATTGTTGAATTTTCTCAAAGGTGTTGCTTACAAAAATGTAAACTCCTCTTGTGTGGTTTGTTTTAAGGATACTGTCAAATTGTTTAAGATGTGTTTTTAAAAGAAAGTTGACAGTATATGCTGCCAAGAGACAGTCTGCACTCAGATTTGCCCTGGGCTGGATTTAGGTGAGTTCTGGGGTGGGTTATGTCCCCATTATTTAAGACAAACCATTTAGGCCAATGGGAAATAAAGAAACCATAAGAAATAGCCCATGTAATTAAAAAACAAAGAGGAAAGGAAGGAAGGAATGTCCTGTAGTTTAAAGCAGGCTTGACAGGAAAAAAGGAAAATCACATCTTCTTCTTTTATCGCTTCACTTTTTCTGCTCTTGCTGCTTGACGACATGTCTGTGAGCCTTAGGAAAGTGTAAGGTGTAACCTTAGAAAAGTGGAAGATGTAACTAGCTCCTAAAAGATATGGCTAGCAAACCTTACAACTGGCTTTGCTTATGGCTAGCTGTGTGGGGCATATCAACTTTATACCAGAAATTTGTTAGTTGGTACCAAAACCACCGAAATTCATTGATTCTCTGTGCTAATTTGAATACCACAGAAAAAATAAAGTAATGAAATGAACGTATTTTAGTATGAACTCTTTTATTCCATTCCAGCAACAAGACAACCAAGAGATCTTCATTTCAGGATATGAACATGTCAATATGAAATAATAAACTGAAACTCTCACCTTCAATTCTTTCTAGAAATCTGCATGTCTGTCTTTGAGAAGCTTAGACCATATTTGCACACAGGCCTTTTGTGGTGTATAACTTGTTCCTGATCATCCGATTAAAATGCAAAAATGTCTCCATACACAACGTTTGGAGTGTTTTTATTGTACAGGTTGCGTCAGTCCGGCTGACATGTTGCTACACCTGCATCATCTCACATGTTGTTATCTTCCTTCTTCTCATTTTTGTTTAACTTCAGACATTGATTGTATGGTTATTATGATGGCCTCACATTCTCCAGTCCCTATGGCATACCTTCGGTACCAAAAAAAACAAGACAGATATTTCTGTCATAGACTTATTCTGCTATGACAGAAACATCCAGAGATGTGAAAAGACTACACCGATATAATTAAACACTTCATACAGATTAAATGTGGCAGCAAAGAGATATTCTAGTTATTATAGACTTATGTGTGTTTGTGTGAGTGTGTGTGTGTGAGAGAGCATGTAATTCATGGACTACTGAAGGCGTAGCGCGTGGGAGATTTAGTGATGATTTATTGTGAGCAGTCATAGCTGTGCAGAAGTGGAAATGTTTTCCTAAGGCTCACAGCACTCAACAGCCGCAGGTTACGTTCACAAACACACACACTCCCTCTCACACACACATAAATTCATTTAAACACACCTGATGCTCGAGTACAGAAATAATGAAGTGCAGATTGAGAAGCATTTGATGTAAGGACCTGGCAATTATATGCATTCACACACGCAGAAACCTACCGTAGGTTTACAATCATACATACTGAATCTATACTGTACGCAGCATTTGTTAAACAGATCACAGCATGTCTGGACTGAACATGACAGCAGTAACAGTGTGTCACGGTTCAGCCCTGAAAGCTGGTTGATGTTTTCAGTTAATTATTACTAATTAAGTCTTCCCTGTCACCCCTGCCAGATTGTTGCCTATTGTTGGTGTTGCTTTGAGATAGCCTTCCAGCCAACTTCTACTTGTTTTTTGCCTGTTTAATTCATTCAGTAGTTAGGAAGAGGGATTGGTTAAAATTAATCTTTATTTCTGTGGAGCTCTGAAAGGAATCAAGTGGAGGAATTAAGAGATCTGTGCACTGAGGAACTTTATTTTGTAAGGAAATGCAGCAAGACGAGGATTTGTTTGTATGAACTCTGTGTGTAAGGAGGAAAATCAGGATTGTCACAGCTACCTGGGGGAGGAGATACCTCAAATGATTATTCAGTTTCAATCTGCATTCAAGTTTGTTTCTCCCAAGTGTCTTTGTTGCAGTTGCTCTCCGCGTGGCAGATGACAACTAGTCCTGGGCACCGCCATCTTGGTCTCCAGACTTGCCCGCCATCTTGTGTACCTCCACCTTGGATCCCTCGACCTCTCAGATGCCATTAAGCTCTTCAAGTATCCTGTAAGTCCCACCAGAAAGTCCTTATCTATTATTACCTGGATTTTGTCATATACTCACCTCTCTGTTCCTGTGTAGACACTGATTGATCCTCCTACCTGCAGAGAGCGCTCTGGTTCCTTCATCTTGTTCCTGTGACAACATCACTTCCTGACCCACGAACCAATCATTGCTTTTCTTTAAATAAACCTTTCAAAGTCAGTCCTGAGTGTCCCCCCACTCATTGGGTTTAGAAGTTTTGAAAAACAACCTGACACAGTGATGATAAATATACTGAAGAGAAAGAGATATTTAATCTTTGCCTTCTTTTCCATCTCCCTTTGGAACTTAGCTGTTTGGCGCTTCCATCCCCTGTAATCCCCTTTCATCACTCACACAATATAGTGATAAAGGTTTTACTGGCATCTGGAGTAGAAAATCAACCATAAAACACACAGCCATTGCTACAAATGAGTTTGATAGCAGCATACAGTATGTTGACGGTGTTTGAATATTTATATTAGAGGTCAGGTTAAAACATCACTCATAATCATCACTACTGGAATGAGAGCTCTGACCTAAAGGCACAATTTTGTAGTAAACAGTCAATAGTGACGTAAGTGAGTTTCCCTTTTGTACTTTTGTTAACAGATAACAGAAGTAAGATATTGTGACAGGAGAGATCAAGAATCAGCTTATACAGGTATTTACCATATTCGCGTTGTGTCACATGAAGCAGATCATTGAAAACTACATGATGTAAATAATGGGATATCCAGATATGTCTATGCTGTTATTCATGTGGACTTACAGACAAACTGTATATATCATTAGTATAACCTGGGTCATTTTGAAGTATAGTGTGTACTACTGACACCACTGTTCACCATTTTATCAACTGTTCAGTGGAAAAAAAATCTTTTTAATTATTATTTGACAGTGTACCTTAATAAATATATTGTGTTTTTTGTCTCTGTGAATCTTGTACATCCAATTTGAAAATATTATTTAGCATTCAGGTTTTTTGAACAGCTCACTACGGACTTGCTGTACCCTATATTCCATCAATCTTTGAAGGTTCAGCTGAGCCTATGTTTTCACCACTTGGTTGGCTTTGCCAAGATACTTTCTGGAAAATCCCTAACTGGAGTAGATGTTGCACGTCAAGAAATGGAGGTTCACCAAAAATTTAAATTACCACACTTCATCAGAATAAAGCACATTAACATATTTAACTCATCAGATTAAACTGTATTAAATGTTATGGGATGAAATTGGATTCCTATTTCCACCAAACCTTATACACCCACCACTGGCTTGCTTGCTGTTGTGTAAAATTAACCCGAAAATGTTTTCCTATCATGAAATTTGTCTGTAAGTTATTTCTCAATCAAAATGTGTAATAAGCGCAACCATGTGGTCACCAGAAGTTATTCCTGAATAATTTAGACCTTAAACAGCCTGATGCTGCTTTATCACCTCATCACAGATCAGTCACAGAAGCAGGTCACAAACCGTCATCTATAATCCACAAAGAGGGTTTCCCCATCCATTAAAACCCCCACTGCTGAATGTATGCAAGACCTGACAACCCACACAAATTGCATGTGGAGGGGGTGTGTATATGACTGTGTGGGAGGAGGTTGTCACTGGGGGATGTGATTATGTTGGGATACATTCAAATAGGATGTTTTTCCTATTTTTGAGGGGAACTACAGCCACTTATCTTGTGAACCCTGTTTCCCATCCTCCTGATCAGCTCTGACCAAATTACTGTTGCTACACTATAAAGCTGCTTTCTTCTTGATGACAGTGTGCATTTCAGCACAACAAACCACTTCATACTCAAAAAGTAACCACCAAAACCCTGAAAACATGAGGCCCAACCCAGAAGCACATTGCATTCACCAAAGAAAAACATTTTAATCATGACTTATGAATAATGACTTCTGTGTCCTGTAATTACGATCTGGCTTTTAGTAAAAGTAATCTTATAAGTAACATGATAAAGATCTCATGATTATGAAACAACTCAGTTTTAGCAGATTTAGCTCATATAATAATATATGTGAAAAATAACTATTGTGTAATTACCAGTAGTTTTTTGGGGGGGGTATAATCATGTCCTCTGTGGGTTAATATGCTTATATTATGGTCCTAAATATCAGGACTGCTTAATGTTTGTCAAACTTGAATAAAATTACTTCACTGAAAATGTAGTGTAGCAACAGCATAGACAACGAGCCAGTAAAGTGAGTGAAGAGAATTGTAGTTATTTGAAATGTTGCGTTGTTGTACTGTAGCGTGTAAATTACATCACAATGTGTCTTTAGAAATACACACTCAATATTTTTCCCATGAGATAGAATCTCCGTAGGTAATTTCACTCACATTAATCTTGTTGGCATTTTTCCAAATAAGTGTTCCATTAAATACCAAAACATCTCTTATACAAGTCTGTGATTATACTTATAAAAGTTGTGGCCTGTTTGATTAAGTTAATACAAAGTCAAATACAGACAACCAACAACAACAAGCACAGCGTTCGTAATGTTAAACACCACACTAACATAGGAGCCCTTGTGGTAAGTTTGGGTGGAATACGGGGCTGGTTAAAGTGAATATTTCTAGATGAAGTAATGAAAGGTCGTCCTTGTTCAAACAGCAGCAGTGTGCTGGATGTGGTTGCTGCTGCGTTGCAAAGCTATAATAAGAACAAAGACATTTTTACATTATGTAAACAGAAACTGCCTTTCTACTACTTATGATCAAAGTGCCAACACTTTGATCTCACCCTCAAGCGCACATTCACACACACAAACCATACACATCTTTTCATGCAGCAGACACGCTGCCTTGAAGGATAGATTCACAATTTTTCAAGTGTAAAATAGGCCATTTAAACAATGAAAGTGTTTTACTTGCTGTAATCATTCAACTTGTTCATACTGGCCTTTTGAATCCACCTTTAATGAAAGTGATGGGGGACAAAATCTGCAGTCCCTGTTTTGTAGGAATTTATCTGAACCTATTATGAGGCATCAGCAGTCTGAGTTAATGAAACCAATTAAAACCAATTAATCGAACAAAGTTAAATAATTTTTAGTAAAAAAAAAAAAAAGTCCCTCTTTGTGTTTATTAAGCCTGTTCATTACAGGTTTACAGTGGGGACCATCCTTTAAGCTTCCTCGAGACGTTGTGTCTGTGTAAAAGACCATAAACATTATCTAACGTTAATAACATGCTCTTTATTAGTATTGATTTTTATCTTTTTTTTTATCTGTATGCTGCTGCTGGAGTATGTGAATTTCCCCATGGGGATGAATAAAGTATCTATCTATCTATCTATCTATCTATCTATCTATCTATCTATAACATATTTTTGCCTGTTTCCGAGCTGCACGTCATAGCGGTCCTTGATTCTCCCTGTTTCTCCTCCAACTTTGCACCACACACATGTTGCTGCAGAAACCTGAATCCGTGATCATAATCATTTATGGTAAATGTGCAAAACTTGCAAAAAGACATCACAGTTCATTCACCAGTCATGTTTTGAAAGCAATGTATATCCGATGTGTGTGTTACTGTACATGTCACTTTGGACTTCCAATCCCACATCACTAATAATGTGGTGCCAGTAAGTGAACATTGGAGCAGTTTAGTAAAAGGTGAAGTTTTCAAAGATATGCACTTTACTTGTCTAACTCAGACTTTCTGAACATCTTAGAAACTTTTTTATCAATATTTTACACAAAACAAGGTCTGTAGATTTGCATCACGTACATTGAAAGTCTTTCAGGAAGGGGTCTTTTAGAGGTTAGAATGATTACAGACAGTAAAACCTGTTTCATAGTTCGTATAAAATAGTTTTATTATTTAATGTCCCTGTAGTGGTGTGATGGAGGAGTGAACCAAACAGTGAACCATCATTATAGTCAGTACAGTTTAAAATGATTCTTTTATTTACACACCAGGAAATAGCAAACATGTGGTTTATGTAAATTTTTTTGAATAATAGCTACTTGTACAAGTACAAATCAGTTACAAGCAGCTGCTAAACAGTAAGTACTGTCTGAAGAAATGATAATGTACACAGAGCTGCAGGAAAACTGTTGCAGGGAAGCAGCTGCAGGTGACATTTTCAGGAAAAAAAAGAAATTAGAAATAAGCTTATACATACATTAAGTGTATTCTAGACTTCTGGATGGTATTTCAGCCGGCTGGAGAGGCAGACAAATTAGATGTTTGTATTCAGGATTGATAATGTGGGTGTCCTCTTCCAATATGAAAACAGCAACAACGGCAGTGGGAATACACTGGAAAGAAATGCAAGATCCAGGCTTGAAAATCACTATTTGCTGGAACAAGTTAAAAGCACTGCTCAGTTTTAAGCTTGCACGTAATAAAACATCCATTATAGCATATGAAGCATTTATTATCTTATTAAAAGATATAAAGAAGCCTGCAGAGTTCTCAATGTGATAAAGTGATGTCATGATATATTATATAAAATAACATACAGCTGACTGACAGCCAGTAAATGTTCTGTCAAAGATAATAGAATAAGATAAAAGTCCATTTGATGTAATTTATTCACCTTTAAAGTGTGTAAGAAGTGCATAATTGAACAGATCAAGGGACGATTCTGTCTTGTTTCTTTGATGTGCCTTGCAGCTCAGCTCACAATGTGGACTGATGAATCCTGAATACTGGAAGAGAGCGCTTAGTATCTCTTTCTCTCTTTCTGTCTATTCCTCTTTTACAACAAATTGCTCCGTTGAGACAGGTTCAGACTCGGGGCTCCTGAAGCTTCTAGCTGAGTTGTCCCCTGTGTGTGGGACAATCACTGACAATTAAGGAACAGTTTGCAAGAGAGTGCATGATAATTTGTGTGCATTTGGGTGTAGATGTGTGCGCTGTGGAGAAAGTTGCAACATGAAATCTATCAGCAGTGGGAGAAAACTAGCCTGCAGGGCTTTTGAGGCTTTTGTGATTTTCCACCTTCAGAAAAAAAAATTGGCAGCAGCAACTTAATCCTACTCCTACAGGGCAAAAGGAGGCCCAGCCAAGAAGAACGAGAGACAGAAGAATAGAGAGAAGAACACAGTGAGAGAGAGAGGGTGAGAATTTCTGATGCCAGGGCTTCTGCTTTCAGGAATACAGAGCTTAACAAATAATAAGTATCACACATAATCAAAGTGCACTCAGTTTTTTCACCCTCCCCAAAGCAAGCATGGACATTTTGACTGTAAATAAAAACACTTTGTAAATGGAAAAGTGTCTGACTGCCTTGCATTGTCTGCTATAGGTTTTTTTTTTTAGCAATGCTAGCAGCAAGGCTTTTGGTCTGCCGGTTGGATTGGCATGACAATTTAAACACAAAATCGTGGTCCATAGAGAAGATGTTCTCATTATTTTCATGATTCCTTAACCTTTAGTACCACCAGCAGATCAAACATTTGAGTTATTCTACCTGACTTGTAAGTGTCTTTATATAAAAGTAATGTAAATGTATTCTGTGAAATATCTCAACATCTACTACATAAAACTTATAGGCATAAGCAGTAACAGGCTGACGTCTTATTGTTCTCTTAAACGGTATAACTGTTAGGTGGCTTGCGATGAAACTTGGCTCAGACATCCATGTTCTGCTCAGGATAATTGTAATAACTTTTGTCGTGTCTTACTTTTTCCTGTAGTGTCATCATCGGGTCAGAATTGAAGTTGTTTAATTTATGACCAACTTACGATTCTCCCAACCACCTCAGCTAAGTAAAAGCATTGTACCTCCTAAACATCAGCTATTTCATTGTGAGCACATTAACATGCTGATATTAGCATTTATTTCAAAGCATCACTGTATCTAAGTACAGCCTCACACTCTTATTCTACAAATTGAGCCCTGGAGACATACTCTCATTTTCAGTTTTTCTATCTGACATTGATATGACATGTTTAAATGTGAATTACAAATTAAATGATGGTAATTCACTAGAACATATGTTTATGGTGACAGTGATCTGCAATCTGTTTATCTTTGGGCTAATTTTGATTTGAAGCACTTCCAATAAATGGTCAGTGGAAAGTATTGTTAAACATTGTGTCTTGTATGATGAGAATTAGGATTATTGTAAAATTACCTGGCAGTGAATTAAATTCACTGGCACACCAATGACAGGCCAGGCCATGCAAGGTGCTGGCCTGGCCCACAGAGAGCAACTTGGAGTTTGGCGTCTCACCCACAGACCCACAGACTCCCAAAACCTGGGAGGAGCTAGGGATTGAATGAGAACCTTTTAATAAGTGACACATTTTTGTAAAGTTTAGTTTAAATTGTTAAAAGATGCAGCAGCAATGAGTCTGCATATTTATATGCAAACATAACAAAGGGGGAAACAAGATGCTTCAATCAGAAGAGCACTCATAGGGGCAAGAAATAATGTTCCCAGCACTGCACAGAGTGTCTGTTTATCATTCAAGTCTAACACACTGTTTCAAACTTTACTAAACCTAATTCACATAAGACAGCACTGTCTGAAGGACTCACACTGGCTCTAGCTGCTTAAGACATGAAATAGTTAACATTGCAGCCTTTCACAGGGTTTTGCATTATTATTAACTGCTAATAGGCACTCCTCCATGGTCCAATATAAACACAAAGCCCAAAGACCATAATCAGCTATACGCCCAAATAGGCTGCTTTCTGTTGCTAATTTAATACAAGGGACAGAGTCAGAGGAGCTGGGTGAAAGACCACAAGCTGGTTGGAAAGTGGAGCCATGGTCTTGGAGTCATGCTCACCTCACCACTGAGGCCAATTTGCAGACGTTCATTTCCTCCAGTCTGTCAGGATGGGTGGTGGGAGCAGGGGCAGCAGGAGTGGACAGGATGGGGGGGAGTTGTGAGGAGAAATACGACTAAATGAGGCTCTGGGGGATTGGAGACCACAGAGCAGCTAGCTGTATCCCTCTCTCTTCCAACACAGGGATCCTGAGGTTCTCCTTGTTTTGCATACCTCCAGTGTCCAGAATAAAATCCGCTCTTTACACTCTCACTGTCACCTTGCTGATACAGCAAGGAATGTATACAAGTACTGCTAGTGGAGCCCTTAGATCTGCAGGGTAAACTTTCACCCTTGTAAGCAAAAGTGATCTTGTGCTCTTTTTACTCACACACACTCACCCACAAGACATTGTTAAGAGTATTGAACCACTGGAACTGCACATCGGTTTATTTTGAATGAATGTCTACATCTTCTACAGGAAGGAAAAATAAACTACTGAACAGTCTTTTGAAGCTGAAATCCACAAAATGTTGTAATCATTTTGTCATGCCCATTTGTAAAGTGGAGTGTCGTGAAACCCTAATGGTGGCACACTTACCTTAGCTGGAGTCTTTCTCCTCTACTCTGCTACTGAGAAATTATTGTTTTTGTTAGCAACGTTAACACCATCTAACTTCATGAGCTCAGTAAATAATTTATTTGTGTTCCCGCTGCCTGTGAGGTTACTGACATTATCAGTACAAACCAGCAACAACGAAGTGAAACGACATTAAATGTTTTGCCATAGATGTTTTCACCATGAAAATTTTAATAATTGATTCATTTATAATTTATTGCATAAAAATGTCAACCATTCTTAGTTTCAAGCTTCTCCTAAGTAAAAATTTGCACAAAAAAATTCTGATTTATTTCATATCGAATTTTTTATATTTTTATCTGTTCATTTTTAGACACTAATTTATCAATTTAATGTGAATGTCTGAGTAAGGTTCATTTGTTTTGATTGTACATCGTTGAAGTGACGCCTGTTTTCATGTTAAGCCTCAGGCCTACAACAAGCAAATTAGAAATTGCATAACAGATTCTCGATCTTTGTTGCATCATATTGTATGAGCATTTCCTAAGTTGCCAACTTATGTCAGAGGTTACCTGAATATTCAGATATTTTTGGGAAACAGCTTTATCACGTATCTTAGCTTAGCATAAAGACTGAAAATAGGGAAACAATTAGCTTTGCCTGAAGTTAAAAACATACACCTACCAGCACATCTAAATCTCACTAAATGAAAAACTGTAAGTGTAAAAAGGACAAATAGCCCTGCACATCACCCATGTACATGTAAAAATGTTTCATCTTTGGGTTTTCATATAGATTAAAAGAGATAACATATAATTAGCTTTATTAGTGATTAAAATTGCTGCATATTGTTTACATTGGGACAGAAACAATAATATTTTTCATTATTGATACATCTGATTAGTTTTCTCCTTATGATGTGCAACATTTGTTAAAGGAATATTGTTAATAGTCATTATTCAAAACCATCATCATAATTTCCTCATAGCTTGATGGGGTGCAATCTGCTGAATGTGATAGGTGTTGTGGTTTATTTTTGTGCTTGATAAAGTTTTTATTGCCATATTTTCATGTTTTAATACAGCTGCAGGACTGATTTTTACTTCAGAGGATGTGTGTGAGGGGTTGTGTTGCGTTGACCTCGTGGTTACCGTAATGACATGTTTAGGAGGACAGTGGCGCCAGACAGCTCAGTAGACCCCTACCACACTAATTTAAGAACAGAATTGTTTCGGTCAGAAGTGTTCAACGCACAGCAGCTTGAGTAATACCATATGAAAGAAAACTGTCTAAACAAATGCTGTGGGCCAGAATGCATGTTCATGGATTTTTCAAGAATTTAGAGCACCAGTCGCTACGTTGTACAGTACAGGCATATTGTAATTACTTTAAATATTCCTCTGAGAGACCTCAGAATCTACAGAGAAGCAGCAGTAGCAGCACTGTAGCAGGCAGAACTTCATGTTTCGTTAAGCTTATTCTCTTTATCCCAGTGACCCAGTGATTGAGCACGCTGGGGTTTCGATGTTTCAGTGCGAAGATTATGTTCTTTCCAAACAGTTGACAGCATGCATGTTGTCCATTAAGACAAGTTAACAAGGTTTGTGAGGCTTGTGGCTGTCTCTGTTCATTTGCTACTATTTCTTTTTTATTTGCACAGTATACTGTTATCAGTGGAAGTTATTTTTCTATTCTTACTATCATTACATTACCTTACTGTTACAATGAAATGTTTAAATGTCCATGTGCAAGATGTTGGACCCTCAATAGCTCCCAGTGTGGGTGTGTGTTTGTTGTAAATGTGCCTGTGTAAGTAACGAGAAGAGCACTGCTATTACACTGCAGCCAGAGAAATGTCAAAGAGTCACTGTTGATTAAAAGTCTCACAGATCTTTTGTGTGTGTCTGAATATGTCACTATATGTCAGCATGGTTGCCCATCTCCCGCTCTGGCTCCTCCTTGTAAAAAAATATGTTTTGTTCACGCCGGATTCAGCAGTACAATTATAACTGTGGCCTTTTCTGTCTCGGCTCTTTAGGCCAAGAGATGAAGCATGAAATGAATTCTGTGGCCAGCGGCCGGGTCAGCTGGATCTGAACTGTGCCAACACAATGGCTGGGGCCAGTGCCAGGATACTTATTTGCTTTTGCTATGAAGTTGTTTCTCTTGGTGTTTAATGAGTACTGTCAGCTTAAACGTCAGGTTATCATGTCCTTAACCCTCAATATGTCTGAATTTTATTTTTCAAAAGTTCTTGGGTTGCTTGATTAAAGTAAAACTAGGCACTCTTTATCTCTCTTTATCAATGTTTCGATAGAAAAGTTCATATTTGTATCTACGTACATCTGTAAATATGCCAATACAGTTATTTCTACCACTTGCAAAAATAACTATAAACAAAATTAATTTCCTTAACTAAAAAAAAAACATCTTCATCACTGGAATTTAGCTAAAATGCTAATTTGCATGAGAAAAACATTTTTTAAATTTACAAAAAAAATAGTAGTTTAACTTATGTAATTGTACACACAAACTATCACTGGCTATTCTTGAATTTTCACTTAATATATGATATAGTGTTTTTAATTAAGACTTATTGTATGCCCAGTTGAAGAGGACTGTTTATTCTCCCTACATGCATTAGGTGTGGACATCATACTGTGCTGACAAGTTGCCTGGTTGTCTACTACAAGGCTACCACATACTATAGACAGACAAGCACAGTCACACTCATATTTATGAGTGTGTAGGACAATTTAAAATATCCAATCCCTTTAAACAGCTTGTTTTTAGACTGTGAGAGAAATCCACACAAAGTATTTATTTTATACCATTTAGTAGATTAGTTCATTCAAGATGAAAAAAATGTCTCACTTGTACTGTATTTACTTTATCCATGCAGTTCAGATATCCAGGATATCAATTGCAAAGATATCTCTAACCTATTACAAGGGAACTGAACTAAAATTCACAGTCACAAGAATGAAAATTTCTATTTAAGCAGTAACTTTGCCTCTTCTAGAAAAAAGGAGTTGCACTCATTTCCCAGGCCTGGCCCAGAATCAAACTAGAGGCCCATTTCCAAAAATCAATTTCTAAGCAACACCTATATGCAGACTGTAAATAATGGCACCGGAATATTTCACAAATGGTGGTTACTTACCAAGTGTAGCTAAATTAAATAAAACATTAGTTGATAATTTATTAACTTGTATCTTAATCTTTTATGCTTATACATGGGAAACAAGAGCCCCATGGTGCAGCTTGTATGTTCAAATTCAATTAAACAGGCATTTGGCACACTGATATAAAGGTCCAATGGCTGTTGACATTTTTAAAATAAATGCATTTTTAAAGAATTAATCAATTGACTTTTCTTTTTTTAAACTTTGAAAAGTAGAAAACTAAGAATGTGGTTTATTATTAATGTGATGCATTATGACAAAATAAATCCTTGTTGAACATTCAGTAAGGAGAAATTGGTTTGATTTCTTTTTCTTCTCCTCCTCCATTGTAACGATGCTTGTCAGAGATAAGACTTGGACATGGAAGTTCACAGGGTGCTTTTACACAACAGGTGCTGCTCATCATTCAACAGGTATGTGCATTAACATTAAGTTGGTACACTTTCCCCCTCCCCCATACACAGGTGTAAGATTTTTTATAAAGAGCAAAGTGTAAACATGCCTGTCTTTTAGCCAGAAGGCCAACATAAAAGGCAGTTTGCTGAGTTTTTAGGCTGCGGTAGCCTATTGACACAGCTGCAGGCCCCACCTTCTGCCCATATCGCCTAAAGAAAAGAAGCTTGCATAGAAGATTACATGCACCACAATCTGTTATTCTGAAGGTTAAAAGAATATCCAAGCGGGTAGAAGACATACTGAAGAAGCCAGACAAAAACCCAACACGCCTTTATAAACCCGAGAGGATTCAAAGCTTTTGTAAGCAGAACATTAGGATTCTCTGAGCACACAAACATGCCCCCACATGTATATGCATTACTGGTGTATACTGTTATGTGTGTGTGTTTTTGATTATTTGTATGTGATCTCTGTGCGCACTGTCATTCTCCAGCTGTTGCGGGGAAAGTGCTGTTGCTTCAAAAAGAAATGGCATACAATTACAAGTTCCATTCTCCAGGAGCACAAAGAGAAGGCAGCGGTGAACAGGCCAATAGAAAAGACGCCTATTTATAGTGAACTCTTGGGCATTTTACAGCAGACGGCCAGCTTTGTGTTTGTGATGGAACATGTGGATGAGGGAAATTGTCATGTAATTACACCCTGTTAAGCATCTGACCTATCATTTTGTTGAAATGTGAAAGGAACGATTTTTCTAGAGCTTTGTTATCAATGATGGCAGAGCATTTCAAACAGACAGAAAAAGGGGTTGGATGTAATTTGAAGGACACAGACACACACTGGAGTATTGCACGCAACATTGATTTTTAAATGCAAACAAAATGTGTGAGGGTTCAGTGACCTTGACTCCACTTTTACAAACAGAGACACACACTATGTCCACACTGATGTGGAAACACTTGAAAGCATGTCTTAGGGTAGCCTTCTGCTACATGGGATAAAAGTTCAACTGTTGGTTTTTACGCTCACTTTGGCAGTTCAACACCATGGTGTGGAAAGCAAAAGCTGAGAGTTTTAAAAACATTGTATGGTATCTAGTATGTGTATTCAGACTAGAAATGGTAAAAAAAAAAATGCAAGGAATAACATTGGTTCAGTTGAGTTGGTACAGGGGGGACGAAATAAAACCTAGGATGTCAAGTTTACATATGAGATTAATTAGTTTAAAGATTTGTTCAGATGCTTCAGAACAGTTTGTAATACTATAAAATTGTATAAATTATCACAGCAACAATCATTTTATCCTCACTCATGTTTTCCATAAATGCAGATTGTTCACATTAGAAAGTAATCTAAAAAAATGTGTGAGGCTTTGATTGGCTGACACAGTATGTTACCATATGACACTGCAAAGATTGTGTTGGATTTAACATTTTTTTGTCTTCCAATCTAAATAGGTTGTTTGTACCTATTCTCTAATATGACCCATAGGAGCATCAGCTGAAACAGCACCATTCTGGCAAAGGCATAATACACCCTCATTGTCATGGTTATGATAATAGACAAGGTTAAGATGTGGAACAATCATTTTGGTTAGGGTTTGGTTTAGGAACAAAAAAACTTTGGTTAAAAACAAGTACTTCATAAAGGTTAGAGGATGTTTACTGTCATATTGGAAAACTTTATGGCTCATGGTGAAGAGAAACAACAACGACTATCCATGCCCTCAACTACTTCACCACAATTTCACCATTTCAGCACTTTGTCTTTTTATGTGCTATGAATTGTATAAACACAGGTTTATGCCTTTCTAAATTATGTCCAGTCAATTTAGTTGACAAAGATGGACTCCAATAAAGTTCTAGATAAAGCTCAAGAGCAGTTAAGGAAACATGATGCACCTAACGGTGTCTGAATATTTTCTGAAGTAAATGAACATTTACTTGGCAGCGGTCTTCTTCCCTGGTGCGTTATTGGCTCCTATAGATCAGAGGATCCATGTGAAAGCATTGCCAGCAAATCATTTCACCTGTCTGCATACATGTTAAGCCTATAAATACATGGGTCACCTCTAATGGAAAAAGTATATATGACTTTTTTCACATGCAGAACATTCAGAATCCCTTCCAGAAGTTACAATCAAAAACATTGCAAGTAAAGCATCTAAAATTCTTTGAAATGTGTTTCTGTGTCCTTGGTTTGGTGAAGTATTTTGGTTCCAGCTGAATGGAGTTATAAAGCCTTCTCTGAGTATTGTTGAATAGTGCTCTGGGAAATGTAGGAAATCAATAACCGAAGTCAAAGGCAACATGGATTTGCCAGAACTGTAATTACAGTTCTGCAAAATAACTCCTGTAATGTAGACCATCAGACATTAAAGACAAGTATATGTACAGGTTGATTTTCTAGGAATGTACACTGTAAGACTTTTGTCTCTGTTTACTTAACATCTATGTTGTGTAGAGTAGATCAGTAGCAGATCTGGGGTAATGCTGCAGTACTGAGGGGATGAACTGTGGATGCAAGAAGACTAAATCACCAGCAGTCCTAGGGTAAACATGTGAGTGTTACAGTAGCTCTGAGTTTCAGAGCTGGATGTCAGTATTTGGTCCCATTCCTTGTGGTCGGGGCTGTGACGCATTCAGCCAGAGGTGGATTTCTATTACAGTCCTCCACAGGCTGTCCAGGCAGCAAGGAACAAACATGCTGCTCTACATTAACCAAATACTTCTTCCAATTGCAAACACAATGCCTTATTATATTATTGCCCCAAGCCAAAAGTCGTTTTGAAAAACACTGTTGTACCAGGAATAACTTTTTGTGATCTAAATACATTTTAAAAAACAGTTATTTCTTTAAATTCTCTTTCACTGTTAAATCTCATAATAAAGAGACCCAGAAATGTCTCAGTACGTCTGTTTAATATGACCTGAAAACAAAACAAACAATATAAACTGAATAAGTTAAATACTAATTTAAAAAGCTTCATAGTTTCTATTCTTTTTTCATTTTTATTGCTCACACTGTTGCTAATGTAATAATGTTAATGTTCATTAGCTCAGAGTCTATGTTACATGTTTTTCTGCTTTAAAAGTAGTTCAGTGACATCATTTCAACACTTACTTAGGAAGCATGAGTAAATATGTCCATATAAAACCAATTGTAGTTCAGTTTTGACTCAGACATCTTTTGGTACTTACAGTTGTATATAAAATTATACATCTTACATGATTTTTTTCTGATACATTTTAACCTAATTTCTGATCAGTATCGAGTTTCCACATAGAACCACTGAAGAATCATCGTTTCAGAAACAGCACTGTGTATGTGCATGAGATGTATGCTTGCAGCATGACACAGGATGATTAGCAGCAATTTACCCTATTTTAAAATCTTAATCTCACCCTCAGAGATAATTCTACCCACAAAGCCATATCAAAGCTCTTGGCCTCTGTTTCCATTTCAGCAGCTTTAACAGAAAGCCCCATCTAGAGCCTCCAGAGCTGTACCAGTTTCACCTCTCCTCAACCCAGGCCTTCATGCACTCCCTCTGGGTATAGAGCCTCAGTGCTGGGGCCTCTTTGGTAGCAGCGGCGCCCCCAGCACTGTGAGTCATAAAAGATCTGATGGCTTACTAATGAGGTTTTAAGACCTGATGCCAACAGGCCAGGTGCGTGATTCTGTATAGGTGGGTTTTGCAGTGTGTGTACTTTGTGCTGAGGCGGAATGTACGTGTGTTTACCTGCGCGTGAATGCGCAGATTCATTCAAATTATGTACACCTGCAGGAACAAGTGTGTTTGCTTGTGTAGGTGCTGATTAACACTCATGTCTAAATCTCTCGTGCGCCTGTTGCAGATGTTAATGGTGGATCATTTGTGTTGTGTGAGATGTCAAATAAAATCTGATTCCTGTAAAAAGTATTTAATGTTGTTGGGTTTGTATAAATCTCAAATTAAAAGTAAAATATGGCCCAGAGCCAGCCTCCTCCCAAAGCCCACATTATTGTAATCTCCACAATCAGTGAATTCACTTGCACAGGCAGGTTTAGTGAACCGACATCTGACCTTGAAGAAACAGAGAGAACCAATGAGTCAAAAACAACTCATTAGTTCTTATTTAGAGCATCTTTGTTAGCCAGGCCATCTACTCAGTTTGTAATACTGTAAATGTTACATGGAACAGTTAAGATACAACAACAAAGAACACCAAAAAATAAACTACTGGAACCATCTTAATGTCTACGTGTGAAATGTAAGATACAAGTAAGTTGACTGTAAGCTCTAATAACATGATTTTCTCTTTCAAGACAAAAAAAGTACAAGTAATGATGGGAATTAAAATAACATTGCTTTTGCTTTTGAATCTGAAGACCCTTCTCATTGCAACCGAGGACAAGCCTGCAGTCAAACCCAGAGTCTCCATGCATCGAAAGGCCAACAACGAAGCAAGGCGAAAGCTTGCGATCAAGTCAGCGTGTGTGTTTGAGTTTGGCCTCATGTAAACGAGCCCATTGTATGAGGAGAACATGGAGAGAGTGGAGCATCCACGAAAATAAACCTCATACAGAAAAGCCCTGTAGTTAGACGGGCCACAGAACAGGCTGCAGGGCTTCCAACCAAACCACAGTAGGACACACTGTGTTTGTGTGTGT
>JAUMHL010000018.1:18086600-18103057 GCA_032362345.1 Sandelia bainsii
CCCCCATGACTGTGGCAGAGCAGCCAGTCATGGCCATGTGGACTGTGGTGTGATTGGGTTCCCCTGCTAAATTTAATAAGGGTGTCTCTGGTTACATCATGGCCGGGAGAAATAGACAAAGAGGGTAGAGAGGCAGAGAGGAAACAGAAAACATTCCGTCAGCATTATACTCAGAGCCATTCAGATGGTTTAGCATATCAGCCAATTAGCTAAAGAAAAATAGGCTGCATTCATTTTTTGGCCACCTAGGGGGCAGAAAATCTCCATATCAATCTGACAGCCATGTAGCAAATTCATATGAGACCTATCACCACTACTATTCATGCTCCATTTAGCTCTGTTTTGGTCTTCACCAATTGTTGAAAAGATATGACTAAAAATAGCTTTAGCATTTTAGTTGTTTAACTGATGCACTTTTTTCTCCAGTGCCAGGAAAGAATCGACTGCTGTGTCTGGAAACAAGGTTGCAAGTATGCTGGCAATCAAACAGTACTGTAAAACTGCTGTACCATAAAACAAAAAGCAACAAGCTAAATGAATCCAGAGACTCTGTGTTGATGATAATTCTCTGTGGGTTTCTGAGTGATTTGTTTCATATTATTCGTGATCATTTGACACATTGTTTGAAAAAAAGAACTTAATTATCAGCTACTAATTAAAAGTTTAATTTCTAGTATAATGAAAATATTAATTAAGATCACTGTTAGTCTTAAAATTTGGTTTGAATGATATGGATTATTAATTTAGTTATTCAAACACAGATGGATTGATCTATTTATCTGTTTATTGTCAGTGTTACATTACTACATCTGTGTTGATGTTGTTAGGAGTATAAATTTCACTTTCTATAGGGGTATTTAATGAATGACCCATATTAGACAGTCAAGACCAGCCGCTGAATTGTATACATTTTTATGCAACAGACGATTTTTATTATTTTTTTTTGCAAATGTACTGTAACTGGCTGTAAACTGATGCTACTACTTTGGCATAATTGTCTATTATATGGAAACATATGGCCCCTGTTTCAATTAACTACCATGCTATAAATATCTATTGACTTGTAGGGTATACATGTGAGAGAGTACATGTGTGTGTGTGTGAGAAAGAGAGATGCTCATGAAATTAATCAGATCCTGTGTTAATCTCAGAGAAGAATGTTCAAATGGTGGAGGTCATATCTGCATGCTACACTCACACTCACGTGTATACATGTAAACATATACTACACACAAATTAAATAAAAATAAGCTTCCAACACCTGCCTGAGCTTCAGTCTGCGGCAGCCTCCTCATCTCCCGGCACACTTCTTTATTTATCAGTGGAAGCTGAGGTGATAGGCCCACAGCTGTTCTCCCAACACCACACACACACACACACACACACTTACTCAAATTTGTTCTACTGGCCAAAAGGTGTCAGATTCCTATTGGTGTCTTAGTAAAAGACAGAAAATACGAAAGTCAGAGGAGCAGTGGTGTGACTTTTTGGCACTTGATAAGGTTATTAGTTTGATGAAACAATGTGTACTAGAGCATATATGTCTGTATGTTTTTGTGTGTGTGAGACAAGTCTGAGACCTGAACGAAAGCCCTTGGTGCTGTACAAACAGACTCCACGGCCTGCTGTGGACACATTAATCACAGGTTATAATTAAATGTCTCCATCTCTTCACCCAGAGACAGGATAAGAGCTGAAAGGGGCCACAGCTGCTATGCGCTCACACTGCAGCCGGGCTGGCTGCCCAGAGTTCGACATGTCCAGGTCCTGATCCTGGATCAGCTCACCGCTCAGTCACTGCAACTGGCAGCATATTGCACAAAGAAGAAACATGTAAAACCCATCCTATCCTATCTTTATCCTCATTCTTAAATATATCTTGTTTAATATTCTGATAGAAGGTTATGGTTAATTAGTGCATCTTAATAATCTCTGTAACTGGTAGGACACTGGCACCCTACATAGTGCTACATAAATTCCTAAAGACCTGATACATGGGAGTCAGTTGTAGACGCAGTAAGTGAAGGAAGTACTATGATTAAAATGATCAAACTCTTATAATTGCACACATGACAGGTCATTGCATAAAGTTGGCATGATTGCAGACATTACCAAAAATGTTATGTGTTATTGTATTATACCTAACTTAAATTAATATATACAGAAAATCCCAATAGGGATCTTACATGCAGCATCATAATATAAACACATAATGAATAAAAACATAATAAATCAGTGTCTTTATGATTTTTTTTGTGGCACTGATACAAATCTTTGTCCAAAGCATTGTTCATTAAAATGCAGTGTATCAAATCACAAATAAGTCATGGCACAGACCACTTTTATTGGGATGAAAGGCAATACTCTGATGGATGCTCCACAGGAGAGTTGAGGGGAGGCGTGTGCTGAATAATGATGTCCTGTTTAGAGACGAGGGAGCTCACGTCCCAACTAAAGCTGCCTCATAATTAGAAAGTGAGGTCTAAAGCCTCCTTTCCAGGGAAAGAGAAGAGACACGAGCATGTGGAGCGTGCAGCAGTGCACGTGCTCGTCATTCAGTCACTTTATAAGGACAAGGACAAAAAATAGGTGGCGTGCTAAAGACTAAATTATGTTATAATTAATAGTACATTTAAATGGGATTTCTTTTTTATCAGTGAAACTGTTAAAATGCTTTGATGGCTGCTGTGAGACCTTAAAGTGTGATTTCAAAGGATCTAATGTATACTTATAGACATATAAGGTATATAGTACTTAATGTCTTACATAGCTTTTGATCTGTGAGATTAAAATAAGATATAACATATTGAATCCACTGATGAGCTGTTGCACCACACTAATCTTATAGGAATCAGTGACATGTCTTAAATCTGTAATAGTGAAATTATGGTTGCTTTGATGTAACGTTTTCCCTCTTTTGCTCTTTGGGATCCTGGTGTCAACATAATGTTTCAGTGGGAACTAATATCTCTCTATTGTTCATTAGTGAATGTAATGTGACTTCACTGTGCTAATAGCCTAGCTGTCTTACATCTGATTAAATCACTATTTGGCAACATTTCAAAAATGATTTTTGCACTGTATGTGTTGTAGTTAAAATTTGCTGTGTTTTCTCTTTTTACTTATGAAATAAACTATAATCTTATGGTGTCATTATAGCCCCTAATAACTTCCTGTAATTCAATAATGATGTATTCAGTAACTTTTTGTCAATGTGAATAATGAATTTGTAATAACCTCATTAGACCCCACTGTAGAAATGCTCCTCTGTCACTTTCTTTGACTCAAGCGACAACAGTGAAACATTTTCTCTCTTCCTATCTTCTTTAACCTGCGTTGTTTCGGAAAGAAAAAGCAGAACGAGAGGAGGAAAATAAGTTTTTCCTCAGCCACACGAACCTTAGCCTACTCACGGCTCCAGATGCTGTCTGAGTTTTTCATCTAAATAGCTGACCACCACCAGCCCCTCTTAAAAAGATGTTGTAATTTAAGAAATGACACAGCGAGAGCTGAGATTTTGGACCAGACTATTTCGTGGATGATAGGGAAGTATGGAGATATAGATATATAAGTCGTAATAAAAACATCAACTTAAGAATTTTAAATGTTTGGTTCGTATTTATAACAACTTCATGTGATAAATGTATCATTGTTGTTCATTTATGAATAAATTAGTGTAAAAGTAGCGCAGTGGACACAGCTAGTCCCCCCTTAGCTTGCGTTTGGTACAGTCCACAGCTCCTTTTGGTAGCTACGGCGTCGGTAACTAGAGCACAACATGTTGGAGGCTGTGTCCGTGCTCTTCCCCTCAAAGTTAACTTTTTCAAACCAGGTTTTGTCGCGTTATCCATGAGGAGCTGGTGGAGGAGGTTGGGGAGAGAAAAGGGGCTTCAAAGTCAGTCATGGTATGAGGTTAGTGTGAAAGAAGGAGCGTCTTCTAGTAACAGAAGTCCGTTGATATTTAACTGTGCGGAGAAGACGAGGGAAAAGGGAAAGGGAAGCCCGGAGAAGCGAGAGAAAAGCGGGGTACAAGATGCAGCTGGCCGCGGTGCTGTGGGGCGCCCTGATAACTTTGCTGCTCAACCAGAGTCCAGGTAAGAAAACGTGCGTTTAAAAACGCTGCGAGGTTGGACATGAAACCACACGTGAGAGTGTTTTGGAAGAAGTGTTTGTGCACCGCTGGTGTTTTTATTCCCTCCTTATCAGCTCAGTGAATTGGTTTGACTCGCACGTTCAGGCATCTACACGCCGCAGCCAAGTTTCCCCTTATTAGAGAGCTCAATTTAGGTGGTTAAAATAGAAACTGTAGTGGAAAGTATGAGTGTTCATTCTTTTTTGTTTTTTATGTTGTTTGACAACATGCCTGTGACAGTGCTAAAGCCGACGGTGCATGCTTTCACATTTGCAGCACATCGTATTTTATTAATTTAAGTTGTTGCTGTTCATTTAATATTTCCCTCTTGACTGTAACCCTACCTTTCCTGTAAGCCATACGTGCTGCTAGACGTTGATGGACATGGAAATATACATTCGTCCTGAACTGTGTTTGGTGTGAGTGTGTTGGTAATGGTTGAGGTGTATGTAGTATATTATAAGGGGTGTATGCGTATGCCTGATGTCCTGATAGATCACTCCTGGCTTATGATTAAACCTTGTATTTAAATCAGTTAAAATGCTGCTTTAAGCCCGGCATGTCTTAGATGCCTAGAGGCTGGGAGCGAGAAATAAAATCTATAAAAGAGAATATGTGATGAGTTTTGTGCTTTTGCGTGGTTTATAAGCTGGTACAAAGTTGAGCTCTGTTACTTAAAAATGTACTTTCATGTGTCTGTTATGCAAATAACCCACTGACTTAAAACAAAACGGATTCGTAGAGATATGACTGCAGTGTCTGTGGATGGCTTTATTTCTTTGAAAAGGAAACCTAGCACACTGCTCTGTGCTGTGATTGCAGGTGAACTGGGTTGTTTATCTTTGATAACCTACATCCTGTGTCCCCCTCCAGCAGCAATTGGTCTGAGTGATTTCCACCACCCCCTTCCTATGTTTTCTCTAACACCTTGTATTTACAACATGTTAGAACAGCCGCTGGAATGCAAGGACCCTACTGAAGCACTTTCTAAACACAGTCCCGCTGGGTTTACATACACACACGCTGGTGCCATGACCCGTGACACGACAAGAAAGGTTTTATCTGGCAGAATAGGAAAACAAAGTGACACCTGGTAATTGGCTGGTTGGACCTCAAAAGGTGGTTGCTGTAATTGTGGCGTATCCTGAATGTCACCAGGAGACTGACTCCAAAATGTCAGCCAGATAAGATTCAATATCGAATTGAAAACAACAGTTCCCTGTGGATGATCCACATCCTATTTACAGTTGAAGTCTTTAATCTTTTCAGTAGTTATCAACATTTTCCCCTGCTTCCACTTTTTATCTACTTGTAAAGCAATTACGTCTACAGGGCTGTATCATGTCTTAAACACATTATCGTCTGTTGTGCATGAATATGAGCTGCTGTTCTTGGCATTTTACATTGTGCCACACAACATTTAACATTCCCATTTTCTGTTCAGGATCTTTAAACTTTATCGTTTTCGTGCCAGAAATACAAAGCTTAACATTTTCTTTGTAAGGTTTATCTTTGTCAGGATGGAAAAGTCTCTGAAATTGCGTTTAAACACATGTGACATTGGCAGTCAGACTCACACTAATGACATTATTTTGGCGCTAGTGGCTCTTAAAGACAGGATCTCATACCACAGCCATCCAGTGGTCAGGAAACTCCACGATACATGGAAAAACCAACGTAGATAAATATATCTTTGAACAATCAATTAACTAAATAAAATGTTCAAAGCAACAATTTCTGATGCGATCAGACTCTTGTATTTTAGATTAAGATATACATTATGGATTTATGGAAAGAATGAGTGAAGTGTTAAGGGCTATAAATTCTGAATTGTATACAGTAAATGGCATCATAAAGGGCGTCTGCCAGTCTTAGCTGACAGTACGTGACCCAGGGCTATGATATGTTAGTCGTGTGTGTGTGTGTGTGAGGTCAAGATGCCTTCTCATCTGATTCTAGTGGCCTTGTAGTAATGGGCTGAGCTGGACTAATGGTGTGTTGGAGAGTGTGTTATACAGTTTAATGATGTGCATGACCCCCCCACTCCTGCTCGACTCTTCTCATTTACTAATCAACTATTGATTGGACTCACAGGTTCACTTAGAACCTGTGGTGTTTCATTTATGGCAATGTGGTGCATTAGATCACAAAAGTGTTTTTGACTGATAAATCCATAATCCAAAGGGGATAAAATATTCAGCTTGTGTGATCCTTCTCCTGCAGAACTGAGAAGGACTAAGCTGAGACAGTGCTGCTGACAGCTGGGCAGCTGTCCAAAAACCTCCTTCGTTGAGTGGGGATGGTTGGTTTTATGTGCTTGCTGGGTTGCAGCATGTGATTATTTATGTCATAAAAAATGTGGCTGAGGCTACGTCTTTAAACTGCTCGCATTGTTCAACTAAAAGCCACCAAATGCAAAGAATTCAATTTAAAATGACATAAAACATCATGTCCTCACATGTGAGATGCTGGTTTGCGTTTTACTGGATTAGAGTTGAATGGATTGCTGTCAATAAGAGGAAAGTGATGATGGATATTAAACTTGAGTTTTTGTTTGACAAAGACAGCGTAGAGAATTGAATTGCAATATGGAGTGATGGCAACAAATCTCTAATCAGATTTGTCTACTTTACTTTTTGTATTTATTTAGAAAAAACATTTTTGGAGGATACAACAAAAGATTTGAGAAATTTGGATTAGTTTTGTTTATTAAAACAAAAGAGTCTTTAATGAAAGTTGTTCAAATTAAGTCAATGTATTGAAAGAGTTTAATTATGGTTTTGTTTTCAGTGAGACTCAGGAATCATATTGAGACTAGAAACATTTCAGACCATGTGAAGCACCAGAGTTGAGGCGTGTCAGGATCTATCAGAGCTCCCATTTTACATCTGTACAAAACAATTTCATGTTGTTTCATGAGGATAAACTCAAGAAGAACAAAACAAGCTAAAATAAGAAAAACGTACAGTAGGAGTAGAGAGAGAGAGAGAGAGAGAGAGGTGAGGACAAAACAGGTTGAAAAAAGGGGGTGGGGAGTTTGGCCTTGTGCTCGCTCTGCGGCTCTGCTTTATGGTTCAGGTTGCTGCCTGCCTCTGTGCACTCCCATGCTGCTTGTATTCCCTCATTGGATTGATTAGTCCCTTGACATTGCCCTCCTCATCCTGCACTAACACACTCTCAATAATGACCTTTTCACAGAACCCGCAGGCATGGTTTTGCATACCCTGCATTAGAATGTGTCTCCGTCTTGCACAATAGCCCCTGCACCACATTTGATTAAGTGTCCTCAGAGTAATTGTGTTGGTATTAATGGTGTTGCAATGTTAATATTTCCGAATAACTCGGCCTACAGACAGATTTATTGCTTGCCATAAGTTGTTTTTGGTACAGATTCCACTCAGAAGGCGACAAAACTTTTCTTCGAAGCGAGGGAATGGTTGTTTTGGAGGATGTGGTTCAGGTCTGCAAAACGGGACTCCTTTGTCTGTACCCCTGCTAGGTTTGATTGTTTTGGCATATATGCACATTTACCTTCCACTCTGCAGAGGCTGAAGCTTTTCAGAGGCTGCAGGAGGAGGAGGGTGAAAGTTTCATTAATGGTTATGAGGCTAGATCTGCTGTGTTAGATAAGTGTTTGTGATTTTTATGGTGTGTGTGTGTGTACGCCCTCCTGGTCTAGCAGGTTAGGTTAGTGTTGGTCAGGCTTCTGCTTTTACGGGGGGGGGGGCAGAGTGGGTCACATGATATCCCCACTGTGCTTTGTGTGTCTCTGCTTAGGGATTGGAATTGCATACCCCCCACCAGCTCTACTCCTCTCTTCATATTCCTCCTATAAATCACCTGGCTCTCTCCCTGAATGGCCGGCCTCCTGTGCGATAGAGACCCCCGAGCTCTCGTCTTTGGGGTCGTTTCTGATTTCAGAACACGATGCCACTGCTCAAGGGCTCGTTTCAGTCGTGCTCACAGCAAGTATGTCACAGATAACAGCTTTGAGAGCACAAGACCAAGCAAACAAAGTCGGCTACTGGCGGCCCTCAGAGAAGGGAGCAGTGTTTGGCAGAGAAACAACAGAAATGATCTGCTGGTAGAAATCTGTGTTAAGGTTTTAAAGGATACCATTTGTGTTGCTGATTGTGGAGTTTCAGTTAAATGACTTGTTTGAGAACGTGGAACAAAAGCCTGAAAGATAGATTTCCATCACTTTTTTATTTATTTATTTTTTTTTACAAAGAAGTTTCTGACTCTGAAACATCAGATAACATGCTCCATGTCAAGTGTCATTACATCACCAGTACAGTAGATGTACATGATACTGTTACTGTCACGTGTCTTTAAGACATTAAACTGAGGCCACGTCACTGCAGAAGTTGGTATCGAAATGGATGTTCAACGTTTTTTAGGCCACGTAGTATAAATGTAAGTTCCTCGGGGGTTGGGGGGATTATTGGAGACTGTAATAAACTCTGCCTCTCTGTTTCAGCGGGGGGCTGCTGTAGAGGACAGAAAGATAAGCAGGGTTGGAGACTCGCTGTCTGAACACAACCAGGGGAGGGGGCAGGGACACAAAGACATTTTGAAGGACACACACGTACAGATCCATAGTAACTTAATTCTTCAGTGGCTTCATTCCTCTCCCACTATGACTTAAGGGAAAAGCATTTGCAAGGACGTTAATTAAATTCTTGAAAATATAGAAGAGGACATTAGTAGGAAATGATCAAGGCTTTGCTGGAATGTTGTGATGAAAGACCCCTTACCGTCTCCGAATGTGGTTTCAGCCATGCATCAAAAATAAACCACTTATTCTTGTGTATTGTCTCGGTAACCAAGACATCATGGGATCCTCTTTACAGACAAAAAGAAGACACTTGTCTGATGCCAGTGTCTGTATGGCTCAGTGTTTACTGAGGGGCGACAGGGAAGTTGTGCGGCCATATTTTCAGCGTGTCTAATGGGTTAAACTGCACAGCGGGCCACACACAAACATATGGTTTGGAGATGACTTTCTTTCTCTGGGCAGCAGAAACATCTGAACTGTTTTTCAGTGCAGACAGTGGCCCTCTTGTCATTTTTGGGGAGAGGTTCAGCCAGTTGAGAAGCTTTATTTTTAAATTGACAGTACATCACAACAGTAAATCATTAATATTCCCTTGTTCAGTGATCTTTGCTCAACAACCAATGACAGTACTTAGATTTTTTTTTTTTTTTTTATTGCAGTAGCTACATCATGAAATTTATTTTTTAAATTTCTGCATGACATGTTTGCCTCTGTCTAGATTGTCAGTAAACATACTGAGGAAAGTTTTTTAAAAAGTTGGAAATGTGGTGATACTGTACTAAATATTATTGTCATCAGATGGTAGGTTTTGGTCTTTGTGTTTTAAAAGAATAAAAAAAATACAGAAAACTGTGTTCGCCATGTGGACAGTAGATAGAAAACAGATTGGGTGAGAGTTCAGGATATAAATAACTGCTGAGACAGACAGGCTTCTTTACTAACTGTACATGGCCCCATTCACTATGCCGAGCTCATGGACTGTGTGTGTGCGCGTGCACAGATGCTTTCTCTGCAGCTCACAAACAACTTGTCATCTATGCAGTCTCGTGGACGGAGAGAGATGAGGCTTTTTCTATTAATTGATGTCGGAGTTCTGACTTGTTTTTCTTCATGGGATTTGTCCACCACACTCTGAACACACACACACACACACACACACACACTTCAGTTTTCACAAAGGTGATTTTATTCTCGCGTGGGACTTTTCTCCTTCTTTTCTGTTTCTGTTGTTGCTCCTCCCTTGCCCAGGGTGTTTACCTGTCCCAGATTTCCTGTGGTCACCATCTTTAATCACGTGTGGTGTTCACCATAGAGGATCCTACAGATGTGGGTCTGCAGCTGAGTTATAGATGACCTCCAAAAGGTGTTTGAATAAAGGCTCTTCAGCTTCCTCAACATGCCTGTGTGCACAAACAGCCTGTTCAGGCATTTGTTTAGGAGCACAAACACACAGCCTCCATCTGAAGCTTCAGATCAGATAATAGTATGATATGATTTGACTTGAAGATGAGACCTCCCGCACACTTAACTTGGCTCACTTTCTTCTCAACACACACTGGTGAGTGTTAAATCCTGTAACACAGGTGTCTATGTAGTGAAAAATAATATCATCAATAAGACCATCCTCCCATGCTGTAGCTGAATAGTGTATACAGATTATTATTTTCAGTTTTTGTCCCTCAAAACTAGAAATATGTTACTAAAAACTAAACACTAAAACAAGTCTGGGTATTTATAATAAATTGGCTCCTTTTCAAAAATCTGGTTACATTTTGTATTTCAGCATATAGGGATTGTTAAGATAAATGCCTCAACTCGTGTCAGTGGAATACATGACATGATGAGGAAAGTGAAGCTTTGAGTAGAGCAAGGCAACTTCCCTTCAATTGTGCATAAACCAGCAGAACTGTGTTTGTGAATTGAAACACATTGACTGCTATAACATGAGGCAAAGCGATTTGATCAGCTCTTAATGGTTGATGATGATCAAGTTCAGTCATCAGCCAGTGTTTAGCTACTGTTCATGCAGCAGCTGACGGTGGTGTGTTACTCAGCTCTGCAGAAAAACAGCTGAATGGCATTTCTGAATGACTTTTTGATCACACTGCATACAGAATGAGCACATGGTGTGTCATCGTTGCCTTTCCCTCCCACTCCTAGCTGACACTCCTCAACTGCAGGCAAACACCTGCCATGTATCTAATGTCCTTCTGTCTGTTGAAATGTGTTTCTTATTGAAACAAAAACTAGCTTTATGTGTCACCAACATCCAAAGGCTAGGTTTTAGACTGTTTCTGACAGCCCAAGGTGTCTTCAAATGTGTTCTTTTTTATTTTTTTGAAGATATGATACTGTAACACATGACATGCTGTAGCACAAATGCGCCGCAGTTGTAGTAGGGTGTGACTTTAGTGCTGCCGCAGTATGAACTTAATAACGTCCTAATTATTCTGCTTTGGTAATTTATTCTGAATTATCCAAATGTGTTTTCTTTTTTAAAATTAAATGTGAAATATAACACCAAAACCCAGCATCCTCCAGAGCATTTATTGTATGTTGTTACATGTATCCCTCTGACAAAGGGCTCCCCAAAAGACCCGCTATATAATAAACTGGTGCACACATAAGACAACCTATTTTCATAGTAGTGCCAAGCTCATGATAATAGATGCTGCTGTCCCTTGGGACATACTGTACAGCACAGGCAACTAACTGCTAGTAAGCAGAAAACTGAGGTGTACAGTCACCCAACTTTTACTTTCTCACAGTAATTATCTTCAAGTATTGCTCATGTTCTCTCTCTTACACACACAAACGCATGCAGTTGAGACTTCCTCGGGCTTGTATGATCTCAGAGTGCCTTTGCCCTTCTAGTGTGACATCTCTCGCTGTTGTCCACTTGATACTGATGCACAGTGATGTCATCTAAAAGTGTGAGAGCTGAAACCTGACTCTGGACACACATACACAGTGCTTGACCTGAGTAAGTGTGCTGACTTCACCACTAGTAGTTGATGCAGGTGAAGAACTGCACCTGTGTAATTCATACTTCATGGAATTGATAAATGTTTCCCCCACGTTTTCTTCTCTGCCATATGTCTTCATGCTAATGCCCCCCCACCACCACCACCACACACACACACACACACTCTTTCTTCTTCACTATTTCAATGGACTCTTACCCTGCAGGCACCAACTGAGCCTGGCCTGTGATGAGGGAAATGGAGGTGGTAGTTGTGGAGGTGGTGAGGGTCTTTATTAAACAAACAGTGAAGGGCTTTGGAGGCCCCATTGAGGCCTGGAGCTGGAATGAGGACGCAATTGAAAGCACTGCACTCCCTAATGAACTCAAGTGGCCCATAGAAGCGAGGCCTTTTCACAGAAGCCAAGGAGGACAAAGTGTCAAAACAAGCCCAGCCCCTCTTCGTTCACAGGGGCTAAACGCCGCCTTTTGACTCTGTGGAGTGTGGGCATCTGAGGGGGAGGCCATGAGGAGAAAGAAGAGGGAGGCAGAATGTACTTGTTAAAACAATGGCCTCTTAAATCAAGCACCCCTCCTTGCCTCTCTTCGTCTCCTCGGCTCCTCTTCTCCCACTTCCCCAACCCCCCCTTGTATTGCCTCGACTTCTAATTAGACCTACGCTTGCGCAGGCAGTTGAAAGCCCCATATATATCGCAGGGGCCTCAAAGGAAAGGCTTTGGAGTTGTGTCTCTGTAGCAGTGTTGCCTCTATGAAAGGTCTTAGTATTCAGAGGAGAGGCCTGTTTGTGCTCCTCAAAGCATTCAGTCTGCCACTGGGGACTTGTATGCCATCATGTCCCTCCGTTCACTGCCTCTACTCTCCCTTCTTCCCTCTTTCTGAACCACTCCACCCCCACCATTCCTCATCTCTCCCTCTTCGTCCCACCCTCAGCCAAAACCCTTTCTTGTGTTTGTGACCTATCTGTTGCTCCACTATGCTTGGCTGCTCTTGGGGCCAGGGCAAGAGCCGCGCACCACTGCGGCCTGTGCGCTTGCTGCCTCCCTCCCCATAGTTGTTTAGCCATGGATGAAAAGCAGAGAGAAATATGTCTGTGGTTCAAAGTCCATCCCGGCAATTACAGTGACTGATTAAAGAGTTGGCCTACACAGCCAGCTATGTATAATACTACAACTCCCACTCAGTGTTTCATAACTGCACCTTCAGAATAGAACTGAGCTCAGCAGTGCCCGTAGCTGATTGAGTCCACTGTTTACAGTGCAGTGATCGAGAGTTGGTGCCATGAAAGTGGGCCACATTTGTGTTTATAATAAGCATATCAGACAGTGTTGTATTTATTTGCATTAAACTGACAAACGAAACGGAGAACTAAAAACTGCAAAGAATGAAAGAACAATTCAGGGATCAAGGTGTACTGGAGCAATTAATTGTGATCGATGGTGACCTTGAGATGGCTACTCAGCTTTTCAAATTGCTTACTTTTTCACAGGGTTGGCAACGTAAGCAATTGTAACATTGAAAAGGGTAGTTAAGTCAGTATCAAAGTAAACATCACTCATATGACTGGCCTAGACATCTCTAAAACCATGTTTACACAGATTGCGTAGTGTAAGCATCTCGGTTGCTGCTCGTGTCTACACAAATGGCGTCGCAGCACAGTGTAGGTCACCTGGTTTTTGGAAGTGCTCAGTGCCAATACATAATCCCTGTGGTTCTGTGTGTAAATGAAGGAAAATATACTTACGTGTAAAAATTATTTAACTAATATTGAACTAATTGGACTAAATTATTAATAATTTAACTTCTGATCTCTTCAAAGACCTACAAAGCTGCTTCAGTGAAATTAATGTGGCTGATGTTTCATATGTGGTTGCAGAATTGAAATGTTGTGTTCAGTGCTTAAGAAATGGTCACGTGTTAATATTAGCTGCTTATGAATATTGCATTTAGGTGCTTCAGTGTTGGAAATTAAAACCCAATAACCCAAACAAATTTGGGAACAATGAAGGCTAACATTTTGCTAAACGTAGAATTGGGGAAAAGGCAACAGCTGAATGTCAGCTATAAGCGACGGCACTGATTCTTTAAAAAAGCAGTAGCAGTAGACTTGTTTTAAGGAAGAAAATGGAAAAGAGTGTATGAATAATGAGTGACACAATATTAAAATGACTTTGCCTGAGGATTGTATTAGCTATTCCCAGGAGCAGAGTTAGTATTGAAGCAAAACTATAACAAAACAAGACTCTCCACCAGAACCAGGAGAACCGTCTGCATTGACTGAAGCAAACTGAAGCGGGCCACAACAATATTCTGCTGAGAGTTATCATTAATTGGGTCAGCATGATTTTCTACTTTTGTTGCTAGGTGGTTGATCTATGGGGCTTCTATTCTGAGCGGCGCCTACTTACGTTATTGTATCGGCCATCAAGAGACAAATCCACCAATGTTCAGCAAGGTCCATTGTCGCACATTGTCCTCATTTTCATTTAGCCCACCTTTATTTTAGAGAGCTTGCTCCAAATCACAGTCGTAGCCCAAAGTGGGTTGTCACAAAGGCTTGTTCAAGGCCATAAGTGTCATCTGTCTATGATTGTCACAGGTGGCAGGGACCCCACAACTCATGAGGATATGAGATCTTTTTCTTCTTTAACCCCTTTGGATTGTAGGCCAGTTTTTAAAAAATTAAATCCATATAGCATGTTTGCATTTCTGTCTGTTATTGGAGACATTTAGTAAAAAATGTTAAATGACCTGAAACTCATGTGAGTAATGCTTATGACAAGATTATTGTTGCTGTTTTAGAAACAACAATCTTGTCACAGGAAATGATCATATATTCTGTTTTCCTTGTTTTCAAATGGGATAAAGTCAGAAATCTTGAGCTGCAGGAGGCCCAAAAACTCCCACATATGTACCTTAGTATTGGTGGCAGATGCTGAGTGTGTTCATTGCTCCTACGTTATGAGGTAATTGTGGATAAAGCAGGCAGGGATGTTTTCATCCAGAGCTGGAAGACTGGTGCTGCTTACAGATCCTGTCCAGGTGTTAGCCTGGGAGGGAGAGGAAATCTGGGGCACATTTAAATCAGAGCCAGGCTTGGACACAACCCTGTAAGCTGGAGCAGCATGCTGGGGTTGGATTGGTCTATTGAAAAACTCTGGTCAGTGTCCAAACTGGGCTGTTCATTTCCACTCTTTGCTAGTCTTATGGCTTCAGTTTGTTTATGTATAGTAGAATTCTATAAGAACCAAACTCATTCCTGCAGCAGTAGGAATGAGTAGCTCACTTTCCATTAGCATTTGCATTTGTGTTGTGTAGTGAAATCTGCCAATCTAGATGAATGTGCAGAAATATAAAGGACTCCATAAAATAATATACAATTTAATTTATTAAGCCAGCCTGGAAAAACAAATTGGTCAGGAAGCAAACATAGTTACTTTGTCCTTTTCACATATAAACTCTGCACAGTGTCTGGAGAATAAGGTCTGGACGTTGTCAGTAGTTGCTCTTTCACAAATGTAATGCACAACAGGAGACCGTGTGTGTCAGACACAATCTCACCTTGGGAAGTAGTCTTTTTGGTTTCAGCAAGGTCGTGCAGGAGGCAGGACATGACATAAAAAGTACACAGCGGAAATCTGTGTTTTTGTTTACAATGCATTGAAAAGCATGGTGTAACACCAGAAAGCATGGTAAAAAGTTAACATACTTTTTGGTGTTGTGCTGAGTGCAATTACTGAAAGGGAGTGTCGTCAACGCAACCCCTCGCTCACAGTGAATTCTCTGGACAGCTACCTGCTGTATTTGAACATGGTCTCAGTAGGACATTATTTGGACCTTGTACTTTGTCTTTTTACTGTCTGGGCTGACTGACTTGGACATTTGCATTCTCTTGTAATTTCTTCTTCCAGGTAATATCTAGAGAAGTTCAGGGTTCACGTTAGTGCTGGGCGGTATACCGGTTCATACTCAAAACCGGTTTTTATTTTTGTTATGATATGGATTTTTCTTATACCTGATACTGGTTAAATAGCCTAAACAACGTTCGGAACGTAGCGCAGTGGGAAACTGTTTTACGGGGACCTTTTCGCTGCTACACCGCTAAACATGCATGTAACGAGTACCTGCGTTAGTGGAGGTATTGAGCGGTGAAAATGAACAGAGAAGCTGTAGCAGACGATGAAGATTAACATGATGACACGGAAGGACTTTTGCTTGTCTGTTGTCTGAGATACTTTGGTTTTAAAAGCTCGGACGTGGCCCAAACAACTATTTACTGCAAATGCTGACGAGCTAAAGTTGTCACTGGAGGTGGCAACACGAGCAATTTGCTGCACAACGTTAGCCGCACACATACTGTGGAGTACCAGGAATGTATGAAACTAAGATAGGCACCCTCCACATCCTTAGGTAAAACTGAAAAACCTAAACTTTTTCCAGTCAGACGTCACTTGTAGACGCGTTTGCTAGTGCTTCTCATAGGTTTACAGCGTTGTTGATTTAATGACAAGTTAACAGATTTTGTACACCACCCTGGACACAGATATTTTAGTCGTTTTTCAGGTGGTTGACATGACAAATTTTCCAACGCGCTCTCTGTCCTCTGGTGAGAGCGTGCTCACCTGTGTGTGTGTGTGTGAGTGTGCGCGCACGTGTCTGTGTGCGCGCATTGGTGCGGATACAGAGCATCCCGCTGTGCCCCATACAGAGAGCAGAGGAGAATTGGAAACGCACGATCATGTAGACGCAGAAATAGGCTCGTTCGGGATGAACTGCGCCTCGCCTGG
>JAUMHL010000018.1:18103157-18143324 GCA_032362345.1 Sandelia bainsii
GGGAAAAAAATACCGTTGAATACCAGGAAACTGTCATAATTTTGAAAAATACCGTGATATAGAATTTTGGTCATACCGCCCAGCTCTAGTTCCCGTGCATGTCTGAAAATGTCTTTTAGGGTTTTAGGGTTAGGGTTGCTAGAAAATTGACATTACACTGTGAAAGTTGCAAATATAGTGCAGCAACATCAGAAGGGTTAGGCGCAATTTGTCTTTGAGATGTATGATACGGTCAGGGTGTAAATTAAGCTGATTCCTAATGAGATTTTTTTTTTAGTCTTAGGGTTTGAAGTCGTCTCTTTCACGAGCCTATTACTGTTACATTTGTAATTACCTTTTAGGATGGCCTGGGGCTTCTGTAGGGTTCAACCTGCATCTCCATGACGTTCTGTACAGTATCCTGCCTGCCCTGTGCACCTTTATGAACACAGCCGCCCTTCAATGTGCACTTCACATACGTAGATCAGCATTTAGGGCACACTTACAAAAACCTCCTGGCAATGTCAGTCATGGCCTCTCTAACTACCCGTCCTCCTACAGGCTAGTTCAAATGTTTGATTGATCACTGTAACCTTGGCAGCCAACAGGTATGCAGGTACACACTTTAGAGCAGCGTTCATAAAACATGGCTGCATCTGAAATTGCTCATTTAATAAGAATGCTGTGTGTTGTTCACTTTGGAGAGCAATGCTTTAGCCTCTAAAATCATATTTCAAGGTTTTTTAGTCTCCCTCTTGTCCTCCTGCCTAGTATTCATTTTATGTCTGCTGGCCTTCTGGTGTTGTGAATGGTTAGGCTCAGAAGTTGGTGTGTTTTGAGAAAATTGTTCTGCTGGCTATAAATCCAGTTTGAGCTTAGTTGTCTAGAGCTTTATTGTACTTCACAACTGATGTACAAGTAGAAGGGTGAGTTTTAGAGCAGGTCATCATTGTGACTTTAGGATATTAGAGATATTTCCCTCCTTTCACACGTGATTCATTATAAATCCATGACAGGTGCAGGAGCTTAAAAATCCGAGTCTCTGCCATGCTACATTTATTTGTCTCTGTTAACGTGTGTTGTCATGTTGTGGGTGTGTATATGTATGTCAGACAGGTGCCAGGGTGCAGTCAAGCTGCTGGGCAGTTGCAGCAGCGGGCTGAAATAAAAAGATTCAGCTGGCGCCTGGCGCCCATAGTGCTCTACTCAGATATGTGCCTCTGGCAGTGTGCCACACACACACACACCACTCAACTAACCCTATTGATTGTAACAAATACACACATGCACTCCCAAACAATCAGACGCACATCTTCCTCTGTTGATATTGTAACTCTCTGCTGCCCAGCTGAAGCTGGCACCACTGACTTTGCTGCCACCCCTAGAGTTTCAGGTAGACACCATCATCAGGCTGAGCCTGTTTTATAATTGGATTTAGTGCTGGCGTTCTTCCTTTCCTCTGCAGCTGGATAGCATTGATTGCTGAGTGTTGCTGTGGATATCTTGTAATACACTTACTACTAATTTAGATTAGTGTGTGATATCGTTTTATTATGTCTCCTTATCTCATAAAATGATTAAAAGTCGGTTGCAGTCCATCTGCTAGTATTGTTGTGTTGTTTTTTTTTAACAGCCGGTCAATAGGGATGGGAACCGTGGGATGACTTTTTGTAGTATCCGGTATCAAAACTTGCTTATCAAATCTTATCAAGTCTCATGTCAGTCTTTTTGCATTTAGCTTTCAGCAACCTTACAAAAACAAAGTTTACATATGAAGCTCATACTTGCAAACAGATTCTGTACTGTGCAGTATTGTTGCTGTCAAGATTTTCACAGATGTTATATTTTTGCTCTTTGAATACACTGCTACCTGGATGTTTTGTGCATTACAAGTAAAATGTACGTGTAATGTACAAAACATTAAATAAGTGATTTCTTAAACTATTTAACTAGATTTCTTAACTATCATTTATTTTAATCGGCTTAGAACCAGCTTTGAGAACCTCTTCACCATTCCGGTGTCTAGTGGAGGACTGGATGCCAGAGAGGCTCTCACTTGCCCTCCAGTTACTTCAACCCACCACCCACACCCCCTGCCAGCCACACATAGTCTTTCTCAAGTGTAGGATGTCACCCTTACCTCCTCCTCCTCCTGCCTGGGGTTTTGGATGATGGCTATTCTTGGTGGAGGAGTGTGCTCATTCACTACTACACACCCTCACCCCTTTCCTACAATAACCTTTTCCTGTTGCCCTTCAGAGGAGGACACAGAAGTTATGTGCTTCCAAGACTGACAGACACTGGCTGCCTGACTACTTATGCCACATAGATGCACCTCTGGAATGTAAACAGTTGCTCCCATTTCCCTTGAACTTTCCCTGATACTGATGTGTATTCAGAAGAGGCAGTATGGATGGGTCCTACAGCACTGTAGAGCAGCTTGACTGTGACTTCAGCTGGTCCAGTGTAGTATGAAATAAGTTATTTAATAACATTAGTTTCACAACTGTTCAGAGTCCAATACACAAAACATAGTATTCAGGTGTGGTTAGATGGTAGAAGTTGGAATAGGGAGGGTTTGCTGAGCAGTGGCTTTTTGGCACTCTCACTTGTGAAATATCCTGGACTGGTCTTTTTAAATTTTAGCACATCATAGCTACATGTCTACTGATAGTCCGCCCCAAGTCTTATCTTCTGTTTATTACAAATGCTCATAGATTAAAAGTTAGTCATAGTTTTATACTTCACAGAGAAAAAACGCTGTGGACAATAGCCTCCAAAACACCACCCGGCCTTAAATAGAAACCACCCTTAAAAAGTGTCAAACGTACTTAACCGAGAAATACTGAGTCACTGTCAGTGGTGGGAATGGGAGGATTCTCTGAGATAAAACTGAGACAATGTCTAGGACAGGGGAAGGCAACCCTGGTCCTAGAGAGCTGCAGCCCTGCTTGTTTTCCAACCATCTCTGTTGTTCCTGCTGATTACCTGGATCAGGTGTGTTCAGCCAATCAGAAGCTGTAAGTGGAGGGATGGTTGGAAAACAAGCAGGGCTTTCTACCCCTGGTCTAGGGGAACATCAAGTGCTGAGCTCGTGTTCCCGATCAGTCATATGGCTCATGGCTCCTTGTTGTAAAACAGAGCAACCATTCACAAATGCTGCTGATACAGCTTTAAGACAAACATCATGCACTTCTTGGGCTGGTTTGACAGAGACTTTTTCTGATTTTCTGACCACCATTCAGCATTTCTGTGGTCAGAACAGCTGTTGTAAATACGTCAGAAATTTACTGGCTAAAAATAGTCACCTCAGAAGGGAGAAATCAGCAGTGTTTTCATGTATGGATTGATTGATTGATTGTATTGATTTTCACCTGCTCACTACAAAGGACGAGTGAAAGTGAAAACAGAAAGGTCAGTGACACCAGGAGTCAGATCAGTTATTACAGATGGCAGCAAATAAATGAAACACATAAATAACAGGAGTTTTGTGTTATTTAAATTGCTGTCTTTGGAGATTATAGACTTGACCCAATGGACCTCACACATGTTTTGGAGTGAATTCACACATTTTAGAAAATTGAATCCTATCTGTTTGGTGAGAGGTGGGAGTGACTGAAAATGCTTTTTAATTAGCGTAGCTGATAGACTATAACTGTCTGTTTCTATGATAACAACCAAAGACAGCTAACCAGTGGCACCAGCTGACTAAGAGGGAAACCATGGTTCATAGGTTGTGAAATCCTCACAATATTGTGGCACGAGCAAGGTGATTTGTTTTTTTTACAAGGTAAAAACTAAATAGCTTTGTGAACAGCTAAATTTAGTTAAATTTTTCTTTTAGTGAGATCTAAGCCATAGTCAGAATATACCTTTGTGAAACCAGCCCCTTTAACCAAAGGATCTAATTCATTTAGATCCTTTGCAATGTGCACTATCACACAAAAGACATGAACTCAGTTGTTACAAAAATGCTTAAAATAAACATATATAATAAACTATAATTATTTAGTCTTTTCAAGTTTTCCATTTTATCCTTGACTACGTGTTCTGTTGCTTATTCTTTGACAAAGCATTGTAATTGACTTTTGTCTATTGGTTTTTCCCCTTAGTCTGCCTCATCTACTACTTAACTTTATGGGTTTCTCAATTTCCCTGAAGCATGTTTAAAAACTCCCCAACAAGTGGCCTGAACATGTTGAATTCAGAACAGCTCGTTGTGTCTTCTCAGAGAGAACAACACTAGTAATGATTCATGATGATTGTGTAGTAAGAGTTACTTGCGGTCTCATCCATTCTTCAAAATGCACCATGTCTTATTGTGTTTTGTCTGATTTGTTAGAATTTGAATGTAAGCATAGAAGCTGAACAGTATTTGAAATACTCTAGAAATCAAGAAATACAATCAAAAGGTAATATTTCTGATCATTATCTTCAGTAGTGCTTACGTGTGTTAGAGTGGATTTTACTTGATCCCTGAAAATAAAGCCAAATAGAGAAAATCTTCTAATTTTATGGTTCACTGCCCCATCACATGTATCAAGACTTTGCTTCTTTCAGTGCTTGCATGTGCATTTTTCAGAAGATAGGCTAAATGGGCTGTATGCATAAGGGACACCATGGATCAACAACAAAGAGTGTTAAAATTTCACTTTAGCTAAGCTCGATTGGGCTGATTTTCACATTAAAGTTACTACACCACTGTATATGCATCACATTCATTATTGAAATAGCTTTTTTCTAATGACAAGTATACTGGTCCTGTTAAAGGCTGAAGGTCAGGATTTCTGTCCCAGTTCTGAATCATGGACAACTTAATGGTGTTGTTGTTCCTTGTTTACTGTGTTTACAGTGTCCTTGCAGAGATTCCCATTCCTCTGGAAGAGTGAGGCACTTCTTATCTGCAAATGGCACTAGAAAGGGAGAGAGAGGGAGAGAGTGATGCAGGCTGACAGAGGAGAGGGGAAGAGCATCAAAGAGAAGAGATGCTAAATATACTCATCCCATTTTTGGCTTTACACATGCATCTGTATCTTGCTGTGTGGGCTTTATGAGAGGAAACTGAACCAGCAGTGCAACTGTATCACTGATTCACGCTGCTGAGAGGTTGTCAACATAGAGAACTTTAACAATGCCAAAGATATGCCATACCAAAAGCAATGTAAGACGCCTTTGATTTGTAATTCTGTGTCACATTCAAAGCACTGTTAGCCCAGTCATGTTGTAAGCCGGATGTGTACTTTATTAGGCCATGTTGTGCTTTTTTCCTTTTCCTTTTGTAATATAAAGCAATTTCGGAATAAGTATTGAAGCCCAATATTTTGTTTTGTGCCAAGTTAAATGTGTCTGTATCAAACTGTCAAATGCTGAAATCACCAAAACCTTTATTTTAGTTAAGTAAATACACTGCTCAAAAGATTTAGGCAACACTTAATTCACACATTCAGTGTTTCCCACAGAAGTTGATTTTACTTTACATAACGTTCCATAGGTGCTCAATTGGATTTAGGTAAGAATATGAGGGCTGTCATCCAGGAATTGCCTACGTGCTCAGGCCACATGAGGGATTGTATTGTCCTGCACCAGGAGGAACCGAGGGTCCACTGCACCAGTGTAAGGTCTGACAGTTGCTCTGAGGATTTCGTCATGCTGTCACACAGTAGTGAGATTACCACTGGCTATGACATGGAGGTCTGTGTAGCCCTCTAAGGCTATGTCTCCCCAAACCATCACTAACTCACCTCCACACGGTTCATGCTTGATGATGTTACAGGCAACATAGCGGTCACCATGGTGTCTCTAGACTCTTTCATTCCTGTTTGTGTAGAGAACATGGAAAAAAGACAAGCAGTTGAGAAATCAGTAGTGTTTCCATGTCCACTGTTTTTGAGGAGGTGCATGTCAGTTCTGGCGTACCCCTTAACAGTGCTTTGAAGCCTAAGAGTGTAGGTCCTTGTTGCTGTACTGTTATCAGCTGTAAACTTGTCTTTATGGGTGTATCTCAGTGATGGCCATACTGTCAAATAGTGGCTGCTGTGGAGAGACAATGGACAACAACCCCAGAAGGGATAAGTAAAATGAAAGGTGAAGAGTAATCCTGGCTGACCCATAAATCTAAAAACTTATTCACTCACTTCGTTTCTCTCCCCTTTGCCCATCATCCACACAGGCACTTCATTACTTCCTCATCCATCACACACCCATTTTTGTATCACACTGTTGACTTTTCCAAGGGCTTATCTGAACTGTTGCCAAACACCAGTCCTTTGTGTAAAGCCCTTGCAGGGACATTGGGATAGTGTCATTGACAGAGCAGAATGAATGTTATCTACAGTGCTGGACTTTGGATTTAACACTGCTTGGATTTTTGGTGCCATTGGCTCAGGAAGGAAGACGAACTGGAGGCTTGCCAGATGTTCCCCTCCTTAGTCAAGTCTTCTGTGTGGTCCTTGATGTAACTTGACTGCACTGGTGATTGTTCCACAAGTGGACGTTATGTTCCAGTTTCACTCCAGACTAGAGCCTCTGTCTCCAGTCTGGCCTTACCTCATGGCCCCTAAAGCTGGATGCTGAGCCATGGAAAGGTGAAGACTAATAGCAGGGGTGGGGAAACATTCTGCTAATGGTAGCTTAGGATAAAAACCTTGATATGTGTCCAACATATTTTGTTTTTCATGTTTTCTTTTCAGATCTGGGCATTTGATGCAATAGAATGATCATTCACACTTCTCACAGCAATGCCTTGTCCAATTTGGCTCAATTTTTTAGTTGTTGGAAAACCAAGGACTGCCCCAGGCACTTTCTTGCTTTGTTGTTTGCGAGCATGGCCAGCTGTTTATAGACTTCTTTGCCTCTGTCTGTAGTCCTGTCAGAAGCCTGTTTTCCATAAGCTGTGAAGGCCCTGTGTGCTGCTGGCTGTGGGGCTCAGATCTTTAGAGGCTGACCTCTCCAAAACGCTGGGCTGGACTCAGACACAGTTGTGGTCATTGTGCTGGTAGTTAATGATTCTGCCCCTCCATTTTACCCTCAGTCTCCTTCAGTTGTGCTGCCTCCTTTATAGAGTCAAGAAATGGTTGTCCTGAATGAGCGCAACTTCCAGGTCAGTGGACGAGGAGTGAGGGGTCATGGTTGGGTTAAGGCAGCCATAAACTGGATGACAGGGCAACTTTTTGTGCTACTTGATAAATTTGCAAACTTTTCATCGTCGGCTCACACAAAAACATATGCATGATTGTGCATAGCACATGCATAAGAATATGTGAACATGGGTTTGCCAGCGTGCAGAGATGAGAGAACATGTGCACCCACTTCTCCCTTTTGGTTTTTTGCTGATCTCTTTCATAGTTTTCTCTCCTTTAATATCCACTGTTCTTCCAACTGTTAGCTTTTCTCCTGCTCACTTTTTTTACTCTCTCACTCTATTCACCTCATTGCTAAGCAACAATGACAGCCATGACAGATCTGTGCTTTGGCTCACACAGTGTCACATCTGACTTTAGCCAAGCGCCTCCAAGATAAACACATACATGCTATACAACTAAGTGCCCTGCTGCTTTGTGGTTCCTGATGTTAAAACCCATCGCTCAAAACAGCTCCCTGCTCAGCACCCCCTCACTTAGGTGACAGGAGGGAAGCGTCCAGCTGGAGGGAACCATTGTGTTTCTCTCCTGAGGGTTTTGATCCTTTGCCCTTCATCCCCCCAGATCAGTGCCTGCCCTGCCAGCCTGAAGAGGTAAGATACAGACTAGTTTGGGACTGCATGACAGCTGGGACAAGGTGGAAACCCTAGATTGGCTTCCTCCTGTGCCCCACCCTCTTTCCTCCCTGCCTTTACTTCACCCTAGCCAGTGCTCACTCTTGGCTCCCCTCAGCTCCACAGCACAGAACCATTGTCTGTAAGTCTCTGCTTGTCTCTGGGGAGCAGAGGGAGAAGGCTGAGGCTCTGCCCTCCCTTGGTACCCCGTGATCCTGGACCCATTTTTTAAGGCTTTAGGGCTGACCTGTCAGGCGCTCTCTTCCCCAGAGTCAGTGCAGCCCGGCCCCCTCAAAGACCCATCCACATCGGCCTTCTGTTTGAACAAGCCCCACCAAAAGACCCCTTGTGCTGCCTTTTGTGTGCTCATAAATAAGATCAGAGTTTAAGTCCCTGTGCTCTTGTGTCCAGAGAGGACCAGAAGGACTAATGTTACTTGGCAGGCCTATCGATCACAAAGCTCCTCCCAGAACGTTGACCAACTCTGCAGTTGCAATGATGCCTGGACTGCTACATTGAACATATAGATGTACACAATTGTCGCAGGTTGCTCAAAGACAAAGTCACTAAGGCTGAGTGATATGACCGTATACTATGAAACAGTAGAGTTTTTTTTTCTCTACAAAATGCATTCCAATGTAGCTCAAGTCAGTGTGAGTGCATTGGATTTTCACATTGTGATACATTTTGAATTTGCTTTTTATTATTATTTTTATTCACTATTCATATTGTATATATCCAAACAAAAGATTTTAACCACATTTCCCACCTTAACATATCACCCATCAGCAGAATACGTGGACTGCAACAGCCATACGCTTCTGACTCTGACTCAGTAATTTCTTTCTTTTTTTTTATCTGACACCATTTCATCTAAACCCCTTCTAGACCATCAAATCTCTTTGGTTGAAATATAGCTCTGCTTAAACAGTTTTCTGTCTTGTAACTTAAGGGGCAAATAAAAAAAGAAATAAGTCCCAGCATCTGGATGAATCCTTCCAGACCAGGAGGCCACCGCATTTCTGTTCATTCAGGGGAAAAACACAACCAGTGCTGTAAAACTCTGGTCTCCCCTTTTTGATGACAGACTGAGGCAGAAGGATGGAATAAGTGAGCAAGGGTCATAGAGGAGGAACTTGAAAACTGACGAGAATAACAAATAGACTGAGGTTAAAGGTCCAATTGATGCAAAGGAGTAAGAAGCAGGACAAGCCAGCTGAAAGAGTGAAAAGGCCAAGGGGCAGCAAAGAGAAGAAGGAAACATTTTATCAAGACAAGCCATTACAAGTAGATTAAGTGAGGGTAAACTGAGCTTTAGCAACAAACTAAATTACACTGGCAGCTCAGTTAACTGTGCATAAAGATGTCTGAGCCCTCAAGAGTTTTTTGCCAGGGCTAAAAAAAAACTTTTTGAGTTAATTGCCCTGTTTTTTCTCAACTTTGGGGCCCAGCAGTGCTCAACGTGGTGTTTTTGCACTTCTCAGAAATCACCAGAAAACCAGACCAGAACATACACATGCTGTACACAGCAATTTATCCCTCATGATGTCAGGAGATATCAGATTTCCTGGGGTTAGACACTCTTTGCTGCACATCCAAATCCTCTGTTGTAATGATTACATGCATGTCATACGTCTGGAGCCACTGGTCCACCTGTTCTTATTCCTTCATCAACAACAGACAGTGAGTCTGGCTTTGGGCAGATTGGCACATGAGGTTGCCAATGTTAAGGTGTTTTACAGTCCTTTACCCACTTGAAATTACACAGTATCACATAATGAGACAGCGCGGCATGATAGCTCAGTGGGTAGGGCAGTCGTCTTCAAACCCAAGGGTGAGCGGTTCAATTCCCAGTCCCGGCAGGCTACATGTCGAGGTGTCCTTGGACAAAACACCGATACCCTGAGCCTGTCCACAAAAGAATTTCCCCAAGGGGCTGAATAAAGTGTTATTAATAATAATAATATCAGTCCCAACTGACCTCGCAATACTAGAATTTGTTATAAATGGCAAAATAATTCCCAGATTTAATGAAATAACAATATATTTATATTTCTATAGCACATAGAAAAGAATGCCACCATTATTTTGCTGTCTAGTTAGAATAGTCCTAAATAAAAGGGAAATCAATACAATAAATACTAATTTAAAAAAATTAATAGTAATAGTTTTGTTTGTATTTGTTGTATTATGTATATTAGTGTCAGGTTTCAAACCCTGTTGATCCAACCAAAGCACCTTGAAACTGACGCCTTGTCTCTCAAGGTGTCAGGTGTCATGATTTCTTTATAGTACAGGTCAGGTCAGACAGGCCAACTAAAACAGACTCATCTCCTGGGACATATTGTGCCATGTGCAGTAGTATTACAGTAGTGGTATTTGTTGTAGATACTATGCATGGTATCAAAGCAAAATCTATATTTACAGTTTGCCTGCAAGTTTGTGTCTGGGATGAAATTTGTTTTCACCCTGACAGAGTGCCTTTAAAACTATGTGTGTGTGTGTGTGTGTGGAGAGAAAGCCTTTGCAGAATTCCCCTTAATGAGTGTGAATAGAGTCAACTCTAGCTGCTTCTGTATTTCACCATTTTTCCCTCTCAGCCTCTAATCAATCAATGAGCCCCTCACCCTCTCTGCCTTCACTGTTTTTCGTCCTTGCTTGTCCACAGAATAAGAGTCTGTTGTTTTCCCCTCTCTGTCCCTCTTATGAAGTGAGAGGAGGTAGGTTGTGGTGGTAATGGGAGCTGGGGTGGTGGTGGGCTTGAAGAGAAAGAAAGAGGGAGAGAGAGAGAGAGAGAGTGAAATAAAGAGATAAAGAAGAGAAAGTTCCTCAAGTGTTTCTTTAATATGTTTAACTTTGGTCCAGGCTAAAAGTAAAATGGAATATAGTCTGACCACAAATTAACAGACAGCTGATGTGTAGTATACTAAATGTACTGCTGGTTGATGTTACACAGGTAGTCTAAAACAAGTTTTCATGTGTTTACAGAAGTAGTTTTCATTTTCTGTACATTCATCATCAAGTATTTTTGACAAAATAATAATTCATTTTAACCACAAAGATTAAGCAACCTTGATGGTTGCAGATGCAGAATTCAACTAGTTGGAACGCCATCAAGATTTCAGAGTAATTTACCAGGAATGCACAACATCTGTTAGTGAAAGATGATGTTGAATTGTGTTGCAGCAAACGTTTAGTCAGGTTCAAGGTTATGCAGACAACCTTGCTGAAGCTTCTGTTTTGTGATCATCAATGCTACTCGTCTAATGAAAAGAGTGAAGAAGTTTTAACTTTTGGACACAGCTGTTGGTCCAAATACAGCCGAACATATTACTTACATAGGTGTGTGCTGTGTTGGTGCTGATGGGATTTTGTTTGTTTAGTACCAGTGAGGTGCTCCGTGTTGGAATGCCAAGGAGAGGGCAGTATTATGGGGGATAGGAGTTTGGCTAGTGATTGCTTTATTCCTCCTTTTCTGTCTATATCTCACACACACATTGAGCATGCCTGTGCGGTTAACTCTAGCTCAAGTTCATTGTGGTTAAGTTCCGGGAGGAGGTGGTGTTGGAGGGTGTTTGGCGGCGTGAGGAGGAGCAGTAATTAAAGAGCTTTGAGAGAGGGGCCCCTCTGCTCTGTTAGATGTGTTTCACCCCCTTACCCCTCCCTATAATCCCCACAGGAATAAACAAATTGGGCTTTTCAGCCTTCTAGCTGGGCCTGGGGGCTCCTGTAATGGGATAGACATGAGGTGTGTGTGTGTTTTTAGATAGAGAGAGATTGTGTGTGCAAATACGCAATATGAGGAAGAGAGAGAGAACATGTGTTTCTTAGTCTGTGTGTGCGTGCGTGTCTGTGTGTGTGTTCCACCACAAGTGCAGCTAATGGCTAATTGCTCCCAGCTCGGTAGTGAAGTCTGCAGATGGACAAAGAAGCCTCAGCTTCATTTACTTAATCCACATGGTTGCTATCTGAACTAGATTATACTGAAATACTTAAACACCTGAGGACCCCGTGTGATTGTGTATTAATGAACAAAGAGCTGTGTGTGTGTGTGTGTGTGTGTGTGTGTGTGTGTGCACATATGCATATGTCTGTGCTCACTTAGCCTGATGCTGGCTTCTGTTTAAAATTTGCACAAAAATGCCCATCTGGATCTGAACCAAAGATGTTGCAATTATGTTCAGGTCCCATCAGTCCCATCATTTTTGATGATATTTTCTTCATCAGTTTAATTGCTTTGATGTGTGGAGTCATACAAGTCAGCTGTTTGCCTTCAAAAAAAGTTCTGCTGTGTTTAGAAGCTTGTAAACATGAGCTTTTGAACACTAATTTCCTGCCCTTTTGGACTCTATTGCAGATATGTTCCTGCATCCTCAAAACACATTCGTTCACTGGTGCTGAATCTTTTTTTATAGGTTTGTTACCTGGCACACATCTGCTTCCTTGTTGAAATTAACCTACCTTCACTGTAACCTTTTATCCTACACCTTATGTATATTTCCCAACGTGAATCCTCAGCTGCAGCTAATCCAAATCTGAATGTGTTGACGGCATGCACCTTCATACACCCTAATCGGATCAGAAGTGATGGAGCATGATGTCAGGCAGGCAAATGAAATGAAGGAGGGAGAGAATATCTAAAACCTAATCTCAAAGCTGAAATGTGACACACATCAGATGGCTGGCTGTCCTTTTCTAAATTAGGATCAACCAACATGACTGTTTTGTTAAGCTAATGAGAATCGTATGTATGCTGGACTTTGTATGTCTTGCTATTGGCTAGACTGACTTAAGGGTCAGTGATGTGAGTAGATGTTTGGGAAATGCAGCAGGTGAATCTTGGTGAGCAAAAATATAACCAAAACATGCCTCCCTCTGAGAAATCTATAGTGGCAGCTTTTCTGGTGGCTGCGAACAGGGAGTCCAGGCTCTCCCAGCCAAACCTAGTTGCAGTCCAACCCACCAATGACCTGTACCTGCAAAAGAAGAGGAAACAACTGAACCCCAGCTTATCAGGTCTGATGTGTGTGTGTGTGTGTGTGTGTGTGTTTATGGAGAAGAAAAAGTAGAATGAATTCAGACCTTCTCCTCTTAATGAGCCTCAAGTACATCTCATTTCACTGGCTGTTGCACTTAGGCAAGAAAAATACCCCCCACACTTCTTTTTAGTTACTCCACTTCCAGTCTTTCTGGCGACTTTAGAGGGTTTTGCCATGCAAAGCAGGCAATGATTTACTAAAAGGTCCTTTAATCATTACAGGTTTTATTCCTGCAGCCTGTCTGGAGTTCAATAATTGTCTCCTTTTTATACAAAAGGAGCTTTGTTTGTTGTCGGGTCGTTGGCGGCAGAGAAGGGAGGAGAGATGAATAGTTTCAACTTGTCCTATTGGTCTGATGAGGATCAGCAGGTTGTTCATTAAACATCAGTCAAATCTCAGCTGCTTTGTTTTCCTACAGAATGCAAGGTCACAGATGTTTTTTCTGTCAGGAAGTGGTGGAAAAAAGAGTGTGCAAGATGCCAGAAAGAGGGGAAAAAAATCAGGAGCTGGCATCCTGCTGAATCCAGTCCCTCTCTTCTTCAAAGCCGCTTTGACAAAAATATCTCTGAAAAACCTTGTCAGGGAGGAAATGACGTTGATTCTGAAAGAAAGAAAGTTTGTTTATGTATTGGTTCTCCTCTCCTCTCCTCATCTTCATCACCATCACCATCCTCCTCTATTCAGCTCCGGCAGATGCAATTAAACTAAATTCACAATCTCCCAGCTCATTGTTGTGTCAAAAAACACTTCCATTTGCATCTCATACAGGCCTATCCCCTCATCCTATGTGGCATTCATTTCTTATAGGTTAAAAAAAAAGTTTAAAAACTGGCATGTGGGATGAGGAGGTTGGGGGGTAGAACAGATGGAGAACCAGAAAAGGAAAATGGTGGTTCCGCTCTGATCAGTCTTTAATTAAATTCTAGAATATTACATCAGCATTTCTCGTGTCCTGCCAGTGGTCCTCCTCCACTCTCTTCCAAAGCACTCCAGTTTGTAACTCCTTATACACTTATCTTAGGACTTGTTTTTCCCCTTTCACTTTCAAGATATAGTAGGCTGTGTGTGTGTGTGTGTGTGTGTGTGTGTGTGTGTGTGTGATCTCTGCATGAGTGAAGCTTCCTCTTTCATGCTTTATATTTTATATTTAATTTATTCACTGGCCGTTGTGATGATCATATACAGAATGCCTTGTGTGGGCATCATTAAGAATTTCTGATTTTAGTGGTACTGAAGCTTTTCCTGTGAAGACAAGTGATTTTTTTTATTTGTAAAATAAAAATAAAAATATGACAAAATGAAAACAACACTGTGTGGCTGCTGCTGTTTTGAGACTGTTAGCATGGAAAGTTTTATTAAATGTTTTCATTCTGTTTATTCTGATCCTGGTTTTACTCTGAATTCAATATCCATAAAATTCTGGTAAAAGTAAAAAATTAATGAAAATGTTGGCTGTTGGAAAATGATCTCATCATAAAGTTTGAGCTATTTACTGCATGTTCTTAACCAGCATATGGAACTTGCCGAGATAGCATGGGAGAAATGTAGATATTAAAATATTGTTTTTTCTGCCATGTGATGATCTGATGAGCAGGTAAATATCAAGTGATATAATGGGAACCTGCAGCTAATAAATGCACATTGTCTTTACATCATTTAAGATTAAGAATAAACGCAGATGTTTTTTTTCATGTCTTTATGAATTAATGGTTCATGAAATATTTAGCAAGAAGTGTGACCAAAATATGTGAAGTTGCAAAAGTGCATTAAAACAATTAGATTCCAGAATCATGATCATAATTTAAAACCCTCATCACAATATTTTGAAACAATGTTTTTTTAATTACCATTTTTCATTAACTTATCAGCCTTCGACACTGCAACATTCAGAAATAACAGACAATAATTACAGTTTTATAAAATGAATGCTATGCCATGTTCAAATGACTGCCAACAAGGAAGAAATGTGTGTTTGTGAAGTTTTTGTTCTTTGTCGTTTAGCTGCCTGCAGGCATCTAAGTCAACAGGTAGGCCCAAGCAGGCCAAACCTCAGGCAGCATCTCTTATGTCTTCTTCAGTCTAGGTCCTCATGGTGTGTGTGTGTGTGTGTGTGTCAGAGTGGCCCAGACAGGTCCATTCTTTTAATGAAAGGTGGCTGAAAACAGACAGGAGCGATATTAACATCATGTTTGCCGGGGTTAGAGCTGTCTGTCACTTTCTGAGGAGACAGAGAAGAAAAGAGAAAAAGGAAGCAGGGAGGGAGGAAAAAGAGGAAGGGGACTGGGGATTAAATAAAGAGAGACAGAGGTATAGGACAGCAAGATGGAGGTGTGGAGAGGACGGAGCAGAACAGATAATTGAGGCGTGTGTGTGTGTGTGTGTGTGTGTGTGTGTGTGTGTCAGGAGAGCAATTGACTCTGTTCTAACAGTAAAATATTAGTCCAGAGGTAGGTCTCTCAGGTACTGTTTGTTATGGCTGAGCCAGAAACACATTTATCTGAATGAACGATGTGAAGACTGCAAGACACACACGTCATGTTAATGTTGATTGTCAACAATAGTATGTTGAACAATGACCTTCATTGTCCCTTGTGAATCAAAATGAGCAAAACAGAATTTTGCAGCTGGAATTTGTGGGAAAATACTTAGTTTTGAGTAAAAATAGTATAATAATAAATAATAATATTTTTTCTAGTATTTTTGGCCTGATCAAGCTATTTGTGTATATGCAGCTTATATGCCCTTAGTAGGGTTGTATTCAGTTTAGTGGTCTACAGAACATCTGGTTTGATCTGATCTGATCTCTTCTCCTTTCTGCATTGCTGTAAAAACACTGCCTTTGCGTACCAGTGTTATCCAGCCACTCAAACCATGTCAGGGCTGCTACATCGTAAACGAGACAAGAAGTTTGCTTTTACCAGAGAATGTGGATTGACTAATCTTCATCTCACACATCACTTCTGCTTTCCTAATTAGTTGCAAAATGTTCTTCCAGCTCTTCCTTCTTAGTACCAGTTACCTTTCCAGCCCTCTAAACATCTTAAATGTTTTCTAATTTCTATTGTGAATATACAGTAATATGGGTTTACAATCATCCTTGTGCTTTTATTAAATTTTAACCAGCGTCCCAACTTTTTTTGGAATTGGGATTGTACAACAACAAAACATTGTCACATACAGCACCTCTGGGTTATGTATAGATACGTTAGGGTTCCAGTGCACATCATAATGGCTTATGTAAGGGGTTGTTGCTTTGTTCACCTTCTCCTTCATTACATTGATGCCATTTTGGTTAATGACTTGTTCTCCTGAAGCAGCTGTCACAAGCTGATGGGGGGATGAAGGGGGGCAGTAAGACTGATGTCTTCATATTCCAAAATGCCTTGGGCCAAATTACCATTTATTGAGTTACATCCTGATTTTCTTTTCATGAAGGTTCAAAACAGAATAGCAGTCACATCATTCCTGGCAGGTATTAAACATCGATATCTCACAGCTTGGGACTGAGAAAAACACAAACACTTACACTCTTGATTGTTTTAGTTTTTATTATTGATCAAGGTGGGGAGCTTAACATGAAGAATATAATTATATTGTGATTCGGTGATTGCAGCATCTACAAATGAAATTTTGTTGAGTGCCATGTTTCCACCTCCTTATGGCTGTTGGTGATGCGTTCACAGTGAACAGTTACATTCATTCATTACATTTCATAACACTGGAGCAGTATTGTTCTTCAGCCAATAGGGATACATAACTGCATCTTCAGTCCAACATGATCTGAAAGCTGCAACACATTTAGCACCACAGGCTGACAGAACAAATATTTGTGTTGTCTATTTAAACAGGAAGTTTATTAGGGCAACAGAGTGGGCTGCTGTCATTTCTACTTGCAGACATGTGAAAGCCTTACTGTCATTTTTACCTTCTCTCCCTGAGTCAACCTGAGCTGCGGTGCTGTAGTATGCTCTGGAAGCAGGAGTTGGGACAGAAGCTCAAATGATGCCCTTGTTTCAGAGCTAAATCAACAAAAAACCTCAAAACCTAGTATGCCTTTGAGTATGTTTGGCTTGAATTTGCATCAACAGATATTTGCAGACTTTCTAGACTATACACAGAAAATGTACATACAGCAAGTTTTATAGTTTGACATCCCGGCTACACAGTGAATTATGTGCACCATAGCAACAAAGCCAATTAGAAACTACCTATAATTACCGTAAGTGAAGCTGTATACAGCACTTCCTCTTCATCCTACACTCATAATGGAAAACTGAAAAAAGTATGTTTATTGAGACTTTTGCCTTGCCTCTTAAAATCAGTTTGATTGCTGCAAATTTACTTTTAATTTTTACAGGAGGTATGTAAGTCTGTCATTAGATATGGTAGAGAGTTACATCCTTTACAACCTTTTGCCAAACAACACTTATCAGACATTAATTTACATTTATCACCTTCTCAGAGTTTAAGTACTTGGCATACAGTGGGTGTACATGACTTTAAAGTATGCAATGAGGAGCTAGAAATTCACCTTGGTGTCAGTTAAATCTAGGGGTGTAATGATTCTCCAAATCCATGGTTGGGTGTAGACCTTGGGGGCTCTGTGCACTTTCAAAAGACAGAGGACCTACACTCGGTACTCTTCCTGAATGCCTCACCAGAGCTGAAGTTGACAGACAATTCACACCATGCCTTCTACATAGATATAGTGTTATTTTTAGCAGGAAACTCACAGACAAAGCAAGTAATAGGTCCTTTTTACGACCAGAAATATCAGACTTTCTGGACATTATATCAAAGATGCGTGTGTCAAGGAGCCATTATTAATATGCGGGAGGTGGGATGGTGCGGCTCCATCTTCCAGAACTGTGACATGAGACTGGGGTTCAGAACCATTATACGCCTCAGCTTGGATCAACTTGGACTTGAACAGTAGTATTTTTGTTTCTGTTCTTTGAAAGCAACAGTGTGATTAAATGTCAATCTCTAACACTGTTGTGAGTCTTTGCTGCTACTGAACTATTTTCAGTATAGTGCGCTTCTGAAATGGTGTTATTTGATATCTGTACTAAAACACGAGAAACAAGAAGAGTAGAGGAACAGTTTTGCCAAATTTGTGCATGAAGAGGAGCGCAGATATAGCTTTATTGCTTTATGAACCTTTTTTAAAGAATAGCATAAGTCAAACCTTCATCTGAATGTATATTACTGCTCTGTAGAGCTATGTTTGTCTAAATTTAGAGTGAAGACTTAGGTAAACTATTGCACTTACTCTCTTTGTCAGACATTCTTGTAGCTATACAAGATCCTGACATTTTTCCATTTTTTTTTCTTCGAATGATCAATCAGCTGGGCAGGGTTCTGACTCTACAAACACCTCTAATTTCCTGCAGCACAACAGATCTCCGGCACTGCCCTTTCTTTTCGTTTTCTGTTGTCTCGTTCCTCAAATAGACAATTGGTTTGTATTGATTTCCTGAACGTCATTCCAAGATGACTCATCTTCTTGCTCTGGGAGTCTGGCTCTTTCTTCAGGTTTCCTGCTCTACTTTAGGTGATTCTTGTCAAGGTGAAAGGTCCTGTCTGGGCCTTGAGGCTCAGAATAGTTTCTTGTGATAGTAGATGTGAAAGAATTTTGTTACAGAGAAATAACAACGTCTTTAGTGTGGTTGAGGCTGGCAAGAGGTGTGCTGGGGCACCCCTGAGGACCATTTGGCCTTCCTTGACCGTTTTGTATGCATTTGACAGGTGAAATAGTGTGGGAACTGCAGGGAGTGTTGCTTTAAAATGCTTTTTGTTGCGCTTGTCGGGGATGTGGAGGTGCCTAGTGAATGCTCAATAGCTCTGTTGGAGCCATTGGTGAATGGTTGAGTGCTGGGGGGTAAAATGGCTTCCTGCAAAAGCTGTGCAAATTGTTGCTGGGGCTCCCTCTGTGGATAAACTATCCATGTTTCTTTTCCCCAACAGCTGACTCCCACAGAGGAGTGCAGAAACAGTTTTTTGTCAATGATTGATCAGATAGACTTATGCACTTTGACTGTTTCTCAACCTGAACCAGTTGGAGAATCGCCATGCGAACTGATGAACCACATGTTTCAAGCGCAGCTCGCTCTCTAACATCCTCTGCCCAGGGAAAGAGTTTATTGTAATGGCACAAAGCTGTCTTGCTGTCCACACTCATTTTTATTGTTTTCACTGTAGTGTTCCATGTATTGTGGAAATCTCACAAGGGGTACGCTAAATCAAAGTCAGCTGTAATTTTGTCCCTGACAAATACAGTATGCTATTAATTAGAGCAATAACTGCTTTGTTCACCCAGTCTCTTGAGTTTGGTCCAAGCCCCTTCAGGCAGTAAAAATCCATCAGAGCTTTTTCAAAGATGGAAAGATGGTTAGGGTGAGACATGGTGGTGCAGGGTGAGTCTCCCACAATTTGATGAGGGGGCAATGGGAGGGTCAAACAAGGTCCTGAGAATCTAGAACCCAGAAAAATGTGAGGGGCATCGTGCTCCACTTTTCCTTGAAAGCAGAGCATTTGTTTTGGTGTCACCAAAGGGGATGACACGAAAAGTTGATGCAAAAAGAAATAGATGAGAAACCAAGCATAGATTTTGAGGTTAGAGAAAAGCGAGAAGCAATGAGAACGAATGAGAGAACACAGTTTACACTATGTTGGAGGAAGTGGCTGCTGGCGAATGATATTGGATGGATAACGGAATGCGGTTTTTGTGGGAATAGCTTGTGGTTGCTTTTAGAGACGGAGAAAGTAAGGCAGAGAGCAATGCAGAGAGAGGGATTGTTTAGAGCCAGCGCCTGGCGAGGGCCATTGTTCAGCCTTCCCTTTTGAGCTGAAGGAGACAGGAGAGTTTCACACGCCACTCGCAGGCATCCTGCTGGGTAGCCCCGGAAGGGGGCTATTGCAGCTGGTAAAGAAGGCCTGGCCATAGGGATAAATTACTCTGAATGGAGGGGTCTGTATTTGCTGTTTTTCTCCTTTTTCTAAAAGGAGCCAGAGAGGGAAAGAATTCAACCCCAACCACAGGTTGTCCGCTTCACTTCTGCAAAGGCTGTCTTCCAAGTCACCAATTTAACATCCTTCCACCCCCATCGGCCTCCATACTTTCCACTCCCACCTTCTGTGGAATGCTCAGGGGTTTTGTTTTCCTGGGGGGATGAGGGTATGTGTATCTTATGAGGTTTCATAAGTTCAAGATGAGCATTTCTTAACGGGGAAAGAGATACAAAGGCAAAAATTAATTTTAAGAAATTAATTTCTTAAAATTCTTCTTGATTATTACATTAATTACGTTCTTGATTAACATACCAACTTCTATTGAAGGAATTATTTCCCAGTAGAGATTGGATGACTGGGAAGGATTGGGGTATAAGGATGTAATTTACTCTTAGAACCCTTGATCTGTGTCCTAATAAAGACATTAACTTAAAAAGAAACCAAAGATACTGCACCATTGTTGTTTTCCAGAATACTGGGTCAGGCTTAGATGACATTATTTCCAGACTCAAATTAATGAAACCTAAACAAGGTTGCATGTACTTGAGTTATGTAAGTTACATTTTTCAGCTACATTAATCTGATTTATCTGTTAGAGTTAGTTAGGTATTAGAGTTAGATATTTGGGAGTTAGATATTAAGTTAGATAAATATGTTAGATATTTAGGTTAGTCTGTTATCTAACTTAGTTTTTGAGTGCAGACCGTTCTGACCGATACATGTTGCTGGTCGATGCTGTATTACCACATAAATATTAGCGTGAGTGATTTTTAGATACAAAGAGGATTTGCACAAGCATGCGTGTTCTTGTGTCTGTCTGCACTTTTTTAAACCCTCCTCGCAGTTAGCAGCTCAGTTTAATGGTTGAGTGTTGGACTAATGTAGAAAACGGAAAGGTCAATATACTGAAACTGGCAAACTCTCACTAAGAGATCTGAAATTTACAAGCCGCGTTTTTGCCCCAAATCCCAAATGTTAACATCATAGAGAGTCTGGTGCCAGCAACGAGGTTAAAGCTGTGGAGCAGAACCCTTCATGCTGCGTCAGTTATAACTGGATATTACTGTGCTGGACCTCAGTGCCTGCTGTTCTCATCCAGTCAAAGCCTATAAAGTGAGTTACAGCTCGCCCGTCTGGAATAATCTCTTCTTGTTACACTTATCCCTTTACTTTGAGTTCATATTCATAGACATGGACCAAATGGAGCTGCTAATAATGATCTGGCATCTGGCATTGGGATGAGGCTGATTCAGAAACTGGGTACTTGGTCATATTTAGATCTCAAATCTGAAAATAAAATCACTCCTCTTGTGGGGGATAGACTTATTTTACCAGAGTTATCTGACCTGAGCGGGTCTGATCGTGCACTAGCAACAAAATTTAAAGTTAAACTCAAAATCACCATAATGTTTTGATTAATCATGCAGTCCAAACTAAAATAATTAAAATGATGCAGTCCAAACTAAAATAATTAAAGTCAGTGTTCATGCTTTTATGGAAGTTTGCTGTAGTTTCTCCTGAAGCCTGCCACAGTTTGGGTGTGTATTTCATGTAGATTTAAGTTGGTCAGCATGCAGCTTCCAAACAGGTGATCAATAAATCCGAGGGAGAGGTACTGATCTGTAGGGGGTGGTGGGGCCTTACAGACTGACTCCACTGGACTGGACCTGATCCGGAAAATATACACACATACACACGCAAGGTACAAAAATTCTAACTTCACCATCACTCCACAACAAAGACTTACTCTTTGTTTTTATACTCTAGTGGACAGTCGATCCACATTCCTTGCACCTCTCTCTGTTTCAGTTTTTTGGTGTTTTTTATTATAACAGCAATGTGAACATTCCTGTTGGTTCAGCTACTTTAGTTTGAGCTGAGTGAGTCTGCTGCTTTTACAACCCAGATACATGGTTTTGATTTGTCTCAGCAGAACAATAGATTTTTGCAGTGGGGACGGGGAAGTTGATTTGGGTTTGCTGTACATTTTTGAGGTTTGCATCACATGGTGTAGATGTAGGATTCTGTTATCTCCCAGCTTTTATAGCTCAGTTTAGAGTAATAACGTATGAACCATGAACACATTCATGGATGTCACCCATAGGACCAGATGTTGGTGTATGTCCAGATTATATTAATTCATTATGTTCAGATTTTATTTGGTTTCATATCTGAAAATCAATTTAGGATCATATCAGTTAATCACAGTGTAACACATGCTTTTAATTTAGTAAATTACTGGTTTAGGGCCAACATCGTTTACATACTAAGTGTTTCATTGTGTAGTTTTTGTAGTTTAACAGCCTGATGCATGATAGACTACTGTCTACATTTTTCATCAGAAAAATGTCAGAAATTAGTGAAACTTACCCAGTCAAGTCCCAAGAGTCAAAGGTGTTGTCTTCAGAGTGCCTGTTTTGTCAGACCAAAACATACTTTGTTTACAAAGACTTAAAACAGTAAAAGACAGATAATATTCAAATTTCACAAGCTTCAACCAAGGACTAAATCCAGTGGTACCCAACTCTTGAACTCTTGAAAATCAAGAGCTGGGAGGCACCAAGTGTTGACTGGCTGAAAACCTCTGTTTCCATCAGTTGTGGGTAGAGTACGGCAGGTGGGGAAATAGTGGGTCAGGAAAAACTGACTTAAACAACCAATTAATTATCAAAATAATTATATGAATCAAGTCAGTTTGTTTTCTGTCAGTCAATTTTAGGATTAATCAACAAATACTTTTAGTGCAATGTAAAACCACACATTCACTGAGAAAAGGTACAGAGTGAAAGATTTATTTTGGGGTTTTAATAATTCAACCCCCTAACAGCTGAAAAAAATAGTCTTTAATTGTAAAATGAACTCTCCCCAGGAATGAGCATCGAACTCTGGGCTCAGTTGAAGCTCTCACCCTTGTATTCCTAGTAGAGGCCCCTGTTGAGGGATTTGGGGGGGGTTAAAGTGGTGTGTGTGTGTGCGTGCGTGTGTGCGTGCGTGCGCGTGCGTGTGTATGTGTGTGTATATGTGTGTGTATGTGTGTGTGTGTGTGTGTGGTCAGCTGTCCAAAGAGACGATCTCTAGATTAGAGTGCGCTTGGACATCAAGTGCTCACTCAGCACATTACCCAGCAACTCTAGTGTTCACAGCCAGAGGCAGAGCTCAGAGCTCTGCTGTGTTTACACTGCCAGGTCTGACACACACACACACACACACACACACACACACACACACACTATCAAATCAGGAGACATTACATTGGCTACCCTAACCTACAACCATGTCTTTAGCCTAAAATTTACATCCTTAAAAACTATTAATGTGTAAACTAGGGGTGTGTATCACATCCTCTCAAATGATTTGATACACATCTCAGTTTATGGATACATATTTATTTAACAATTCAAAACAAAAAGAAGACAGCTAATTTTATTATTTTTTGTGTGATCCAGAGCAAGTTCAGTTCATCTGATATTCTATTTTCATGAAGCTTCTTTATGACAACTACACAATTTAAAGTGTTTGTGTTTTGCAGTGGTGAAATTAAATACATTATTATACACATTATACACATTACACACATTATAAGTACTACACTTAACTATAGTTTATGATGTACTATTTCCTTTTAGTCAACTACAGTTCAGGGGGACATATTTCACTTTGCAGATACAAATTATTTTTCTTTTTGTACTGTATATTTGAATTCTAATACTTTTGTACTTTTACTCAGGTAAAGGCGCTCCATAAAAATACTTAGGTGCTGCCCCTTAGCCTTCATATAACAGGAAAAAATGTGTAAATTTTTTGATACATATTGGTAAATTTTTATGCTCCCAGTCTAACACAAGAAGCCACACAAGAAACTTTCTTAATAGTCCTTCCACCTAAAAGTGCCAGTATTTTGGTTTACATTTGAAACTGTGTATTAATCAGGAAATAAGTCATCAAAGCCATGAATCTGAACAGGTGTTAAATCTCAACAAATGATTGTTGATAGTTTTTGCTAGTCGATAGATTTCGATATGTGTATGGATAGATTTCATTTAGTCCTGAGAATAGATTGTGGTTCGAATTCCAGCCCTTGTAGAAACTGTCCACACTGCTCACAGCATTCTTTTCATCTCGGTGTTATAGCATTCCTGCTGCTGTTTCAGCAGCCAATGGACAAATAAGCCCTTGCTTGCACTCAGTCTACTGTCCACTCTGTATGCAGCCATCGTCCAATAAAACAACTTAATTGAGTTTGTCCCTTTGTGGAAAAGTAGTCGCTAGTTTCCCATTAGATAATTAAATACTTAAAAATTGGGTCCAACACAAAACGGAGCAAGTCGAAGTGGTCATGATGAATATTTTACCATTTGATAATGACACAAAGTCCTGCCCTCGTGTGCATATTGTATACAGTGCGTACACACGTTAACATACACACATATAGAGTCTCAAGCCACATAAGTACAGCATGCCGAGGCCAGAGCCATCACAAAGGGCTGACAGTAGTGGAAAATGAAATATAGTACAACAGGCTGGCCCCTTTACCTCCCTAACTCCTTCATGGCCCTGTGATTATACAAGCCACACAGCATAACACACAACAAGATATGATCACTGACCTCAGCTATTACAGGTCTTTAAAATCTTTATTTAAAAAAGTAAAACGACTACCAAGCTGGAGAGAGATTTACTTTCCCAGTTTAAACCAGTTAACAGTCGGTGAAAACTCTCACGAAGCTGTAAACAGATTTGATTTGATTCTGCTGGATTAAGTGATTAGACTTTGGCTGTAAAATAGGTTTAGGATTTTCATTATTAGACATTTGTTTATTTATTACAAATGAAAAGTACATCTTAGCCAGCTGAATTCATCAAATGACATTTGTTTACTGTTGTTTGTTTACACATAATTGTTTACATCTAGTTCTGTATAAATAATTCTAACATACATAGCAAAATGATGCCATGATGCAGTTCCGCTTATAGCCAATGGGGCTCTCGAAAATGAACTCGGCAAAAAAAAACCCAACTTCTTCAGCTTTTTTGTCTGCAAAACCTGCCGTTTATGCTGTTATTGCTGTTTACTCTGCCACTATCTTAACATTAATCTCTGTCACCATGGCTTCTGTTTATAAGTGAATTTCAAAGGTGGAAATTCACCAGGAAGAAATTCCTCTCTTTGTGAGGGATGATTCGACTCTAGTCTGCCCCCGCATGGCTACCCTTTAAATCTTCCAGCATACTAAAACTACGCAAGGACGTGTGTGAACAATGACGCCAATGGCGTTGCTGTTGTGTGAGGCTTACTGGGCACACTTTGCCCAGACAAAATGACATATGCAGGATTATGGTGGATTATCTTGAGATACTGGCAGATTGATCATGGAACATGGGAATACTCTCACACTTAAAAGTTACATTTGTGACAGTACAGATATTTCTGCTTTGTGTGCCCCCACCCAGTGCCAGTCCACATGTGCATCCAGCAGCCATACACTCATCCCAGGCCAAGTCAGTGTTATCTTTGAACTGACTTCAGAGAGACTGCTGGTCGTCCATGGATGATGACTGTGTGTGTGTGTGTGTGTTTGTACTGTATACAGCTCCGTAACAGAACTATCCATTCACCCACCAACCCCCTCTCTTCCAACCCTGTTTGATCTTGGACAACTTTATTTTTAACCCTCGGCAGCAGGATGACAATGTAACACCAAGCATGCAATTATGTTGTTTTCCCTCAATTCAAGAAAATTAAGGCAAACCAATAACTCACAAAGACATAAACATAGTCACACTCATGCTGAGTTATGTTATAAGAAAATGACTGAGTGCTGTAATGTGATAAGACTGGAGTTTTAATGAAAATCTGAGATGAGCAGGTGTGAAGTGGTACCCTGCTGCTGACCAACTGCTGGACGTTTCAAACACTTCTTTGTGTGTTTTGTGTGTGACTGGGGATGAGCTTGTGATGACAGGCCTGTCCAGGAAGATTTTTAGCAATGCTTTGAAGACATGCCATAAACACTGCACTTGTTTGTCTGGTGCTTTGTTTACATTGTTTGGCCAGCAAACCGGATATTTTAAGCGTTTTAAGAATTTCCTTCTGGCTGAAAAGTTCAACATGTGCTGCTGTGGTTACCAGTTCGCCACATCAGGACCTGACCTACAGTGGGCAAATTAGTAGGTGGGGATGAGTGGATGGAGAGAGGGAACAGGCTGGGAGGATGATCTGTTTGGCATCTTGCAGGGTAATCAAGAGCCATCATAACCACAGGGAATTCAGTGAATGTGTTCTTTGAGTGTTGGCGAAACTTTAGAGCTTCCATATGTTTCAAGGGAGAAAAATATAGATATATTAAAGGAGCGGGAGCTGTGGAAATGGAGTCATTAATGCTCCACCAATTATTTTCTTTTCAATGACTGTATAAAGTGAAAAGTAATGAACTTTTAGAATAAACTCTTTATGTAGTGCATCTTTTAATAATGAATTAAGCTTTTATGGGACTTTAACTGTGTGGTTATGTGAAGTGGACACGGACACAGATTATACTTGATAGACATACAGTCTGTATAACGATTTTAGTATTCAATCTCTCCTTTTATCTACAGCACTGAACTTACTGAAAACTATGATGCCTGATGATTATTTACTAGTATAAATTTGCGTAATAGTTTGAAGGACTTGCAAATAAACACCGAAACACCGGTATTGCTAAGCTTGTTTTTATTAGTGTGTCTGAACTGTCCAGTAAGCCCAGTTTAAACTGCAGGACCTTTTCCACAGTTTTTTGATGCCCGAGAGGAAATAATTTCCAATGAGTGGAAAATGTTGTCGGACATTATCTAATCGTACATCTTCTTATTTTCTTTAAAATGTCTTTACCTAAAACCAGATGTTGCAAATCAGAGGGGCATCTTATAATAATGCTTGTCTTCTGTTTATTTCCACCACTCAACATTAACGTAATATTGAGTGCCAGAGCACCTTTGTAAATCTCTCAATTATCAATTATAGTTACTACAGGTGAATAGCCAGGATGGCTGTATACATGATCAGTTGTGCGCCTCACACAATGTGAAGTGATGAAGAATGGACACTGTTGCCTGACAGCGAAGGTGGGACTCCAGTTGTGCCCATTGTCACTGTGCAGTGCTGCATGATGGCGTGCAGTGCAGCTGAATGCAACTGGTGTGGGATTGTTCATGCTGAACACTTGCTGACATGCTGAGACACAGCTGTCTCTTTGAAGCGACACTTTTACAGCTCGACACCAGCAGCAGAAGGGTGACAGGAAGACAGGCTGTGGACAAAAGGCTTGACTCATTCCCTCCTGTCTCCTGTCTTTTCCCTTCGTATTTTCACACGGTTCATTTTCCCCCTCAATTTCCCACTTATCACTTTTTATAGAAGTATACTCACGCAGTCAACGAAAGACGCAGCTCCGACCCTCCAGGTAGTCTCCAGGGAGGTCCACGCCTAATTAACTGGCAGCCTTTTGAAATCGTTCAAAGCGTGTGGCCACCCTACTCTCTGGGCTGGGTTACCATTGTGTATTTTGGCCTAACTTCTCCTACCTCAACTCACACTCAACATTTAACTATTTAACAACCTCAAATTGTGATGGTGAAATAGAGTTTGAAAGCCACCTGGTTAGATCTGAGACACGTATAACGTGGCAGCCTCTGGCTTGAATTGGTCGGTGAACACAGACTTTTGGTGGCTGGCTGCTGCTGTAGGTAAGTAGGTAGGTCATGTTTAGTCGTGGTGTCAGGATGGGTTTGTGGGCTCATCTGTGAGCTCATCTTACCTCTGGCGGGACCACCTGTCTCGTTCCACACTATGCCTGTTTCAGGCGGTAGTAACCAGCACACGAGGATCTTTGGTGGTCTTTGTTTTCTTTTTCTCTGCTGGTAGTTCCTTTCTGACTCATAGCTGGCATGTAGCAGCAGGTGAAGTGAGAGTTAAGCTGTTGGTCTGTCTCACCACTGGCCTGAAGAGCAGGTTCAACACGTCAGCCTACATCACCCATTACAGAGAAAGAAAGAGGAGCTTTCCTCATTTCTCAGTGAGTATGAACCTGGTTGATCACCTGGCTTATTTGTGTGTTTGATGTGGTGACGGTTATTGACTTATGTGCAAAACTCTTGAGATCATGTTTCAACCTATTAAACAGAAAAACAACAGGGACCGTTCAGTGGCAAGTGAGGGGATGAACTGAATAAAGATTTACTTAGACTGGGTCTATTTTATATTTTGTCTTTGTTCTTACAGTTGTGCTCGACTGGAGAAGAACAGATAGAATGAAAGCATCTGTCTGTTGGGATTATCTGTAGTGTTACCTTCTTTTGAATGATTGTATTTTGTTGCTGACTCATCCTTCACTCACATTCCTGGCAACAGCACCGACATCAACAGCAGCACCCTAATTTGCCCTTATTACAGGAAGTAAGTGCCTGCTGCTCTTCACCTGAACAGTTTACTGTGTCAAAGTGATCCACTGTAGATTTAGTCCAACAAGCTACTCTTTATTAACACAAACCTGTGCTAAGCTTCTGGCACTGACTGCTCCTGTGACGCCTTAACAGTACAAACCAGACACAAATATTTCTGACTTTCTCTTTGCAGGAACAAAAATCGTTTAGATCAATCGATCAATTAAAAGTTCAGGCAATTGTTCCACTTAAGCTTCTTTTAATAGACTGAATGATGGTTGTTGCTAAACCTGCACTTACAGCTCAGATATCCACTGTCTCTACAAAACAGCCCAGCATGTGGTCTGCTATCTATGTGATGCTTCAGGGGCTTGTCATGCTGGCAGTCTTCAAAGCTCTGGGCAGACATGGCTGACTGCTACTGTCTACTGTGTGTTTGTGTGTTTGTCTGTAGACTTGCATAACAATCTAGTGAGTGGCGATGATTCCGTACTTCTTCAGTATGTTCATGTTCATAGTACAAAGGAGACAGTTTTAGGCCATCTACATTTTGTTGCTTGACCTAATAATCTGTGTTTTGATCATTCACTTGTCAGTATCAGTCTCATCTGTTAACATCAAGATATTTTACATTCTTGGTGGCAGGGTTACAAGTAGGACTAGGTGATCTTTTGTATCCTTTTCCTCTCTTCTTGTCATAAATGAACCTATCACTTGCCTTTGTTCAAAAGCTTTATATTTTGAAAGCAGCATCCTGTCTGCTAGTGATGCACTGATCAATCGGTTTGAGATCGAAATTGGCCAATTTTAAGCTTGATCGCCCATGACCGATGACCAGTCAATCAGCCTGAGATATCCGATTCTGGGCCGGTCACATTTACAAGCATGGCGGTTTATATCGCACAACAGAGCTTGGTGGAGCTTTGAAAATATCTGCTCCTCGTAGTTGTTGTTGTTGTTGCTGTTGCTGCTATACAGTAGTTGTTGGTGTTCGTGAACAAGACTCATAAGATTTGAAATGTTGTCTCCTTTTGCAGCCATTTCCTTTCTGTCAGTACTTAGCCCTCTTATGAGGCTGAAATACCTCTGGAGCGCTGTGACTGGTTTCCACTGATACAAAACAAGCCCACGTTGCATGTGTCTGCATGCCTGCATCTGGGAGACTGTTTCTCTGTTACTTAGTTTGATGCTATGGACAGTATTTTACCCTTCACACCACGACTAAACATGACCTACAACTGTTCACTCAATTTCTTTATCATCAGGTGGGCCTGGATGATGTTGAATGCTGATAAGAAATCCACAAACAACAGTCTAGCGTGATTTCCGATTCCAATCCATACCAGGTGCTTATTGATGAAATTAAGGAGTGTTATGGTGGCATATTGCACTCCCCTATTGGTTCTATAGGAAAACTGTAAGGGGTCCAAAAGGGGGCCTGTATGTGCATGTAAATATTTTGTGAAATAGTATTTTTTGCTGGAAAGTAGTTAGTGAAACCATTTAATACAGAAAACAACAGTCCTGCTCATTAATTTGTAGCATTGTCCAATACAATCAGAAATACTAAAGGGATGGATAGGGCCTTAAAATCTCTACCTCTCCACAAATCTCTTGCCAACATGCTGCTGCACACAATATGATGTTATATCACCTAAATGTGTTCTCAGTTCTGTATACTGTATACTGTGTATAATGGTTTCCTGCTAAAGTTACTTTGACTCTAGGAACCCATGGCCTCTTCTTTTTAAAGTATGTTTGACAAATGCACAGCCTGTGATGTGGCTTCATGTTGACACTGCTTCTGTTCCAGCTCACAGACTCTAATTTAGCCCAGTACAAACCCACACACACACACACACATCTGAATAAAACTCGCATAATATGCTTAAAGTTACAAATCCAGCATAGCTCACAAGACTGCAGTATAAGCTATCTATGTTGTACTGTGGAGAATTAGTCTTAGGTGGGGATTTTCAGGCCTTTGTCTGTACCTGTCTGGCTGTGATTGTCCTGTCTGTGTCTCCAAGGATAAATGGCACACCTCCGGAGTCCAATGACTTCAGGCACTGTAGACTGGGCAGGAAAAGTACAGAGACAACTTTAAAGACAGGAAGATTTGGATGACGCTATTCTTATTTCCCTCCTGTTAGAGTTCTGGAAACAAGAAGAGAGGGAGGAAAAAATGGGGAAGAGGGGAAAGGAAGGGAGGCAGCTGAAGGGGAAGTGTGAAGAGGTGATGGTAGAAAGGGAAGAATGAGGAGAAGGAGAGAGAAAGAGGGAAATGAAAAGAAAGAGGCCATTAATTTAGTGCTGTGGGAGGGATCTGAAGGTTACCGAGCTCTCTCTGCCAGGCCCTCCTGGGTTGACTGATGCCTTTGTGAGGAGGCCAGGAACCACGCGCACATGCGTGTTCCAAGAAACTGGGTTTGTTGCAGCAGGCCAGCTTCTGCAAAATAGACAAACACACACATACACACACACACAGATGGCCATTAATAGGCTTCAAAGTGAGAGCAAAATGGCAAACATTTATTTATTTCCTCTCCTGAACATTATTTGGTGTGATGTGTCTGAAGCTGTGGTGACTCTTGTGTTTTGCTGTGCTGTGGTGAGAAATTAGAGCAGTGACCGGTCCAACTCTCTCTTTCTGTGTGTGTGCAGCAGTTGAGGGCAGCGCTGAGTGTTCATGTGGGAGAAATCACTTCACATGCGCGGTCAGTGCGTTCGGGGAGTGTACCTGCATCCCGGCCCAGTGGCAGTGTGACGGAGATAACGACTGTGGAGACCACAGCGACGAGGATGGATGCAGTGAGTTCACGCTCTTTTTTTGTTGTTGTTGTTGTTTCTGTGTTTTTATCCTCCTGTGTCTTTTCTTTTCTCTTTGTTACTGATGCACCATGAACAAATCAGTGGAAAATATCACCTAAAAGACACAAAAAAAACTAGAATATTTACCCATTTGACCAAGATTGAGAAACTATCTTTACACAACAAGACGGTCAAAATGGATATCATACTCAATGGTTTGAAGGGCATGGCTGATTGGTTCCTTCATAGACCCCCAATTAGGAAGATGTTTAACTTTTTTGCTAATGTAATCTTTTTTTATCCAGCTTTGTACATGTATACAGTATGTAAAGGTTCTTATGATGTACTATGTGTATTCTTAAATTAAATTTAAGTGTTAAATAAAAGAATTCACCCTAGTAACTAACTGAGCTGCAGACATCAAGGAATATTGAAAACCAAAGTGGTCATAATTCGTCTCCTCCTCCCTGCCATTTGGTGACCATGACCACTTTGGCTTTCGACAAAGGAGGCATCGAGGCTGAAGTACTGGATTGTACAAACCTGTTTATTCGGTTTGATGTGATTTTATCTCACACTTCTGTGTCTGTGTGATCCAGTCGAAAGTGATGTTCGCCCAGTTTCTGACTAAAGTTGAACAGAGCGTTTTAAAATTAAAAGACATGTTAATAGACAAACATTTGTCCCAGTTTCTCACCCTGGTTAAAAAGAAAACATGACCAGAGATTTGATATTAACTTTTAGAATTTCACAGTTTTTAATACTGGGTGCTACAGAGACATTTGAGTTGGTTGGATTATTATTGTGTTTAACATAAGCACGAAAAAAGTAGATCATTGAGTGTCTGAATATTATCATGATCGCCTTGAGCATTAAACTCCCACCACACAACAAAGACTGGTTTCAGTTGGCAGCTCCCTGGTGCAAATTTGTGTCACTGTATGGCTTCAGAATTTTACTCTAAAGGTACAAGTCAGAATTTTCCTGCAAAGGTAGCCAGAATAGTAAGGAAAAAAATATAATTGGGCCCATATGGATCCCATCATCACCCAGTGAAACAGTGAATGGGTCACTGGTCCAGGCGGGCTAGTATTTCTGATGCAGAAACAGAACGAAGCGCTCTGCATGGTGTATGCCCCGTGCAGAAAAATGCTTGAGTGACTTTTGGCACCAGACAGTGTTTGGCTAGAGGGAAGTCTTGGCAGCAGATCCAGACAGGAGTATTTTCCTGCTGAGCATGTCGGTTTGTCAAGTGGAGGAGATCTTCACTACTCCCCTTTTACACTTCTGTGTATTGATATGAAATGTCAGTGTGAGTGTGTTCTTCTTTCTTTTTCCTGTTCGTTCATAGAGCAGAGGAGCAGATGCTGCCCTTTTGTTTGACACTTCCTAAGCCTCTTTGAGAGGTGTGTAGTCGGTTTGTGTGTGTTATCATTTTCCCATCAGTCTTCCGCTGTCACATTAAACTAGTTAGAGGTTGGGAGAGGGGATGCTAAGTGCTATTGAATGTTCAGTAAGTCTGATCGCCACATATTGATCTAAGGTACGTCACTTATCCAAGGAGACACATGGAAGGAGCTGAGATATCAGAGCATCTAGCTGGACCTTTGTAATCCATTATTACTCTCTGATTGATCCTCTCCATTGCTCGGCAGTTGGGCAATTGTCCTCTTGGACTCTCTCCAGTCAATCCGGTAATCACAAAGCTTTATATTACAGAGTTTCATGTCATTGTAGCGGCCAGCATTCAAATGCTATGACTTTACCTTTCAATGTTTACTCCCACACAAATATAGTGTCCTGCTGATAATTCAGCTTATTCAAACATTTTCCATTCAAAAATCCTAGCTCACACCAGGAAGTACCCAGATAAATGTATTTTATCTATTAAGTTATAGAGAAGAAAAATCAAAGTATTCAGATTTCTTTTTTAATCTGAGGTCCGGTTGACACTGGTTGAGAATTATGAATACTTTCACCTCATCAGGTCTTCTACGTTCAATCTATTAAGGAAAATCACTTATAGCTCTACACTACATACAATCGTTTATTTACAGCGATAAGGGGTTGCAGATAAAAACTGATTTGTTTTAAGGGGACATACAATACACCAGTTGAAGCACACATGGCTCTGCTTCTATTAGGCTGATTGAATTAAGAGAGTCAGAAGAGATTTGAGATTTGAAAGCTAACGTATTTATCATTTATACCTAATAAACTAACTAAACCTAATAAAATTTCTAGATAAAGCAGGATTGTTCTGAATTAGTCTTGAGGAATGTGTGTATCTGTGTTTGTGTTGAGTGTGTTTGTATGTGTGTGTGTGTGAGCTGGAATGGGAGCAAAGGCTATGTGAACAACTGTGTCTATGAAGCTGTCTGTGTAAAATACTGATGTAATTACGACGTGGGAATCATATGGAAATTGTATAGGGCAGATGTAGTTCTTTTGTGTGTGTCTGTGTGCTTGTGTTCTTCCAGATAAAGTTTCATAGCTGCACAGAGGGAGGGACTGAGAAACGCATGAATTAATTCACTTTGCACAGACGTTAGTGTGTGTAGAATAAAGCATGTGGGGTTGTAGATGTTGATAGAGGAACAAAAGGAGTTGCTTGAGGGTGAAGGTCAGGAGCAAATGTATTTTAGAGCCACGAGTTCTGCTCTTCACCCCACATGTAACATCTGTCTGTTTATCGTGGACCACACTGCGTGGATGAGGGTAGGTCTTTGCAGGGTGATCATAAATCTGCCGTTCTGAGAGAAAAAACATTTGGTTTAAAGATGTTGTCCCAGTGATTTTGCAAGGTCCATTTCTTTAACTATAAATCATATATTCATCCCAGTTTTACAAATCTTTCGTTTTTCTTTTGTTTACTGACTTATTTATTCTTAAGAATATAGTCAAATAAGCTGGACTAGATGAACAAAAAAGAGCTCCTGTCAACCAATTTTCTCTCCAGATATATGGATGTGCATAATGGTAACATAAATTAATCAAAGCCCAGCTGTCCTGCTCCCCAGCTATGTTCTCCAGCTCTTCCTGTGAGACTCTAAGGTATTCCCAGCCCTGATAGATACAGTATGTAGCCTCTCCACTTTGTTGTTGGGGGACTGGTACAAGCACCCACATCATTGCAGATGCTATTCCAATCTGTCAGTCTCACACTTGATTTTACCCTCACTTATTCAGCAGTGAAGTAGCCAATCTGTAATTTCTCAAATATGTTCCATGACCTCAATTCAGAATAAATCTCCAAAGATGTGGAATGACCAAATACACAGATGAACGTTGAGAAACAAATATGAACAAAAAGTGGAAACTAATCATTAATCAAATAATTATTGATATTGCACCTTTCAAAACCCACCAAAGTGCTTTCAATAAAACAGACAATGGTAATGCAGAAGAAAAGTGCATATAGTTTGACAGCCAGTAGCTGAACTGTAATGAATTATTTTTTTATTGTTACTATTGTGTCACACATCTTAAAAACAAGGCAATAATTAGCCCTTATGCAACTTAATAAGAACATAACTCACAGAAGTTTCATCAAATAATACCACAACTTTTTTTTTATTAATACAGTTGTTTGATCTCAAGAGGTATACACAGCTCCAGATGTTACATGGCCAAACTTTCTATGTTTGATCGCAAGCCAAATGTGTGAACTGTGAGTGATATGACAGTTATACTAGAAGAATATGTTTATGTTCTTGGCAATAAGCTTCACATCCATAAACCCTCATAAGACAAGGAAGGTTACACACTGCCTTTGTGATTCAGGTTTTTATGGAAATCGCAGTAACTCCTTGTCACTGAGTGGAACTTTTCAAAACCACATCCACAAACGGGTTACCTGAAATTATCTTTAAATCCAGTCTGGACCTACCTGTTTAAATACGTCTTACAACTTAACAAGAACTCCTTACTTTAATTAAACACATAGATTACACAGTTAGGCACTTAAGAACTTCTCCAGATTATTTATACACATTTGATGGCTGGTCTGAGGTTACCTTATGTTTTGTACTGTGTCATTTAGATGTGCAAAGCTGCTCAGTTAGCTCCCACTTGTTGTTGATGTAATGCAAAGTTACACAAATACTGTTTTTGCAGTAATCATCTGTCCATGTATCTAAAGTAACTCCTGTTGCTATCAGTCAGTTGCATTCTCAGTTCTGGACTGATGATTAATTGAATGTGAAAGGTTTTGTTGTAGGGATTGGCAATCTATAAAAATTTAGCATCCAACTAGGCTTGATAACACTTTTGTAGATGTGTTAAAAATAACTTAAACGACAACAAAACAAAAATTACACACTTGTTAACACTTATGTGATTGAACATTATGTTTGGATGCAGAATGTGATTCATCATGATCCCATAATGACATTATATTAAACAGCTAATTTACAGATGAGTTAAATAGGGGCCTAAAAATGTGTTCTATTTTTTGCTATTTAATTGTGTTGTTTATAAAACACCAAAAACATTTGAAGACACAAAGCCAACAAAAAATAGAGCAAAAGTTGATACACAGATGTCATACTTTATCCAAGCAACGGTTCAAAATCAAGGTGAGGGTAGGAAGCAAATTTACACACGTGGGCCACTGAGACCTTCAAAAGGACTTTAATGTTAAATTGATTGGCAAAATTGTTGCTAAAATTTGTCTTAATTGTTTGACTAATGAATTGTTCAATTATTTGTTGGAGCTCTGAGTTCCATGATTAAATGGAGATAAAGTGGGAAAATAAGACAAGATGACATCATGAATGTGAGCTTTAGACTTCAAGTTATGTTTTGAGTCAGACAAAACAGACAAGTTACTGTTATGGGGCAGTCAGACACATTTGTGACGTTGTGTGTCACTAAACACACACACACACACACACACACACGTTGACAAGAAAAAACATTTAAATGGCATGTCATGTTAGCAGTAGTTGGAAGAACCTCAAGGAGGTGAATCTTGGATTTGCCCCAAAATACATAAACATCATAGTATTGTGTCATACTTGAACTTTTGTCCCTTATTATGATTGTAGTGTCATCACCTTTGTGGAATTTGATTAGTCTTTGCCATGGCTTTGATATTTGATATTTCTTTTCTCTTTTTATAACCTGGTTGTTGTGTTTATAGCTTTGGCTGCCATTCCTACAGTTAGATAATAAGAATCATTAAAGGTCTGACTGTATTCAAATGATGAGACAAACTACAAACAAAGCTTAATTATTGAAATTTCTATTCCCAAGTCTTCTCTCCATCTTTTTCTTTTATATGCTAAGGGCTCTTAAATTGCAAAAGAGCCAGTTGAAACATTGTTAGTGTAAGTTGTCTATCCACAGTGCAACCATAATATTATACACCTTTTGAAATCTGCAGATACTCTCATGGTGGACAACCCCTATAATGTATTTGAGCCAGACTTTCTGTCTCTCATGTCTTATGTGGCTCTCAGTTTTCCTGATCTTGCCTCCCAGTTCAAGGCAATACAATTTATTACCACACACTGATATTCCTAACAATAGTAACCACAGCAGATAAGACAGGATAGCCGTGGAAGACTTATGCATCTTCTGGTATTTCACCATTTGTCTCTTCACACCTCCTCCTCCCTTGCTGTTTTAGATCATCCTTCAAGTTATTCAAGTTATTTCTCTCTGCATTTTACTTAAATGCTAAATCCTGCTTTTGTTAATAGTAAACAATGGGTCTCAATCACCTTCTTGGAACTATCCGAAGCTACATGAACCACGTGACCCACTTTTTTTTTTTTTTTTAACCTCTCGATATTGCAGCTTTGGGGTGGAGTAACCACACCACCCACAATTCATGAACGTCCATTGCCATGACCAGTAGCGACAATACTACTGACTGAGGAAAGAGTCAATCCAACAGCACTATTACATGAAATTATCAATCCAAATGAAATGTTAACTACATAAGCAAGAAACGCAACATCATATGAAATTGTGACCAGATGTCACAAAATGAGTTAAGTACGACTGCTGCTGCTGCTGCCGCCACAGAGCTAGTTAGAGCCACACCAGCTCCAGAATCCACATCTCTCTCACTACAATCTCTGTTTCATTGCAAATTATCCAGTTAGATGTTCAGTGCTGGGAAAAGGTCTGTCTCGCTACCTCTCTGTTTGTAGTCCATGTTATGGTCTCTCTTTCATCGAGCAGCTCCACTCCGGTGCTTTCCCAGTCTGCAGTCTGTTGTCAAGCACATTCAATCTAGCAAAGAACTGATTTGAAACATGTTTACATGGCAGAGAAATGGGTGTTCTCTAAGAGAAATCTACCTAGGGAGATCCGGTTTCTCTAATCCTCTAACCTAATTATCCCAACCAGGTGTCCCGTTTACGTGACAGTTTAGGAATCCTCTCGCTCAAGAAAGCCGACTGTGACCGGGTTACTGCTATCTATTTGTACTATTTGCATAGTTGGATTTAATCTCCAATAACATATATGTGCTGTCATCAGCTGTTTCAGAGTTAATTTAGAAAGCCTTTATTATTTTAATAATTGAACATTAACCTCATTGCGAAGTGAACTTGTTAAATTTTCTTCATTTAACTGCAGATTCCATGTTTTTCTGCCCTTTCACTAATGAAACTAGTCTTTTAAATTGGGCACTGGAAAGTCTTCAGATATGTTTCTGGTCTAAGTTTAATCTTAACCTTTAACAAGATCTCTGAACAAAATAAGTGAGGAATGACCAGAGTCTCCTTGCTCAAAGACTCAAAGTGGTTCTCAAAAGGGCATTGACACAAACTCATACATACACATAAATGATCAAAAAATAAGAAATGCCCCCTCCGTCTTTTAATTCACTGGTCTCTGCTATATTAGCCAATCCGAGAGCAGCTGTGACCACAGGAGTTCAGCTGATCTGAAAGCAGGAGTGGAGAAGATTAGGACCCCATTCCTACCTACTCTATGTGTCAATTTCTCTCTCCATGCCTTTATCTTTACCTCCCACACCTCCCTCTGTTCCTGCATCCTTCTTCTCTCTGGCCTCAGACCACAGGAAGCCTACAAACATCTCACTTTTCTTCTGACCCAAGACTTTCTCATTTATTTCTCACTGTGTGGTTGAATTTCTTCCTTCACTCGGTTTGTGTGTCTGTCTTTCTTCTTGTCTTGGTTTTTTTCTGACTCAGGATTTGACCATAGTTGTTTGGAAACATTAGCATAATCCTCCTCCTCCTTTTCTTCATCCTCTGCTCGCCCCCTTAGCACCCACCCTACCCAATGTCCTCTCCTCCACCTCCTTCCTAAATATTTACTCCCTGCTCAGTAAACGAGGCGAGCACACTTGTTCACACAGAAGAGGGCACGATTAGAGGCTGATTGGGGGCAGAGAAAGGCATAGACAAAGCGTGTCGGTCTGATCCCTGGCTTTACCTTCTTTGTAAATCATGTACAAACTTCTATGAGTAGGCTTTAAATGTTGAGGTGGCAGATTTAAGTGAAATTGTCAGTGGAAGATTTTGAACATAATTATTGTGTATTATTTTTTACATGGAAAAGTAGTTAAATTCAGTTGGTGCTATTCTTTATTTTTAATCAATCACACTAATTGCTGTGAGAGTGTCAAGTACCTTTGCTCTGCTTTTCTGTATTTCATAGCAGTGTAGTTTATAATTACATAACTACAGAAATTCATTTGGGCTGTTTGACAGCCAGAAAAAATAAATTATTTGCAGACATCACCTCAGGCTCTGAGAACTTGTGGTATACACTAGTTGGGTTTGACATTTTACAGGCTGAATAATTAATGGAGTAATTGAAAATAACGATTCAAAATTTGTTAGTTGCAGCCCCAGGCATGATGGCATCTCATAAAAGGGCAAGAAATTCAGAGCTGAAGATTGATAGACATTTTACCTCTTACCTGGCAAAAAAAGAAAAAAAAAAAAAACTAAACTGACTTTGTTGTTACCTCAACCAGCATGGTTGTTTTGGTGCTTACTCATATTGTAGTATCCCTGATTTTTTTCAGCTTTTGAGCTTTGAATGTATGACTCATTGGATGTCTGGGACTTCACAATGAGAGTGCAGGTTATGTGTTGACATTGCTGCTGTCTGAAGTAGACAAATGCATTCATCTAATGTCACATAACCAGACAGACAACCGCAGCTGTGTTTGCTTTGGTTAAATCTGTTTTGTGTGCACGTGTGTACAACTCTATTACCCACCTGAGCTCTTCTTAAATTCTTTTAAATTGATTATCTAAAATCAAAGCTCCACTGAAACACAGTTATGATTCTTTTATCCTGCTCTATCCTAGCTCAAGGACAGTTGGTTTCATCCAGAGCAAGATATGTTGACAGCTCTTGGATAGATTATCAAATAAGATGCTGATTTTGATTATCTTAATTCTAGTCACTCAGTCAGGCCACAATATCCACTTGCACACAGAAGATATGTTGATTTCATGGGTAGACAGCCAAGGAATTTACTGAGGATAGACATGGTCCAAGAGACATTTTTATTATAATTTTCCCATGATCCTTTCTTCATCAAGCTAAACTTCATTTGTAATTTCAGGATTTTACTAGTCTATTTTGTGCGTCTTGTCTGGCCTGTCTCCTTCTTTTGAAACACTTTCCTTATGTTCTTGGTCTTTTTGAGGCAGGTGTTATTATCCAATTCCGATTCAAACCTGCAAAACCCAGACCTGCATAAGTAGAATATGCAGAGAGATGAATTACTTGCTGTAGGGGGGTGTCTCAGGGCAGGCAAGGTAACATTAGAGAAATAATCGCTTCATTCAGCTAGTGAATAATAATCATACCATCAGTAGACCACATTAGACGATTTTCTGTCATTCAGCCTCTTAACATGAAAATATGTGGGTTGACTAGATTGTTGATTCCCAACCTGGGGGTCGCCAAAGCTTCACAGTGGGTCGCGAGGACTTTACGATTTTAATGGGGGCAAAATATTATTTTTTTTTACTTATTTATTTAAAGTCTTTTGGCGTTTATGCGTGTGCAGGACAAAAAACTTAAATTGTAGAAGTTTGTATTATTTCTTTATAACAATAAACATCACGATATGCAAGCACGCAATTTTTAGCTTTCTACTGCCTGATGTTTCACTGCATGATGCACAGACAAGCGCTGGCCAGCAAACAC
>JAUMHL010000018.1:18147272-18167551 GCA_032362345.1 Sandelia bainsii
GAGAAGCTAAAGTAGGAGAAATATGATCTCTCTTGCTAATTCCAGTCAGAACTCTGGCTGCAGCATTCTGGATTAACATTTTTGTTTTTCATGTTATTCATCCTTGAGCTACAGCTTTTCCCTTTCACGGGATGTATTTATTTGAGAGATATGTTTTTCTATCTCTGGCAGCATCATCAAGGTGCTCTTTAGCTGCAACTTTTTCTACAATCAAGCTCAGCCATGCAGGTGTCTGTTTGTCTGTTTGTAATGGTTTCTTGGTGTCAAACATGGAGTCAGAATGCTAAAAAAAGAACCCCACTGCAAATGAATGTTTCCTGTGGAGATGACAGTCGACACTTTTTTGTAGTATTCAGCTTGTCTTGAACTGGAAGTGAAACTCTTTCAGAAATCCTTGACATTTTTTTCTCTCTCTTTCTCTCTCTCTCAATCTTTCTTTCCGTCTATCTCATCTGTGCATCCTCCAATCTGTTAAACTGGTGTGAGAAGCAGTGTTTAGGCAGATATATTGGTCCTGTTAGAGCTACAGTAAAGGTGAGACTATTAACTCTGCTGCTTAGGACAACTTGAGGACACACACATTTTCCTAACGCACACAGACCAGCAAGTCAGACTTACGCATTCTTAATTTTAGATGCAGTCAGTACACAAACAAAATAAATAGGGCTTATGATTTTCCATTATTTAATTTAATTTAAAAAAACAAACATAACTGTGGACATAGCAGTGTTCACACATGCGCACACACAGAAATACAACTTAAAATTGGATAGAAATCTGTCTCTATGCATTTTTTACGTAATCAAAGGGACCTACAGTTTTTTCCCTTTTGTATGAAAATTGTCTGGGGTTTTTATGGACTTTTGAAGAGGACTTCATTTACTAAAGATTGCAGTGGCTTGTTGGAACAGAAAATATACATTTTTCAGTATGTTGAGACCAAAAAATGCTCTGTAAAAATCTATTTACGTCAATCTGATCCAGGTCATTAAACCAGATATGACAAGCCTTAAAGCACTTAATCACCCAGTTTACAAAATAGATATTTTCTCACTTATCTCTAGGGATATCTAGCCACAGCTTTGGTTTTTGAGAATCTAGCTGTCACCCCATTACCATAGAGATAGATTTACCATGTGGTGCTCACAGAATCTAAAATTACATTGCATAAAGCTCAAAACTCTTGATAATCCTGACTGGCCACAAATATTCCATTATCCCATTATGTTGGGTTTGCAACAGAAATGTAAAGTAGGACAGTGGAGTCAATAGTCAGCGTGTTTGAAGAAACGTCTTCATCCAAGGACGTTTAATAAAGGTGTTCTCTTTCAATCCAAAATAAACGGTACTCTCCCGAGTACTGTTGTCTACTGGCTTTACTCAAAAAAGTGATGTGGAGCTATGTGTCAGTTTTCGCCTTTTTGGCTCCATGTTTGACATGAGAGGACTACAAACCATCACCTATAAGTATTAAATTTGTTTCTGAATGAAAAAGTAAATACAAATATTTTTCCATTATTTGGGTCATAATGGACACATGCTCACACAAGTTTAACTATGTCAGTCACACATGTGATCACTGTGTGATTTTTGATTTTTTTTCTAAAATAATTATTGATTACATTTTAGTTGTTTTTAGTTTGTTAAGTGTGGAAAAATAAAGATAACCTTCCATCAGAATATATAGCATTATCTAACCAATGTTTTGGCTTTTTGTTCTTGATAAATAACTCATCAAAATTGTTGACTGTTAATTTTTGTTGACTGATCAATCAGCAATAACAGTCAGTGAGTTGAATAAATAAGCTTCAGTTTGTCACTGGTTCCTTCACTGTGTGTATATCAGAGGATGAGGGAGAGGGGTTTGTGACGATGGTGGGAATGGCAGGTGTTTGTGTCTGTGTGCGTGTTTAATTCACGGTAGATGCTCAGTAGAAATATTTTGGAAAGATGTGAGTGTGCGATCAAGACATTGAATATGTTTGTGTTTTTATGTACGCTTGTGTTTTGATGTCACCTGGAAATGTCAGCATGGGATTTGAAATTTTAAATACATGTGTCTTGTGTAGCATGTGTATTAGCTACTACTGTTATGTGAATGTGCACAACAGGAGGTGACAATATTAATTAATGGAGCACCACAGGAGCAGGAAATGGACCAGAATGCAATGTGTTGTGCATCTGTCATAAGTGTTTGTGAAATATAACACCATAACACCATCAATGATTCAGTTTTGCTGTGGGTTAATTCTGTCAGCGCTCTTATTTTTTCTATCAACAATAATGTTGTCAACCTAAGTTTTCAGAGAGAGATTTTTAAGAGCACACAGACCCTTTTGGGCTGGAAAAGCAATCTTGGAAACATAGACATGGAGCAGCTGGAAGGGAGGTAGATGTATGGAAAAGTGTATCAAGAACTGACTCTTAGAATGCAATGAACAACACGCAGTGAACTAAGTTAAGTTTAGAAAGGCTTTAGAAAGTGCATGTGTATGTGTGTGTGCTTGTGTATATCAGCTTCAGAGGAATGCAGTTGTAGCGGGAACGACAGTGCTGAGCTGAGCAGAATCTGTGTGATAAGAGAGATCAAAGCGCCCAGAGACCTCATCAACCTTCCAGCGTGCTCCCTGCTGATCCACCTGATATCAAGAGCAGGCCCCAACTACTGGGCCTGTGTGTGTGTGTGTGTGTGAATGTCTTTATTTGTTTGTGTAGACAAATTCTATTACTAATACTAGTACACAGACTTTAATACTATTCTCATGGGGTAATTTTGGTCATTTTAGCTGGTAGCTGGTTTTAGGTATTAGGATATAATACCTAAGTATAGTATAAGTATAGTGTTAGACATTTAGTTGTGATGGTTAATGTTAGGGTAAGGGGATAGTCAGTGGGTTATGTCAATGAGATGAGTGTCCTCACAAGTATAGTGAGACACGACTGTGTGTGTGTGTGTGTGTGTGTGTGTGTGTGTGTGAGAGAGAGAGAGAATGAGAGAGAGAGGGTTACTAATTTGCGTATATTTTGCATATCTTCTGGTTTGGGTGCCTAAATATTTCTGCGCTGTGGACAATGGTGTTTATTTTGCCTGTGCAGCAATAGCTTGCTTATGTCTGCATACATGAATGTGAAAATGTTTTTGCTGCGCTGTCTTTATATTCTGTCCTTACTGAAACTGATGTTCAAATGCAGCAATTTTCTCCTGGAGGTCATAAATCTGCTGACACCTGGTCAGAGATGTGTCAGGACTCTACTGACAGACTCTCAAGATGTTTCACTAACAAATCTCTGTTCATTTTAATCTCTGTTCAGTTGCAGCTTATTACTGCAGTTCTGACAAATACTGAACTCAAACTTTATTCAACTTCGGCTAAGCTTTGTCTTCTGAAAGTTAGGAAAGTATCAACTGAGAGGAAATGTTTTCAGAACAGTCTTGTCTTGTGTCTTCATTGTGTGATGGAAAATGATCTGTCTAAAGCACATTTTGTGTCTCTATAAGTTGGTTCTCACACTGTACTGAATTGATGTAAATCCAGTGGTTGTCTGGAAGGAAAGAAATGAAGAAATAATGTTTTGATTTAGATCATTTTTTGTTAAATTGCAGTTGAAATATAGTCAAACCACTAGTATGGACAAGTAATTTAGACAGCAAGAGTTCATCAGAAGGTGAAGAGAATAAAGGGTCAATAAAGAGAGAGGTACGGCAAGCAGCAGAGTTACTTATGTCTCCCTCTCTTTGTGTTTCTCTCTGAATAATGTAAAATCCTTGCAGGGGTATGTGGGTCAGTGGGGCTTTACTTTCCCTGGAGACTTGTGCCACACCCCAGCACACATACACACTTATTTAATTCACTCACTGAGCCTTGACTCGTCTGCCTGTCTGCCTTGCTGGTTAACTTGCTGCGTGACGTCATACATTTTTCATAAAGTCTGTGCTGCTTGGTCAATATTTTATATCTGGTATTGACAGACGGGTGTAAATCCACAGTAAGAAGTACATACTCCTTCTCTTCCTTTCTTCTCCCCTCGCTCACCTCCCTCCATCCCTCTCTGGCCTTTAATTAAATTAGCTGTATCTGTGGATGACAAAAGGCCAGTCATTCAGCCTCTGCTTAGATAGCGAGTAGCTGCACTTAGAGCGGATATGAAGTTAAGGAAGAATGCGCTGAGCTCAGTCTCAGGGTAAGCAGGTGGGAGAAAGGACATGTGGGTTCAGATCAGGCTCAGCTTTGGATGAACTTAGGCCTGACAGAGCATAAATCCTGCTTCTTTTAAACTCTGTGATGCTGATTTGTACTGCACATACCAGCTATACAGGAGGGGTGAAATCTGTAAAAGCTGTAACTGTCTTGGACTGATGTCACATTTGATTGAATTTAATCACTTGGTGTAGTTTATTTTAAGCCTGTGGCTAGGTTTACTATTGAAACTTTTTTGGTTTATTGATTTGTCTTAGTGTGTGTGTAGCATCTGAAAATATTCAAGTGTCCACAGCCCCCAGAACCCAAGCTGACATATTGACATTATTTTGGTCCAAGCATCATTCAAAAACCCATGTTTATATCATTTTTTTGGAACAGTTTCACTGAATGTGTTGAAAGTTCATGTGAAGTGGAATGAGAAAATCGAAACACCGGTGTCTTGTCTCCTCTCAGCTTCATGGTTTGTTTGTTTGTTTGTTCATGCTGACACTCTTGTTGTCTCTCCTTGTTTGTTTGCAGTGCTCCCCACCTGCTCTCCGCTGGACTTCCACTGTGACAACGGCAAATGTATCCGTCGCTCCTGGGTGTGTGATGGAGACAACGACTGTGAGGACGACTCAGATGAACAGGACTGTCGTAAGTACACTTCCTTCTCTCTTGTCAACATAAACACTCTGAAGTGGAAGTCACATTAATATGCGCCATCACACACACACACACAAAAAAACACACTCTCAACCTGCTTTGTCAGGCTCAGGGGGATGAGATATTGAAGTGGACAGATGTTCCAGCAGCCATGCACAGTCACGAGTTGTGTTTGAAGAAGTTGCTTGGCTATCACACTCACAGACACACAATGGACAGAGGTCGGCACTCCCACAGTCAACACACAAGATGCTCTCTGACCTTTGCCCTCAGTTTATCCCGTTCTTTTTTCGATTTGTAGAGTTACGTGTGTGTATGTGCACGTGTGTGTATACGTGTACATGTACGGCAAAAACACACCACAGCTGCCTGCTAGGCAACACATAGCCTGTAGTGAGTGATTGAGCCCTGTGTGGGGAAAAAACAGTTCTCCACTCCAATTTTGAATACAGCGAGCATCAGCAAAATAATGCGTCGATGTTCAGCGGAAGAGTTGAACCTGCACAGAATGGTTCTCAGCCATGTTTTTGAGACACTCTTGTTACGCAGCTGCTATGTTGTCACTTCTGTGGTTCTTTTTACAAAGTGTAAGGTATCATAACTGTCTAGCAGGCTGACATCAAAGTGTTCTGTACTGTTTGAATGATATGATGTGAATATGGCTATTTAGATATGATCAGGGGTTATCTCTGCTTGGATTGTGAGACTATACATTGTTTGCACAAAGCCTGTGTGAGAACCTGTATGTGTTGAGTTTTTAAAACCGAGGCAGAAAAAAAAAAAACATATTACTGAGTACTAAAAACTGATAGGTACTGAAAGTTGGCACCTAATATCTGGTCAGATTACTTGATCTTTGTGTCCTCTGATGTCATATACAAAAAAATGACATGTTAAATTATATTGTGTATCCCTTTAAGGTTGGTGTTAGGTCTAGGAGTTGTGATTGGGGTTGTGAGGAATGCTAGACGTGCAAGTGTGTGTTGTTCTATTAGTCAGGGTGGAGTTAGTGGTCACATTCTGTGAACATATCGTCCAATTTTAGTCTCTGTATTCACCCGTAATGACTCTGAAGGCTCCGTGTGTGTAGGCCGATCCATGTAGACATACACTGCAGGCCGGTCGTTCCATCACCCTCATGGTGTCAGTTTAGCAATTCAGCTTAATTGCACTTAACACTATGTTGAGATGGAAGTAGCTACAACAAGTGACAGGTTCCTGACGGAGACAACACATGGCAGAAAGAGTGTGTTGTTTTTTTTGTGTTTAATGTGTATTCACTCTGCAGACACACAAAGAAACATGTGTCAATGCTAGTTCTTTTTGTAAAACATTGTCAATACCAAATTACTGGACTTCTATCAGCTGATGATGAGTTTGATCATGTGATGATGGTGGTTTCCTGATAAACTACTCGAACCAAAATGTGTAGTGAGAGTAAGCTGGGACATGTTTTTACACCTCATGTAGATAAAGGGTAGCTCTTTCTTTTCTAGGTGACTTTTATTATCTGTCTATCATCCAGTAATTCCTCCTCTCTTGACCCATATATTGTATCTGCAGCCAGACACCGAATCACGTCTGATGGGGGGGGGTCCATCTGCTGCAAGCCAGCTATGAATTTTTCATCTCCATGCCCAGTAAATTTCCCTCCCTCTCTTGTTCCCCAAACTACTTATTATTTCATGCTTTTTCTTCATTTTTTTTCAGCCTTGCCAGTCTTTCACTTCCCAATATGTTGTGTTTTATTTCATTATTTAGAGATGGGGAGACAATCCTCCACGCTTGGCTGGAAGGAAAGTAGTTGTCAAGATTTCAAGCAAACAAAGAGTGTGTTGATGTGTGTGTGTGTGTGTGTGTTGGAACATGAGATTTTCTGAAATTTAAGACTTATCACAGGAAAAAAAAAACTAATTTTACCACACACATGCACATACAGACAGACCTGTAATGACTCCCTGTGCCCTTTGCCCTTTGACGTTTGATTGCTGTGTGAATGGTGAGTGTATTGAGGGCTTCATGACCTCTAACCTCCCTTTGTTTACCACACTGATGGGAGAGAGAGCAAGGGAGGGAGGGAAAGAGGTAGAGAATCAATCATGTTCTCGCAACGTCAACAATAGATTCAATTTATGTATTTGTCAATAGTATGGGTAAAATTTAATTTACATTTGGTCTACGCATTTGTGCTTAAATCCTTTTATTTTTTCGTAGGTAGGAGGGTGTTTGGCTGAGGGGACGTCAGCTGTGTAGCAGTAATATTCTTTTACTGTTATTTACTTGTTCAGAGGGCTCAATACTTGCTCTTAAATGACATAATGTTGTAAAATGTTTAAGTATTTGTGAAAAAAACACATCAGACAATATTTAGTCATTGGATTTTTTAATGTTTTAACATTAATATATTGGTATGAACCTTAATATCAGTATCAGCCAGTCTGCGATCCACAGGAGGAATGCAGTTACATATGGTGTTTACCACAGTTTCTTTGCCCTCAATACTTGATTTTGTACTGCAATCAAAGTCACATTTTATTATTTATTTTAGTCTTTACATAAAATATTGAAATGCTATTTAACATGTTTTCTTTCATAGGCCTGCAGAGAGATCCTCTTACCCCCAAAGGTCTAGAATACGTACACATACACACACAGGCTCTAGGACCTTGTGTCATGTCACCCATCTCAAAAGTGGAGTTTATCTCCAGTAGTGTCTCATGTTGTCATGGTGCAGCACACCTGAGAAAAGATAAAAAAATGCCACTAAAATAAAGAGAAACTTCATCTTTTTTGTTCCTACCTCTGTTTTGTGGGCATCCATCTGTTTCTGTCTCTTCTTATCTCTCTCTGTCTCAGCTGTCGAACACTCTCACGCGGCAGTGATAAATTATAGATTACCTCCTGCCAGGAGCCATCCATCATTGGTTCTCCTTCACGAAGCTGTTTACTCGGCCCCAGGCTTTACCATTGATTGCAGTCGTAACTGTAGAAAGTGGTGTTTTGAAATCAATATATTATCAATAGTGGTATGATTAGAGATGCATAGTGGATGAATGTTTGGATAAATGACAGGGTTTAAAACTGAAACATTGTCAGTGTCACAGTGCTGAAAGTTCACTGGATGGAGTGACTTCTGTCTAACTGCATCTCCAGGGCTGTTGGGTGTGAATGACAAATGTGTCTTTTATCTGCAGTCTCAAGGTTAACTCTCTAATGAAGCATTTCCTAACCTTCAGCACCCAATACACAGTATTTAAGACGTAAAGCTGGTGGAGATCAGCTTTGATTAAACCGGTCCTGAATTCAACAATGTAAGTGAACTTGGATATTCATTGATAAATTGTCTTTCTGAGTTTTGAGTATGAAGATTGAACCGGCCTGTTCAACCCCATCTTCTGAAAATTAAGTTCCTATACAAGTAAACTGCATTCGCATACATTTTCGTGATTGCGACTGAATTACGTTTTCTGTTAAAATTATGATCATATGTTCACAATTAACGTAAATGATAAGTTGCAAATACGTTCATACTTAACATATCAATGAAATGTTCACAGGAAACATATTTTTGTCGGCCAAAATACCCGATCTACGACATCTCTTTTCTCTTTTCTCTTCTGCAAAAATATCTGATGTTGCAGTTCAACATCCAGATATTTGACTCCAGAGTTATTAAAGTGTTTTGTGGTTGGGTTGATCTGTTGCACGTTATAATGTACATGTACTGTAAACGCACATTCGCTAAGTCTTAAAATAGGGTAGACTCACACCAGGAAAACAAAAATGTCTTCCACCTTTGCACGTTTCAATGTCGGTGATAGTTGTAGTCATAATCAGCCACAGAGTCAACAGGGCCAAGCATTGAATAGATGCACTATATTTAACCCTGTATGGAAATTCAGTCCTACAAAACAATATTGTTCCAAAATGTATATTAAAAAAACAAAAACATGCACACCACTGTATGTTGACAGTTATGAGCTGTATCCTGCTCACGATATGAGCTAACAAAGTTGGTTATAGCTTTGTTAGCGTAAACAAATGAACTTTAGATTTCTCTTAATGTTGTGTTCTTTGAAATGTTGAAATGTTTTGTTTTTTTTTCTTTCATGACATTCATTTGACATTCTCCAGTACCCACGGCAGATACAACAGCACTCTCTGTACCATAGAAAACAAGTATTGTATCTTTAGAATTTTGGTATCAAATTGATATAGTAGTAGTACTATAGTAGTAGTAGTAGATTTTAGCCCCACATCTTTTAGAGGAATCACTTAGAAGCTTGTATTAACCAGGGTATTTCCAGCAAGTGAAACATGTTTCAGTGTTCATGCTGTATGGGCACATCTGTTGTTTTAAGACAGACTTAGAAAATTGTGAACCTGTTCTTTAAGCATTTGTTGTAAGCAACTTTATTTCAAGCTGACCACAGCCTCTATGCTCACCAAGAGATGACTCACCTTTTTAAATTTTTTTTATAACCAATCATTAATGTGGCTTGCTACGGAAGTTTCTGTAAAGCATTTGTTAGTCATCCTGGAAAAGTGCGGTGTAAATATAGTCATTATTGTAGCAAATGTTTTTACTCCGTTCACTCAGTGACTGTAAAGACAACCACACACATAAAAACACACACACTTAGTAATTTTTTTTCTCAGCTTTCCTCCTCCCTGTCTTGCTGTAGCTGTTGATCAGATGTCTTTTGTGCTGAGATTGAACCACAAGAGTCTTGAAGCTCTAGACCTGCAGCCCCGGGAGAGTTCAGCCTGTTTACTGAGAGAAAAATCCTAGTTTCCTCTCCTCAGCTCTTTGCTTTGAGCCCGACATAGAGGGCCACAGTTTCTCTGATGTCAATGCAGTTTTAGATACAATGTCGGCAGAGCTCAGGGACAGCTTCCTCTTCTCACATTCTTGTACAGTATCTGCTCTTTGCTTTTGTTGTATCCTCATTAATTGTCCTGTGAACCCTCTGTCTTTCTTTTTCACTCTGTAGCTCCCAGGGAGTGCGAGGAGGACGAGTTTCACTGCCAGAATGGCTACTGTATTCGCAGCCTCTGGCACTGCGATGGCGACAATGATTGCGGGGACAACAGTGATGAGAATTGTGGTGGGTGCAAACACTACGACACACACAAGCAGTAGTATGCAACAACACGTTCATTTACACTGTCTCATAAATATGTCTTGTGTGTGTTTTTCTGTGACAGACATGCGTAAATGTTCGGATAAGGAGTTCCGCTGCACAGATGGCAGCTGTATCGCTGAGCATTGGTATTGTGATGGAGACACGGACTGTAAGGACGGTTCAGATGAGGAAAACTGTCGTAAGTTCTTCTGATTCTGTGCGTTCTAGGAAGGAACAGTAAGAGACGGGCTGAATGACAGGCTGTGAATTCTTATGTTAAATCATATCAAATATTGGTCTCACTTTGTAGTTGGAACAATTTTTGTAGACATGATAAACTTTTTATAGCAGCAAACAGACCAAATAAGCCAAGCAAGTTTTGGAAAGGGTATTTATAAGATGGCAAGTGTTCCATAAAGACGTCTAACAGGCAATGTATCTCTGTGGCAGCAGAATAACAAGAGGAAAAGAGAAGCCATTACTCATAGCTGTGGTTTGTCCTCAATTCCAATGTAATTATATCCAAAGTCAGACTAAAATTAGATTATTGAAAGTTTATTGTGTATACTTATTAGCGTATTTTAAACATGAGACACTGTCTTTGTGAAGGAGAATTCAAAGTCCAGATTCTCCCATCATAAATGTTTTAAGCTGCACTGTCATGATTCAAAATTATGTCTACAAAAAGGGGAGAAATGTGGTTGCCGGCACCTGTGTGAAAACGTGTTTACTAAAGAACATGTTCACAGTTTTCGCAGAGAGATGAGCTTCACCTTCATTTCACCTATAGTTTCTGAAAGAGTCAACAGAGAACAGATGAAGTTTCAGACAGGGGACTGCCGCACCATCTTTTCCAACATCAGCATCTGTTTAACAAGCGTGTGTCCTATGTGTATTTGTGCAGCCGCTGATGTGATGACAGCCACCTGCAGCGTAGAGGAGTTCCAGTGTGCATATGGCCGCTGTATCCTGGACATCTACCACTGTGACGGAGACGACGACTGTGGAGACTGGTCAGACGAGTCGGACTGCTGTAAGCTCATGACTCACACAAACATACTTCACATCTGATATTAAGAAAAGCCAACACTGACTTCAGGCTTAGTGTCCTAACTATGAGAAGTCCAAGACCAAAACAAAACAAATCATTACAGTGAAGAGACTGATCCAGCCTGTCCTGCTGGTGTGAAGCTCACTGTGAGCTTCTGTTATATGCTTACTCACACATGCACAAGCAGTTTTGAAATCCACGGCGGTGCTCCTGGCTCTCACTAAACTGCGTCTTGTGCAAGAGACAAAGACGAAGCTCCTCTGGGAGATCAGTCCTCTGTTATGCTGTTAAACAAGAGTTAAGTTTCTCCTCTCGCTCTGGCAGATTTCTTTCCTCTCTTCACTGCTACTTCTCTTCTGCTCCACTCTCTCACCCAATTTGTATCCCAGTGGTATTGCTCCACATGTGTCCCAAAACAATGACTCATCCTCATGTTCTGCAGCTTGTTCCACTAGTTCAACTGCAGTTGAAAAGTACCTTATAGGTCACATATACAGTACATAATTTGAACAGGAAGTCTTAAGTTTAAGCATCAACCTGTTTTGGTGGTTGAACCAACTGAATCCTTTCTATAGAGGACACTTGAGTCTTGTAGGTGTAAGTATGTTGTGTGATAGATACGGTTGCAGCTAACTCTTACTTTTGCCATAGATTCACCTGTTTCTATTTTTTTAACTTAATTTATTAATTTCCTAGTTTGTTCTGTGAGCTTAAGTCGACAATATTATTTAATATTTAACATTATATTAAATATTATATATTTTATTTAATCAAAACACATTTTGAAATTTAACACACTGAGGCGTCAGTCAAACTGTACTTTAACCTTGTTTAGTGTTGATTTCATATCTTGATATTCCATTGGTGGCAAGTTAAGCTCAGGAACAGCTGCTGTTTGCAGGCCACAGCTCAGCGTCTGTCAAAACTGTAAAGCACTTCTTTTTTTTTCTGTCACTGTATCTCTCACACTTACATTCACGCATGCACACAGAGACTGAAGCCATGGTCCTGATTAACACAGACTATCGTGTTTCACTTTTCTCACTCTGGAGACACTGCTTGCTGCTGACAAATCTCTCAGCATCACTCTCCTTGTGCTCTCGTCTCTGAATTCTAACATGTTCGTTTCATTAGCTCATTGTCTATAACCGCCCACCCTCTTCTCTCTCTCTCTCTCACTCTCTCTCTCGCTCTCTTCAAGCTTCAAGGTTTTGTAATATTATCTCTGAGGTCCTGTTAGTTGACTGAGCTTCTTTTACTGTTTCGCTCTTGTTTCCTTCTTCCATAACTAGGTTGTATAAATGCTTTGTCACTCCTCAAGCATACTGAACGTTGTTTTTTTGGAAAGTTGATCTGGTATGAAAGCTTACGAATGTAAGGAGAAAAAAAGAAAAAAAAAGAGAGAGAGTGAGACAGACAAAAGAAACATTGCTGTACACACACTCCATGCTTTGTTAGGGTTTTAGATGATGGATATTTCAGGAGTAACCCAAACACATTGTTCTGTCTAATTTACTCATCCCAGCTATATAGACATCATGTCCCCCATTTATTTTATGTATTTTATACCTAAATTGGTTCACAATTTCATTAAATGGGGTAAAAAAAATCTTAAAACTTTGTGAGACACACACACACACACACACACACACACACACACACACACACACACACACACAAACAGGAGACATTCCTCAGAGGTAAAGAGAGCCCATCCTCAGACAGCATTCCTTGGCATTGACTCTTCAGACACATGAAGGGTGCTTTGTTAGAGATGTTTCTCTCTCTCTCCGTCTCTGTCTCTACGTCACGTGAATGCATAAACACACACACACACCTCCAGAAACACTCAAACTCGCATGTCTCGTTATTGCTTGTGAGCAGTGCGTTCACCTGCATAACTGAGTAAATGAAAGAAAGTAGCTGTGTGTGTGTGTTTGAAAGACAGTAAATACAGCGTGAGAGAGAGAGATAAAGGCTAGATGAATCACATGTATGTGCACTGATTCTTATGGCCTTTAAGGCTCTCTCTCTGTGGGAGAGCCACCTGCTGTTTTGATCATCTCTCTCTTCTCACGCCCAGCTGATAAGCCTGCACAGAAATGCTTGAAGCATTGCAACATCTCACTATTTTTTTTTGGCCTTTCCTCCTCTGCATTCCCTCACTTGTCACTCGTTTTTCCCTTATCTCACGCCCACTTCAGCTTCAATGGGTGCCGGCTTGTGCTGTCAGGAGGAAACTTGTCAAAGAAATACACACACACACACACTCAGGATTTAAGATGCTTATGTTTGATTCTACTTTAATCTTCTCGTCCACCTCCATCCTCATCTGCTGCCTGCCAGTTTGAGCTTCACTTTGATCTGATCACATGTAGAGATGTGGTGGGAGATTTAAAGATGGGCCATCTATGATCTGTGGTCAGAAGAGATCATAGGACAGCCAAAATGAACACAAAATCAATCACAAGAGGACAGCAAAACTAAGTTGACTGAGTTTCATTTTGCTGTTTTATTTATTTGTTCTACATTAATATGTCAGTAAAAGTGTGTAATAAAATTGTCCAGAAATTTCAGTTAACTTTTTTTTTAATCAGTTAATCATTCATACAGAATACACTGGCAAGAAAAAGTTTGGAAACACCTACCTACTTTCTTTCCTACACTGTCTTTTGTTGGTTTTATTCAATTCAATGGCAGTAAATTGATCACAAAATAACTTTATGGCACTGATTAGTTTTTGCAGAGATTCAGGTGTGATTTCTTCAAGGCCTTCTGCAGCACTTCTCAAAGGTCTGCTGTGCTGGTTGGGCAGTGCTCCCAAAATCTGTGGTCCCGTTTCTCCCACAGTGGCTCGATGAGTTTCAGAGGTTCAGACCTGGTGATTGAGCTGGCCAAGTCACCACAGAGAGTATCCCAGCAGCTGCTTTCTTTTCCAGATAATTCACACAACCAGGAAGAATGCATGGGGTCATTGTCTTGCTGCTAAATTAAGTTATCCCCAATCAGTCATTGCCCAGAGGGAATGTCATGCCTTTTCAGTTTGAAGTGATATCTGTGCTGATTGAGGTTGCCCTGCACATGACGCAGAACAGCAACTCTCCCACTGCCAAATTTCCACATTACCACCTTCATGCTTCACTGATGGTGTTGGGCAGGAATAATCTTTTCATGAGCTATGCATTTGACCTCTGTAATGTATGTTCTTTGCTTGGACCCAAAAACCTCAAACTTGGACTCATCAGTCCACAAGACTTGGTTCAAGTCACCTAAAGTCCACTGTTTGTGCATCTTGGCCCAATTCAAACTTTTCTTCTGATTCGCCAACCTTTTTGGGTTTTCTCTCTACAACTCTGTCCATGAGGCCAGCTGATTTGAGTCTCCTGCGCACAGTGTCTGTGCACACTGGTTTCTCTATTGTTTTATTCAACGATGCAGCCAATTCAGGAGCAGTAAGGCATCTGTTTCTCAAGGAGGACACTCGTAGGTACTTGTCTTCTTGGACAGATATGCAACTTCCACTACGTCTTCTGTCCTGATTGGGTCCAGTCGCAGCACGTCTGTGGAGTATATTATAAATGTCTTTTATTTCTTAGCTATATGTTGTAGAGAATAACCTTCCTTTTTCTAGGGAAAGCTGTTTTTGTTTGGCCATTTTTTGTTCTAATTTACAATGAAAGTGACAGATCACTCTCCCTATGGAGTATTGTTTTCTGTGTTTTGGTATTCATCTTTTTTCAAACCAATAAAGTAATGGTGTGTCCAAATGTTTTTCTGCCAGCGTAAAAAAAAAACAGCAAAAAACATTGGTCATGTTTTCCTGAATTTCTTGATTTGTCTAACCAAGTCTAAACCAAATATATTAATTACTTATTGTACTTTGCTTACAATGGCTGTAATTCCTAAATGCCCTATTTTTGTGAAAGCTCTTAAAATAAAACTAAAAGTCTACACTTTGGTCACATCTTGATTGTTTTATTTTAAATCCATTGTGGTGGCATATAAAGGCAAAATCATCAAAAACTTTGTCACTGTCCATATACTTCTGTGCCTAACTGTATGTGTTGATGTGTAGCTTCCCATCAGCCCTGCAGATCAGTTGAATTCATGTGCAGCAGTGGGTTTTGCATCAACGCCAGCTGGAGGTGTGATGGCGAGTTTGACTGTGAGGACCAATCGGACGAGAAGAACTGCAGTGAGTTGCTGAGAAATACTAAACAACTTGTTGTGTACCTGCAGAAGTACTTTTTTTAATCATTGTTGATTAATGTCAGTTTTAGTCTTCTGTATTTCATGCTTGATGGAAAAAACAAAGCAGACAATATCTCTCTTATCCTGATTGAATGATGTGTCCCTTCAGCCACGTCCATGTGCACGGCTGACCAGTTCCGCTGTGGAACTGGACGCTGCATTCGGTTGTCATGGAGATGCGATGGTGAGGATGACTGCTCGGATCGCAGCGATGAAGAGGGCTGTGAGAAAACTGGTAAGTCTGTGGCTGTTATCTTGTTTGCAGAAGCTAAATATAACGCATGCTTCAGTTGTTGTCATGACAACAGCTTAGAACAACCCTCTGCAGACAAACCCATTTTTTTTGCTTTCAAAGTATGTAGTGTTATCAGTTTGGCAGTTCCTTCAGTTTGGCAGGTAATTTCTACTGTTTGCCCTCCATGGATAAACAATAAAAAATGACTTGTAGATTTGTACTTGGTTGCAGAGAAAAAATTGAAAGTTTTCACTTTCCACTCCTTATGTATACTGAGCCTTGATAGCAAAGAAATTTCAGATAATTCTGCACAAACACCACTACCACTACATTATTATGTAATCAAATATTCAAATTATAGATGTTCTGTTTATGACTTTTATGGCATTAAATCAATACGTATTTTGGATCATTTGTATGTTTCACTGTAGTTTTAACCTCAACTGTCTCAGCATACACTGAGATCTCTTTTAAACATGCTGCTAATCTACATTCATATGTAGTCTTGGACACTACAGTGTTGGGTCCACTGTGATAAGAGAGGTTAATGGAAATCCAAAATAAAACACTTTAGCTCTCTTAATAAATGTTGGCAGTATGCTTAAAGCTGAAACTACTTTTTCATACCACATCATGTAGGAGTAACAGCATTTTGTTAAGTAAAGGGCAGAGTTGGAATCAAAGAGTGGTTGTTATAATCATAGCGTCTGTGTGTGGGACAGAAGTAAGAGGATGTGAGTGTGGACACAGTTGATGCAGGATGATGGACCAGTTCTTGCCACTGTCTGCATGATTGTATAAAGGGTTAAGTTAGGGTTTTGAACATGTGTAAACATGGATAAATTAAATTACACAATATTAGTATAAATATAAAAATTTAGTACTAATTTAACAAACTTGGAAATGGTTTTAGCTCAGGAGACATATTTTTGCCTAATTCTGACAATCAAATGCCACTTCAAGATGCAGAACACTGATTTAAAAATCTTGTAAATAAACATGAAAACATAACAATCTTGCTCATTAATTACTACATTGTCCATGAAGATCTGGACAAGAATTTAAGGGATAAATGCTGCAGTAAAACACTGTAAAACACTGTAGAAAAATCCCTACTGGTGTCTCACAGGATATATCCTCATATATGTCTGCAGAGAGTCCTCCATGTGCTCCTGATCAGTTCCAGTGTGGGAACGGACGCTGTATCGGTCAAAGGAAGGTGTGTAATGAGGTCAACGACTGTGGAGACGGGACCGATGAACACCCACACCATGACTGCCGTGAGTTCATATGCTTACATGGGAGGGATATCTCCATTTAAGCATAACTTCAGTTCATTGACAACTCTTAAAGAATGACATTTAGTTATTAATTTCACTTTAACTTCAGATTTGACGCTGCTTGAGAAACTAGTCATGACAACTTGACATTAAATCTTAAATGTCATTATATTCTGTTTTTTTTTTGTAATGTTTGGGTAAAAACTGGAGTTCAAGCCTTGAAAGGAAACGTTCTCACCACAAACCAGGGTTCATATTCTGGAAATCTAGTAAACCTATTCAAGTGTCAGTCAAGGTGAGATTTAGGCCTTAAATTCTTAGTCTGGACCAGACTGACCCACATTACCAGTCTTGGACCTCGCTGTTTTCGGCCAAGAATATTTGAATGCTCAACACCAGATGAGTCAGATACTTTTACCGTGTGTGGCTCCATTTATACTGAGTCAGAATGCTGTGTTTGTGTTCCTGTAATGTTTCCATGTGATGTGCAGGTCCACGCTCCAGCAAGGGCAACTGTAACCAGAATAACGGAGGCTGTGCCCAGAAGTGTCAGATGGTCAGAGGACTGGTCCAGTGCACCTGTCACACTGGATACAGACTGATGGATGACAGCAAAACCTGCCAGGGTGTGTGTGTGTGTGTGTGTGTGTGTGTGTGTGTAGAACGTGAGTTAGCAGGCTGAGAGTGTTACTATTCATGACCTCTAAAGACTGTGACAATTGGTCTGTTGCTCAGTGACATGGTGTTGACTTCCTAAATATGACATTACTATGTGCTGCAATGCTACTTACTCCTGCCACTTGGCAAGTCATGTGTTCTCCTATTTTATATGTTCACTGTGGGATTGTAAGTAACATATGAAAAGCATAAGTCAAATTTAGTTACTGGACATTTCATTGCCAAAAATAGAGTGGAATCCAATGGATCACTCTGGGATTTTTGCCAGATTATTGATATTTATGGAGACAAATCAAATCTACTTCAATCTATTTTCGTTTCCAAATTCTGTGGTCTTTTTGTTACATTATCAAGAAATTAAACCAAAATTTAAGGTCTGTAACGTATTCCAAAGTGTTTGGAACCTTCCCGTCATCTCTGTGTACTGTGTCTTGAATTTATTGTTAATCCTGCAGGAGTTGACCCTAACATCTCTTTCTCTTCTTGTCTTCTTCTCCTGTGGTCTGTTCCAGATGTGGACGAGTGTGCTGAAGAAGGCTATTGCAGCCAGGGTTGTACCAATACTGAAGGGGGGTTCCAGTGCTGGTGCGTTCAGGGCTATGAGCTACGGCCTGACAAGCGCAGCTGCAAAGCTCTGGGTAAAAATCTATCCACTGTGTTTCAGTCGTGAAACACAGTTTGTTCCTTAATAAGACAACAGAAAGTCGCCAGGGTTTGACCTCCAATAAAAACAGGGTTGCATAGTGTTTATACTTACCTCAGCAGTAACTGGATCCGTTCCTCTGTTCTGGGGTCTTGCACTCAAAATGAGTGCGGCTTATGGTCTGGGCTAGATTTAAATATGCAGTGAAGGTGCAACAGGCCTGGTACAGCAGCCCATTAATCTGCTGGAAACCCAGGTCAGGGCTGTCAGCCAGGACCCAGGCCTTCACCTCCAGTGAGATTAATGCTTGCTGAAATTGAAAGTGACCATCAGTAAAACTGAACCTTTTTTAGTCACTTTCCTCTTTCCTTTCCAATTCTAAATACAAGTTTTGCTTCTTGCTGTTTTCATTTGAACTTTAATTGACATTGTCTCCATCCCTGTCTGCTTTTTTCATCGTACTTTAGGTCCAGAACCGGTGCTGTTGTTTGCCAACCGTATTGACATCCGCCAGGTTTTGCCACATCGCTCAGAGTATACCCTGCTGCTCAACAACCTGGAGAATGCCATTGCGCTGGACTTTCACCACAGCCATGAGTTGGTCTTCTGGTCAGATGTGACGCTGGACCGCATCATGAAGGCCAACCTCAATGGCTCCAATGTAGAGGAGGTTGTCTCCACTGGTCTGGAGAGCCCAGGTTGGTACTGTAGCCAGTAACATGCAGGTTCAGATGTAGGACAACAAGCTCATTTATCCTTTATCCAATATATTAAAAGCTGCTGGTTTCTGTCCAGATATTTTCTGCTGTCACTCACTTCATCCATCACCTTGTTCATATAGGAGCACAGCAGTATTACATTAAACTGAAAAGTCTTTTCTTTGTTTATTTTCCTTTTGTTTCTCTCTTTCTATCTCAACCCCAGTAATGAGGAGGATTAAACAAATAGTTACAGACACTGCTTACTGGTGTTCTTTCTCTCAAAAGTCTGCAATATGCTTTTTTGGCAGGATAGGAGATTTTGCTTTTTTCAAATACAAAAAAAATATTAGTCTATCATTAGTTAGACTATTAGTAGTCTGAAACATTAAATATGTATTATAACACAGTTATTACAAAGCAGGTTAATATTTAGACACATTTAAAATGTTTTTTTTTTTTCTCCTTTAGGTGGATTGGCCATAGACTGGATCCATGACAAGTTGTATTGGACAGACTCTGGGACGTCCCGTATTGAGGTGGCTAACCTGAATGGGACGCATCGCAAGGTGCTGCTGTGGCAGAACATGGAAAAACCCCGAGCCATTGCACTGCACCCTATAGAAGGGTATGAGTTCAAACACACATACAGTCTGTTTAGTTCAAGATTCAAGAAAAAAAAAAAATCACTACTGTGGTTTCAAATGTACACACACTCATGTATACATAGATCTTCTGGATGTGTCCCAGTTGTAATGTAGCAGCAGGGCAGGGATTAAAGTTTGGCAGAACAAAAGTGCCCATAGGCAAGTACTGTATCTGCGTGGAACAAGTATTTCATGAAACTGGCAGCAGCTAAGTGTTTTTCCTCTTCAGTTTCCTATGCTGCAGTGGCAGGAAAGAGTTTTAGATCACGCCCTGAAGAAACTAACCATGACTGTCCAATTTTCTTCCTCAGTAAGATCTACTGGACAGACTGGGGCAACACACCTCGCATTGAGTATGCCAACATGGACGGCTCCAACCGACGGGTCATCGCAGACACACACTTGTTCTGGCCCAACGGCCTCACTATTGACTACGCTGGTCGCCGCATGTACTGGGTGGATGCCAAGCACCATGTCATTGAGAGGGCTGACCTGGATGGACGCAACCGCAAGGCTGTTATTAGCCAAGGTGACCACTGTTATCTGCCTTGTCGCTTGCCTTGTTGCTGGTGTTCGATATTAAGAACCAGGTCAAACATATGGGTTAAAATTTCATAAACTCTCTCAAAAATCATAATGCCACTGATTTTTCTGAACAGTTTTCACAATGCATTTTGATGACTGTGGTGAGCAACTGTCGCCTGCAGCTCTTCATCCAATTTCTTTTTTTAAATGAAGACATACATAAATACAAAGTAATGATTTTGAGTAATTAATATTTCTGCACCTTAGCAATCTCTACTAAATTGCTAACCACAAAACA
>JAUMHL010000018.1:18167651-18202128 GCA_032362345.1 Sandelia bainsii
AAATACAAAGTAATGATTTTGAGTAATTAATATTTCTGCACCTTAGCAATCTCTACTAAATTGCTAACCACAAAACAAAGTCTTAACCCTCAACTTGTATCAAGAAAAAAATGTCCACAACCATAAAAAGATTTAACCATTTATTGAGCCACAGAGAGAAACACATACATAATTGGATAGATGTAGGTTGTAGCACTTTGATGCTACTACACTGTAGCATGTGGTCTTAATCAGTGCTCTATTTCCGTTAAAAACCATATGGATGTGCCTGAGGCTGAAATGTACACAATAACCCAGATGCCATAAATGACAACATAAAGCTGTGCGTGCCTCTTTTTATATTTTACGTTCCTACACTGGAGCCTGGACTTGTTTGTTTATGCACTAAAAGGGGATCTAGCATCCCCACTTTTAGTGCAGGCTTGGGCCTGTAACACTTCTGTTACTTTACAATTAAAGCTCTGCATTGCAGGATACCGTTCTGTCAAAATCTGTACAGTCTGTCTTGGTTTGGAGTCCTCATGTTAAAGTAACATTTGTATTTCTCAGGTTTTGGCTGATTGTTGTTGTTGTATTCTGCTATGTCTGTGTTCTATTCATTTTTCTCACTCAGCAAACCAGCAGGGCACACTCATAACTGCAGGTCATAACTGTAAGTTAATTAGAGGCAAGACATACAGTTACTGTGAAACTAAGACCTGAAGAAGTTTTAAATGAAGAGTTTTAAAGGTGTGTTTTCAAGGTCAAGAAATTATAGATTTTGGAGTAATAGCATTAGAGATTGTGCAGTGTGAGCACAGGTTTCAGTGGCTGTGGCTTCCAAATTGAGATTTTAGTTTGATAAAGTGAAAACAGAGTGCATAGGCACGTCAGTAATGATCAAGAGTGTTTAAGAGTTTGAAAAGAGAGAGGACAGGGGAAGTGTTTGGTGAGCGTGTGTGTGCGCGCGAGTGTGCACCATGAGCCCTGTGAGCTCTCCTTAATGATGTGTGCTCTCAGGATAAAAGGCTGTAATTGGTCCTGTCCTTCCTGCACAGCCTCTGTTTGCTCAGACAACACACAGGACAAATGGGACGTGTGTGTATTTTCATGGTTATATTCTGAGCCTCTAGCTCCAGGAATGTTAACAAGTGTGTGTGTGTGTGTCCCTCTATACCTATAGATCTTTTTGTGTGTGTGTGTGTGTGTGTGTGTGTGTGAGAGAGAGAGAGAAAGAAAGAAAGAGATAGCAGCTCTGTCACTGCAGCTGGATGGCAGGTGGGTGTCATGGATAATGGTGCTATCCATGCAGCACACCTGTGTGCCTCCAAGTGAGCGACAGGAAGAGAAGAGGTGGTGTGTATGCATTTGCGTGCATGTGTATGTGTGTGCATATGGGCATGAACATAGAGTCCACCTGCCTGAAGACTAATGCCGTATACTGTAGTGACACCTCATTCACAAAGAGCTGTCTGCTGCATGATAATACAGGTGATGTCCAATTAGTCCTCTAGGTTATTCTGATTAGACCAATGAAACAATGCCCCCTTGTGGACAATAGCCCACTTTACATGTATTAACAAATGCGTTAAATTTCACTATGGTACACTTGTATTGCCCGGTACAAAAAGAAGTGAACAAGGCAGTGGGATCATAAAAATATAATGTGTTCATCCTCTGGAGAGAAGCACTATACCCAGTGAAATTTGTGGAAATTGGTCATTTTGTATTTTTAACAAACATTTTAAACTTTTCACCTCTATCCAGCTCTGTATAGCATATTTTTATCTGGTTTGTTGTTTTGTAAACAACATAAAAAGAGGAGAAGACCACTAAACTTTCCCTAAATTACAGTCATCATACTATAAACTAAGCATTGTTCAGTCCAGCAGGATGCAATGTTGTGTTGCTGATAACTTTTAGATAGTTGAGGTGTCAGAGGACCAGGAGGTGCCACATGCAGGTTAAAGGGGACATTTCAGTGAAGGCTGGGTGGGACGTTTGATGCCCTGTCTGCCTGCAGCTGCTTCACCAGCTGTCCCAGAAAGAATGAGCATGGGGTGGGGGATGGGGCTGCAAAGACGAAAAGGAAGAAGGTGACCGTATCAAAACCAGGCGCCTGTCTAGCTGTTGATGTTTCAGAGGGAGGGAGAAGGGTGTACTGTTTTCTCCCTCATGTTAGGATAAGATCAAAAAACACACACAGTCAGTGAGTATCACCTCACACACCTGGACCTGTTTGAGGCAAGGGGACAAGGGAAAATGTTGAGGTGCCTTTTCATTTTTTGGTTGACTGACTTTTCATTGGAAATTCACCCGTATTGTTTTGAATTTCAAAAATGTATTATGCTTAAGAAACATGAAAAAAATTTCTGTTGCCATGGAATTGCACATGGGAAATCATTCATTCATGGTTGTAGCCATAGGAAACTGTGGAAATATAACATATTGCAAAAAATGTTAATAAATTGTGCACAATTAATGGTTAAATTATAACACACATTACACATAAATGTACACATACAGGCTGTCAGGAACCAAGTGAATGTTTTGTTTCTGCTCCTCTTTGTGGAAGTTATACATGCTCAATAAAAAACAATATCACAGAAGTAGAAACAGTAAAAATACAAACAGAGCAAATATCCAGCTTATATAGTGCTTCCCGTGTCATCTAATATCTGTTAGGCTTTTAATTCAAATCAGAGATGAGTTTTGCTGAGTGTATGAGAGCAACAGTACAAACGATTTAATAACATCGCAGTGTCTACATATTTACAGCATTTTGTGATACTGATACTCTTCTAATTAAGATACAATCCACTTCTAATTTGTAGCAGCGATTTGAGTTTTAGGAATTTTTTTTTAAGGAAAAGTGAATGTAGTTTTTTCACCCAGACCACAGAGCCATTAAACCAATAGTTTCTTGCCCATAAACACATCAGTAGATTAAAACGATTAAAACTTTTCTCTCATTGTGCTTACAGTCAAGTGCACACACACAATTTATCTGATCCCGGTGGCTCATTATCATTCTAGTCTGTCTCCAGTTATAGCCATTTACCACTTGACATTTACGCTATGCTGTAAAACACTGTCATTAAATGAGCACTGCTGTTTTTAAAAGCCCTGCGCCAGCATGCTCACCACTACCACCACCGCTGCTCGGTGCAGCAACAGAAATCACTTTTTCCATCCATTCAGCACTCTGATCCAACTGCCTCTGCAGCTACTTCACTGCAGGAGGATTAAGGAACAGAGAGAAGAAACTTTTAATTTGGACGAGTGTGGAGGAGTCACTCTGAACAGATGTTCCCAGTGGAGGGAAATCTGCAAGGAGTTCCCTGTTGCACATGTTAGCATTTAGGCCGGGAGTTCACTGATATCGGCTGGGAATACTTCTGAGCAACAAAATATTTTAAAGGTCCTGATACAGTTGTTGTCTTTGTGTAATATTAAAATTAGTTTGATGATGTGAAACATTGAAGGATGACAAATATGCAAAAAGTAAAAAATATCAGAAATGGGGAAAATAATATTTTTTACAGCACTGTATATTTTATACACATCTTGTAAGTAGTAGATAAAATTTAGGATATTTTACATTCCCATTTAAAATGTTTAAAATCTACAAAGTCTGTAAAGTTTTGTTGTAGACTAAGATGAGGGTTAGCCCATACTGTATGAACGTGCATTCAGATTCTAGACGGAAAACTCACATAACTTACGGAAAGCGATGCAGCGCTATGGCCACAAGTAAAACAGCTACAGGCCGATGAGAGACAGAGTAATTGAAAGCAGCTTTAAATGGGGACGATATGACATCAGCCAAAACCCACAGCAATGAATGGGAGGATGTTTGGAGAGTGCTGGTGGAACAAACCAAATGCAGCATTTGTTCTTGTGTTTGGAAAGAGACTTCAAATCTGCACATGAGACATGCAAAAATTTTATTTTTGCTCATTCTAAGGATGTCAGACTTAATGCTGTGTTTTCTTACTTTGATGATCAATTTCCCTCAACAACAGTTTATTATGAAAAATGTCTGCGGCCTGGTCCCGGGCTCAGTTAGAGTTTTATTTAATTTTTTACCCTTTTTACCCTCTCTCTTAAGGCCTGCCCCACCCATTTGCCATCACAGTGTTTGAGGACAGCCTCTACTGGACCGACTGGCACACCAAGAGCATCAACAGCGCCAACAAATTCACCGGCAAGAACCAGGAGATTATCCGCAACAAGCTGCACTTCCCCATGGACATCCACACCCTGCACCCCCAGAGGCAGCCCACAGGTTGGTATACAGCTGGTCCAAAGGCTAAATGCTGAGCAGGACCACACATTTTGTATTGTTTTGTTGAAGTCACTAATGATTAAATGTTTGTGCTTTTTCTTTTCTAAGTTACCAAAAAGCTTAGACAATCACATAACATTCAAAGTATATGGACAAAGTGCAGTGCAGACCTTTTACATTGTACAGTTTCAGATTTAGGCAAAAGAAAACTCCATTCATGTGGCTTAGATGGTTATTTATTTACCCACATCCCCTCAAATCTCTCTGGGATGTTGTGGTGTTTTATTTTTTTTTTAAGTAAATTCTGGACGAGAACAATAGAGCCACTTGTGAAAACATCCAAAAGCTGAACGGAAGGCAAAAGAAAAAAGTGCTCAGCAACAAAACATCAAAAACTTAACATTACAACGTGAAAGATGAGCCGAATGAGGACAGACACAGAGAACACAAACCTTCTGTAATGGTACAACTGTACAAAGATGATGATACCTTTTTCCCATGGTGGCAAACCTGAAATTACAGAATGATTTATTGCACCAGTGCTAGACCCTGCAGGGAACTAGCCACTTGTGGGGTTTTATCAGTGTGTTAGCAAAGAGTTGTGTTCTTTGATAACAAACCATGTTGAACTTGAGTTCTGTCCAATATAAAGTTTAGTTATCATGCTGATAAAACACTGTTACACTGATATGATTATGAAGTGTAAGCTGCTTCTGTGTTGGCAGAGGGAACTCGGGCACTTCTCCTTTAGTGTTTAAGATTGATGTGAGTTCAAGCTCTCAACAGATTTCAATGCTGCATCAGTTAAACAAAGTGAAGAGGCTTCAGAACTGGTGTGAATTTCCTAAATGAAATGCACATATATACAGTATATATTCCCAGTTAAATGAATATTTATTTAATTAAATTAATATTTGATCTTTTGCAAAATATCCTTATCGCTTTCTTGCCAAGAGAAAATCAATACCACTTATGCCTGCATGCTAAATATGAAGCTACCATCAGAGAAGGATTACCTTAGCTTGGTACACAGTAAGGTGTGGAAGCAAGAATAAAATAGAGCCTTGGTCTGTCAAAACGCATAACATCTCTAAAGCTCGCTTGTTAACACATTTAACACTTCTTTTTTTTTTGTAATTCCTATCTTTTATTCTTGGTTTCTCATTGTATCTCATCATTATTGGAGACATTAAAATTGCAGTAAAATTAAAACTATGCAAACAAGACCACATGTTGTAAATAATAACCTCTCCAAAATATTTGTTTTGGCATTTTTGGGAGCACACAGTAGAGAGGCAGACAGAAAACATGAGGAGAGTGATAAGAGGACATGCAGCCAAGGTTCCTGATCAGATGCAAAACATAAACAAATAAGCAATGGCTTCTTCAAAAATGTATTGAGCTCTCTCTCTCTCTGTCTCCTGTAGGTGGCAGGAACCGCTGTGGCACCAACAACGGAGGCTGCAGCCACCTGTGTCTCCCCAGCAACAAGACATGCACTTGTGCCTGTCCTACAGGTTTTAAGAAGGTGGATCCCTACAACTGTGCTAATGGTGAGTTTAACTGAGTGTATGTTAGATATTTATTTATAGTATGTAACAGTAAGAAATTTAGCCAGTTTTCACACAACCACGTTTGTGCCCTGGTGATGGAATCTATTCATTCATTTTTTAATAACAACATAATTTTTTAAATAATCTGGAATAAAGAGGTTTTGATGATCAATAAACACATTTTTGTGACTTCCAAACTGTCGTCTGCTAGAGCAACTCTATCCTTGTGATCCTCAGCTCATGAGTTTAAAAGCAAATCCTTAGCAATAGTTTAAAAGATGGCTGCAAGGTTTTACACATTTAATAGTCAGTTAGTGTTTAGAAGCTAAATGAGAAAAGATAATCCTGTAACATGCATTTAATCTTCATGATGAGCCTTGCAGTCAAGGAGCTGTCAGAGAAAACAGAGGATTACGCAAAGGATTACAAGACTATTTCTTTATTTTATTTTATTTTGGCAGTTTTTTCACTATCCTGTGACAGTTTTACTGCTTGAAATAGAAAATCAGATTGGTCGAATTTGCTCTTTAAGGGCTGCAGGATGTCTGTGTGGCAGTGTTGTTTTTGTCTTAATTGTTGACCCCACTGTTAAACCTAGAAGACTGACAGAAGACCTTTGGTCTTTAATCAGGTCTTGACAAGTTCCTGCTTTTTGCCCGAAGGACGGACATCCGACGAATCAGCTTCGATACAGAGGACATGTCGGATGATGTCATCCCTCTGGCTGATGTGCGCAATGCCGTGGCGCTGGACTGGGATGCCAAAGACGGTTACATCTACTGGACGGATGTTACTACTGACTCTATAAACAGGGCACTGTGGAATGGTACCAAGCAGGAGGTCAGTGACGTCTACAGCCGGACAGAAGTTTGTCTGAAAAATAATTTCTCATCTGTCCTAAGCTTAGGAGAGGGAAACAGAGGAACAGATTTAAGTTTATGCACTACTGCCATCTACTGGGGCTGATCTGAATGTGCAACAGCAATTCATTCTCTGAGGATAGATCAGATGTAGGGTTTAGATGATCTGTGTTAGATTCAGTCCACAGTGATGTCCAACATTTAATGTTGGAGACTACTGTTTACAAAAAAGTGGGTTCATTAAGTCAGTCCCAAACAGAACTAATACAATTAAAGCTGTCCATCGATCCATTACTGCTTATCTTATTAAGGGTTGTAGGTGGCCTGGAGCCTTTCACAGCTGTCGAGTGAGAGGCAGAGTGGGCGAGAGGCAGGGTACATCCTGGACATGTTGCCGGTCTTTCACAGGAGATGCGCATAGAGACAGACAAGAAATAAATATCAATAATCTCAATATAAGAACTGATAACTAGTGATTCATTAGAAGATAGAATAGTAGCTGTAAAATTGTGGCTTTCTTTTTATACTCTTGATTCATTCATGTCAGCGGGAGATTTGGAGAATTCAGATCTTTGTATTCTCTGTTTTTCCAGGTGGTGGTGGACACCAGTCTGGAGAGCCCAGCAGGTTTGGCGATTGACTGGGTGACCAACAAGCTCTACTGGACTGATGCTGGTAAACAGCCTCATTTGACTTATTCGTACTTACTTCTAATGTATTCTGTACAATCAGTTGGATGACATGAATATCAACCAGTCATGTCTTTTCTCAGGCACAGATCGTATTGAAGTTTCAAATGCTGATGGAAGCATGCGGACTGTCCTGATCTGGGAGAACCTGGACCGGCCCAGGGACATTGTTGTTGACCCAGTTGGAGGGTGACACATTTAAAAACATAACATATAAACCCCAAACCTTCCATGGCTCTATCATTCTTTCTCATTCATTTCATTCTTTGTTCGTAGTTTAATGTACTGGACTGACTGGGGTGCCAACCCAAAGATTGAGCGTGCAGGAATGGATGCCTCAAGTCGCATTGTCATCATCTCATCCAATTTGACATGGCCCAATGGACTCGCCATCGACTATGAGACCAAACGCCTGTACTGGGCTGATGCTGGCATGAAGACTATTGAATTTGGCAACTTTGATGGTTCTGACCGACAGGTAAAGGATTGTTTAAAGATATTATGACTTTTTAACAGTTTAACATTTTTATACTCACAAACTTTTTATGCTCTTGTTTGAATAGTTGGTGTGGTATTTTTTACTTATAACAATGTGATCATCCGGGCTGCTGTTTATATTTTTCACACAGGTTTTGATCGGCAGCCAGCTGCCTCACCCCTTTGGTCTCACTGTACATGAGGACAAGCTATACTGGACAGACTGGCAGTCCAAGAGCATCCAGAGCGCTGACAAGCTCGTCGGCTTGGGACGGCACACACTTGCTGAAAACCTGGAGAACCTCATGGACATTCACATGTTCCACAGACACCGCGAGACAGGTCTGTGTGCATCCACATGCTAGATCAAATCTGATGTATACATGTAGAGTTTTCATTGTTTTGTCTCTGAACAGCATCTGAAATGAATGAAACACTGATGGCAAGGTTTAAGTGAAAACTTTAAGCTTATATTTACCTTAAATCAACAATGTAGGAACTGGTCATTTTAGCAGATAATTCCTGTTCTTTTCCCCAGCTTGGCATTTTGTTCTTTTAGCATTAGCGTAAGCAGCCAAAGCAATGCAATTAAAATTGCACTGGTCAGTTACATTTAAAATGACTCTTAGTCTTGTCCCGTTATTCATAATGGTTGTGAACACCTTCAAACTCACACGCATTTAAAACTCATAGTTGTTAAATAAAATTCCAGTACGTAATAGTACAGAGATGTGAAATATACAAATGAAAAATGTATCCCTCTCCTTATACTTCTGGATCACAGTTTACATGTCCAGGTGGACTTGGTTATTCTCATGTGACAAAGAAAACACCCTATCACTGTCTTTTTTTCTCAGAGCTCAGATTCAGTGTCTCAACTGACACTGAGAGGATTACGGGTAAATTGAACCCAGATCAGGGGGCAGAGAACCTCAGGGGCTCATACCAAACTGAGACCTCACTGATATCACTGATGTGTGGGACTCTTCTGTGTTGCCTAAAGGATTTTCATTGTATCTGCAACACTGTGCACGTCTGTTTTGTTTGTCCTGTCTCTCCGATTTCTTCAATTACTTGCCTCTAAATTGACCTAGAAACAAGGATGGTGGATAAGCGGTAGTGTATGTGTCTCCTTCTGTAGTGCATAACCCCTGTGCAGTGAATAATGGAGACTGCAGCCACCTCTGTCTCTTGGCTCCTGCTCCTAAAGGCTCCAGCTGTGCCTGTCCCACTGGGATCAACCTGCAGACAGATGGAAAGACCTGCACTCCTGGTACAAAACAACCTCTGTCTGCATTTTAGAAACACTTGACCAAAAATTTAAATTGAGGTGTCATCACACAACAGTATCTATGTTGTTTCTCTGATGTATGTAATGCATAATATAACCCAGTTAAGTATTGTCTGTATATCCATGTTTACAGTTCAAACAGGAACTGGTTGTAGCTAATGCAGTGTGACTTTCATGGTGGAGAAAAAAATGGCCCTCTGGTGAATCCTGCTGTTGTTATGGACATCCATGGCAACATTATACTTAAAGTCTTCCTTACAAAGGCATGATGGAATTAGTAGTACAATAGTAGTAACAAAAGCTTTGAAAAATATCTTATATGACAACAGATAAAAGCAGCAAAAACAGCATAAAGTTCAAAGTGTTAATGTCAAAAACCTTTGCTGCCAAGAAGATAAAAGCATGTCAGCCCCCTTTGTATTCTGATCTCAAGGGACTATGATGTGTGCCCATGTATTGTGTGTGTGTGTGTGTGTGTACAGGGATGAGCAGCTTTCTGATCTTTGCACGGAGGACAGACATCAGAATGGTTTCTCTGGATATTCCCTACTTTGCTGATGTGGTTCTGGCCGTCAATAGCTCCATGAAAAACACCATTGCCATCGGGGTTGACCCCAAAGAAGGTTCTTATGTCTTCTCATTGTTTTGAATGCTTCTTTCAGAAGGATATGTGTTGCAGAAATTGTCCTTACATGTGTCTGTGGAACGTCCTTCAGGAAAGGTTTACTGGTCTGACAGCACATTGAAGAAAATCAGCAGAGCCAACATCAACGGAACAGCACATGAAGACATTGTATATACTGGTGAGGAGGATGGCTTATGGGTACAATGCGCACACAATACAATACCCAGTTGTAGTATTATGATTCCATTATTGTCTCTGTGTCTCTCTCCGTAGGGTTGATGACGACTGATGGTCTAGCGGTGGATGCTGTTGGCAGGAAGATCTACTGGACAGACACAGGAACCAACCGCATTGAGGTTTCTAATCTGGATGGCTCCATGAGGAAAGTCCTTGTGTGGCAAAACCTGGACAGCCCTCGAGCCATTGCTCTCTACAATGACATGGGGTGAGGCTTCTAGAGCATGATTGCTTTTTATTTTTATTTTAATGAAATCTTTGATTGCATTTGCAAATATGGAAATAAATTTTACACTGACAATTTTCATGAATAATATTTAATTGTCCATCCTGGTCATGATCATTACTGATTGTACAGCATCTGAACTTGTTTCTAATAGTAACTATGTGTCTCATGATCAAGCGTGTCCTCTCTCACTTTCCTTCTCTCTCTGCCCCTCCAGTTATATGTATTGGACAGACTGGGGGGAGCACGCTAAGCTCGAGCGCTCAGCGATGGATGGCTCAGACCGTGTGGTTCTCATCAGTAACAACTTAGGCTGGCCCAATGGCCTGGCCATTGACATGGCTGGCTCCCAGCTGCTGTGGGCTGATGCTCACACTGAGGTAAGTAGTGGCTCCTGATTACACTCATACCAGTCTGAACCTCACAAATCATAAAGTTTGTAAGACTGATGGACCAGGAATTAAAGTATGTCTGTTGGAGTCCACTGGACACACTCATTGCACTCCACTCTGAATAGGAAATATATTAAGAATAATAATGTATATCTCTTTTTAAACAAGTGCTTCACAGTCCAAAACAACAGCATAGTGAAGCAAACATGCTAGAATAATATATCCTTTGTAAAATACAAAAATACTCTTAGACCTATAAAGAAGTATAAAATAAATAAAGATGAATAACTGTAGAAATGCGAGTTTGTAGAAATTAGTAGATATTGTAAAGTTTATTAAGTAAGTGACTAGATGCTAATTGGCTTAAAGAGTGTAGAATTCAACCAGATATAATGGGGTCATGGTGGTTATTCCTCTCATCTATCTTGTCCTCTCCAGCGTATTGAGTCGTCAGACTTGAATGGGCAGAATCGTCACACCCTTGTCACTCCAGTCCAGCACCCATATGGTTTAACCTTGTTGGGTTCCCATATCTACTGGACTGACTGGCAGAGCCGCAGCATCCAGCGAGCCGACAAGAACACTGGGGCAAACACCATCACGGTGCGGGCCAACCTGCCAGGTCTGATGGATATCCAGGCAGTGGACAGGGAGAGGCCACTGGGTGAGTCTAAGCATAGAACTGTAAAAGAGTGTTGCATAATGGGAAATGCAGGATCCAGTGTTTTGGAGCTTCTGTTTTATTGTGTGCGCATCTTTGTCTCTTCATATCACTCCCTCTTTCTCTGGTCTCTTCAGGTTTTAATAAGTGTGGTAGGAGGAATGGCGGTTGCACCCACCTGTGCCTACCTCGTCCCAATGGCACGTCCTGCGCCTGTCCTACTGGCATCTTGCTCAAGGGAGACGGCAGGTCTTGTGATGACTCCCCAGAGACATACCTACTTTTCTCCAACCGTGTTAGCGTGCGCAGAATCTCGCTGGATACCAATGACCACACAGATGTGCATGTACCCGTACCCGAGCTGCACAACGTCATTTCACTTGATTACGACAGCGTGGACGGAAAACTTTACTACACTGATGTCACCCTGGATGTTATAAGGTACAAACATCAGTAATGTCTGCAGTCAAACTCTCTTGCATTTTAGGTTTTAGCTCCAAGTATAATTACAAATTATTGTATTACTGTATCTGTATGATTATCTATATTAATTAAAGTCGTCTGTGGAGATACTTTAACAATATAGTAGATAAAGGAAAGAATTACAGTTCGTGGATGAAGTCTTTGTGTTCATGCAGTGCTCACATAAATAAATGTCATTTTGCTAAGTGAATTAAAAGAAAGGGAAAAGAAAAGCAGTTGTTAATGCTAGAGAATAGATGAAAAGAATCAGAAAGAAATCATTATACTGAAACATTAGATGACATTGAGACACAAGAGGAAAGACTGTGTTCACAGTATATATATAGGTATTACAAGAATTACCAGCTCTAATCAAATAACCCTATGTCATATAATTGTACTTAGGCGGGCAAACCTAGATGGCACTGGCATGGAGACAGTGATCAGCCAGGGCCTGAAGACCACAGATGGGTTGGCTGTAGACTGGGTGGCCAGAAACATGTACTGGACGGACACTGGGCGTAACACCATTGAGGTGGCCCGCCTGGAAGGAACAAGCCGCAAAGTACTCGTTAACAATAGTTTGGATGAACCCAGAGCCATTGCAGTGTTCCCAAGCAAAGGGTAAGAGAATTGTTTGGATTGTTTTTCAGACATTTGAAGGCAAACATCATCATGAGTCACACAGATATTTGTTCCAGTTTTTTTTTTTTTTATGTAGAAAGTCTCCTCACCAATTCAGCCTTGTATCTGCAGGTTCCTCTTTTGGACTGACTGGGGTCACATTGCAAAGATTGAGAGATCTCACCTGGATGGCTCTGACCGAAAGGTCCTGATCAACACTGACCTGGGCTGGCCCAATGGTCTCACACTAGACTATGACACAAGAAGGTCAGAGATTTATCTATCTATCTAGAAAGAGTCCAGTTTTCTCCATCTAGCTCTTTTGTTTTCTTATGTGTGTTTAGCATTATGGCCTCACAGGGTCTTTACAATACAGAGTATGTACAGTGTTTACAAATAGAAGTATGTTTATGAATAGTTGATGGTTTCTCCAGGATCTTCTGGGTCGATGCCCACTTGGATAGGATCGAGAGTTCCGACTTAAATGGGAAACTGCGTCAAGTCCTTGTCCACCCGGTGTCCCACCCATTCGCCCTCACACAGGTAACCCCTCACCCCTCCTAACTGCTGCCAGTCATTGGGCTGACCCTTCCTTGTGGCTACCTCCTCCACTCACCTGCTCCTTTTCACTCATGAGCTCACCGTGTGATTCTCACTAGTCATCTCTCTGTCCTCATACTGTATCCATTCGACTTAACCATTTCTTCTGCTTCATTTCCACTCTGACCCTCATTTTTCTTCCTCCTTTCTCCCTCCCCTTTCTCTTCCCTTTCTTTTTCCCATGCCCCCGCTCCTTGTCTGTGTTTTTCCTCTCCTCTCTTCTTCCATGTTTCCCCAGTTGAAGCCGGTGTCCTCCCCTCTAACTCCTTTCTCCCGACTCTCGCAGCAAGATCGCTGGATTTACTGGACCGACTGGCAGACTAAGTCCATCCAGCGGGTGGACAAACACACCGGCCGTAACAAGGAAACTGTGCTGGGAAACGTGGAGGGCCTCATGGACATAATAGTGGTGTCACCTCACAGACAGACGGGTAAGGCGACTTCTCTTCTGATGCCTGCAGCTGACATGGGAAACATTAAAGACCTTACTATATCTTATTAACAATAATTATACAAAGAAATAGAATCATTTGTCGATCTCTTATTAAAATATTCAGCCTTAGCCAGAAAGTACTATGCAGTTATGTTATTGGTCAGTCTGCATAACGACTACTGATTTGTTAGTGTGAGTTGAAAATTGTTGTACTTTGCTAGACTACATGAAATATGTGCATATTAGCGTGACTGTACACACATTTTGAAATCTGTGAGACAACTTTTAACAATATACATTGAATGTAATGACGAAATCATGAAGACAAAAGATTAGACATATTGATACTGTATACGTTTCTGTTTCATTGTCTTCTTGTTTCAATTAGCATTTGACTATTAAAATCTCATCCTTCTCGCACACAAACCTGTGTGGTGAAACATTGAATCATTTCCACAATGTGGACAATAAAATTCCTAACCTAATCCAAAGGAGGAAATTGAAAATACTAATTTCAGTTAAATCCCACAGGCAGTTTGGTGCCATTTGTGAATGTTCCTTTTCCTCTAATTTAGGGACCAACCTCTGTGGGGTAAATAATGGCGGATGCACTCATCTCTGCTTTGCAAAGACCAACAGTTTTGTGTGTGCATGCCCCGATGAACCAGATGGGCGACCCTGCTCTACCAGTGAGTGACCACAATGTACTTGACTTTAAATAAATAGACAGTATGTGCTAACAATTGAAAACACTCTGGCAAACAAGTTTGAATAACCAAAATACTACCGGCTACCAGTATAACAAAACACTGGTATATTGCAGCTCATGCAGGTTCTGATGTAAATGTACATTAGTTTCAGGTTACATCCCCACCTCTCCTGAGAGAGGAACCAGCAGCACTTCTGTACCCAACAAGATCCCCAAAGCTCCAACAGAGACTCCAGAGAGGGGACCCTTACTGGTCAAGTATGTCTGTTTGTCCATTTGAGTGTTTATCTAAGAGAAAAGCAATTTTTAAACGTGATCAGTTTATTTACTTACTGCAAAATGTAATAAGACTGACTGCAATTAACTATGCTTAACATAACTGAATATTTTCACATCATCCTACTGAGAAGCGCAGTTTCCTGCCAAATATGTTTTCGTCACTGCTTTAAAATGCCATGCATGACTCTTGTTTTAAAATAATTTCAAATAGCAACATCTTGTCTACACAGGATGGTGCCAGCTTTGAAGATTTACTTTTTAAGAACTACTTTACAAGAAATGGCAGTAATTAGAAAAGAGTCACTTCTTGTCCTTGACCATGCTCTAGGAGTTTGGAGAATTTTCTCATCTCATAAAATACTATTTAATAGTTTGTTATATGGAACATGTCAAATCCTCTGTGTAACAGTATGTTACACAGAGCATTTATATATTTTCTATATATTCTATATATTTTCTCAAGCTGTGTTTCCATCTTATTTTTACAGTTGCACCGACAAGAACCTAAATGTAGAAGGCTGTTCAAACAATGTTGTGAAGGCTCCTCATGGTCAGTATACAGTATGAAAAAGTTCCTTATCAGTTTGCACACTGCATGTAGTCTTAAATGAACAATCTGACATTCAGGTCAGACATTTGGAAAATTCACATTAACCATCTTCTTCACAGTAAAAAGAGAGTAGCAAAAGGAATATATTTTTGTCACAAGCACAGACAGAGGACAGGTCCTCTCTGATATATATTGCTTGGCACAAAGAATATAGAAGTCAACAAATAAGAATACTAAAGTCATCCAAAGTCTATTGTCAACGTGGTTAACTCCAAATGAAATGCTGGATAATTTTCCAAAATAGTATCTCATGTTATTTGGAGCAAAGTCACTGGATTTTCTCTGTAAAAATACCTGTCTGTAAGATCTGTGCTGTTCGTTGCAGGAGAAGGACTTCATATCAGCTATGTGATTGGTGGAGTTCTGACCATCCTGGCTTTTCTGATCCTCATTGCAGCTTTGATTATTTATAGGTCAGTTTCCTGTTTGCCCTTCTGCTTTTTTCTTGTTTCCCTGGCCTTAAACGGGATATAATTACCTACATTGATGCACAGTTGATAGTTAAAAGCTATGTGCTGTTTTCATCCTGATTTTGATCAACAGGCATAAAAAGTCGAAGTTTGCTGACCCGGGAGTGAGCAACCTGACCTACAGTAACCCCTCATACAGGACGTCCACACAAGAGGTTAAGATTGAGGCGTCGCAGAAGCCTCCAATATACAACCAGCTTCGATATAAGAAAGAGGTAACTAGAGACACTGAAGTGACAACACACATTTTTTTGATTAGTGTCTGAATTAATTTAAGGTGAATCCATATTTTATAGAATGATCACTGATTGATGATTGTTTGTGTAAGGAGACAAAATACTTTGCTGTTTGTCTCTCATCATAATGACTGTGTTCAACTATTGCAACGTGACACAAGCAGGTTGCAGACACCAGCACTCATCTTTTCCTCCGCCTCTATCTCCCTCACTGCAGCTCTCTCATCCGTACAACTCCCTCTCCCCTTTTATCTTTTGACCCACTTGTCCACTGGAGAGGTAGTTGCGCACAGCATGGAGGAGTCATGTCCTTTCCAGTTCTGTTTTCTCTGACTTTACCTCTGATGGTTCTTTGTTTTCCTTCATTTCTTCTTTTTTTTCCACTGCATTGTGGTATAACTTGATAACATTTCTTCAATTCAAGGCTACATTTCCCTTAAACACTGCACGTTCTGCACTATAACATTTGCTTTGGAAAAATGACATTGCTTAAAGAATTCCACTCTCCAGATTATACAGAATGTGTTTTTGTACACTTTTGCGCCTTCATTCAGAAATGTCAAGCATAACTCCAGAAGAAACTAAAAGGAGCCAACTTAGTGTGCATGGGTTTTGTTTGAAGTGTTTATTTTTTTAAGTGTTGTGCAGTTGGTCGCTAATTAATCCTTAAAGGGAAATCCACTTTTAACACGTTAAACTTTTATTACTTTTGCATATAACAAAGAAAATAGAGAACTTCCACACGTTGGTGGCTCTTTGGAAGTGAGTACACTTAAAATAAAACATGTCATCACAAATTGTGTTTAATTTTTGAACAGATTTTTAACAGATTGTAGAGTACCTAAGGGTGGATTTTTCCTTTAAACTGCTGATATAGGGGCTATCACTCTGACTGAACTAATCGTGTCTTGTTGTCCAGGGTGGTGTGGATGGAGGCTACAAGGAGAAGATCCGCATTGTGGAGGGTGTGTGTCTTCTGTCCAATGAGGAGCTTTACTGGGATGACCTAAAACAGATCAAGCCATCCCGAGGCGGCCTGCACACCTGCATGCGTACAGACACTGTGTCCCTGCAGGCTAGCAGTGCTTCACTAGATGATGGCGAGACAGAGCAGCTTCTTCAGGAGGAGGCGTCTGAATGCTCTTCCATAACCACCCTGACTCCTTCAGCCATCACCCCGCAGCGTCACGCCCAGCACAGCCTCCCCGACACAGGCTGGGCTTCCATGCGAAAGCCTTCCACTGAGAGCGAAGTGTGACGGGGCCCCCTTCCCTCTGTGCTTAATTTCAACCTCCATAACTTAACACATACATACACACACTAACTGGTACAAACACACAGAGATAAATAGGTACAAACACAGTTAACAGTTGTATATGTAGAGTAACGGTACATACATGTATGAACTTGGTTAGACACAACAAAGCTACTATAAACACAACTCTCGGCCTCTGAAACTGGGACTCCGTCCTACTTGTACACACACACACACCCGCGCAGTACAGTCCTCCAACAGTAGCCTCAGTGCTACTGCTTTTAGGTAACATCATAAACTAATGAGCATGCTGGAATAAGAAAGCAAATGAGTCTAGGGAGTAAGTGAACAGAGAGACACAAGCGTTATTTGGAGCCTTTCAAAGGATGCAGACTTGCAATGTGACCAACGCTTCTCTGTGAACAACTTCCATCTTTCTTTTTTTTTTTTTGGTGAACCATTTTTGGACAATGCTAAAATGACATAGTCCCTGGACAATACAACCATGATGCTCACTCTGATGCCACTCATGTCTTTATGAACTCTATTTATGAACATTTTGTACTTGTAGAGTGGGCTTGCTGACTTTCAGAGAACGGTATTGTTGTGAACTTTGTGCTGCAGGACTGGGGTATTCAAGAGTTGTATTTATGACAGTGCCAAAGGGTGGGGCTTCACAGAGTCTCCATGCTTCTTTTTGCATTTACAATTCAATAGAAATGTATCTTTATTATGGATTCTTAGTTTTGTTTGACTTTACTGACTTGCCCTCGTTGGTGGGAGACATGCTTCTGAATTCTTATATTACAGCTTCCAATGAGTCAAGCGAGGACTTAACTGTAGCTGGCACTCTCAGGTGTTTGCAGAAGTCCATTCATCCTTTGCAAAAGTAACCTAAAAGGAGCTGTCTGTGTGTATGTGTGTTTGTTTGTGTGTGTGTATGTTTTTTGGTTTTTTGTAATTGAACCATTGTTGATCCGTGGGCATAGCAGAGGAAGCCGCAATGAAGTAACAGCCTAAGTGCCAAACATTTCATTCATTTGCCTCCTTCAGCTGTATATTTATTTTTCTCAGAGGTTTTAAAATGTACATGGTATTCTTTTTACTTGATTTTGGTCACCCAGATCACAAAAAAAACATATCTTTTCAATTACCACAACTAGTATCCAGCCCAGCAGATAGTTGTGGTTTTATTTACCCAAGTGTTAGATATATGTCTCTGTGGTTTACTTGGAACTTTGTCAGTGCAGCTTCATTGAGTTTTGCTTTCATTGGTCTTTCCAAAAATGTGAAACATGTTCCTGGGGTTTACAGGTATGTTGAAAAATGATTATCTACAGCAGCACTTACTATTATCATTTGAAGCTCTTTGATTTTTGATTTTAGAATTAATTTTTAATGCTACAAAAAAAAATTTTTTTCCAAAAGTGTGTGTGGTGAAGACATTGTTTTCACCAGTGTTATAATATCCACCCACTTGCTTCACTAATGTCAATGTAAATTTGTAGCTGTAATCTCAGCCTCCTTGTTCATTTTTATAATTCTTCACTTTTACCCACAATGGTCTTATGCCTATGGATTAAATTTTTAGATATTAGGTTCACTACAAACATGATTTTCAGTCAAATTATTTTATTACTCGAAAATAATCATAGAAGTTCCAGTTGCATATTGGCTCTTGTATATCATATATCAAAAACTTGGTACATACTCGTACAACCTGAAGTATCTGTGCGGCCAAACACTAACAGAGGTAAATGAGAACATTTGTTCTTTTTGTAGTTTGAGTTTTGATGCATCAATTATACACCGGTAATGCAAAGGTGCACTTGGAGTATCTGCCACAGGTACAGTATAACAAATGGATAACTTAGAAACACTGTGCATGTCTGACCCCATCAGACAGTGAGGTTTATAGTTTAGAAATATATCACTGACAACTTACTGAAAAATGAATTTAATACCAGATAATATGCATTGCTTTAACTTTAGAATACCATTCTGTCTGTTGTTGAAATATGGTACAATGAAATACTATATTGTTATATTGACAAATATATCAGTAAGACTTCATAGAACCATGTATTTTGAAGTATCTGCTACAAGCTCAGCAACTTGCTGATTTGCTGCTACACAAAGCACTGAGGCCAATGAAAGAGGGTCTTGGCAGCTAGTTAACTGTGGCCTCTAACAGTTGGTGGACAGCAGGCCTACAGAACATCACAGCGGAACCGTAACCAATCATGCCGGCTCACAGTCCCTCCAACTTTGCTGCAGGAATGCTAAAACTGTACAGATTTTATCTCGCGGATATAAACAAACATTTCTGTTGAAGATATTGCATTATTCAAGTTGTATAGTCTTTTGTACAAAGGGATTTTATGACCGTTTTTAGACTTGTATTAATTTTACTCACTGGAGAAGAACTTTTTTTGTTGTTGTTTTGCTGGATTATTTTAACCACTGTGTTTCCATGCTTTGTAAATGATAGGGAAGATGCCAGTTATTTAATAGTTCTCTTTTATCTTTTGAAATACTGGTTGCATAAAGCTGTTGTAAAGTTAACAAAAAGAGGTATTTATGATTTCTGTTTGGTTGCCACTTGTTGTGTAAATATGAAAAGACTGTATATGTATTTCCATGGCAGTACTAACAAGCTGTGTTGTGTGATATAGTGAATTATCCCTTTGCTATCTTTTAATATAAAACTGCATTTGCATTTCAGTGAAACTCTTGCCTCACTCGTCTATGCACTTTTGCTCTTAGACAAATGACTTCCTCATGTGTCACAATGATCACATAGCAATAAACAAAACTCTAAATAGTTCAAGTTCATATTAAGTGTAGAAATTGGGCAGAGTGGTTACAGTGAGTGAAGAATCAGAGAGAACGTCAGAAGACTCAAAAGAGAACAGTCCACAAGCACACAAAGGCAAAATCACAAGGATGCTAATTACACAGTGACAAGAGGTGCAGCGAAAAAACATTTTGTATGATCAGTGCTACCTATTCTTGAAAAATATGATTGATTAACCAGCATCAGAAAACTAGTACTCCATAAGCACCCATTGGCATGTTAAATCTTCATAATTAGGAATACAAAACATTTAATTGCTTTAATGGTATATTGATAAATACATGCAGAGAATTTTATACCAGCTTCACTACATGACATGGTTTATATTTGGACAGTCGTGCTGAGTAGTGAGACAGTCAATCTGGTGAATGGAGGTCTGCCATGACCGGGGGTTAAACTGTAGTCTAAAGAAAACAATAAACATCTGATTGACTTTGAGGATTAAGTTAACACCACTAAGTAAACACCTCAACCTAATAAATCCTAGATGCTGACCATACTAGTTACTTTGCATATTATTAATACTGGGGGCATATTGAGTGAGCCCCTCAGCACCTCATCTATATACACACAGATGTAGCTCCGCAGCAGCTCTTGACAAGCTGCTCATGCTCCTGTGTTACTGAGTTTAAAGCCTGCAACAAAGGCAAGTTGTGGGTCCGCTTATGACAAGACAGGAAACATGTCAGGGAATAAATTATTAACATTACCTGTAGTGGGTGGTGTCATTTTATGGGGAGAAAGAGTTGTATTTAGAAGACGCAGCAATTCCAAGGGAGCCACGGCTTAATTTGACCCACGCTGTGTCCCAGATCTCTGCAGGACACCACCTAATTTACATATAGTGCAGAGCAATGTAAGAAAATGTTCATTTGGGTAAAATATTGCTCCATAAAATAAGTTCTAAAGTACTGTAAAAGAAGGCCACGAACTGCACTTTAAAATCAAGTTAATTTGAATTTATCTCAACCAAAGAACGTCAGGGATTTAAACCACGTGACACGTTAACATCTCGTCATCATTGGTGGTTTAACATGAAACAAAAAGCTCAACTGTCCAATGAACACTCATCTACGTCACGATGTTTGTTCCAATCAGTGAGCAGATTTACTGTTTAAAATGAGAAGAAGAGGGTTTCGTGGAGACGGACGGTTAGTAAAGACAACATCGGCAAAGATGTTTATTAGTAAGTAAGTATCTGTTTTCTCTCTCTCTGTAATTTAAATTATGCTTTTGTTTGATCCGCCGTTGTGTCGCAGGAAGGACAGACTGGCCTTTATGAAGAACTCGGCTAATGCTAAGTGCTATCGTAGCTAACCAGCTAACAGCCATGCTAACTTGGTATCGGTCTTTTGCTTTAACTATCGTTACTGTAACCACTAGTAGGGTACTATAACGCTGAAGGAAAATGTTACTAGTAGCCACACATTGCCGTTCAATGTTACACAGGCCAGGTTTCCGTTTTTAACCGAGACTGGTCACGTTTTGTCCACATGCTCATGCTTGTTGAACATTATAAACTCTTATTTACAGCAATGGCGGACGATGGAGCTGGGCCACGCCGCATGTCGAGCAGAAGTCTAAGCACAAGGTAAGGTAACCTTGCAGGCATGTCAGTGAGTTACATGTTAAAGTCACAGGGGTGATGGATCTGAGAGTGATGAGTTGCACTGATCATTTGGGGTGTTTGCTGCAGTGGCATCGTCGCCCCATCTCGACCCAACCTGAAGACACGAAGTGTGCACAGGGGCCATCTGACTCAGCCATTCCCCTTATTATAACTGCTAGTTTAAAACTGTAACTATCCTATTGACTGAAACACTCAACTCTAATTTCCCTTTAAATTGAACTGATAACTCTAGAGGCTTACACACCTTTGCCATAAAGATTAGATAATTTTCTCATTTGTTTAATTGGGTTGTCTTTAGCGAAGTCTTTAGGAGTTAGTTTAGTTAGTCTTAGGGTCATATTTATGCAGAAACAAATTCTAAAGAGTTTGCAACTGTTCAAGCACCACTGTAAGTGGAAGGATGCTGTGCTGTGGATTTTCATAAGCTCATTTCCCTTCACTTTCCTTCCACCAGGATCCTCAGCTCACTGACTTGAAGGTCAGTTCCTTGATTCATCAAGGTCTGTTTCTGGTTGTGCTATGACATGTAAGTATTGCAAAAATTTTAATCTACCCTATTACCAAGACATACTTTGTTTTGAGTTCATCTTGCACAATACTTTTGATGTCCCAAAATCCACCATGTTTGTCTGGAACATAACATTTGCTACAAATGGTCATGGACAGATGAGGCTTTGGAACTTTCTTTTCAGTTTGTGTTAAAGATATTTGCTTTGTCATGTTTCCTGACTCATGTTTGCACAACTGCAAATTGTGCAGCAGTAATTTTCACAATGAATTTTTTTGTGGTATCTGTGTGCACCTCACAACTGTTGCAACAGTTCATTGGCTTAATTGGCAAGATGTTCATATACTGCCATGGTGGTTAAAAACAAAGGGGAATGTGGTGACATGGATTCAAGAATACCCAAAAACATTGCTCCTACTATACTTTATAGTTTTTGAAAACTGCTGGGATGTGACAGTGATGAGTTGCACTGTTAGTCAGGCTGCTGATTGCAGTGGCAAAGCAGACCTGTCCTGACAACCTGTGGTGACACCCATTGTGCACAGGGGCCATCTGAGTCACTTCCTCTAACCCCTGCCACCTGCTTATGAGTTTTCTCAATTTCCTGCCCTTCACTCCTTTTGTGTGTTTTCTTTTTATCTTCAGGCTGAAGAACAGGAGTTCAAGAACATGATCAGGCATAATATAGTAATTTCAAAGAAGATGACAATGTTGTATCCCTGACAGTAAGTGTTTTAAGGGGTGGGGAAAAGTTTTTTCCACAGGCCTGAACTATGTTTCTTTTATTGTGATCAAAAAATGTGGCCTCAGCACAGTGTGAGCAATGTCCCTGATGACAGATGCTCAGCCCAGTCTTGGCGATGTACAGCGACTGTTTCCACTGAGCCAGCACAGGCTGTGCTGTCTGTTCAGTCCATAATTTGTTCCTTGGTGTGTTAACTTAGTAATTTTTATTTATCATTCATCAGCTTCCATGAGCAGATGGTTGCTCTTTTGATCACTATTAACCCAGGTCAAAACTTGGTCCTAAACCTGTGAGTGAACCATTTGATAGATTAATTCTTAAAAGTTGGTGGGAAACCACCCAGCAACATTTTTTTTTTTTCCTTTTTGTTTCCTGATTTCTTCCTGAATGGCCTTTAAATTTCCCCTGTTCTCACAGCCTCACACCCAGAAAACCTTGCCAGCTCTGCAGCAGCTGTCACTGGTGCAGTCAGAGGTCACAACCAGGTGGGCACATCACCTGTCCTTGATCCCTGAGCTGCTGCACATGACTGGATTCGTCCTACATGATCAGAATTGACTTCAGAAATGAAGAACTGAGTTGGAACTTTTTCGACAATATGAACTGTGTAGCTTTCATCATTCACAGCATCTTTAGCTGTATTGTGAGCTTATTGCTGGTGAGTAACATAGTCCAGCTTTGCTACATTTATGTTCAATTAAGCTTTGACTTTGCTGTTATCATCACCACAGAGAACATGGTCGATACTGTAGTAAATATGCACAAACTCAGTCATATTCCTGAAAGTCCTTGTCATAACGTTCAACTGTTCAGTAATCCTTTAAATCAGAGCAGTCATTCATCACAGTAATTGCTTTTACTGAGGCTGTTTTGAGGAGGTGGTATGGGTTGAGGATGTCTGTGGATTCCTCTGAAGGGATTACATTTTTTGTGATTGCTTTGCATCATCAGAGGCCACAGCTCATAAATATCTGCATGTTTTGTCAAGGTCTTTGGCTTGATGATGTATGCCTTTGGATAAAGCTGGAGCTGGGGAATATAGCATGAACTCTTTCATGATAGTCGTATGTGTGAATAAAGATAAAGGCAGCCTCCCCCTGCCCACACCCAGAATGGGGTGTCAGTGTTTCAGTCATAAATTGTAAGTACAAAAGTATTTACTGAAGCTTGATATCATTACCAATTTTGACCTTATTCAGTGTAGTGAGTCACTAAACCACTGCTCATGAGTAATTGTCATTTAGCTGAATAAAATTTTTAAATTAATTTGAAAATTCTGAGCATTTTGTTTTTTTTATTACTGAATGCAATTGATTTGGGGAAACTGGAAGTTTTTAATAATGGATGCAAGATGACTATCAATCCCCAGCTGTTATATTTCTGTTTCTAAACATTTATGCTTATATAGTTATGATTATACTGTTTTAAGAAACTGCGTCTTTTGACTTTACAATAAATACATGAAGCATAAATCCATTTCATTTGTAATGATGTAGACCTGCCAGAGATTTTTATGTAGCTGTGTATATTTTCTTAAGTAAAAAGTAAGAACACTTTAAGTGCCAAAAATAATAGTGGAGATTTTAAAATAAGCACTTACAAGCAATGGCAAATATGTTTAACTTAGAAAGTGCTGAAAGTATTAACATCCTTTAAGGTATTGTCCCACAGTTCTGTAGCACAAAAACAGCTTCAGCATGTGGGGATGAAGTGAAGGAGAGCTCTCAAAGCAGGTAAATGAAAACGTGTTTGAAATGTCTCTAACCACCAGATGGCAGCTCAACATCAGTGTGGATTTATTCCACACAACTGCCTGAACATAACTCATGCAGGGAGAGATCTTTTGGTAAAACTACAAGTGATACGTTTTTGTCTCAAATGTAGGTTCACAGCTTTAGATTCTGAAATTCCTTGACCGATTTCCTATTTTTGTTTATATTTTCTGACAGCTCTTAACTGTTACGAGGTTTTCTGTTTATCCTAATATCCTTTGGTACTCAGGGTATCTGAACTCTGTACATGCATGCTTTCACGCCAATATGCTATTTATAACATTGTTTTATCTAAATATTAAAGTTAAGAATAGTATGAGAACAAGTAACGATAAAATTTAATATACTTCAGACTGTTTATAATTTTGATAATCTGCTTAAACATGTCTTTAAAGTTTGAGGATGGAAAATACCCTTTTTGTTTGCACCAATAAATGTTGCCTGCAAGCTGCACTTACAAAATGTTGTTCAGGAACCTTTTTCTATAGCTTTAGAAATATAATATTAATATAAAATAATATAATTTTCTTAAAATATTGTATAATTTTGAGGTTACATCGCCCACCCAAATTTGGGCCCCAATAACAAGGATTTCTGTTTTATTAGAATATAGCTGCAGAAATTTTAATGACATCCAATTGTGTACATTGGTAAACATTTCCTGCAAAGAACTCCGCATACTATGGTCCACAGTTGTACCAGGGAGGTACAACTGTGTCATCGGCTTAACAGTGAAAAGAAATATGTCTATGGAAAACATTACCCAAGGGAACCGTATATAGTGAGAATAAGCTTGGACCAACAATTCACCCTTGAGGTACTATCTACTCGGTAGGGGAAAAAGAAAACCTAAAATTGTTAATAGAAACACAATACTTTCTGTCTGATATACAATGACAACCAGTTCAATGCTGTGCCAGATATACCCACCTCTCGCCACAGTCTGTTCAACAGATTTATGGTCTGTGTCAAACGCAGCAGCCAGATTCAAAAGCTCTAGGACAGAACACATGCCACCATCAGCATTCATTAAGAGATCACTGTGTTGTTTTTTTTATGAAAACCAGATTGGAACATTTGAAAATTGGTATTAGTTTCTGAGACCGCAAACAAGTGCTCAGCTAAAAAAACATGTTTCAACAATCTTGGAGGTAAAAGGCAGTTTGGAAATGGGATGGTAACCTTCTAGGAGATTAGGATCAAGCCCAGGTTTCTTTAAAATAATTTGGGACATAAGCAGTCTGTTCAGTCTATTTAGTAAATGGCTCCCTACGTCATCTGTTACTTCTAATAACTTATTTGGAATAATGTCAAGAGGGCTGGATAATACTATTACTAATAATAATTGATACTTTATTGATCTCCTTGGGGAAATTCTTGTGGATAGGGTGCCTCCTTATGACGCCAAGGGTTTGGAATTTATTGTCTTGGCCAGGGACACTTGTGGTCAGGAATCAGGGGAACCAGGAATTGAACCACCAACAAAAATTAAAAATTGCCTAACTATACTATAAACTTTAAACAGGACACAAATGAAGTATTATTAATTGTCAGCTGACACCAGATTACAGAGGAGTACCTCAAAGCTTGGATAATCTTGTTTATGGTGCGTCACTGTCAATAATTTTGGTGATTGTAGAGAAATATGTGCTAATTTTAGCACTCACATCCCAGCTAACATCAGCCCAGGTGTTCTGCTAATTTAAACCTGTCAGTATGAGTTGAGCTGTCATGCTGTGTCACAGAGTTGAACAATACCTTCCTCCTGGGCACTTTTCCTGTCAGACTGAACCTGACTGTACTAGACTGTAGCCTGACACTACTGCAACCAGAGCGCATCGGGCTGAACACAGTCTGCTCATGATGGTTATACTTGCCGTGATGCTACTATACTGAGGACTCTGATGTCACGTGCATTACATTCCACCGATACTAAACATTTTCTGATGGGTCTGAAACGTTTGATTTTTTTTTGTAATATTCAGATAATTTTAAACTCAAATATATTCAATTTATATAAAAGAAAATTAACAGTCCAAAGTGGTACACTAACTTTCCAAATTAGTCACAATAACTCCATGCGGAGTCTTCCAGAGAGTGCTCAACTCAACACACTGATTGCTTCTAAGAGTAACATGTCAATTGAAGTCCTATCACATTTCCATAGTAATGGAATAAAATAGCATGGTTAGGATTTTAATCCACACTAACATTACCTTGCTAGTCAACGCAGCTGTAACTTTAATTATACAGATAAGGAGCTATTTCAAACATTTTGTTACTCAAACATCTTTCTTCAGACATCTTCTCTCTCGTTCCACTTTGTATCAGATATAATACTTCTGTGGTTGTGAAAATACACAGGAGACTCCTACAAAAGTGCATAGCCACCAATATTTTGTCTGTATACATGAAAATGTCTGAGAAATACAGACAGAAAAGAGAAATGCTAATGCGCAATTGTTTCACACGGTTTTTGTCATGCACCACAGATGTTCCCCTGTGCTCTATTTGTACTCAGTCAGTGCCATAAAGAAGGCAATCTACAGTGATGAATTTAATTTAAAAATATTTTATAGCTGCATAAAAGAGAACGATACAAATGAATCATTCATGTACTTTTTTCCTCACTCAGGTTTCTTCCTTTCTAGAATTGAAAAGTCGAGAAGATGAGACATATATACAGCTCCAGACCACAGGCTTCTCTGGCTGCTGTTTATGAGTCATCGTAAGTTTAAGAGGAAGGTGGTTAAAGATGGAAACAGTTTATAATAATTAGGAACAGCTAATGCCTTTGGCTGAAATCCTACTTGTCTAATAAAAGCAGCATGCAGCATATTCATATCCAGCTCTGTGCCACTGTAGGTGCTCAAAAAAAACACAAGGGAGAAGAGCATGTTTGTTTATTTCACCTCAGGAAAATATAACTAAAATAGGTTGGTGTTAAATAGACGGCTTTCTGCCATTTATTTTCATGAAGCTTATGTCTTTCGGCAAATCAAAGTAACGAGTGCACGTTCTGATATTGCTGAGAAGACTTTCAAAAATATTGCAGTACCTTTCTGCTCTGAAATCATGTCATGCCAGTTTCATTTTTCTGGTAAGATGTGTCAAAAATGCCCCCCCCTCCAACCCCCCACCCTCAGATTTTCATATTCATGTGGAGCTTATGAATTCATCATGACTGATGCCTGTGCACCAGTGGAGGCAGACAGGTGATGGAGCAGTCAGGAAGTGTGAAATTACATGTCTACCAGACAGCCACCTCATGCTGTCTATGGGAAAATGAATGGTATCTTTACATGTAGAACATTGGTTGCCCCACCAGAGTAGTAGTGGCAATTTCTAGAGATTGAAACATAATTATTCTCTCATAACTCTAATTTCCACCTTTGCACCTGTAGTCTAGCTATTCTTTTTAAAGTTTTAAAGAGAACACACACAGATGTAGTGGGTTGTTGAGATGGCCTGAGAGATTAGACTCTGATCTCGCAGGCCATCAGATGGATGACTCCAAATGGCAGCCAGCGGGCCAAGTCCAGCCCACAGAATGTTTTTTTTTTTTTAAATGGCACAGCTCATCCACTCCCCACCTTCCAGTCTGATGGTTTGTCGGTAGGTGGCATGCTGTCCCATTATAGGGACATTATTAGACTATAAACACCTAATACACAAAAAAGCAAACAGACAATAGGCTACATTCATCTGTCTGCACAACCCTCCGCCCTCCAGTTCAATGGCATGTGAGATGATGTTGATGGCACGGAATTTGGGACCTGCAAGTAATTAGGGAACCCCATATAAGAGTATATCCAGAAAATATAGAGTGAAGTAGGGTAATCAGAACATTCCCAGCAAATGCACAGGGAGTGAATAGTTGAGACTAGGTGGTTGCATTTAGATAGATAGATCCAATATTTAGCTTGAGGGACATGGGAGTGCAGTGCATGCATAGAAAATACACAGTCAGTAGGTAGTTTGGAGACCTGTGACATTTGGGACTTTTCAATAAATACAAAAATGTGTAGTTTAGAAAAAATATAGTCCCTGAGTAGTTTATGGGGGTGTCAGTATGGAGCATACCAGACAATACACAGAATTGAAGACAATTTAAACATTTTTAGCAAATCCAAAAAGCCAGCCCAGCAATGTCTGTTTACAAAGCTAGCAATTTCAGCAGTGACTGACATAAGAAGTAACGTTGATTGGCAATACTAGACCTATCTCACCAAAATCTTATAATGGTAGGATTTTTCCCTTTTTTGGGGGGGGAAGCATGTTTTTAAGTCCAACTGAGAGGCCATGAGAACCCACTGAGACATTATTGTGCAGTGTGTTGTGTGTGGTCAACCCATGCACGGTGAGCATATGTATCAGAGATGTCGACGACAGCAGAAGGAGAAGGCAGCTCAATCGCTCAGCATTGTCACCAGAGATTTGAATGCTGAATAGATGTGAGCTTCAGTTAGATCCAGGTTGACATTAACCTACCTGCTGTCCTCTCACGTCCTCTGGGGTACGTTCGTGATGGATGCCCTCTCCCTCATTCACACATTACACATAGGTTGCACTGCTGCCCATTAAGAACATATCCTTAAAAATGGATTAGAGGGCCAGTAATAGAAACTGAGGAAATTCTGTCCAATAATCTCCTGCTTGATACCTTTACTCTGATCAATCTTTGTTTGGGTGCATTGAAGGTGGTTGTGAAATGTCATTGACTGTGGTTTGAGAGGTTAGTGTGTATGTGTGTGTGTGTGTGTGGTTGGGGGGGAATTTTAATGTCACATGTTGGCTTCATTTGTCTAACTTGTTGGGTACAGATTCATATTATGCCTCTTGCTTGGGGTGTGGAAATGAGTCATTAGTTATTATCTGCAAAGGGTGTTACATCTATAATTTATTCAGTGCTGCAGCAGAGCAGAGATTGTGCTGGTGCATTATGCCATCATTATGGCTTCAAGCGTGACCCAAATTTCCTCTGCCCCTCTTAACTTGCCCTCCTCTCCTTCTTGTCGCCCTCCTCCTTCCGCTGTGGCTGAATCCAGATGGAGAGCAGACCACACGGTGTGACCGCAGCTTATTATCAGCTGCGATGTGAGACCAGGACAGAGAGAGATGGAGAAAGAGAGAAGAAAAATGAGAAGACTGGAAGAAACCAGAGCAAATTTGCACAACCTGACATTATAGCAGGTTGTGTCTGCAATCATCACAGTTAAATTTAACACAAAAAAATAAAAGAATATAACAGAGTTTTGACAAGTCATGCAGGAAGGTTTCAACAGACATATCAATCAATCAATCAATCATTTATTTGTAAAGCACAATTCATAAAACATAGTTCAAAGTGTTTTACAAACATTTAACAGAACAGACAAAGAAGTAATAATAAACATAATTACAGGTTTCTTCAACTAACTGCCTCTTCTTGTCCTCATCCCTAATCACTGCTTGGATCACACCTCTATTCTGGAGCACACTAGGACACAGCACAGTGCCATATCAGCAAATTCCTATGCTGCCTAATCTTACACTGCACCACAGTCCTGTTGTGATGTTTATTTGATGCCCCAACATGGTCTCTTGCTCTTTTTCTTACTCTGACTCACTGCTCTACTTTCTGTCCTCAGTCATGTTTTGTCCTTGGTGTCTCAAGGTGAGTCCTGAGACAAACAGCAGCAGTTGGAGCCCTCAGCTCTGTAGCTCTGTGTGGTCGCCATCTCAGTGCCGTCTTATGCCAAACTTGTGATGTGGGAAGCATCCAACCACGTAAGTCAAACGCCATGAAGAAACCGTGGTCAGGATGCAGACTGAAAGCTGAAACAAACTCTGCTCTGATGTCAAAGTTTATAGTATAGTTATGCAATTTATAAAGTACACTTGTCAAAGTGTCTCTGGATAAGACACTGAACCCTGAACCCATGGCATCTTAAGAGGGCAGCCTGACCACAAGAATAACAAAGAAAAATAATTAAAAATAAAGATACTTATTATACTTATAATACAGATCTTATTTGTTGTATATATCTCTACAGCTTATATCTACAGTTTATATTTAAGGATTTTCTGTATGTCTTGCTTGGCAAGTCAAATCCTGTGGGTTCACTGCTATAATGCAGCCATTAATTAGCGGAAGTCAAGTCTGTTATTATATCAACATAAAGTATAAATTAAAATGAACAGCGGCTCTAATTATCTCTCATATTTTGAGCTGTAATTACATCAGCAGCCATAAGGTCTGCCTGCAGCAATAGATGATGGTCACGTCAGCTAAACTGCACATAAATGAGAGATTCAACAATATATTTTTAATCTTTAGTAGAAAGTGTAAATGACTAATCAGAATGACATAAAAATATATTTAAAAGCATAACACTTCAAAGTAAAAATGAAGTTGTTTCTTTACTGTACTACAACAAAAAAAATATTTTGTCTTCTTTTGATCTCCACCAACTCCTGATTTAAATATCTGGCTATAGATGCTAAATGCTGAAGCATGTTCACCACTAGTTGTTATCTGCAGTTTATTGCTGAGCAGGCTGTGTTCTTCTGATGCTGGATATGTTACATAATTTGTGAGGTGAAAATGAATACAAACAATTGAGTTGCACAACAATAAGCTGAATCTATAAATAACATTTATACTGGTTAGACCAAATAACAGCTTTCAATTGAAGACATAGGTGGACAGTCCTACTTTCCTCCAAGGAACATATATGAGGATCAGCAAAAATTTCCTCCCAGATAGAATACTAACATTCCCTGTATGTGCGAGCGTGAAACAGATATTGTACAAAGGATTTCATTTTAGATCCAGTCTCTTCATTCAATTGCTTTCTTTCATTTGAAGTTTGCAGGTGCAGACAGATTAGAAAGTAGTGAAGTCAAATCGCTGATGTGTTTGGTTTCTCTTCTAACATCTTATTTAAAATCCTGTGGGGACCCTCTAGCACTCTCTCTGTCTGTCCTTTACGAACCCACATCCAGTTGAATCATCACGTCATAGTGAGGATTATCTCTCTGAGTCACCATGTTGCTAATATCACACCTTCGTGGGGCAGCTATACCTCACACAAGGCATTGTAAAGAAACTGCACACCATATTTTTTGTGAACAAAAGGAGTGATTCGGGGACAAAAATCAAATCAAATTGAAGTATTTTAATTGGAGATCATATATCCATTCTTATAAAGGTTTCAGTGTCTGGTGTATAGAATTTTGTTTCACTCAAGCAGCAATCTCCCATGACTGTAGAATAAAAGACAGAATAAGCACTGTGTTTGGACAAAAGAAAAAGTTTGGAGGATTTATCCTGAAAACAGCCATTGTGAGAGAAAGACACATACAGGTCTAGGTGGGTACATTGTTATTTCTGCTGAGCATATAGTGGGCTGATAAGTTACAGAATTGCCTAGTATAAAGTCTACTCTCTTTTGTTCAACTTGTCCTTCACTCTTGGTTAAGAATACAGAGCAGGTTGTTGTGAGTCAGCGAAGGGACACAGGTAACTTTTTACTGTCCGCAGAAAGAGGGAGAGCCACAGCCTTCCTCCAGCCAGGCAGCTGCAACATTAAAGTGAATGATGACTTTAAGCAGTATATTTGATGCCATCTGCGCTGCATTGCTGAGCTTGGCGGTGAGATGTGCTCAGACGCAGCTGCCCTGACTGTCAATGACGAGCTCGCTGGGCTTTCCAGCTCAAGATGCCAGGCCTTCAAAGATATGCTGAAGTGCAGTGAGCAAGATAAGGGCTGAGTTGTAATGTTGAAAATTATATAGCTTTCACTTAGATTCAAGATTAAATAATTTGTTGCCACGTAAACAGGAATTTGTTGTGTCATTCTCATTTAAACAAAAATATACAACCGTAAGCACGTAAACAAAGAGGCTGCCCATTGTTCAGTACAAAGTTGTCAGATGGTGTTGAGGTCAGTGGCCTGTGCAGGGTATGCTTGTTAAGTTGTTTCTAACCACACAGAGACAATTGCTTTATGGACTTGGCTTTGTGCTTAGGTGCATGTTGAAATAGAATAGAAATAGAAAAGGTCCTTCCCCAGGCTGTTTCTGAGAAGCTGGAAGCTTTATATTGTCTGAAATATCATTGCATGCCTAAAATCAGTACCAGACATGCACAAATGTACTACAAACTTAGTTCTGTTCACCAGTTTTTCAGTTCAGTTTTTCAGTTTTTCCACCAACATGCATTGTGTACATTATTGAGGAATAATTGTTTGGGTCCATGTTTACTTGCTGTCATCTTAGTCTCTGCCTGTAATCAATAAAAATTAAACAAAAGCACCAGCCTCAAGACGCTGTAGAATGACTAAAAGGCATCGTTTGCCTTCTATGCAAGGCCACACACAAGTAACATAACTTCTGAGAATATACCACTGCCCCACTGTCTAACTCTTTAAAACACCAGAATGTTTTCATATTCACCCCCCTGGATCAGCACATCCCAGTATTAATAAACTAGAGGCTTTGTCTCATGGAAAATTCAAAACAAAATGTTCTTTTTGAGCAGTCTCACAGTTGATCTTCACCTTAAGTGATTTAATGAGCACAATGTAAAAAAAACAGTTTCATCCCATTGCATGCCACAAGTGGATATCTGGCCACACGGTTAATTGGCCTGATTTGAAAAATCTAAACAGAGAGGAAACCAGGGAGTAAGAAATTAGCAGTGTGGAAAGTCAGTGAGACAACAAGCCTGTTAAACTTGCTGACAATTTATGAAATACATAACTGTTAAAGAGTTAAAGTTGATTTGCAGATGCTAAATCACACATATTTAACATTTCCCACACAGTATAGCTGACGTGTTTTGAATAAGTGAATCCGTTTTCAGAAAGTGAGTGGGTGTTGGAAGAACGATTAACCCTGGCTTCCACTTTGCTGTTTTGTGAAAAGAGACAGAAGAATGTCATTTCTCCTCTGCGTGTGCCCAGTTCAGTTTCTCAAGTCAGCTTCACAGTGAAATAAAATGTGGAAGAGAGTGAACCTCATAACCTGTAAAAGTAGACAGGCACAAAACTAATAATTGGGGTCAGTTTTGAATGCTTAATTTAATTAAAAAATAAATACATTTCTTTACCTGGCCCTTTAGTGTTGCCATGTCAGGGGACTTGATTATAAAATAGTCAAGAATCTGCTTTTGCAATTTTTGACCCTGAGAGAGATACAAGGAACAGTTCATTTCTAGTTTATCTTGTTAATAAATTCCTAAACCCGCCTATACTTGGTTAGACAGAATCATGAGGATCATCATGAGTAGACCGGTTAATTATTTATGATTTAAAATATTTTTCTTTATTGTTTCAACAATAAAGAGAAACACACAGAAACTGTACAGCCATCACCATAATTACAACAAAAACTGTCATCTCTGTAATCATCAGCACAAATATTACTGCATATAGGAGCAGCGCATATGCCAGACCAATTATTGAACAGAAGAAGTTAAATGTTGCAGGCTAACAATATGCCTTATGACAGTGTTTTCTTCTTTACTATTTATATTCAAAAATACATTCAGATCAGGCTCTACTGTAAAATATCAAATCGCTTTAAATTGTCCCTCACAGTTGTGCAGTGAGTTGCAATAAGCTGCTGATGCCCAAACCAACATGAAATTAATTACCAGTTATTCAATTATTAGTCTGGTGGCAGATTGTGTATAATTGTTTTGGTGCAAAGCTGCAATGCAGTCATTTTATACTCTAATGCACACCTTAGTAGACGGGGTCTAGGTGCAACCCTGTCTCCTAAAAATTATGTTTCCATATGACCCAAAAAAAAGGTTATTCAGTGGAAACTGGACTTGTTTTAGTTCCTTGAATACGTTTCGCCCTCCATTCCAGAGGGCTTTATCAATTCTGACTGACTGGTAGGAGTAGCAGGTTTATAAACCCTGTGTCCTCAAGTTGTTAATATTTGATGGTCACCTGTGGGTTGTTGTTCCCCCTGGCTTTCATGTATGTCACTGTGACCACCTGAGCCAGGGTGTGAA
>JAUMHL010000018.1:18202228-18213135 GCA_032362345.1 Sandelia bainsii
GACGTGACACTTGGGTGCCTCTCACCTCCCTTAAATGTGCCTGGAGTTGAGTGGCCTTCATCATCCGGTTCCGCAGGTCACTGTTCACAATGAAGCGGTCATCAGTGGTCATCAGTGCCGAATATCCCTAACTTTTTGTGAGTAGTGTATATAGACCATCGTTCATGTTTGTTAGTAGTGACTTTAAGCAGCACTCTCTACTGTGTTTAAGAGTAAGCCCCACCCAAATGTTAGCAATATTATGCCTATTCTATTGTATGTTTGATGCCTAATGGTCTATAACCAAAACTTATTGAAAGCTACAAGATGCAGCCTAAGCTAGAGCTAGCATGAGACTCCAAATCAATATAATCTCCTCTGCTCAACACCCCCCCACTCTGAAGTGCTCAGTTATGCTTCACCACGCTATGCTCAGCACTTTAAATACAGATTACAATAAATGAGAATGCTCCAAAACTTAGAAATCAAGCAGAAATAATTGTCTAACTGGTTATAATACACTGCACTGCTGTTAGTGCTGTTCAAAGAGGCTGGATCACAGGATGGCACCTCTTCACATTAAGGTACATTTTGGAACATATTTCTAGTAAAACAATTTTTTGAAAACACACTGTATCTTTAACTACAGTAATATTAGTGCTGACAGTGTGTGTATGCGTGTGTTTTTGTTTGTGTGCACTACGTTCTTTTAAAAATACATTATTTTCCCTCCCTGACTTTTTTCCTCCATGATTTGTAAAAATCAGCTCAGTGAATCTGAAATATCACAGGTTGTTTCACATTTATTTTAAATCGTGGTACTTCTATAATTATATTTACTGGGTGGGAGTTAATCATTAGATGGACCTGATGGCTTTTGGCTTTATTTGCCCTTTGGCTGCCTGCAGTGACTTCCTGCAGTGATACACAGCCAGTTCCACTCGTGTGTCAGACTAGTGCATTTAAATTGACTCTATTATCCACAGCTACTGTAAAACCATTCAGCAAAGACTGTGTCTATAACATAAATTCAGACTGTCATAAAATGCTATGCATGCACTAAACACATAGTTTAGTTTAGTCTAAGTATTATGCATATAAACAAACATTAAATAAAACTGCATGTTATGGGTGGTTATGATGAATTGTCAGTTTGCAGGTAAAAAGCATTATCATCTACTGGCTCCTACCTTGTACTGTAGCTTCATAATGATTGCTCTGGCAAATACTCACATACAACTGTGAAATATGACACAGCAACACTTGTTGCCAGTCTTTGTCTTTCAATCCCTCTCTCAGTCGGGTAGTGGTTCTGTTTCACTGCCTTTGTCATCTGCCACGATGCTTATGTCTTGCTGTCTGTCCAGATCATGGTATCTGATATTTTGTTTAGACCTGTCTAGCTTGGTCTGTTCAGGAACACAGCAGTGGGATGTGGCTGTTGGGTTTCCCAGATGTATAAGTGCTCTGCTGAAACTGCTGAATTTCTTTAATGGGAATTTACAGAGACCCTAAAGGGACATGAGCAAAAAAGATGTTTTTCCCATGCGCACCAGAAACTTTCTCGTGTGCAGTTTCTGCTGAGCACCAGAAGGTATATGGGAGTTGGTTGAACTTAATTTTAATCTGGGATCTAATTCTAAGGACATTACGGTCTTGCATGCTAGTCGTCGCCAGTATAATGTTGCCAAACGACATTTAAAACAAATTTTGAAATCTCGTAAAGTGACTTGTCTCCATAAACTGATTGCTGGACATGGGAGTGCGCAGAGTGTGTTACAAATGCATCAACCACAGCTGCATTTATGAGGCTCAAATGCCAAAAATGATATAACATATGTTGATGTTATTATTTGCCATATTTGCCTGTCAAATATCGATTTCTTTTATTATCAAATTATTAAGATATGAATGAAATACATGCTTCATTACCCAAACAGTTTCAGAAACAGCACAGATCTGTAATTATGTAGGCTCCAATATTCTGCTCATATTGGAAACTAGACTCTAACATTACAGACGTGGGCTACATATAAAATAAAGAGAGTGTGCTGTACATGAACCATCCAGTTCTTTTTACCCATCTAAAGGACCAGTATAACTAGTAAAATATTGTTATTACAGCTAATACTTTGTAACTGAATGTTTTCAGCACGTTTCCTTTTTGTGTAGAATTACATGAAAACTTCTCAGGCAATGGAAGGAATAACTTGTCCTCTGGATTGACTGTGACAAATAACTGACTGTGGTTGTTAATAATAACACTTGTGGCAGAGAATAGCAGTAGCAGAACAGTACACTGCGTGTATGTGGTTCTTGAGGAAAAAAAGAGCGTGGTTATAACAGTGGGAGTGACAGTCCAACAGCTGGCTCTGCAGAACCTGCGAAAACATTCAAGCAACACCCTCTCCACCTGCGTGTTACAAACTAATGTGTGAGAGTTAAAACCGATGGAACTGCTGAACCTACCAACTTAGGAAGTTGGTAAATTATCTCTCCTGTGAAAGTTCTCATATCAAAAGTGCTGATGTTCAGACCTCCCAATGAAAAGCACTGCTGAGGAGCATTTTGTTTAATGACAAAGGCATGTCTTTGTAGCAAGACTAACCAAAGAAAATTTAAACAAGAAAATTTATTTTCATGACATATTGAAATAGTTTCACAAAATATTTCACCTTTTCCTTTAAATTTTATTTTCAGCATGTACTTTATACATTGGTGTTGTCACAATTAAGATTCTCTTTTCTTCCTCTTGTTTTCCATTTATAGTGTTTGTGCATGAAAACAAGTCCAAAACACACTGTTTGAATAGCAAGGTTTCATTTTTTTTTTATCAAACCTTTAACTTTACCTTACCAAAGTTTGATTTTCCTTTTACTTGCATACACTACATAGGTGATACATAACCATGACATTGCATATGATCTAATCTGTTGAATGTTTATTAAATCTTATTGTGGCAAAATGTGACTGTTTGGATCAGATAATGTATCTCACTACAATCACTGAGAGAACTACAATGGGTGAGATACTGAGAAATCTATATTTCTGGTTATTATTCAGTTAGGATTCAGGAGAAGTTCCCCTCCTTAGATTTCCTGAGACACCAGAAGAGTGTGGGAGGTTGGGGATTGAAAAAATAGGGAAACTTGGGCTTCAAAATTTCTTGGACCAGCCTTGGGCTTGTCTCTTGATACTGAATAGGCCTGTCATGAAGATAACCTTGTATCATCTATTGGCAATCAGTTCAAGGCCTCTTTGATAATTATGGCAACTGGCAGCTGTGATAGCTATGACAGTTAACTCGAAGGTAGGACTTTTCCCTGTCAAGCTTTCTCAGTAGCTGAATCCTTCTTTCATCTGGATCTCAGACAGAAGGACACTGTTGCATTCATCTATAAAGACAGTCAGGTTTTGGCTGCAGGCCAGAACTCAGTCTCTCCCTCCATTATCTTCCACCTTGACCAAACTCAGTAAGACCTTAGGTCTCCTTTTTTCTGAATGTAGCTAGAAAAGTCATTGGTCTTGATATTTCACCACAAGTGGAGCTCATTGGTTTCCTCTTATGGTGGTGTGCATTAGGGTACAGTATTTATTAATTTATTTATTTAGGATAGAGCTGGGTGATAAAATGACAAACATAATTATTGCGAAATAATGTTTCCTCTATAGAACTATAAAAGCCAATGATAATGAGAACAGTGCTGTGCCGAACCAGTCGTGCAGCTGGAACAGAGTTACAGCCATCTGGGGTTAGGTTAACACACAGCACAGAGCGTAAGTGTAACAATGGCAGAGGCACACGTGCTAATGTTTGTGCTACTGCAACTGTACACACCAGTACGTCAGCAGTGGGAGTGAGATAAAAGAGAAAATGATGACAGAAAATGAGAGACAGCGTTACTGAAGAAGACATCCCAACAGACACAGCCCAAGGCTCAAAAAATGAGCAGACTGTTGAAAAGAAAGGGCCGGAAGAATTCAGTAGCGTGGGGATATTTCCAACTTAGAAACAGAGCAGTGTACACTGCAAATTGCATCAAAATCATGTTTTCACAGACAGGTAATACCACTACTCCTTTTTAGCTATCTGAAGCAGGGCCATCCTTTAGAGCATGCACAATGTAACACTTTACAGTCCCAGACCCAAGGAGGTGCTGGTGGCCCTCCTTAAACCAGTGTGAAACCTGTGCAACAACAGACCATAATTAATGAATACTTTATTGATCCCCTTGGGGAAATTGTTGTTTGGACAGCTGCTAGACCTGTGTCAGCGCTACTACTGGGTTTCGGTGTCTTGTACAAGGACACCTCGACATGTAGCTTGCTGGGACTGAGAATCGAACCGCTAACCCTTGGGTTGGGAGACGACTGCTCTACCCACTGAGCTATCATGCCACCCCAATTAAATGATATCTTCCCGTCTCACATAGAAGTAAAAAGGAAGCTTTAAGCTTGACAGAATAGTGATTTGATTTACGTGATGATATATATAAATATTTACTGATAGGAAAAAAAATTATTGTAATAAGATATTTTTCCCTTGTCGCCCAGCTGTAATTTTGAGCTATTTTGGTCGCTGACAAGCTGTAATCACAATATTAATATTTAGCATCCTATAAGGTGCAAACAGTTACACATTTACATATTCAACAGATACAGAGCAACATTAACATTCATTTGGAGTCATGTTCATGGCCATGTATAGTGAATGTCAAATATTCACTCTTCTTCTGATTGTAGTTGTTGCCTTAGGGAAAATATCTCACTCCTTGGCCACTGAATGTTAGCTAAAACTTAGTTTTTCTGCTTTTTGTAGCAGTAGTATTATGGGCAGGCAGTATGCAGACTCTTTTACAAAAACACTCACCTGCTGCTGCTTGAATCAAAGGTGATGAGAATGCTGAGAGTGAACTAAAACAAAAGCTGCAGCCACTTTGTAAGGGGAACTGCACTTTCTTTAGAACTGACATTACAATTGACTCCTTTCACATCACATGTAGTCATTTTATCTATTGTTAGTATAAGATTATTTATTATTGTAGCTTTAAGAAAGCTATTTAAAAATGTTTGAGGATTCTTATTCCATTATTATATGCATTTTTACTTAGCATGTTTAATTTTCCCAGGCTACTCAAATTTTCTACATTTTCAAACAGTGGCTATCTTATACTATAATGATCTTTATTAAAAGGCACAACACACTGTATTAGCTCATTAAACTGGCAGGATGTTTTGCTTGTTTTCAGGACCTTACATGCCATTCATTACTTATTTAGATAAACCTTTTTCTAGGGTCTAAATTAAGGAATGAATAGTCCAAATAATTTGAGGACCACAGAAACCTTGCAGCTTCCGCTCTTCATTAATATATGTTTTAATCACCTCAACAAGGCCCTGGAAGCGTAATTAATTAGCATGGAATTCCAGTTCAGCATAGCAAGTTTTTTCTTATCTCCATCGCTTCAGACATCGCTACTGTAACATATTTGTGGTGAATAGTCCGCAGTGTCTCATCTATCATTCCTTTCATGTATACCAGTGACAAAACATGTCAATGATTTTCACCTGTCCAACAATCTCAGAGATCCATGCTTTTGACATGATTAACTGTACATCTTGTTTCCTTAGTCTGAACTGACTGGAGAGAGCTGAATTTACTGTAAATAATCAAACAGTAGCAGTTTTTTAAGAAATAATTGTATTATTAATACAATACAATACCTACAGTATTATGATCAAAAATAGCTTTTTTAGTGTAATAAGATATTATAACTTTTGTTCACTGTGACTGTTAACTTCAAATATATTATGCTTTTTTGTGAGAGGTAGGAATGCTCACTCAAACTGACTTCCAACTTTAAAGGAGAAGTATAGACTTGAACTATGTCTTCAAAAGCTTCCTCTCCAAACTTAAATAGGAATAATATTGTCTGGATTTAACAGAGGAAACTTTCACAGCCGTGACCAAACTCCAAAACCACTAGAATCTCAGTAGCTCTTGTTTCAGATCTGCTTTTAATATATTGCTCTCACAAAAAAAAAAGATATATTCTCTGCAGTGTTGGATGTGTTGTGCCACACTGTTCTGTCAATTGTGAGGTTTGTTTGTATTTACTAATCTACATTCCTCATCTGGGACCTCACGCTCTGGATACTAATTGAAAACAAAAGTGGCCAAAATAAGTTTTCTTAATCCTCAGGGATGAGGAGATAGGAGTAGAACCACTACTCATTTGCAATTAAAGGATCTGATTGAGGTAGTTTGGGTGTGAGGTAACGTCACCTCGATGCCCACATGCTGTATTTTAGACACTTGTAGAGCACAGTAGGACATAACCAAGAGGATTGGGATAAAGTATGGTCTGGGAATGGAGTTTCTGACTTACATAAAGAACATCTGGGCTGCTTCGCTGACCCTGCTGTCACTGCTATCTGGTTGTGGATATGCATTGAAACATCAGCTGACAGATGGAGGGGAGGGTTGTAACTCAATAGCAGGATTTCTTTAATGTCTTCCTGCATTATCATTAGAGAGAGAGTGGGATGAAGATGACAGAAAGGGAACAGCAACAGTGAGATGAGACTGCCACCATAAGACATTAGGCATTTAAATCACATAATGTTTGCACTACTTTAATTATACAGTTACGCAGCACTTTTTAAAAATTTCCTTTTTGTTTTTTAATATGGATAGTAGAGATTCAAAAAGGAATCTGAAAATGCAGCAACAGAAAAATTACAATAGTGTTTTAACATGTAGCAAGATATTCAGATATGCAAACTTATAGATGCAAAAATTTGAGCTTACATAAGACCTCCTTCTTCTACAGCGAGTACCTGAACTGTTGGCTGTTTTAGTGGCTTTGCCTAAAAGTGCAGCAAAATGGGCTGATGACTTAAGGTGCCACAGAGCTACAGAGTTATCTTCTACTTCCAGCTTCATTTTAGGAGAAAATAGCGACAAGCATCAGTGCTGTAACCTTCTGTGACCAACAAGTTAATATACCTGTGTATTATTGGTAAGGGACTTATGTAGATATTTGACATTACCACAGCGTGAGACACTGTAGATCATGATTTCCTCTGACAGTCTGCAAACTCCCACAAAGGCTTTATTAAAAGGAGTGATTTATCTAATGTGCAGTGAGGAGTGACGATATGTGACACCATGAGAGATGATTAAACCTCTCTAGTGTCTGGGAGATGGCCCTGTCACATCCTGCTCCTCATCAGAATTTAAGACCTTGCTGCTGTGACGTGTTGTCCTCTAAACTCCACGCTGTTCACTCGTTCTCTTTTATTCCTCCCTTTGTTCTTTAATCCCTAGTTGGTGTTGAAGAAACAAAGATAAATGAAATTAATTGCTTTATTTCAACTAGCAGTGAGTGTCAGCGTCAAGTGTCGGTTTGGTAACCTTTTTTATATCCAGTGTCACCGTCTACATGATATGTTTCCCACCCACAAAACAAATTAGTGTCAACTATTCAGCTTTTATATGCCATTGGTCAGAAAATCAAGCTCATCAAACTGATTAAACTCCCTTCTTTACAATGGTCACTTTATCCGAATTTATATTATATCTAAGGCATCTATATATATACAACTAAATTTTGTTTTTCTAGGTTTTGAAATTAAGTAATAAAATTGATGTGAGTGAGAATTTATTTGAGGCACTCACAGAATGAAATAAAAAATCTAATATTAGTATTATTATGTAACATATTTACACAGTTACAAGGCTAATTGATGAAGAATAATATTCTTGGAGTTGGCTATTATCATCCAATTAGATGGTATTAACATTACATCAGTGTGACTTTTTCAGTGTAGGGGATTCTCTCTTGGCTGCCATGATCTTTATGCTTAAAAAGCATAAAAAAAGCAACTTTTCATTTTACCTAATCCAAACAAATCAGGATCATTTTCAAATGACTCTATTAACCATCTATGGGCCCATCTGAAAAATTGTTGCTGCACATTGATCTGGAAAGGGTTATAAAACCATTCCCAAACAATCTGGAGTTCAACGTTCTACAGTGAGAAAAGATTATTCACAAGTAGTAAGCCTTCAAGACACTTGCCAGTCTTCCCAAGAGTGGACATCTCAGCACATTCACCCCAAGATCTGACTGTGCAATGCTCAGATCTGCACCGTGACATTACCACACTGAGCATTTTATTATTAATTATGTTTTTACATACAATAAACAGAATTAAAATGGGGGTACTAACTTTGGAACATCAATGTATTGTGCATAAACTCACTAATGTTGACTTTATAATTTATTTCTGACTGTGTAAGCTTCGTGGACAGACAGGCAAAGAGTTCTTATTTGTAAATATAATATACTTCAATTGTTTTTGGGTAGGCCTTTTATAAATTGATAACAGATATTTTCTATGTTTTAAGCGTTATTTCATTGATATTCCTAATAATGTAATTCTGTGTGAAAATTATTAACAAAAGCCATTTTTGAAATGTTTCATGTGAGATATAGCCAAAGGATATGAGATTTGGAATCCATTTTATTTTATACTGGTACTTTGGCTTAATTATCACTAAAATTTAAAAATCATATCTGCTCATCAAAAGCATATTAATCCTCTGCTATACCTCTGCCTCTGATAATATTACTATGAATCTAACTTGAGAATATGCCATTGTAATTGAGAAGGATTTACTGTGCCTTAGTGTGGTGGGGTGAGGTAAACCCAAGGTTGTGCAGAGCCTTGACCTCAAGGAAAAATTCAACGTGTCTCATCCATTTCAGCATCTCATGCATCAGAGCTGTGGGCTGTCTGGTGGCAGACCTCTTTGTCTGCTTTTAAAAGCTGTGCAGTTTCCCTTTATCAGAACATACCGGGTCATGTAGAGAACCTCAGGAGTAAAACCAGCAAGCAGCCAACACAACAAGCACATCAGGCTACACTGTAAAAACAACCTATAGAATCTAGTCAATAAATTTGAAGTGTTCATCTACTTAATATTTATTACTATTAATGAATCAGTGACTAATTAACTTTTACTTATCCAGTGAAGATTCAATTGACTTATCTTTATTGTCAGATACAGGACACAATATTAATCATTTATCATTAAATTGACTTTGTTCAAAGAAGAAATAAGGATGTAGGTGATGCATGATATTTTTACACTAATGAAATGTCTTCAATTTCTACAGTGTGTAATTATAGCAGAAAACCTGGTAACATTTAATATCTTAGTACAAATCTCAAAATTGTTGTCAGGAAAACAAATAGTCTAAACACTCTTGGAAGTTAAAAAGACGGTGGAAAAAGAGAAGTCCTTCTTTCATTTTGGTGATCTGACTCTGATCTCTCCAGATACTGTCAATGGTGATCTCAGTTTTGTAATTACAACTTGTACTTGCCAACAGTATTAATATTAGTGACTTTCCTTAAGCTCTGCATGACCATTAAGAACTTTAATGTGAGTGACCTGGGAAATGTTAACAACATCAGGGGATTTAATCTCTGCCAGAACAAAGAGGAAGTTTTCAGCTGGCTCGTTGACTTTTCTAGGCTTTTTTCAAGGTGTGGATGCACAAGAGAGCCAGATTTTTCTCTGAGTATTGACCAAAGCCTGGCAAATGTGATGATTCTTGCAGCTAATGCCTGTCTGGAAGCTTCTCTTACATGATACCTCCCAAAACTGAGTAGATGTTGAATCCTGTTGAACGGTTGCTAAGGTCTCATGGTCCTCAAGGACTCCACAGAAGCCAGCACTGACAGGTCTGGTTTGTATCCTAAAATTTAAAATAACAACAGTTGTGTTATGTACATTTTCACATTTGGCAATGGATTTAATTAGCTGCTTCTATTGTTTGTAACCCGCTACAGTAGTGCATAATTGTTTGTAAATTCCCTAGACAAGCATGCAGATAACTTGTGCAAGGTAGATCTGGTGGCACTGACTTCAACTTCATCATGCTAAGAAAGTTGACAATGACAGGAGGTCCTTATCTGATTTGAATGCAATCTAGGCAAATATAACACAACAGAAATTCAATGTTTGTTTCAAAACACAGTTAAAAAAAAGATACTCTTCAAATGTAGGATTTTGGCTGGTTACTCACGTTGCCCAGGGAATAGGTTATCTGCAACTGTCAGCGTCTACCCAGCAGTCACAGACAGGTGTAGAAGTCGCTCTTCCTCGGTGGTCCATCACAAAACCAGCAGGAGAATATTACACAAGCAGGTCATTTGAGGCCAGAGAGTACAAAGAGTTGTTAACTTGCTCACTCTGCCACAGATAAAAAAAAGTGCTTCAGTTAATGAAAACCTTGCCATCATAGCTGAAGATGCACTTTTATGATATAATATAATTTGTAGCTTTTGGCTGCAATTTCTATGTACACACACACAGTTGTTTCTCACTATACTTGTGAGGACACTCACTAACATAGTGCATTACCTAGCCCTTTACCTTAGCCCAAACCTTAAAAACCCTAAAATGCTCTTTGAACATCTCCTCACAAGAATAATATTAGAACAAAATATGTCTACAAAAGGAAATAAAGACATGCACACAACACACAGAAACACAGCCTGTACTGTAGCAGGGTTGTCATGATACTAACCCATAATACTCCCACTTGTCAAGGTAAAAAGTAAAGTAATAGGTCAGAACAGCAGCAGAGGAACCTGAACAGACACAATATATTTTAAGTTATTTTAATGAAACAGTTTAATTTTATTCAGCCCTGTCTCCTAAAAATTACATTTGTATACAACTAAACTGCAATCCCAATTACGTTTTTGTAGAGAACATAATTGCGACCCGATTACGTTTTCTGTTAACATAATGATCATATGTTCACAGTTAAAGTATTTTTGTCCGCCAAAATATCCGATCTACATCCGGTTTTCTGTCGGCTAAAATATCCAACGTTACATTTCAACAT
>JAUMHL010000018.1:18213235-18241604 GCA_032362345.1 Sandelia bainsii
TAAAGTGTTTTATGGTGGGAATCAGACATCACAGCAGTGGGTTAGTGTCAGTGAAAGACTGTGGGATGGTTAATGGACAAAAATGTCATTTCACACAGGTGCTTCACAAACACAACGTCTGCATTAAAAATGAAAGCAAAACACAATCTTTCTTCTAACCCTAACCTCAGTACTTTTCTTGCCTAAACCCAACCTCACGGAGGACTTTGGTCTTGAACTCTGGTTTCCTGTATGTCAGTCATGCACAGTAAACGCCCGCCATCCTGCCCATCCACCTCCTTCCAAATCTCTGTGCAGTAATAAATGTAGCGCATCATTCATTCACAAAAATACGTTTCAGTACAATGTGACAATTACGTTCTACAAAAACGTAATTGGGTCGCAAATACTTTCTCTAGGAAAACGTAATTGGGATTGCAGCTTAGTTGTATATGAACGTAATTTTTGGGAGACAGGGTTGTTTTATTTTATGTTTGGAGGGGATTTGTACAAAACATTTTAGAGTCTATTTGTATGTCTAACAGATGTCCAGGACAATGAAGATTTCTCAATAGGCCACTTTTTTTGCACTCCTGAGTTGCATAAGGTACTTTACCAAACTGACAAGCAGCATTACAAAAAACATTCTCCATCCAGTTTACTGTAATAAGGAGTAGATATGAAGAAACTATAGAGGACTATATCATTTTCATTGTCAAATTAATTCGTTTTTTTATCGTGCTGTGTATCAAACAGTTTCATATCTCTAAAATTAATTTTGAAATACACATTTTAATATTATTAAATGGTCAATGTAAAATAATATATTAACTTTGTAAGAAATTGCAGTACTGATATTTGTAACTTGGAGCTGCTGTTGCAATTAATTATTTTCATTAATTAAACTTATGAAAAGCTAAACTCAGACTTCATATTGTTGGGTTTGTGTGCTCAAATCAGTGAGGAAACAGACTTCCACAGCTGTATGTAAATCAAAGATTGTTAAGAGGTAAGAGGCATCACTCTGTAACACCTCTGTAACACAACCATATTTCTATGCTAATAAAACCCTCAGCTGATCTCATATTAGTTTCATCAGTTAGACCTCCCAGGTAAGATTTTATTCATGTCATGTGGATAAATTAAGTATCAGCTGTTAGATCTGAATCAGTATCTTTTGTAGCTTTTGGTATTATTTGCCCAAATTTGACCTAATCCTATAAATATATTAGTGTTTATTTTATAAATGAATCTATAAAATTCCACAATGATTGGTAAAGGTCCTTGTTGTATGCATAATTCCATTATGTGCACTTTTTGTCAAAATGTCCTAACTCAAGTTTCACTTACTTGCTCTTAAATGCACTTGTTTATTTAGCAGATGTTATTAGCTAAGTTGTCCTAGAGATTAGTTATTTGTTCTGTCTTAAGCATGTACTAGCAAAGAGTTCAGTGTTGAATGGTTTGTGTAAAGTACTGATTCCTTGTGACCAGCAGAGTCTATGGCTAGATGTTTAAACTGCCCAGCTATGTAAGGTAGTCACTCCTGGTGGTTCCCACTGAGTTTCTGTCCTGGCCTATAACCTCACAATAACTTTTTTTTAGATACTTGGTATGAGAAAGGTTGTGGTAAAAGTTACCTGTTTAAATATCCACCAGGCACAGAGCGACATTAGTATTCATTTGGAGTCATGTTGCAAGACACATGAGGAATACATATTTCTATTCATCTTTAGTTCTTCTTGGGTCTCATCAACTTTTAAGGGAAAATTTTGTTCTTTGTCCACCTACTAGTTGCTTGCTTTGGTGGTGGACAGGTAGTTTACAGCTTTCTAATTGGAAACAGCTGCTTGTTGTGTCTGAAAATGTCAATGATGGGAGCAGTGAAGATGAACCAAAACAATACAGTTGCAGGCTGTAAAACCTAAGCATTGGAAACATAGACTTGTTGTGTCTTTGAGCTTAAAATAAGGAGAGCTACAGAGTTAGGGGGTAATTCTCAGCACTGAGGCCAATTATTGCATTATAGTACATAGTGTCAAAGGTATCATAGGCAAATATCATGCTACACAATTCTCTCTCTATCATTGTCTTCACAAACAGACTGTGTGTACTGTGTGTAGGTGGGCCCTCATGACTAACATTGTATGTTGTGAGTTCAACTTTAGGTCATTTCAAAGGAGCTCAGTCATAATTTAATCTGCTCGCAGCAGACAATGTAACATCAAGATCAAATTAGAACCAGATTTTTTGCATGGAAAATTCCTGCATGACTTTCTCAAAATATTCACTGTTTTTGTTTTAGTGGCTTCATATTTCATTTTATACACAACACAGTGTGCTACCCATTCCTAGTTATAAATATCAGCTGCAGCAAATGGGCTCCCATAAATATAAAATAGCCTGTACACCAAGCTTGGCCATATTTTTCATTGGCCAATTGGCAGTCTCATTGTTTTTAGTCTCGGGTAACATATGCACCTCTCACTTTCTGGTTGGTAATGATCTTGAACTTTGCAGCAAAATTACATCATTAAATTGTGAGATATTTATCAAGAGGGGAGTGCCTCTGTGGAGAGGAGAAAAATCTTCGGTGGGAGACTGGGAGGCGTTGGTTGCCAACTTGTGTTTATCCTGTCCATTGGAGTTATTGGGATTTGGGAACCTCAGGTGTTCATCAAAGGCACTGAAAGAATGGGTAGGTTAGGAATTTAGAATATGGGGGCTGAAGAAAAAGGTTTGAGAGGTTAAGAGATCATTAATGCATGCATGTGTTCTGGATTAGAAAGCATTGATCTTGGATGAAGATGTTGGCTTTGGCTGTCTCTATTACTCTTCTTTTGCTGCTGAAGGGGTTGGACTTTTCACCTTCAATTTCCTATTAGACACCCAGCCAACTAATCAGTCTTTATTCTGCTTTTTATCATCTTCTGGTTTGAGCAATGCCGACCATTAAATCATTTTTGCGTTGGCTGCTTCTTCCTGTTTTTTTTCTGTCTCTCTGCAGTAGAGTGTTTTGTTATTCCAGTTAGCTGTCAGTTGTCAGTTGGCTGTGCATACAAAACATCTGTTTTTTGCCTTTGAAAGCGAATGCCACATTGCGCTGGTGTACAGGATGTGCAGTTGACCTGGCTAAGCTGCATCTTATGCCTCCCAAACAGCAATGCATTCTGGGTGCAATTTACTGGTCTGAAGGTGCATGTTACTAGTGCACATCATTCACTCAGATGGTTTGTTGTTAAAAGGTACACGTTCCATTACCCATAAGCCTGTTGTTGGAAGCACAAAACTCATGCTTATAATTTTCAGATTTCTCATAGTTGTAAAGGTTTTAGACCAACGTTTCAAGTGGATTCTTTTAGTCCAGCAAAACAAATTCCAACACACCTAAGCACCTACAAAGTCCTAGCTCACTCATGTATGCAAATTGTAATTAAGGGTTTAAACATTCATATAATTTTCCTTCAAGTGCTGACATAAGTATTCTCAAGGTACTAAACTAAGTTCATTACTGACAGAAAGGCTGCAATTTTTGAGTACTGGATGAAATCTATTAAAGTGATTTAAATGAGAACTTATCGACAATACAATATTGCTAAATAAAACATCAAGTTTTGCATAATTTGTTAAATCACTGAAATTGTCATTATGGATTTTTTCATACTAGTTATGGCTGGACAGCTGGGATAGGCTCCAGCACCCCCCGTGACCCTTACGAGGACAAGTGGTTAAGAAAATGGATGGATGGATAGTTATGGCTGACATTTCATTTTATTTTTGTAGAACCATTGTTAAAACTATGGCACTAAATAGTGTAAATAAATATGAAAAAAAACCTTTTAAATAGGTTCAGAAACAGAAGTATTTTAGTACGCTGTCATTACAGTTGTTTTGTAGGTGTTTCAGTTTTGTGAGCTTACATGATTATATCTGCATTTTTTTGTATTCCGTATTGCTCTGGGACAACCCTGTCTCCTAAAAATTACGTTCTTATATGACAAAACTGCAATCCTGATTATGTTTTTGTAGAGAACGTAATTGTTACGTTGTACTGAAAACTTTTTTGAATGAATGATGCAATACTGTTATTAACGCAAACCAATTTGCAAGGAGGTGGTTGGGGCGAATGGAGGGCGTTCACTGTGCAGGACTGACATGTCGGAGGTCCGAGTTCAAGTCCCCAGTGAGGTTGGGTTTAGGTAAGAAAAGTTAGAAAAAAGATAGTGTTTCGGTTTAATTTTTAATGCAGACATTGTGTGTGTGTGTGAAGCGACTGTGTGAAGTAACATTTTCACATATTAACCCAGCCCACAGTCTTTCTCTGACCCTAACCCACTGCTGTGATGCCTGATCCCAACCATAAAACACTTTAATATCACTACACTCACATGTTGAAATTCAACGTCAGATATTACAGGTTAACAGGTTGTACATGTGAACATTTCATTGATACGTTCAGTATCTACGTATTTGCTACTTGTCATTTAAGTTAACTGTGAACATAATGATCATTACGTTAACAGAAAACGTATTTGTGTCGCAATTACGTCCTGTATCAAAACGTAATCTGGATTTGCATTTTCATCATATACGAACATAATTTTTAGGAGACAGGGTTGTCTGGGAGTACAATTTAAGTATATCAAGCCTTCCCATTGTTCTCAGTCAGCAAACATAACATGTGATAATACCTCCCTTAAACAAAAGTACACACTCTTTGCCTCTTGCTCTTGTCTTGACTCAACTCCCTCCACCACTGTCAGACACTGTAATTATGTTCTGTAATTATGCACAGCTCTGCACTCAAGCAGAAAGCTGTGACACTGTCCTGGGCAATGCTGCTCTCGCCCCACCTGAACCATCCTACCTTGTCACAATGACTGAAATGTCACCATTGTATGAGGAGCAGAGTCATATTGCGTGTCGTGCTCAGTCACACACAGCAGGCATCTTTTTTCCTCCACCATCACGAAGATGGATATTTTCCATATTTTCCATAAATGAGGTGGATTTGTTTTCTGTTCTCAACCCCAGGCAGGTTTAGCAATGACTTGTCGGTGTCCAGGCTGTGCTCAGTTTTTCACAACATTGTTTCTTTCCTGCTTCATTTCTCACTCTTTCTGTTCTTGTTTTTTTTTCCATTTGCAGTCATTGTGGTCACCAATCACAGAGCTGTTGCTTCTCTTTAACTTATTTACCTCTCCATTTCTGCTCCAGCTGTTTAACATCTTTACTGGTATACATCATTATTTACTTTTGTCTTACCTAGTCTGTGCACTGACAAAGGTTGAAAGAATGTAAGATGTATGATAAAATGAAATGAAAATGCTGTCCCTGGGATTGGTAAAAATATTCCTTGAAATCCTGGAAGCATTTTAACTTTTCTGGCATTTTGACAGCCATTTGACATGGTTAGTAAGCCCATGTTATTTGACTGTAGCTCCTGAATTGTTTTTCCTATCATACCATATTCATCAGGAAAAAATGGCTACTGATGTGTGCTGTGGAATGATTAAATTTGAGAATTCATTCTTGAGAAGATTTCATTATGTCAGGCAGGGCTTAGAAACTATTTGAAACATTTTTAAATGTGCTTCAGCTTCACATCAGGAGGCGCCATTCTTTGTGCCACTTAGAATAACATGAAACACTGTGTCCTTAGCAAAATACCTATGGAGACTAATTTTCTGCTAAACTTGCAAGAACATAGCAGAAAACCTGCAATGGAGAACTGCATATGAAAAATGGCCAAAATATCCTCAGGGAAATTATTTTACACTATATGCTGCTGGTGTCTGTTAGCCTTTAAAAGGCCCAAACCATGATCGAAAAGCAAAACCCAAAGCAAGACTAATACTAACCACACACACACAAATCAGAAGTATTGTATTAGAATATTCTGATTTGCTGAAGCTGTGTTTATATCACTAGTTTTTGTCAAATCCCAAGTAGATAAAACTTGCTGCAAAACAGCTTGATGCAAAACATACATCATCTTGTGAACTTTATGTCAGTTGTTTTCTACAAATATTCTCTCTCTCTCTCTCTCTCTCTCTCTATATATATATATATATATATATATACTGTACACTGTAAAGTGCCTTGAGATGACTTATGTTGTGATTTGGCACTATATAAATAAAGTCGAATTGAATTAAATTGAATTAAATTGAATTGAATTGTATTTGTTAATATACTGTATCTTTAAGGTGTGTTGTCTCTATCAAGTCATCCAACCTAAAAAATCATATAGGCTGTTTGCCCATACTCACTCATATTGCTTGAAATAACATGGAGGCTCGAAAACCTCATTGTCATGGAAACAATCATCACCATGCATTTTGATTATGACACCATCATGTTTTACACTGCTTATGCTGAGGCACAAAGACAACTTGGTCAGGTTTAGTACAAATACCGTGGTTTGACTTTGACTACTCTCTTAACATAACATGGCCTTCATTGTCATGGATGCAATGATAAACATGTGATGATCAGAGTAAAAAAATAAAATATTTCACACTGGTTTTCAGAGCCACTCCTAGTCCCTGATCTCCTCACAGTGCAGAATTTCTGGCTTTTTACATTGTTAGAGTTATAAAAATTACACTACAACATGTTGCTGTTAGTCATAATACCCTGCTGGCATAAACAAACTATAGATTTATTTTTTACAGGACTGTCTTGATGCCTTTAGATCAATACTGCTAGCACAGCTTCATCCAGAAAACCACTCCTGGTCTCTCAATTTCTTTAAATCAAAATCAAATTTATTTACTTTTTATTTTATTTTTATTTATTTTTACTTTACGCTTATGCTTATCGATGTCAGTTAGTATTCTGGGAAACTGTGATAGTTGGTTTTCATTTTTCAAAATACAGTACAAGTTGTAAAATCGGAAAGGTGAGTACATCATTAATTAATAAGCAGATTACTTTCATTAAGACTATTAATGGATTTCTTTCTTATGGAATTACTTTCCTAACACTTATCTTTGCACTATTGCACTGCCTGCATGAAAACAGTTAGCTCAATGAATTGTGTACAAAATGCAATGTTGGTTGCAAACAACACACTATATTTGTTGGCTCTTTCAACAACAAATCCAGAGTGTTGTGTTTGAACTCTCTCAGTCCAAAGACATGCAGTTAGGTTAGGGTTAGGGTTGGTTGTTGACTCCAAATCTCCCAATCTCCCTGTGAATGTTTGTCTTTCTCTACATGTCAGCCCTGTGAGATACTGGTGTGATGTCTAGGGTGTAAACTGCCTCTTGCCCAATAACAGTTGAGATTGGATAAAGTGATAAGGGTTAGGAAGATCACTGGATGGATTTCAAGGTCTCACGTGAAGACAAAATTTAGAAAAACTCAACCACACATGCAATAAAACTAATTTTATCAAAATATCTAATTTTGTCTTAATAGATTTTATTCTTGTTTTTACTCACTAATTTTCTTAATAATCTAATGTTTTTCTTTGTGTATAAGACACTTTTAATTGCATCTGTGTTTGAAATTGTAATGGAAATCTAGAGTGTGTTTGTAAGTGTTTGTAGCTTGTTGCTTTGCATAAATGTCATCCTTATGCTGGACATCTTGCTTTTTTTTAAATGTAATGGCATAGGGTTAACATTAATGTAGAAACCTTGATGATCTGTGAAGAATGTTTCATAGTTAGTTTAGTGTAGTTAGGTATCTGTGCTTTGCTTTTTCTTTGTTCATCATGACCCATGTACTTATATCATTTTCTTCTTATTGTCATGTGAAAGATAGCAGGCTTCTCATCCATATCTCAGTGAAGCCCAGACAGTACTCTTTGTTCCTCCATTCTTTCAGGATCACAACCTCCCACTTATATGCAGGGGTATAAATGTTTGTTACACACTCACTATCTTGCTTTTTTCCACTCTGCAGACTTCTCCCACACTCTGTATGACTCTCTATGTTAGCCTTTCTTTGCAAGGAAATAAACTTACAAAAGACAGATCTGTTGATGGACTTTTATTTAATCTCTCACCACAGTCACAGTTATATTTCATTAGTCCATAACAAAATGTGCTATAAATAAAATTGCCTTGCCTTGGAGACTATCCTCCTGTAAAATTTGAGTCTGTATGTTGTTTGTGCCAACAATAACCAAAAGTAACATATTATACATATGTCTGTGAATATTCTCAGTCATCCAGGTCTTGGTAATCCCAAAAAAATCTGTTCATTGGCAACTGGAATTGTTTTTAAGTTCTTGAAAATTTTTGGGATACATATTATGCGTAGATGCCTCTAGTGGCCATAGTAATTATGACACAAATAAAGGACATAAAGCAAGATTTAGAGTGAGTGAAGAGACTGGGGTGGATGACTGGATCAAAAATCCCCTGACTTTCCTACAAAAGATCAGTGTTGAAGTCCAGTGTGAAACGTCATGTGTTTTAACCATCACTGTCATGGAATCATAACCTGGAGTTTATGATATTTTCCATCCTGAATAGTGGTATTTCAAGAAATGCTGTCCTCCACGGTGGTGCTATTTACCCACATTTCATGAGATGCCTCCGAGATGCCATTACAGCACTCACTGGCTATGACAGAGGCCTAGAAAAACAGTTGAAACTAAATTCCGTCAAAACTGCTAAAATTAAGTCAGTGTATATACACATTGCCAGCCATGTAAATGTGTACAACTAGTTCTGTAGTGATGAGATAATGTGACCTTTCATATTTACCTTTCCTCAGGTGTTGTTACAGTACAGAGCTATTACCATAACTTGACATCCAGAGGCTGTGTCACTCCAACCATTTTACAACAGAACAGGATCATTATCAGCATAAAAAAATAATGTTTTCATATTTTCATATATATTAACTAGTGAGCTATCTTAACTTAATATATTAATTTGCCGGATGGTGTAGGACTTGTTGTTCCTTGCCTTGGCTAATGTAGCAGCATCACATTTCTAATGAAACAATGTATTCTTTGTGGACTATGTTGTTATATTTCTAATATTAGAATATAAGAAATTCATTTATTTGTACAAATGCACATTTAGCTGGGCACCTTACATAGTCAGCAGGCTACTTATTAATAGCCCTGTTGGTCAATACAAATGCAATTTTTTTTTGACATAATTCTTTCAGTTCTCCTGCTTGGCATTTCCTTCTATTGCTTTCTGTAATATATTGCATGTGCAACACATCTATGACCTAACCACATATTTTGTAGTTATGTTTAAGTCAGGGGACTGTGAGAGCCATTCCAAAACCTTTAGCTTGTGTCACTCGAGGTAGTCAAGGGTAGATTTCGAGGTATGTTTAGGATTATTATCTTGTTGTAGAAGTCATTCTCTCTTCAGCTTTATTTTTTTACAGATGGTGTGACATTTGCTTCCAAAATTTACAGGCATTTAGAGGAATCCAATATTTCCTCAACACTTGCAATGTTTCCCAGGCTGCAACAAAACCCTAAATCATATATCCATCACTGTGTAGATACTACAGATTTTTTGCTTTTTTGCCTTTCTGGCCAGCTTTCGAGCTGTTCTGTTTGAGATAATGAATATCATAACATACATACAACAACTGCATCAAGCTCACTAAAATACAGTACAGTGTTTCACTGAGGTTTTACTCCCAAAAAGACCAAAAAGATAGAGATGTCTGTCACTCCTAGTGTAAGAGCTTACTTATTTGATTAGTCAAGAATTGCAGCTAGAATACTTGACTATGAAAATAATGTTAGCAATACTGTATGTTCACGACATGTTGAACTTGTTAGGAAAGACTCTTTAAAGTATGTGTGTGTGTGTGTGTGTGTGAAAGACAGAGAGAGGCATGTTCTGTCTGTAGTGTTCTCTCCTGCAGTGTGTCTGATAATGCAGGCAAAGGTCAGTAAATGTCAAATGCTGTGGTCTAACTCCTTTTCCTTTTCTTCACTCAGCTCCTCCTCCCCTGCAGTGACCTCTGAAGGTTTCATGCTGACTGAGGACATGCAATGATCACACCACATCCAACCAGCACTACACAACATACTGTGAGTTTTATTACTCTATTTACATAAATGAAGGGGATAACACATTGAAAACACCTCTTAATATAACGTACTCACCACCCACTATGACCTCAATAATATACATACAGTAGAATTATCACCGTTCACCTAACAGTTTCAACAAAAACTGAGAAATTATAATTTTGTAAAAGTAGAATTCATGGCAGAGCTGCTGTATTGGGTTGCATTACATTGTACAGGTGTACCTAGATTAAAATTTTCTGCCTCCGGTTGCTAAAGCTTAAAAATTTCTCTTCATTATTCTGAATGTGGTGCCACAAAGCTACATTAGTAGAATACAAGTGGAGGGGGAGAGTCTGTTCTTGTGTCACTTTAGTCTTTGGTAAAATAGCTCAACTATAAGTTAAACTTTCCATACTTCAGCACATGAAGAATATCACTTAAACTACTGAGTCACCTTTTGAAATTATGCTGACATAGTTGAAAATACATACTTAAAACCAAGGTGTCCACAATATTTGAAGTATCCAACTTCAGAAGAATGTCTTTAAAGTTTTTGTATAAGCCCAAATCAGTGCACTTTTTTAGACTCGTATTTTTATTATTTTTAATAAAAATAAAATAATGTTTGTCATGTACTGTATATATGTTCCTGTTCCTACCCAGTAAACTGTGCGGCTAAAAATTTTACTTTTTTCCAAGGGTCATACAATCTCTCTGGGTCATCAGAATTAAAAGCTGGTATGTTTTGAAAGCCAGAGAGGTCATAATGGCGGGGGAAAAAGAGACAGATTATGACCTATTTGGCTTTCAGTGCAAATGTTTGTAATAGGTTGTCAAAAGGAAAAACTCAGAGGCTCATGAAAAAGATGATGATTTGTTATCTGGGGGCAACAAATATTCTACAGTACATTTGTTGATCTGGCCAATAGGTTTTTGATCTGGTCTAACCCTGGATCAACCCACCCACCACCTGATGTTGTATTAAGGGGCTGTTAGCTGTGGGTTAGACAGATCACCTGACTTAATAATAATTTTTAGAATAGCTTAAAAATAAAAGCAAAACTTTTTCATGTAGATATGTAAGCATGCTAGAATTCACCTAAAAGCTGAGCAGAGATTATGCTCCCTATAGATCAGCCTCCTAGAGACTCTGCAGTGCTTCACACCACCACCTACACCTTTCCAACAGGGCATCAGATTGTTTATAAACAAGGCCATTGCATTTGGCACTTGGCTGGAGTGAGGCAGCTGCAGGTTGTGTGTGGTATATGCAGGCCTAAAGAATTAGGCTGTCGGCCATGTCTCTTAGGAACAGAAGAGACCCGAGAAACAGAACTAATAATATGTCACAAGGTGATTCCTCTGCAGTTTGTGATTGACTGTACTTGTGCATAAAACAGCACGTCTGGGTTATGATAGAAGAATCTCTTTTCAACTGATTAGGCTGTTTGTTAGGTTACAAAATATATAGCTATGCAGCACGTGTAGCTCAAATATGCTTAAATGTGTCATCTACTTTACTTTTCCTCCAGTTGCAATTTTTATTCTTAAGTTCACCATATCCGAAACACGTTTTTAATTTGAAAAAATTCCTTGCTTATTACATATAATTTAAATTATCTCAGGGAAATGGATGCCAGCCTTTTCATAATGGGAAGCTGACATTCTTCCTCAGGCTTCCTTTGCATGAGATCCAAAATTCAAGACTTCAGTCTGGAAGCAAGTGCATTTCAACCCCCATCTATCCGAGGTTAATTGACTCTTAGAATCCATTTCCAGTACTCGTATTTCTCTGTTGCCTGAGCCATATCAATATCACTTCATTATTCCAGCAAACAAAACAGCCGTTTCAAACATAACAAGCCACATAATAATTTCTGAACCTTTGCTGCTGGTAAGCACTCTGTCTAGACTACAGGGGGTGTTCTCCATCTGCTCAGCCAGATAAAACAACACAAACTTCATTTGTGTTACAAGTACAGCTGCAGTCCCATTCTGCTCTGACTGTGTGAGAGCTACAAGAACCAAAGACAAGAGCAGGATTTCCCAAACCTTGGCTAATCCCCTCACAAAATAATTAGCTACCAGCATCAAATACAGCCCCTGAACACCAGTACCAGTACAGTAAACTGTGTTAAATATTCTGGATACAGTGTACTAATCCTCTGGCAGATAAAAACTGTTGGAGTAAAATGAAAAGAAAGAGAAATCATTCGGCCATCTTAGCAGTGGTGCCATGAGAACATTTCTAAGCTACCATAACATTTTTTCTGGAAGGCGTCCATATATAGCAGTTCCCACTAAGATGCCCCAGCTTTCCACTTATGAAAATGTGTATTTTAATTAAACTAGTCAGTGGGACTCACTGGGCTCAGGGGTTGATGTTGGTGATGATCAATATTGGCCGAGAAGCAGAACTGCAGCCCAGTGAGGATAAAGCATCTTTTTCAAACCTCTTATCCCCTTCACGCATCCTTATTATCTTTCAGCCCCTCTTTCAGGTACAACTATACGTCTTTGTGTGCATGTGCCTGTAGAGGTGATGATCGCAGAGTTTGGTGCACAGATGATGTGGCTCTATTTTTACGGTCCATTGTCCTCCATCAGGCACAACGGGATGTTATCAGCCTCAGCCAGGCTCAACCTCCTACAGTGCTTCATTACCTGCGTGCGTGTGTTTGTGTGTTCTCGTCCCACAAACAATGCTTCATTACATATCTCTCCCAAGGCTCCCTTAACATTTCTTCCTGTCTCATTACCCAGTGAGGGTCACATTATCTGTTCCAGTCATATTCACAGAGCAGACCTTTGCCTTCTCAGAGGTACACACACACACACACACACACACGCACAAACACCCAGCTCTGAGCTGTCATGTTTGTCATCATCAGTGCATGTAATGAATATTAGTGTTTAATCTGTATGTGTGTGCACATGAGCCCACACAGAGGTAAACATTATTGATATAATAATTTCCACAAACTATTGTATTATAAAGAATTTCGATCAATACTTATAACTTATATACTTAAATAAATATCCTGATTATTCTACAGCTATACTGTGTCTCCTTAAAATTACATTAACTATGTAACTAAACTGCAAACACCATTATGTTTTATGGGAAAATGTAATCTCGTTTACACAAAATTTAAATATACTACAGACTAATATCTATAGTTTTTAATTTTTAATGTTATTTTTAAGTAGGTTTGGAATGTTTTATACAGATGTGATTTTGATGTGTCAAAAGTTACAAGTTCAGGGTAGATTATAAGTCAGCTGCATTAACATGAAGTTAACTGCTAAGGTTTTGAGATATTTGGATCTGAAAGATAAACACAATTTTGTTTGCTGTTTTCTTTCAAACTACAGTATTTTCAGTACCCACTGTTGATGGTAAAGTCTAATCCTGAGTAATCAGACCATTTCTTTTCTTAATTACTGTGTGAGTTACTAGAGAGAAATCCTCAGCTGAAGACAAATTCCTTGTATACACATGTGCATACAGGGCCAACAAACCTGATTCTGATTCTGATTCTGATTCTACTGGGGTGAAACCAGAAGAGTCAGAGGTAGTAAACTTGTTTTTGAAACTTTGGTTCAACTCTTGTTAACTCTTGTGTTTAGTCTCAGATGCTTATTTTTTCACCTGTAGATTGTGAGGCTTGTTGCATTTAGTAGAAATAACTATACTTCTCTTTCTAATGATCACACATGGTATAAACATCAGTCTCTTCAAGAAAAGATTTGGGCAGTTAGATGATTCAGACTGGATGCTGTCATGGTCTGCTTTTTTCCTATTTAAATATTCACTGTCATAAGTGACAGTTCAGATGAATGTAATAGAGGCTGCAGCCTAACATGTCTAATAAGAATCTGTAAGGTTATCATAGAAAGTGTATTGTTCATTCAAATTGGTCTCAGTTTCTCTCCTTGACCCAAATGACAGATTCCACAGCATGGTTGATGGAAAATAAATCACAGAAACAGAGTTGAGACACAGGGAGTTGGGGGAATGTATAATTAGACATCATTATTCAGTGTTATGCAATCACTTTTTTTAGTTATTTCAAGGAGCTGTGTGTCATACTGGTGTAACATAAGCTTAATGTTTAAATGAGAAACAGCATCCATTTAGGTCTGCATTTATATAATACTGAATATATAACCAAATATGAACTCCAGTCAACAACTAGAACTTTAAAGACATCAAAGGTTTGTGTTTATGGTGGAAGATGTTCAATGTGTTGTTTTCAGGTGGGGCGGGGTGTTGACAGATTAGTTTCTGTCTTTTTTCATAACCTGCCTTAGAGGCAGTAATGGAGCCTCGAGCTGTTGAACAGTTGATTGTGAATGCATGTTTTTTTAATAAAGGCCAGCTGCCTGCTCAACTTATTATCAGCAGTCTCTATACACAGTGATAAACAAGCACATTAGGGGCCAGCGGATCTGCTGACATCTCCTGACATACAAGGTCTTTTAAAGAATTTATTTATGTCTAGTATTTCTCTTCTAAATGGGCCCTGGCACTTGTGGATGGCTATGCCTCTGGGCTGCATGCTCTCTCCAATTTAAATCTGTTTGCCTAATTGGTAAATGGAATCGCTTAATAAGTTGTGACAGAAAATTAATGGCACTGGTCAGAGCGGTTGTGTGAAGGTCGTGGTGGAGGCTGACGGCTGATGGTTTAATTGGTTTTTAGTCGTCTCTCATATCATTTCTAACAGACACAGTATCCACCTTGATGGCTAAATCTGGCAGACTTGCTATCATATTAATCAGAATCCAAAGCACCAAATTCGCCAAAACACTTCCTGCTGCCGTTAATTCTGTGGATACTCTTACAGTGCTGTACACTGTATGGTATCAGTTACAATATCTGTTACTTTGTGATAAAGTGTTAAAATGTTTTATTGATTTCCCACATTACTCAAGCTGCTTTCACACATGCACTGGATTGCTGAACTTCTCTAGACATTACCTGGGTGGGCAGCATGTGAGAACGCAAATGCATGAGTCAGTTAGCTCAGAGATTAGCCCCCTAGTACAAAATCTGTTTAATGTCCAATTGAGCCCATGTATGACTACAGCAGGTAATAGTATGGAGTATTCACAATGCCTCACTCTAGCCAATGTGTTTATAAGCGCTGACGTAAACGCCACTCAGCGTTTATGAACGCTGCTCCATACACCACCACAGGTGTGCAGGTGTCGTGTAAAAAAGTAACAGACTGCCAGAAACTGATTGCCACCCACGGGAGTGTGCACAGCCTGTTAAAGGCTAAAAAAAGGGTTAGGGCCAGAGGCGTTATGTATGTATCTAAGGAACACTTTGAAGAAATTCCTTCAAATTGGGACAACTGTCACCTTGGACTCAGTGATAAACTGATTAGATTTTGGTGGACACAGGTCAGAGGTCAAGGCCACACTGCCTTTGTGTTTATCCATTTGTCACCCATACCTGTCAATGTGATTTGTAAAGAACACTTGCTTCTTCTTCAAATGCGGTACAAGTCTCTGTGAAGATTCTCAGTCATCCAGGTCATGGTTATCTCAAAAAAGTTTATTCAGTGGCAACTGTCTTCAAGGAACTAAAACAAGTCCAGTTGCCACTAGATAACCTTTTTTGCGATGTGGTACAAGTCCACTTGTCATAAATGGTGAACCGGTGCTCAGAGGTCACTGCGACTACATGTATCTCCCATTCTCGTCAATGCTATATTGAAAAGATACAATTCATTCTATGTGCTTTATTATTGCTACCTCTTTTTATCTGAATCTGAACTATACAAGAAAGTGGGGAAAGTTCTATCAGTGGTGGAATAAAAGCCCCAATTTATGTGGATGCTGGTACAGACCTCTCCTTTATAGCAGCCTGGGAACATCAATATGTTATACAGTTTAGACTTTTGCCATTAACAGAAAACAATATTCCTTTTTTAGTTCTTTTTGTTTCCAGATTTCACAGTTGCTTGAACATGGAACAAGGTCATTGATATTTGTTATTGTTATAACTTTTTTTTTTCATTCTTTCTGCTTTCCTCCGGTATAACATATACAAACATTAATTAATTTGAATCAAATCAAACTTAACATTGGTAAAGTGACAGGTTGGAAACAACAAAAATACATGTATACACAAATATACACACACATATGCTTAGACACACACCATGACACTGTGTTAAAATAAACACATCTGGCCACAGGTCAATAGTGGCAGTGTGCCTTGCCTTGTCACTGGCTCAGCTGCACTCTTTAATTATACACATATTGATTGGTCATGGCGTCGATAAGGCATTTAAGCTGCTTAATCCTTGTTATAATAACATGAGCAATATGCACATGGTTTATGTATTATGTAATTCTCAGCCTGAGGTTGAACACGATTTTGTTACATCTTGCATTGCATTATATATGCTCTGGGTTTTCATGAAATGCCAATAGAAAGAAATCAATCAATCTGACTGCTGGAGGAAGGGGGGGGGGGGGGAGTGGTAGGTGGAATTACTGTTTTGCTGAACTGATGCCAAAGTGCTATCTCTCTTCTGTTGTTCTAAACCAACAAATCTATCAGGAACAGTAAGACGTCTCTTAAAGTTGAATTAAATCTGATTTAAAAAGCCATTTTCAATTGTTTGCTGTTAAGTCAGTCCATTCATGCAAAGATGTTAGCTGTATCCCCCTTCTCATTCCTCTTTTCATCCCCTCTGTGTCTATACAGTAAATGAGAGTTGTTGCTGCGGGAGTCACTCCATCACCTCTGTGTTGCCCTCCACAGTTTCAGCCCATGAATGGTAAGCACCTTTGGGTGGTGGTGGCCCAGGCCAAGGGAGCAGCAGTAGGGACAGACAGGAAGCACAGGGCCACCACTCACTATGATCGTGACAGACAGAGCGAATAGTGCACTTGCTTTACAGCTGACTGACAACAGGTTAATTGACTGAACCCTCCCCTGTATTGCTCACTAGAGAGTATCTACCTCCAGAGGCATCTCAATTCACCATCTAAGATAAAGCCTTTCACCGTCATTTGTAGCAAGCAGGTGCTTGTAGAGATGCACCGGGACTGATGACATAGTAGTTCTATAATAGCCTATAAAAAGTCTCCAGTGAGTTTGTGCTAATATTAATTAGAGACAATTAGTTCTTTACCTCAACAACAAAACTTTTACATACCATTTTAATGAAAAGCATATATTACAGCACATTATTAAAACCATAGATCTTTATTTTACATTCCAGTAGTTTCCAGATATGACACCAAGGATGTGAGGTTAAATATTTACATCCAACATTATTGTGTAGTAAAAAAAAACCTTGTTACCTGCTAGAATAACATTATATAAAGTATAAACATATTTTGGAAACATTTAGGAAACTGCTGTGAGGAGAACACTGCATCGTTAAATGGAGGAGGTCAAATGAGGGCTGGACATGCAGTGTACAGAATACTGAATACAGATACTGAAAACTGGGATTTGCATCCTTTGTTCTATGTATTACGTTTAGGCAACTAAAATACTGAGTCAGAATATGTAAGTTTGTATATTTGTGATAAATCCTACAAATGTGTCACCACTTGAATTTTCATCTAGAGCCACCGTGAGGTTGACATCTTTAGTTTTAAGTCTTATCCCTGTATGTGATTACTTATAAATAGTGGTGTGTGATACTGAAAATTTTAGTATCGATCCGATCCGATACTGGGTCAGTATCGTCGATACCAAACCGATCCGATACCACGGAGCAGCTGTGGCTCAGGAGGTAGAGCAGTCATCTGCCAATCATGAGCTTGGTGGTTCGATTCCTGACTCCTCCAGTCATATGTTGAGGTGTCCTTGGGCAAGACACTGAACCCCAAGTTGCCCCCGGTGTGTCAGGTCAGCTCTCAGCTCTGCCATTGGTGTGTGAGTGTGTGTGTGTGCGAATGGGTGAATGAGAAGCAGTGTAAAGCGCTTTGAGTACCAATAGGTAGAAAAGCGCTATATAAGTGCAGACCATTTACCACACCATAGAGCTCTGTCTGTGTTGTACAACCTAAAAATTACGTAGGTATACAAGTAAACTGCATTAAAAAATACATTTACGTGGAGAATGTATTTATAGGTTGATACTGAACATATTAATGAAATGTCCACAGGCCAAAATATCCAATCTACAACATGCTGTTTTCTCTTACACATAAATATCAGTTGCAGTTCTGCATCCAGATATCTGAGTCCAGCATTATTAATTGTTTTATGATTGGGTTTAGGCATCACAGCCGTGGGTTAGGATCAGGGGAAGACAGCGGGCTGGGTTAATAGACGAAAAGGAAACAGTTGCCTCACACACGTAACGTCTGCATTAAAAATGAAACCAAAACATGATTACTCTAATCCTAACCTCAGTACTTATCTTCCCTAATGCCAACCTTATGCAGGAAGTCTTGAACTCTGGTTTCCAGCATGTCGGTCCTGCACACTGTATGTCCACCATCCACCCCAACCACCTCCTTGAAACTCACATCACATTAATGAATGTATCACATCTTTCAGCACTACATTATAATTAAGTTTGCCACAAAAACGTAATTGCTATTGCAGTTTAGTTGTATATGAAGGAAATTTTGGGAGACAGCGCTGACTTTCTGATGCAACAGTCAAACTAAAGTAAAGTATCAATCCCATCATGCTAGTATCGATCCCATTTTGATCCAACGTTGGTATTGATACTATCGATATTTGGATTGTTCTGCCCACCACTACTTATAAATAATCACAAACTAATGACATTCTCTCTCTTGGGTTTACTTGTGTTACGGGGTGGCCATAGAGAGATTATGATTTGGAGTGATTCTTTGTTGCGGCCTGGTGGAGGGACTGTCCGAGATTGAAGTGGGTGTAGCACGGACTGTGTGTCGGGTCCAGAAGGGTCGGATCCCCCTGCGGTTATGCAATCCTCACCCATATGACGTGTGGGTTCGGCGTCATCAAAAGCTCGCCAAGTTGTATATGGTAGAGGAAGCAGAAGTGCATGGCCATCGAGACGTGAGCCTGACTTGGGAGAGTGAAGATGTGGTGAGTGTGGCAGTGACAGAGGCCAAGACAGAGCTGCCTGGGGGCGGTGCCTTATCCAGAGAGTGCTTAGCACCAGGGGCCGAATTAACTGAGGAACAGAAGCAGAGTTTTGAGGACCTGATTAACCGATGGTCTACAGTGTTTGCAGCAGGAGAAGAGGATGTTGGACATACAGACGTAGTGCAACACTATATACCTACTGGTGACGCGGCTCCAGTCAGAGAGCGGTTTCGCCCATTGCCACCTGCCATGTACAAAGACATGAAGACCTTGGTGATGGACATGTTGGATAAGGGGGTCATTAGTGAGAGCTCCAGCCCGTGGGCAGCACCTGTAGTTATGGTACGTAAGAAGGACGGTACCTGGAGGTTCTGCGTGGACTATCGGAAATTGAATGCTGTGACGCAGAAAGATGCCTACCCCCTACCACGAATTGAAGAGACGCTGACATCGTTGACCAAGGCCGAATGGTTCTCGACCCTGGATTTGGCTAGCAGCTATTGGCAAGTGGGGGTCCACCCTAGCGACCGCCCGAAGACCGCTTTTGTCACCCCCCTTGGTCTATACGAGTTTCAGCGTATGCTGTTTGGGCTGTGTAATGCTCCAGCAACTTTCCAGCAGTTGATGCAGCGCTGTCTTAGTGGACAGGTAACCGAGTTTCTATTAGTATACTTGACTATGACATAATTGTGTATTCTCCAAACTTTGAGTCCCACCTTAGGCATCTGGAGCAGGTGTTTGGGAGGGTGCGGCACTATGGGCTGAAGTTGCGCCCCGACAAGTGCAAGATGTCGCAGCCGGAGGTCAAATTCCTGGGACATGTGGTCAGTGGGGACGGGGTTGACCCAGACCCCTCGAAGGTTCGGGCTGTCAGGGATTGGCCGGTAACCACCACCATTAAGGAGGTAAGAGCCTTCCTGGGTCTAGGCGGGGACTATCACAGATTTGTGGCCAACTTTGCCAAGATAGCACGTCCCTTAAATGCCCTGCTCACCGGGGTCCCAGCTGCTAAACACGTGAATACATGGCCCGTCATCTGGACCAAACAGTGCCAGCAAGCTTTTGATGCCCTAAAAGAGAGGCTCACACAGGCACCAATTTTGGCGTATGCTGATTTCGAATGTCCCTTTACATTGTATACCGATGCGAGTAACCAAGGGCTGGGGGCTGGTTTTGCTCAAGTCCAGGGCGGCCAGGAGCGGGTGATCGCTTATGCCAGCCGTAGCCTACACCCTGCGGAGAAGAATGATGCTAATTACAGTTCCTTCAAATTGGAACTGCTGGCCATGAAATGGGCAGTGACTGAAAAGTTTAAAGACTACTTGATGGGGGCCACATTCACTGTATATACTGATAATAACCCTCTAGCCCATTTACAGTCTGCCAGGTTGGGTGCGACAGAGCAACGATGGGTAGCCCAGCTGGCCAGCTATAACTATACGGTGAAGTACCAGGCCGGCCGAGAGAATACGAATGCTGACGCACTGTCCAGAACCGCGGTGGTAGATGTCATGGAGAACAATGTGGTAGGAGGAGAGGACCAGGGGTGTGGTGAAACCTCCACTGTAGACTGGGCTAAGTTGCAGCAAGAGGATGGTGAGGTTCGGCAACTGTATGGCTGGGTAAACAGACAAGAGTGGCCCAGTGTGGAGGACCGCCAGGGCACACAGAAGTAAAGAAGTTGCTGGGCCATTGGAAGTGCCTGAAGGTACGAGAAGGTGTTTGAAGTGGGGGGATGTTACGGGGTGGCCATGGAGAGATTATGATTTGGAGTAATTCTTTTGTATTGTATTGTGTGTGGGGTAAATTACTGTGGTGTTTGGATTGTTGTTTTGCATGTTGCGTGTTTGGGGTTTTCTTTTGTTTTTCTTTCTCTACCATGTTACCCGGGTAACAGCTGCTCCTAATGATGAGTACGAGGCCTTTTTTTTCAGCCCGTCAAAGGTTGCCACTGAGAGACAGTGAGGGGTGGGGCGTGGGCTTTTTAAAGATGGCGGCGCCCATTGTTTGGTGTCTCTCTCTCTGAACGACGGTCGGTGTTGCCCTCCTCGGACTATGGTGTGCGTGCTCCCTCGAGATACGGCTGTGTGCTGTTACTGAATGGACCTCTTCGCTTCGGTAAGGAACAAGACTTGAACTGTTACTAGAATTTACTGAAGCTATGAACTTCTATGTTTGCGAGGACTGTAGTTCGCATAGAGGGACGCAGCAGTGAGGTCGGTGGTCGCTGGGAATTGTAGACAGAAGGATCCCGAGTGACGACATGTGGCTGTAGACGCCGGCCGGATGAGAGGAAATGAGGGTGTGGAACCGACAGAGACCACGAGGTAGACCTGACTGTGTGGCGGCTAATTCTTCGTTGTGGCCCAGTGAGGTGAGCCATCAGAGCAGATTTAGCATAGCGCCAAGAACAGATTACTGCCAGCCATCTATCTTAGGTTGGCGGGTGGCGGACGAAGACGGCAGTGACGACGGTGTCAGCGGAAGACCTGCGAGCGGAACCTTTTGGACTGAACCGGCGCTCGTGGGCGACTCTGGGCCAGGCAGCTAAGGAGCAGAGAGGACTGGATTGAAGAGGGAGAGAGTGACACGGTGTTGGATTGGCCATATTTGAGACTCAATTTTAGCTGTTTTCTTATGGACGATTATTATATTAATTATTGCAGACTATTATTGTTTTAATGTTTATTTTTTAAATAAATATTGTGGATGATTTTAATATTGACTAGCTGCTCCTTCCTAAGTGGACCTATAGTGGGGTAAATGGTATTCTGTTTTCAATTAATTTAGAGGGTCCCAGTGCCCACTATTTACCACTGGGTGGCGTAGTTGGTTTTAGTAATTGTCTTTTATGGTGTCTGTTCAAACTGGGTTTTTGACGGGTGACTGCGTGGTATTTTAAAACCTGGCCCCCGTCACACTTGTGCTTAGTGCTAATTAGCCAGTGTTGACATGCTAATATGTAGACATAATTTAGTGGGCATGCTAGAGATTATAACTTATATATTTTAGAAAAAAGAAAACTACTTCTTATTTAGTTTGTTACTCTACTAAAACACTACATAACAAGTCATCATAATCTACCAAATCAGGAGAGCTATTGTGTTAAAATTCTTGAATGCATTCAGCTAAGCAAGTATGGATTTTACCGCAGCTTATGAATTTATTTATCTTTGTTAATGAATATTATGTTGTATTGTTTCTTTCAAAAGTTACACAGTGTGGCTTTCTATAGTTAACGGAATTTATGTGTGTGATTGTTTTATGTCAACAAACATAAAACATCAGGTTCCACATTGTGCAGCTTACACTTTCTTCCCATGTAGCTTCAAAAGTTTTCTTTCTGTTCCTGGTCCTGTTAGTGGAACAGCAGCACTCCATCAAAAAATCAAAAGGATGTAGTTATCTTTACTGCAATGCAGCCTTTCATACATTTCCCTACGGACATGGAGAACAGCAGTACTGATAGAAGTAGAAACACGAAAAACCTTCCCAGGACTGTATCCTTCTGCTGGGATTGACTTTCATTTCTGAGGAAACACTGTTTTTGTTTAAGCTGCCTGTTATAAGTGAGCTGTTTGGGTGTCTCATACTTACTCTGGAATGACCTGATAATTAATGAATAATTATGGAGTATTTCCTGAATAACACCTAACTGATGATACTACATTAGTGAATAAACAGGTAATTATTAATTACAGCATCACTGAAATGAAATAATGGCCTTTGTAAGTAGTCCCTTATTATCTCCAAATCTGCGAATGTGCAGCACAGTAGCAGATTGCTTACTCTTTACATAATCATTAGTTGTTTTTTTAAGTAAATTGATAAAACATACTGAATAGTTACTTAGTAGTTCCTCATTAACTGATAATTAACTCACTATTACCTACCTTTTTGTACAACTTCAAGCACGGTGACTCATCCTAATTAGTTACCCTGTTCTCTGCTAACTGATCATAATTCATTTGGAATAATTCAGGAACTAGTCATTCATGATTCATTAAGTAACAGGCTGTTCCTCAGAACTACTCACATTTTTGCATACTGTATTGTGAAGTGTTAACCAGTGCTGAATTTGTGTTGTTACCTTTAAAGCGTGACTCATCTACCAATGAACCTGAAAGTTCAACTGCCACTCGTCATAACATTTTGAAGCCAAACACTCACATATCAGAATAAAATAAACAACTAAAATATTTATTAACTGAAGAATTGTTTTTACAGCAAACTCTTATCACGACACAGTCTTTAAGTCAAATGACACTTAACCCTTTGAGTACAATTAAGTTGGCCACAATGATCTGGAGAAGTAACAATGAACAGACCTGGGGGATTCCTCCATCGCAGTTCTCTATCAAAAACATGAATAAGCACAGGATCTCATTGGGATCTAGAAGAATCAAAACTGCTCCTTTTAAAAAAGTCCAACATTAAAGGAGAAACACAATGGCTTGCTTTTTTTGTAGGAACTGAATCAAGAACAACATTGTCATTTTCAACATTAGATTTGTTTTTACATGTGTACATAGTTTTATTTTGTCTGCTTCTCATGAAGAGATTTTTCAGTTCAGTTCATACTGATGTGTGTAAAAAAAAAAAAGGAAAGCAATGGCTTGTCAGCAAGATGGAAAATCTGTCCAATCTTCTTGTCCGTTTGCAAAGACATCTGGAACAGACGCTGGTTTACGCTCGTTCTTATTTCCAAAATCTTCTCCTGTGATGCTTTTAATGAGAGACATTATCAGAGATCTGTACATACATAGGCTAGTTCAGTCCATACTGTTGCCCTAAAACAGTGAATACATTAAACTATGACAAATACTAAAAGGGTTAAGGCAAGAATACAAAAATAAAGGAATAGTAAAAACAATAGAAATGTTGCTTCTCTCTCATACTCAACTCACAACCCTTCACTTTACAGAGTATTTACAGCAAAACTGAACCTATCCAACAAAAAGAAAAGGAATCCACTAAAATTGAAGTTATTCATGAACACAATGAAAAAAAAAATCATATTGTCAGTATGTAAAAACATCTACACACAGACTTGCAAAATTGTGTTTTACAGTCATCATTATATGTCATATCAAATTAACAGAACAAACTGAAAACTTTGTTTTCAGTGATCTTTTTTTTTCTTTTTTCTTTTTTACAAATTCTTTTGATTGCTGGGATAAACTTTCATGGGGACAGATACCATTTAAGTCACCCAGTTTTTTGTGTATGTACTCTGCACACAGTTGACAATTACTTTTACAAGTTGAATTGTGGGAATGGAAGAGAATAGAAGAAGTGTTCAGATGACATACAAACAGATGTAGTGGCAGACAAAGACAACACAAGGATAATGTGGCTTGGAGGTCAAAGTGGTAGTGCACCTGGTTGCATACCACTGTGTCCTCCAGATGCTAAACAACCAACATCACCTTTGCCAAAGGTTTGTGAGATGACCAAATTATCCGTTCAGTGCACGAAAGGGTAGAAAAATATCTTTCTGTACGGCTACTGTGAGGGATCAGAAACACAACCAGAAACATAAAGTAGTTTGACATTAAATAGCAGAAGGTCAGCAGGAAGGAAATAGCAGAGATATTTACTTTCAACTCCAAAGACCAAGGTGACCCCTGATGCCAGTTCCGATTCCAAATAAAATGCATGAAAGTTTTTCCATTATAGCTAGTGCAAACCACAACATTTCAAAATCTCTCAACTGATATATTGCTCTCAGCATAAGACATTTTACACACCCTTGTTATATTGTCATTGGGCTGCACAAATAAAGATGAGGTGTACTGATGACAAGAGTTTTGGACGAGTTCTAGACTGGAGCCAATGGTCTCAATGTTGAACAGAAAAGAAAAAAAGTTGTGTAGCCGTGTGTCCATTATCTTTATGTTTTCTGTCTTCAGATGCCTGTTGTGCTCTGATTGAATGTTCATCTCCTGTCTACACGTCCTCAAATTCACAAGTGCACTTTTTTTTGGCTATGATACAAATATGTTGTCATATGTTGATGTCGTGGTTGGAACTGCTCACAACAAATCATCTCATGTCTCAAAAATGTGTCTGGTGCAGGAAAATTGCAGTAAAAGTTGTGTAATTTGGAGTTTACCTTAATAAATACCAGTGTCTTTTAGTGTTCCAACTGATTTACATCTCTTCGCATAAAAAAGGTAATTTGACAAAACCAAATGAAGGTGTAATTTTCACTGTGAAGTAATATCTCAGTCTATGGAAGCCATTTCTCTGAGCAAGCAAATGGACCGTTCTGGAGCAAGAAAACGTGTCCTGGTATCTGCATCTGTGCAGATGCTTTGCATAAAAACTTGGCAGAAGAAAGTCAACTCAATCGTTCTACTGACTGAATGATTTTATAACAAAAATTTACTGAATAAAAATTTCACCTGGCACATCATATTTTTGCTGTTAACGGGTAATCATTTTAGAGTTTAACCATAATTCTTTTTACTCAGAAAGTCAGTGTTCATTTCACAAAATTTTGAGACTCTTTGCCTCTGGTTTCTGGTGGTAGAAAAAAATGACAGTGATGGACACCGGGTGATAACAATGATACTTGAGGGAATCGTTAGTGCTCTCAAGACAAGCTTGAGGATAATGGAGAGAGGTGTGGAGACAGGAAAGGGCATGAGAGCACAGTAGCATCAGAGATATCAATGTGTGAACTGGAGCAGGAAAGCACCACACTCTCCTGCCTTAATAAGCCTGGCCATCTGTAAACAGACTTGACACTTGGTGACCTCCTGGTATACTCAGATCCACGCCTGCATGGCATAGCTTTAATTAGCCACACTCTCCTGTTTTCTCCTTTTTTATGCCTCTCTGCCATTCTCTGTGTGCACCATATGGTTCAGAGCTGAGGAGCCAGAGAAGTCCAACTCATCACCAGCTCAGCTGATTTAATCAACAGCTGTGGCTGGTGCTTGTTCTTATTGCAGGAATAAGTTGTGCATCATCACACTGCTTTCATATGCCTTTGATATCATGACTGTTGTTACAGTAAACTTACCTATCTGGCAGTCAGCCTAATTACAAAGGAGACAACAAAGCTAAGGAAAAGTGCTGGAGAGATAATTGTTAATAGATCAGCAGGACAGACAAAAGCTATGTCCCAATTCAGAGGCTTGATCTTCATTTAAACAAGATGCACCTCTCATTTAAAGAGCCTGAGGACTGACTGCTGTGATTTGCTTGAAATAAACTACTTTGTATGAAGTAAAATCCATCTACATCGAATGGCTGATTAGATGATTATACTCATTATGCATGGCATGGCATTTGCAGCTCTTGGCTTGTGGCAGGGAGACTGACAACGATCATAATCATTATTTATGTCATATTTATGTTATCACTTTCCATTGCACTACATTCCACCACAGACTATTATTAATGCATTTCATCCATATTTAGATTTTCTTGGTTCTTATTGAGTTTTATGTATTGATGTTATTTTGTCTTTGTGCTGGTGTGGATCTGTTCTGGTTGTGGTTCTTTTCTTTCATTTGGAACTGAGAGCTGCTGTAACAAGGCAAAAAAATGTCCCTCTGGGATTAATAAAGTTTTTAAAATCTTGAATCTGAACATTGACAAATGGAGCAAAAACTTGCTATCAATAGACGAATGTAATGTGGACAAACAAACAAATGTGGATAATGGTGTGCGCTTTGGACATTCACGCTCAAAAGGGAAGTTCAATCGCTGACTGCTTTCTCACTCTGTTATGCCAAGACTGCACCACCTTTTTGAAATGATATGGACTCATTAAGACCAGTATTGAGAACAACTTCATTAAGAAAAAAAGCATAATTCATAACCTTTACTTTTAAGTCTATAATTTCTAAGCTCATTACCATGTTGTCTTCAAACAAAAATGTTAATTACTAGTGATAACCAGAACATATGAGTATGATGTATAAGTACTAACCCTGACTACACCCTAACCCCAAGTATGATGACATCCAAGTGTTAGTTTAAGTTGCAGCGGCCCACTGTGAATCAGGCAAACTATTACAAGGTTTGTAAATATATTTAATATTTGTATATATATATATATGTATATATCTGACTGTATGAGTTGATAGAAATCAATGAAATATTTAACTTAATATGAATGATAGTTGAATTTGAATGAAACTGAGAGCTGCAATGAAATAATTTCTTGTTTTGATCAAAAGAAGGTCACATTTCGTAACCATAACTGGAGAATCTTATGAGGTCTTTAAAATGGGACAAGCCATGTTGGCTCTCTATGGTACAGTAGATTTATGTATTTATTCAGATGCCAGATTCAGTCCACCTGGGCATCAATAATACCAGTTTTGTACAAATCTGTCCAGTTTAGAAGAGTTTAACATTTTGTAGTATAGCACTTTTGACATAGCACTTCTTCACGTCTTTCCCACAGACTTGATTTTTGTATTGAGAGAATACAAAAAGAGAAGTATGAGAAGAATGTAGTGCACAGCTATCTGAAAAATATCAATGACTGAAATTATGTCAACATCAAGTTCTGGGGCCAGATGCATAAAACTGTAGATTCATGAAACTGTGTGTACGCAAAACAACCCTGTCTCCTAAAAAATGTGTTTGCATACAACTAAACTGCAATCACAAATACATTTTTGTGGGGAATGTAATTGCGACCCAATTACGTTTTCTGTTAACATAATGATCATATGTTCACAATTAATGTATAGGACAAGTTGCAAATACGCTGATACGCTGAAATGTCCACAGGTAACGTACTTTTGTCTGCGAAAATATCCAGCGTTGCAATTCAGCATCCAGATCCATGAGTCCAGAATTATTTAAGTGTTAATGGTTGGGTTCAGGCATCACAACACTGGGTTAAGGTCAGAGAAGGATTGAGGGCTGGGATATTAGATGAAAATTTAACAGTCACTTCACACACACAATGTCTGCATTAAAATTTAAACCAAAACACAATCTTTCTCTAACACTAACCTCAGTATTTCTCTTACCTAAATCCACGCTTATGTGGGACTTTGGTTACAAACTCCGGTCTCCGGCTTTTCAGTCCTGCACAGTAAACGGCCTCCATCAACCCCAACCACCTCCCTTCCAATTCGCGTTAACAACTGTAGCACACCATTCATTCACAAAATATGTTTCACCACAACATGACAATTACGTTCACTCATGGACGAAATTTTGATTTCAGAGGTGGGGGGGACACAACTGGCTTGAGTATGGGGGTGGGGGGGGGCTTGAACTGCTTGAAAAGTGCCATGATATCTACCCTACACCTAAAAACAATATGAAGTTCAAAATATGTA
>JAUMHL010000018.1:18257489-18274466 GCA_032362345.1 Sandelia bainsii
GTTAAGTTAGACAAAACTCTGCTTATATTTAGCTTGTTATGATTTAAATACGGTCCTACATGGTTTTAATTTGTTCTATTGTCCTCTAGACGGCATCTCTCTGGTAGAATAAATGCTTAAAAAAAAAAAAGTAACGAGTCGAGTGTCGTCCAATGTAGCGGAGTAAGAAGCGCTTCTTCTTCACAAATCTACTCAAGTAAAAGTAAAAGTATGGTGCAGTAAAACTACTCTTAGAAGTATATTTTTTTCAAAAAGTTACTTAAGTAAATGTAACTCGTTACTACCCACCTCTGTAGCAGACACTGTAGACGGGATGTGCCCAAGACACTTTAAGTAAATGTGAAAATGATGTTGATCCGACACCGGGTAGAAAAGCAGTTATTTTCCCCAAATGCTGGAATACTCCTTTAATAACTTTAAGAAACCTTAATCCTTTGAGAACATCATTTATCTTTGATTAAAACAATGTGTTCTTCAAAAGTAAGAGGCTTCTTTTTATCTTTTCATACCTTCCAATGTGAATACTGTTCATTCACAACAAGCTGAGGAGTGTGAGAACATAAAAACTAATAATTTAATCATTTCATATTAAAGAAAACCTTTGAAAATGAATTTTAGGGAAAGAAGGGGAGAATTGAAGTTACAGCAGATTTCCTTAGAAATGAATTAGGGCTGTGCAGAAGTATAAAGAAAGAAAATATTTGAGTATACTGAGTTTTGGAAAAATTGCTTACAGAATTTTAATATTTGTTATTTCATAAAGAACATTCACCATTCAAGACGCTAAATTCAAAATTTAATTCAACATCTTTAGCCACTGGTTTAAGATGTATTTAGAAAAAAAATGATTTTTACAAGTTGGTTGAAACTTTGTACATCTTATATTTATGTTTATTTATAATTCTCTAGCAAATAACTTAGTATATTCAGGAAATTAAAGAAATGTTGCAGTGTCCCCATCTACGAAGAATAATCAAACCGACCTTCTGATATTGTGACCAATTTGAAAAAAGTATATAACTGGCCCTGTCTTCATACCACAGACACACAGTCGAATGGAGTCTCTGCCGTTGAGCGTTGTTTTTGCTGTCATTGCGCAGTTGACTAGGCCTGCTGAGGGTAATAAGACGTGACAGCTGCTGGAAGGGCTGCCCTCTGTCAGCCACGCAGGTCAGAGACCAAAGTTTCACCAAAAGATTCTCTCTCTGACACCTTACAGAAGCATACAAAGATTAGAGGTGACTGGTGGCTGACAGCAGGTAACCCTTCAACAAAAGAGCAGTGCTGTGTAGGCACTTGAGAGGCCACGTCTTTGGCATGGCTATACCGCATGTTAAAGATGTAACGATTTAATACACTGGCAATTAAATTATTTAAGTTTAAAACAGAGATGATTTTATACACTGTGATGAAGTTTTATTCCTTTTTTGGTGATGTAGTTTGCCTGTCTTTTAAAAATGTTTAAGAAAACGAAAATTAGACAACGATATAACATTAAAATATGTAACAAACTGAATATTGAGTTAAAATAATCATGCTACGTTTGTCATAATATTCATTTAGTAGTTCATGACAGCAAAGCTTTTGGGCTTGGATGCAAGCAACAAGCCAGCTGAGTGTCTTTATTTAACCCCGCATCAGAAACCAGCAGCCATCAGACAGCAGCGTGTGATTCCACGCACAGTCTATTTGAAATAAAATTGACCAATAATACAATATTATTCAAATATTAATGATATCAGCATTCGAACTGTTGCCTCATTTCAACACTAGTTCATACAAAAGAGCTCAAGTAGCGTCGAGCTGATGGAGAGTTGAGAGTTGCCATTTAGATGGACAGAGCTGTCTGTCAATATGGGGATTAAATAGATGAACATGCAACTGAGGGTCAAAAATCGCAAAAATATATTTGATACATATAAAAAAGTTTAATGCCAAAAATCAACATGTCTAGATAAAAAGAAAAACAGGTCCTCACAGTGCCACTAGAAAATTGTAATGTTTCGTTAAAAGAGCTGCAGGGCTGGAGTCACTCGACCAACAGGTGGCGCTCAAGCAGGATCTGGAGAGGAGAGTAAGGACATCAAGAGGAAACAGGATGACAGAAAACAGGCTTACACCTTTTTGCAAGTGAGTTAGGAGATATAATTGTCTCTCTTTGTAGATGGTAAGAAGTGCAGTAGCTTGAGCAGTGCTGGGTGGCAGGTGGGTTGTGACCATGACAGAAAATGAACTGATAGACAAAGACACTTTTTTTGTGGATAAGCAGTAAATAGTTTGAATGGTGAAAAAAAATCACTTTATGACTGCACAGTAAGTCAAGAATACTCTCAAGAATGAAGGCATCCATGTGCAAGAGAAGATTTTTTGACTATAGCCTCAGAGGATCCATCACAACATATAACCTGTTGTAAGCCTGATAAACAGAGAGATCAGGCTGCTGCAGAGTTGGCAAAATGTGAGAATCCATTATTCACTCTGACAAACACACTTTTGGACCATAGACACACAATGCTCTACAAAAGATAGACCCATCTGGTTCAGCTAGAGGCTGAGGAAGACTTAACCTGCAAATGCAACCTATTGAAATGCAGTGTAAAGACACCGTTCTTAAGAGGTTCTGCCTGCAGTTCTTCCAAAAGTAAGCCATATGTTTATTTTTTTTATATGTTTATTATTTTATTTATATGATGTTCTAATAACGCACACAGTACAGTCTCTGTGTGTAAGAGAGACAGCAAGAGAGGATGTGTGTATAAGGTGTATTTATGTGTGTGCCCTCCCGCAGTTACCGTTATGCCCCCTGATATGATTTGTTCTGATTCTGGGCTGCAGTTCACAAAAACATACAAAATAAATTGGTATAGTTGTTGAACAAAGTTTTTTGGACTGATCAAAAATGAACCTTTATCAAAATGATGGAAAGAGGTAAGTGTGAAGAAAAAACAACAACATAACCCATTGAAAGACACAGAATTTTTCAGCAGTACAATGATCCTAGAGTTACGTCCAAAGTGACAGAACAGACTTTCCGGCTTAAAAAACCACAATATTAATGACACTTATTCAATCATCAGACTGAGCTGCATTCCACTTGTTGAAGACCATACTAAAGACAGACACATCCTACAACAAGCACTATGTATTAAACACACTGTATGTTCTATATAAATTTAATCCAACTCAAAATGCACTATTATTTAATGAGAATGAAGGACTTAATTATTAATTATTCATTTATCCATTCAGTTTTGTATTTGCTAACATACATACTTTACATTTAAATGTATGTTTTGAGCAACAAGTTCTCCAACTTTAATTCCCATATAGGTAGTTTGTCGCAACCGTAGTTGCCATTTATTGTAAGAGCACCCCCATGTGCTAAGATGTTTATTTGAAATTGCACTTTTGAAGTCAGGCACCAAATTGAGCTGGCATAACACTTTTTTTTGCCCTAAACAGTCAAAAACGTTGGACAACAACTGTGCAAACAAAGTGATTTGGTTGGGATTAGGCATAAAAAACATCTGGGTTAGGTTTATGCACAAAAAAACATGGTTATGCTTAGTAAAAATTCAAGTTTGCCTTAAAAGTTAATACTTCTTGGCAGGGTTAGGGTTAGGGGAGGACATTCATCACATGACTTGCATCACGTGACTGGATCACAAAACAATGTCTTGGTTAAGTTTAGGCACTAAAGAAACATGTTAGGCTACTAAAAATGTTGCTTTAGCCTTAAAAACGACTGCTTCCTAATACATATAGGAATATTATATATAATAATAATATATATATAGGAATAATTCCCCATACAATGTTCGTCACATGACTGGTAACAATAATATCAACAGACAGTTGTCTTTAGCTGGACTCAGTCCTTGTTGTGCCCTCCACCCTAACCACCTCCTGGCAAACTTTAAGGGTATTAATAGTTGATGGCCATGTTATATTCACTGCAGTAAAACGTACGTGTCGATGTTTTTTTTGCTGCTGTCACAAATGACCTACAGGAAAGTCTCATTTTGACACTAAGTTTTGTATCTTCAGAATGGAGTCTTATACATAACACATTCCTATTTTGTATATAAAATAAACATGTTTATGCTTCTTGTGGAGAAAGATTTGGGATCTGGGAGGAGAAAAGTAATAATGCCCAGTTTGAACATCTGCGGTTCTCAAACAAAAGGCAACAGTGCTTCCTGCCTTCCTAAAACAATAATCCTGCTCTAGTCTCTAGCATATATGCCCATAATTTATGAAAAGTTAGTTATTTCAAGATGTTTTTTTTCACTTCTACTACAAAATGCCAACACTTTTACAAGGAGGTATACTTAATTTTTGGAAAGAAATGCAAATGTCCTTGTCCCTGTTAATAAAAGATTTCTGACACTTATTTCTTTGCCTCTCTGTGTTTGATCTACAGTATTTCTCTATTTTATCTCCTGTATGTGAAATATAGGACGGTGATATGTGACATCACCAAAATAGAAACTGACTATGAAATTGGTTGGTTGGTTGTTGGGTGAACATTGTCAGAAGTGTATTTTAGGACAGTACAGCAGGACAATAGGCCTAACATACAGACAAGGCCATCTAGAGGTTTCTTTAGGGCCAAACCTCAGTACACCTGACGATGTGTTTCATTTGTTTGTACGTCCTTCAAAAATAGATGGCACTGGAAATTTGGTGATGTAACAACTACTGATCTTTTCATACAGTAGCAAAATGGACATGAAAAAAATTCCCTCACTCTTCATCAGCTATGCAAGCTGGAAATTAACATCAGCAATAGAAATTTACCATGTTTTTGTTTAATTTCAAATCAATTATCCTCCAATAAAAAATACAACAACATTCCTCACTACACTGCACCTCTGTGACCCCTAAGATATTTACACATTAGAAATAAACACATTCTACTCTAGTTTAAAATTAGACCACCTAAACACACAGACACTTCGCAAGACTAAACTACACTGCATTTTTCATCAACTGCTTTAAACTCACTACCTTCTATATTTAGCAACTTAATGTTGATCGGAGCCTCTCTAAATCAAGGTGGTGGAATGAGGACAACACGAAAAAGAACAATGAACCTGTAATTATGCACTTTTATTATTATAATGTTGTTTGTCTATTCATCATCTCCTGATTTTGAAGATACAGGACATGTCTTATCTAGATTCAATAAAAAAAAAATGTACTTAGTGTTTTTAGTGTACTTTAATGTTGGTCCATCAAAATTGATTTTTCAATTGATGATTTGTTTCCAGTAAAAAGTAGGTAAACTAGCCATAGCTAAGGCTACAGTATGGAGGCTTTTTAATGTCATCTCTCTATTTTGTTTAGTATTTAGCTTATTTATTTTATTATTTAAATTATTTATTTTTGGTTTTTAGGTCACATTTTGCCAAACACCAAACAAACCAAAAACTGAATGACCTAAACAAATGTATTAGTTATCACTTATAAACAAAAATTATGGACTGGTTGGACGTTCTGAAGTCAATGAAACACCTGCAGATTGAGGTACTGACAAACAAAGGGAGGAGGCCAGTTCCTTTTTTAAATTTCTATCAGCATCCAACACAACAGCATACAGCCAGGGTTACACTGTGTTCTGTGACCCGTCAGATACTGTGACCTGCATGACTTCACCTGCACCATGTCTTGGTTTATTATGTTTCTCATTCTGCCAGTTTCTCAGTCATGCCACCAGGTTCCCTCACTTTCCTTCCCCAAATATTTACCTGTTTATCTTCCCCTCTCTACCCCGTTCAATCTGCCAAGTTTTCCCTCCAGTTACTCCTCCTCACTCGGCACCACCAAGCTTGTTAACTGCAGTATACATGTATAAACAGTAATTGTCTGTTTCCTTCATCCAGGAGCCAGATTACTGTTTTTCATTTTGGACTCTAGCCTACCTCATTTACCTGTGGTTATTCATTGCTTATTGGTATTCAGAGTCTGTTTAGACTGTTTTCTCAGTTTTGAACTCTTGGATTTCTTAACTGTTCTGGATATTTAGACTGCCTGCCTGTTGCCTATTCTGTATTTTGCTTCTGGTTCCCCTGCTGTTTGTTGTCATTGCCTGGACCAACAGTACTCCACACCTGTTTTTTTTGCTCTGAACAAATTGTTTTTGCACTGCTCTGCCCTCCTGGCTGCTTATGTGTCCTGCAATTGGATGCCTCAGTCTACTTGCCTTGTACACAGCTCATGACACTGCAAATTATCAGCGGTGAAGGATTAGGTAGAATTAATATTATTTTCACTCTGTGTTGTTTTCACTTGTGCAGCTGCAGCATAGCCAGGAGCAAAATTAACACGGACAGGGTTAATGAATGCCATAGAGCAGTGATTAAAATATGTAGTGAAAACCCTGCAACCCTTTAGAATAGCAGAGTGTTTATGGTTTAGGTTTGACAGTTAATTGGTATAGTTTCTATTAGTGCTTGTTAAGTGATTGGTTCTTAAATCTAATATGAATTCAATATATCAACTGTGTTATTAGCATAATTAGAAAAAGCTAGATTGCTGAACATTGAGTGCTATTTGTTTTATTACAGAAAACAGTTTTTGTTTTGGGACTGCACTGAGTAAAATAAAAATGCCCCCATTTTTAAAAACTAACTACTTAAACATGTAGCAATGTTTCAAGGGATTTGAAAAGTTTCAGGTTTGATACTGTAAGTGGAAACTGAACGCAATTCAATAAAATGCTATTGAACCCTATCCCTAGTCATTGTTGTGGTAACACACATTTGTAATGATGGACCCACAAGGACTAAGGGGGTGAACTTGAAAAACATCACTGAAAAGAGTATTTGTTAGATCTGAGACCTTGTACAACAAGACTCTGGATCTCTTTTTATGGTGAGCACGTTATATAAAACACCATTCATCATCCACATTTTCGTTAGACAAAACTAATTTCGTTCACATGCAGTCAATAATTCATGTTGCTGAATAATCGTATAAAAGTATTTGATGACTCGTGTGTGTGTGTGTGGTTAAACAGCAATCCTTCTCTTCGTCTGTGGCATTGAAGTGGGCAGGTGGCCTTCCTGTGGTATGAGGTACAATATGCTATATACACACACACAAACACACACTCTCCAATAATCTTTTCCACCACAGTGGCAGCCAGACACCATTTCACATTTCCAACAAAACAAGAGCACTTAGTTCCTTCTCCAGGGCTTCACTCTCTCTACTCAACAATACTATACGTATCTTGTATTGCAGTTGTATTCCTCTGCTAACCAGTGACGTTGTCATTTACACACATGTATGCCCAGACTTATATTCTAATAAGTTTATGACGCTGGTCTCACCACTGGCGATATGAGTGCCTACAAAGCGGAATCGCCGTTGAAGTGAGACTCCACACGCTCCTGGTGACGCCGAACGCCGGTACCGGGAGCGTGTGGAGTCTCACTTCAACGGCGATTCACGGAGCATGTGGCATGGACTGAGCACCATAACGGACTACAAAGTTAAAGACACAGCGACAGTAAACGACTCTGCTTTTGCCAACAAACTCAACACGTTCTACGCCTGTTTTGAAGTCAGCCAGATCTACCTACAGCCTGACGACGGAGGACGGTGACGTCATCAGCAACGAACGCGTCATCAGCATCGCATAGAACGACGTACGCACAGCGTAAGTATCTGGGCGTCCACATCCCCGAGGACCCACCATGGTCTGAACACATCCAGGTTCAGACAAAAAAGGGCGAAACACCTTTTGTACCACCTAAGACAGCTGAGGAAGTTTGGGGTCTCCTCTGAGATCCTAAAGACTTTCTACTCCGGTGCTGTGGAGAGCATCTTAACACAGAACATTACCTCATGGTTTGGTAACAGCTGTGTTCAGGATCGCAAAGCCCTACAGAGAGTGATCTGTGCAGCAGAATGCTGCTGCAGGTCAGCTCTCCCATCTCTGCAGGACATTTACAACAAAAGATGTAGGACCAGAGCTACCAGGATTATGAAGGATTCATCCCACCCCAATAACAGCCTGTTTCAGCTTCTGAAATCAGGGAAGAGAGTCAGAAGCATCATGGCCAGGACTGAGAGACTCAGGAGGAGTTTCTATCCTCAGGCCATAAGGCTTTTGAACGAGGACATGCCACCACACCTCACACTCTGACCTAACATACACTGTTGGTCCCATTCTCCTCACCACATCTGAATGACTAAAACCGGACTGTAAATTTTTAACTTTAATCTAATTGGAATTTGTAAAGTTTGCACAGTCTTTAGACCAAGCATAAAATTAAAAGTCACATGTATTAAAGGAGCCAAGCACAAAAAAAGGAATACAACCAGGAGCGACCTTGGTGCAGTTAAAGACTCAAGATTAAAGATTCAAAACACTTGATTATTCCCAGAGGGAAGTTGTTCGTAGTTGCAGTTGGCTGTAGTCTACAAACCCCAGGGTTGGCAGTTCGCTTCCCAGTTCCCCCTGATTCCTGGCCACATGTCGAGGTGTCCCTGGATATACACAGAACCCTGAACCCTTGGCGCCTCAAAGGGGCAGCCTGTCCACAAGAATTTCCCCAAGGGGATTAATAAAGTATCAATTATTATTATTACAACACTAGTACTGATACTAACCCTCATTTTGATTTTCCCCTCTGATAATCTTTTGATGAAAAAAATAGGACTGACACAGGACAAAAATGCTGCAAATGAAGAAGAAATTAAGTGATGGGAATTGAAGATACTAAGGTTTCAGCAGTCTGGGTATCTCATAAAGTTAGTTACTTTAGTACACTACATTTTAGGAAGTAAATATACATGAAGAAATCTAAAGCATGAATGTCATACTAAAATACTATGAATTTGGTAATTATCCACTGTGTTTAAGTCTGCTGGAATCTCATATTACCTTCACATTAACTTTAAAAAGCATTTTTGCACAGGACACAGATTTTGTTCATCATGCCTTCCACTGGACTTAAACTGGGATGTGCTCATGTACATGTGAGTATTGCATTGAGACCGAAGATTAGAAAGCGTTCCTTGGAGGTTGATCCAACTACACACTTCAATATTTAAATATATTGTTTGCCCGTTTTACATGCTAAACTTAACAGTGAAGCACTTCAGATGCTATCGGCAGTTTGGCTGGCTCTTCAAAACTCAATGAAACATCCTTAACAGTGCCAAAGAAGACAACTAGTAGTAAGTTGTTTACAAAATGGGTCAACTTTGGCCCCACCACATAGTCTGCAGTTCAGTAAGTAATAGTAGTATATACTTAACAATGTATGAACTAGATGTGTGGTGGCTATACAAACCCACAGGATAAAGACAGCTAACTCAACATGGGAGAAGATGAAAAGATCAGTGAAAAGATCATCTCTACTCCCATCAGCTTTATATTTAGATGCTCTTAACCTCCAGTTGAGCTACACTACTCACCACAGAGGAGAGTCAGTGAGTGGAGGAGTGATGAGCTTTATTGCACATGGGGAAAGGACAGCACAGAGGGAGATGTAAGCGGAGAGAAGAGACAGACACAGGTGTACATGAGAGACATACAGACAGACATAGAGTCTGACATGCATAGGAACAGCTTAAAAGTGAAACACAAAGACAGACAGTGAATGTGTCATGCCCAGAGTTAAAACAAGAACCTTCTGTATGATTTGTACAAGTTGCCTAAGGCAAGTCATCAAGGGAAACTACATGTGCTACATGCTGTATTTTAGTACTGCAATAGTTATAGAACAGAGGTCAATGTTGCGTGTTTAGAGTAGAGAAAAAAATGTTATTCTAAAAATAACAATGAACGAATGACTTTAGAATCAAAAGTAAGGTTGCTGATCGATAAAAACAATAGGATTCACACCATTTGCTGACACTTCTGGTTCCACTTATCATTTACTACTTAACTGCTTCACTTTCTTTCAAAACTTAAAGTTTTTGACTACACTTAAACTTTTTTCAGCTCTTTAACTCTTTCTTCTTTTCATCCTCTTTCAGCACTTCAAATGCCGCTTTGGCCATTTTCAGCTAATCAACTTCAAACTAACAGCAGTAATCATGGACGGTACACCAGCTATGCTGGGATCTGCAAATGGCCTTGTAGGGCTGTGTGTGTAAAGCCGATGGCCATTTCCCAGATTTTGGACATTTCATGGCATCATCCACCAGGAGCAACTGGTATCTAACAAGCTGTAATTAAACCTGTGCTAGAAGTTGTGAATTTTATTTGCATTCATGTGCTTAATCACAGACAATTCAAAAACCTTTTAGCTGAATTTGATGAAGCTCTTCCCAGTGATCTGCTTCTCCAATGTTCTGAGATGGCTCTCAAGAGGTAACATACTTTCCTGTTTTTCTGAACTTTTGAACCCAGTGAAGCAATCTCTGGAAGAAAAATAAAAGAACTATTCGGAACTACACAACACACAACAGATTTCAGGTTTGGCGTTTCTGGTTGACATGTTGCATCATCTGAACAAACTGAACCTAGATCTGCAAGAGAAGGTAAAAACGCTGCCTGATCTGGTACAAAGTGTTTGCCAACAAACTCAAGCTCCCCCAGACTCATCTTCAAAATGATGTTGAAGACAACTGGAGAAGCAGCTGAGGTCTCAAAAGGGACCATACGTTATGTAACACTGCTTGAAAATCTGCAGCAGAGTTTTGAGCATAGGTTCTGCACCCTGAAGCATAAATGGGCACAGATCACATTTCTCATCATCATTAACTTATGTCTGTGAATCATTTGTTTCCACACTGAAACAAGTGAAGTCAAGACATCACTCTGTACTTACTGACAAACATGTGAAGAAGTTGCTTTGAGTGACCACAACTGAGTACAAGGCAGACCTGAGAGGATTGTGGAAAACAGAGACTGCCACGTGTCCCACTGAGTCAATTAAATCATGATAAGAAAAGACCTAAAACTGTATATTACGTCATTAGTGTATCTCTTTGAAGTTGTGTGGGGGTTTTTTGGCTCTTCATGCTGGAATAGTTGGCTGCCCCTGATTTAAAACATACTGCCAGTTCAACAAAGGAATTCATTAGAAGGAAACCCAAATGCCTTCATTGTACTGCAAACACGAATTGTCCTTGTTGTAGGGACTATATATTTAACATGTTGGTTACTGTAGTTTTACAACATTTTTAAAAATGATTTACAAGTGATATTAAAATGGGGCTTTGAATCTTCTAATGTATTGTGACATGCCTGCAATTTTGATATACAGTAATCACATAATTCTTCATGTTTACCAAATTAGTTTTTTTTATTTTTCATAGTAAAAATACAATGTTTCAATACACTGTATAGTTCAATTAATTAATTTCTAAAACACAATAGGTGGGAAAAACACTGAAAAGCTAACATGTTGTAAAAACTTCATTTTTAGCTGACTGTTCACTTTAGACACTTGAGTGTAGTAATTAGCTACATGTGACTTACAAGTTACATCTAAATACTGGAATTTCATCTAAATCCAGTATTTGGAGCAACTTAATATTTATGAGCAGTCAACTTAAAAACTGATTAATAATAACTTATAACTAATTTAATTTTTTAATTATAGAAACATATTTTTAGGAGACTGGTTTGGCTTTTTGCATCTTGTCTGCTCATAATTTCAACACTTTTCCTTCAACTTAACATCATCTTTTTATCGTCTCATCCCCTCGAAAGTGGTTAAAGGGAAACAGAATCATTTAGCAGATTCAGTGCAGTCATTTTACAAATCAGTATGGATTTTGTTTGTTATCAAAATTCAATTTACAGGCCCAAATGAAATGTCTGTGGCAAATTGAAACAGTAAAGCATTGTGTTTGGATATACAATTTCATTTTCAGAGAACAGCACTGAGGGCTTGTCATGATAATTAATTGATAGATTTCTGATGCTGTTCAGAGGTTAATTAGTCCTTGGTTGATTGCCAGCTTTCATAAAAATTTGTTGCATGCTGATTGCCACTGATTACCTCTCCACAGTTCAAATTTTCAGACCTGAAAGTATATATCTGAATTACATAGCTTTTTCCAAAACAAAGTAAAAAATGTTTTGAAAGAAACCAAGAAGAACATTAACATCTTTTGTCTTTATATAAAATTGGAAGCATGAAAATGCATATTTTCCAAGTAATTCACTTTAATTATAACTTATTGGATAAAGGTTAAGATAAAGGAATTCTTGCACGCACACACACAAACACAGAGGTGCTGTCAAAGTCTCCCATGACATAGACACTCACCGAACAGCACTGACAGCCATGGAGCTATTTCCTTCTACAAATTTTTAAGAAGGGCTCGCTTTCATCACCAATCAGAGAAACTCAAACCGTGTGTGATACCAACAAGAAAGGGTACCTTATACATACGTATCTATGAGACGCCATATGCTTTGACTCTGGATTAATATTTGACTGGCTGGACTGATTTCAAGTATCTTACTACAGTTAGCTTGTTTCCCAAAAACTGCATATTGTAGCTTGATCCTCAGCAAATTTCAAAAAACACCATGTCATCACAGCTATAGAAAATACCAGCAGTGATGAGTGGGACGCATAAAATGTTTAAGTTTACTATGAAGACATACATATTTCTTCTCACATAAGATTTACTATATAAGCAGTTTGACCACTATTTACACTGTCAATCTTGTAGGGGTAATCTGGAGAAAGAATATGATGTTTTTATTTTTATTGTTTTGTAACATAATTCAGAAAAAAAGGCATTGTGTAACTTTAACACCTCATTTATCTACTTCCTGTTAACTGATTCTGAAAGCGGTGAAGACAATAATTTTACAGAGGCACTACAGTACCAGACATCTAGAGTCTATTGAGACTGAGAGTATTGGATGTACTTATATGTAGAGTAATTACTGTCACTAATATTGTAGCTATCTAATGGGAAACCATGGCAACATGCTGTGGATAGCTACCAGCAAATGTGATATGTGGGTGCTGCTTGATCACTTTTGTAAAACAAGACTGCGGAGACAGAAGGTTTAATATCAGGGGAGGGAAAGAGAGATGAAGAGAGATGATTGAGCAGAGACAGATGCTGAAGAAAATGAGAATGAGATGAGAAGAAAATGTAGAGGGAGATAAAGAAAAGAAAAGAAAAAAGAGAAAATGAGAATAATGGAAGGACGGAGAAAACATGAATAAACAACAACAACAGCAGGAAGGGAAAACAGGAGGAGCTGAAAGAGAGAAGGGGGTAGTAGAAGAGACAAGAATAATAGAAATGTAATGTTACGAAGCACAGAGGATGGAACTGGAAGGAAGGAGGAAAGTGGAAGAGGAAGGTGGATGGAAGAAAGAAGGGAGGAATAGAAGTGGGATAGGGGAGGAGGAGAGGACGAGACAGGAAAGGAAATGGGGGAAGTGAAATGAAAAGGAGGGGAGGAAGACCGGAGGGAGAAGTGGAGGAGAAAGCATGAGGATGAAAAAAAACGTAAAGGAAGGGGGGTGGCTGAGAGTAAAGAAGAATTAGCTGTCCTTTTCTATAGTTTTCCTGGGATGCTTAATCTCTGCAGTGTCCAATTTAAACACAGGCCTTAGAGATACAGTGTGAAAGTGTAAGTGTGTGTGTTTGTGTGTGTGAGAGAGAGAGAGACAGAGAGAAAAAACAGAAAGAGAACCAAAAGGTAACTACTGTGCTCTCAGAGCGACCTAATGACCGTGGTCAACTGATGTCATTTCTGAGACTCACTCCAACTGTGCTTAAATTAGGATCAACAACTGAACAAATGGACAGGTGAGAGGTCAAGTGGGGTGTGCAGATCTTTCCTACCTGTCTCACAGTGACGTCCTGTAAATCCTGAAGGACAGACACACGTGTTGGGAGATACACAGGTCCCTCCACTCCGACATCCCTCCTCACAGAAAGCTAAAAAGAGAAATTTATTAACTCAGTCGTTGTGTCCTAAATATCACAACAGCAGAAGCACAAAAAGTTCTTGTAGTTTAAAGTTCTGTGAAGGCATTACAGGGTGCAAAGTGGTTCTCCTGACTATTTTTAAAAACACTGTTAACAGTTCTGCGAAGAAACACTCACACATGGGTTTCTAAATAGTCTTTTTATGTTTGTGTGTGTTTATGTGTGTGTCTGTACTCAAGATGTGGCGTGCCACATAGCAACCTGACAAAATATTATAACAAGAACTGAAATGGCAGTATTGTGCATTTGAAAAAGCACTTTCACTGCTGTCCTTTGTGTGTCTGATGGGAAATTCGTCTTTCAAGTGGTTATCATACACATAATGTCACAATGACGGAGATCTATGTCAAAATGAGTAAAAATGTCTTGGAGAGACACTTATAAAAGTGCTTCCTTTTTAAAGTTGCAGTAATAAATCTTTTTAAATTAACAAAGGATTTAATGCCACTGTTAACCCCTTACTATAAAAAACACTGGATCCTCAGACATCAGAAACTAAAAACCTTTATCTGTTCTTCTCTCTCTTACCAGCACATGCTTTTTTAACTGTTATTATCTTTCACATAACATCCATCTCATCCATAACCAATCTGGTTTAAAAGCCGACAAAGTTCATGGCTAACTGGTGAAGAAAGTGCGGCATTTTGCAGGTGCACACAAATTCAGAACTAATCAGACTTAATGTGATTGCATAGACAAAAATGTGTCGAAAATAATATTAGTGTTTCTTTCTGTTTACCCAGTGTCTTAGAAACACACATATTTGTTAACTTTTTTGTCGTAAAGCATTATATGGTATTATGACCTATATAAGTGAGCCGTCTGATTAGATTAAATTTGGCTAGATTATGCATATTGTTAATAATAACCTTCAGCAGAACTGCATCATCTACAAGGTGACATTTCACTAGATCATTGTGAGTAGGTGTCTGGGCAAGTGTGCATGTATATTCAACTGTGCAGTGAAATTCTGTGAATGCACAAGGCATCAACATGGCTGAGACAAACACAAAGGAGGATGGGCAGGTGGTAGAGAGCTGGCACAGAAATGTACTCTGCAAAACACAAAAGAGTGAGTGTGTGGTTAGTGTAGTAGTTAGTCAGTGTGTAAAGTGAGAAGAATTAAACCAAAAAGAGGGCAGCCTTAATTGAGCAAGTTCATTTAAGAGGAATTACTTTTTTTCTAAGCTTAATTAATGACACGATTTGAAAGATGAGCTTTAAGGGGCTGAAGAATCTATTTCTAGCCACATACAGTACATATAGGGTATGAATATGTAATATCACCGTGTGTGTAATGTATGTGCAGCAGCTTGTCTCACTTTGGTTTATGAATCCAAAGACACACAATTTATCCGAGTAAATTATCACCCTGATGTTTTAGAGAAAAAAGTGCTAAATATACAAACTAATACATAAGTGCAATAAATAAAGTCCCATGGCAGAAGCTATTAGAGCAATTCATTTGACTGGTTGCCGTGTTTAAGAAGTTCTATCAGGCCCTCATTAAGAGCTTGATTGCCTCTGTACTAATAAACCTCACACTTAAAAATTAATTACACTTATACTGACTAAATCTATCTCCAGCACTAATTATCGTTACACCATCATCAGCATAATGTTGCCTGCCTGTCAAACTAATGACTTCCAAAGATGTGGGGGCTTAACTGGGGATGGGTGTGGTGTATGGTTTTTACCACACTCACTTTTCAATCAAAGTTGCAGGCAACCATTTTCTTGTCCAAAGAGAGCTCTGAACTTCTATTTGGACAGCACAAATTTAGACCATTAAACTCTGGTTTATAATACTGTTCTCTTCATGTTCATCTCCTCTTTGTGTGCTTTGTCTTCTTTTTTTCATCTTTTTTTTCCATTTCACCCTTCACTCCCCACCACATTACATTACTAGGACCACTGCTACAGTAATAAATAGTCTATGCTGAGGTACGAGCAGGAAGCTGACCCCCTTTGGTGTAGTCCCTGTGACCTCCAGCTAAACTATCTCACTGCTTAACTGAGCCTGTTGCTGATTCGTGACTTCTTGAGACATGCTTATACCCACAGATTTGCTATTTGACTTTCCCATTATGGGCCTAGATTGCTTTCCAGTGGGTGGTGAGAATGGAATCATTCCACTCTGTGCTGTAGCTAAGTGCCACATTCACGGTCATTGCGTGTCCAAGGATCCATCTCCATCTAAGAGATGAATTATCACAGAGAAAGACAATGGATATTACACAAATTCGAGTAGTATAAGAGAAAAATAGAAAGTAGAAAAAACTAAAATAGCTTTGTAATTCATTAAGGTCATTAAACAGAAATTATACAGCTCTGAAGGTATTCCTAGACATCTAACCACTAACCAGTTCTTCAGTCTGCTGCCAGAGGTGTAAGATGTTTTTCCTTTTCTCACAGTTGCAAATGTTTATCATCAATACATGCTTACATTAATTTAAAAGTAAAACTAATACATAAGAGGGCCAATCTGGGGCTAGGTTACATTGTGACTAATTCACAGAGAATTATTTACTTGTTCGTCTCTTTTACCTCATTCAGGCCAGTAGAATTGTTTAAAATATTTCTTTTAGAATTTTAGATGTCTCACTGGTCTATTCCACAAAACAGATGTAATTATGATGTACTTATGTTTTTACAAACACATTAAGAACTCATAATCTTGGAGACTCTTTGTAGCAGCTGCAATCTCTTATTTTTTATGCTTCATTCTTATTTTGCTTTGTCTTGTACACCCTATTTTGCATAATCTCCAAAGGAAGCCAATAATCTCTTCCTCAAACAAACTCTTACTTTCCAAATGAACATAAACACAGAATAAATTAATAATTGGTCACAAAGTGAAGCATTTAGCAGTTAAAGAGATTTTCCACAAGGACTCTAGTGTCTTGTCCACGACACTTCGATATTTGGTCGGGGGTAGTGATGGGTCGTTCGCGAAAGAGCTGGCTCTAAGAGCCGATGCGTTGTAGAGAGCCGGAAGAGCTGACTCCCGTCAAGGAGAGCCGAATCTTCAGCCACTCT
>JAUMHL010000018.1:18289016-18300541 GCA_032362345.1 Sandelia bainsii
TAAAGTTTCCTTTGTTTGAACCCTCTCTTGCCCTGGTCTGCGTTTGGGTCCTCCATTTTGTATATACCTCTGACATGACATAGATCAGTTTAGATACAATTCTAAAGGGAAAATCTTAATATTACAGCGTACAGCAGTGTGCTTCCAAGTTTATGCAAACTAAAGTAAGTAAGTTGCACAAAGACATTTTTTCCTAGGTAGCTGTGGAAGATGAACTTTACCTTAAATAAGAACTTCACTGTCTGGGCCCAGCCCTAACCTTAACCCCATCAAACAACTCTAGATAAACTAAAAACCTTACTGCCTAATCAATGTGTGACCACAGTGATGCTTGAGGCTGAGCAGTCAGGTTCCAAAATCTTGAGTGAAGCCTAGTCAGAGGAGTAGAGGCTGTATCAGCATATTCATATGCATGGTTTTAGATACCATGTTAATCAATCACATATGGATGTACTGTAATGTTCAGATCCCTACACACTTTGTTCCAGTGTCCATTTACCATATAGGGTTTCTCATGTTCCAGCAAAGCCATACGTGGTTTTCATGTCTTTGCACCATGTTTAGTAATTTCTATGTATTTATATTACATAATTCTTTTCTCTTTTTGTTTTTAAGTTTGTGACATTTGCCCCAGTAGCTTCTCTGTTCCATCACTTGCACATTGAAAATCCCTTCTGGTATGAAAAATGGGAAGGTAGTGTGACAGTCAAAGGTTGGATATTATATGCGTGTGTGTGCGCGTGCGTGTGCGCGTGTGCATGTAGCCTGGAGACAATCCAGAGACAGAAATGATGCGAAAGAGATTTTGCAAATTGCATTGATCTCTCCCTAGACCTGCCTCCCACCTGCTGCCCATCCTAATGTCTGTCTTACAGAGAGGTAGAGGGGGTGCATGCAGTTAGACATAGAAACTACTTTGCCTCTCATTTTCTCTCCTTGCACCCCCATCATATTACACACGCACACACAGGCACACATACATATGTCCACCCACAGCAGCATATGACACACCTTCCCTTAGTAATCATTGATATGACTGACAAGCTTTTCTCTGTCCTGTCTTTCTAATTACAACATTATTAGTTGTCACGGTAATGAGCAGCAGTGCTGAACATGACTTAATGAGTGAGAAATCATGGTGGAAAATGGCAGGAGGGTCAAATTGACTGTTTTCATTTTACCTCTGTTAAATAAGTTGAAAGATGTTCTAAATATCTCAGAAAGCACTTTTTACATGAAAGTGCTTTTCGTAAGCTCATGGGATATATTTATTTACAAATTAAGCACTAGACCTAAGTAGGGCTGCATATTAAATCCCTTTTTAGTTTACAATTGTGGCAGTGAGTGCTTTGTATGCTTCTTATTCTTAATTTATTATCTTTTGGACAAAACATTTATTCAGAAAAAACATTGCCATCATGTGAGGCATTTAAAAGGCTACAATAAATATGACTGATAATTGAAAATCACTTTGGTGTCATAAAAGAGCAATAAATCACTTGTAAAAAATGAAGAACATTGGCTACTGTTAGTCAGCTACATGTGCTCAGCCAGTTAGTTCTGAATTAAAGTCAATATTTATCAGCAAGACATTGTATTGATTGTGACAAGCCACTGAAACTAAGTAACAAGTCTCAGGGTTGCACAATCTAAGTAGAATAGCAACTTTGCACGCCAGGAGACCTGCTTATTCAAAGTTTTATTTCTAATCTTTACATTTTGTAAGATATTGTGTTTCAGGTACAGAGGAACTTCTGTTTGAAAAGTTTGAACAACTAAACTTAGTACAAGATTAGTCATGATTCCACAGATAGTTAACAAATGATAAATGTAAATTTGTATAGTATTGGTAGTCTTGGTAGAGGTGCATTCTATACACCTATAGTATACTATACACATCTTACCTAGAACTTATTAGCACTTAAGTGTGAAAGATGCAGCTGTTATATGCACAGCACACTCAACCACACAAACGCTACAAAACCATTTCTCATTTCCATTCTTCTTCCTCCTTTCATCTGTATGATACTCTAGGATCAATGAGGCAAGAAGCGGCAGGTCAACAGGGAGCAGGATGAGGAGTGAGGGAGAGGAGGCTGAAACTGATCCAGAATCAATTTTCATCATCTCTGCAGCAGCTGCTGTCTGGTTAGATGATGTAAAGGAGGCTGAACCAGACTGACCATAATGTTATGGAGCAGAGGATTGGGCACCATCAGAGGATGTGCAGGAAGGTTTAGGTCTGTACCTTGTGTGTATCTGGAAGACTTACCTCTGCAGATGGTGCCATTGCCCACGTAGCCCGGCTTGCAGGTACACAGGTGTCCTCTGATGGTGTTGGTGCAGATGGCGTTCTCATCACACAAATTTTGTCCGCTGGCGCACTCATCGTGCTCTGAGGGAGAAATAAGGAGACAGACTCCACAGTCAGAATAACTGTGTGTATGTGCATATTTGTAGTGTGAAAGATGGGATGGGGGGAGGTCACTGGAGACACTTCGAGATGAGCGGCCATGAAAACACAACTGATGAAAGGACAGTCAACAAGCTAGTTGGCTGAGAATACAAGAGTTTTTCTTCTGTCAATAGCCAGCTTTCTAAACACTCATGTTTACAAAAACCATTTATGCTTGGCACATTCTAAATAGATGTGGAAGTGGATTCTGTAACATATCAAACCATAATAAAAGCTCAGCTGGTTTCTTAGCCTAGTTTTACCTTAAAACCACCATCAGGTGATAGGGGAGCAACAGCTGATACATGCCAGGTGTGCTGGCTGATTGCTCAGTATCAGCATCAATTAGCCTAATGATGTTGGCTCCGATACTGGTGACTGGAGAGACAACATCAATATAGCAACACTTAACAGTCACAAATTCATGTAAACAAGTTGAGCTTTTGGGAAGGTTTCAGACCACGAATTCCAGAGAGTTTTTCACCTGCTAATGTAAAAAAGTAGCTTTAAATGTCTCAAAATATTCCCAGGTCCCAAACTAATACCAGGAAATAGCAAAATGGTTGAAGAGAAGGATTGAAAGAACTGTGGTCAACAGAGGAAACTTGTGTTTTCCCCTAAAAATTTATATTTGCACATATTTGTGATTGTGAAGGCAACATTAGAAAGTTGAACAAAAAAGCAGTTATCTTTTCAGTGACCCACCTACCAAAGAGATATCTACTGAAAACCTGCTCACAAACTCTTTGTTGCAGTATTGAGAAAATCTGTTTCTGCAGTTGATTATTTCACAAAGCAAGTAAAACACTCTAAACATGGAAAATGTTGGGAATACAACTAAAGCACCTATCCATAAGCGTTGTGGTGGTGCTATGACTGAGCAAAATCCAACACTAAACTAGCTTACATTAAGTGTAGTTACAGTTGGGGTCTGTGCCAGAGCATTAGGAAAGAACGGACAATCAATTTTGAAAGGGGCACATTTTTCCACCTCACCTTTAAGTGTATTCTTATTGTTTTACATACGTTTATTTTACATAAGCTATAACAAAGAGTAAATCCAGGTAGGCTAAATACATACAGTCAGTACACACAGGTGTGCATCCACCAACTGTACAGAGTACATGAAACATTAAATACCATTAAAAGCCATCTGTTAAGCCACACCAAGCACAAGTACACATAATCATACAGCCATACAGTATCTGCTTTGATCTAGAGATGTAGCCACAATTACAAAAGTGCAAACTGTTACACCCTGTGAAGTGTACAAAGCAGGACACACATTTGGCACAGTGGATTTATAAACTCACCAAGAGCTGGACTTGAGTACAGTTGCTAAATCTCCTCAACGCGACATCTTTCCATTCATTTCGCAGTTTTTGAGTTAGTTCAAACGCTAGCTGCACAAGCTGACCGTTGTGACCATTATTTGCCTGTGGTCAGTTAAGATATTTTTCAAGACCGAGAATGTGTTTTCACAACTGAATGTAGAAGTACAAAATGTGACACACAGTTTAAAAGCCAACAACACACTTGACACAGCCTTGAGTATGTTGTGCTGTTCGGACATTCTGATTGTGAAGTCCATGATTGGTTTCATTGCAGTTGCATCTAAAAAAATATCTCACCCTCTGGATCAAGCGCTGCTAGTGCAGTGGCCAATATAGTGTTACACTCACTGAAGCGTGACTCCATCTCCCCAAATATGTGATCCAAGGCACTGTTGCTCCACTGCAGCTTAGCTGGTTTTCAAGGTCGGGTGCGGTAACTGACTTATTGTTGGCCGAATCATTAGCCTGGGCAGTCATTGCTGTGGTTTATTCCTGACCATGATGCTTTTCCAAAACACTTTCTGATACCCATTGTCATTTAACGAGTGACATGCTTTTCACCTATTGCTTTAAGCATCTAAGTTAGCCTTCCTTACTGCCAAGAAAGTCTCCACATTAGTCCCACCTACTGGACACCTCTACCTATAAGGTCAATCTTGTAATAAAATTGATTGAGACGGTCAAGTAATGTGAATATGATCATTGTTTTTAATTTGCTAGAGAGAGGGTAGATTTATAGCTGTAAAAGTATTTGACATTTCTCTTGTCAGTGAGGGATTTTAACAGAAGATGCACAATAACTTGTTTGGACAGGCCTGGCCTCTTATGTCTGTCTATAACGCAGACGCTGGTTACAGTATCTATGACAAGGCTCTACTTCTGTCAACTAGAAGGTACGCTTCAGCCTTCTCTACAGTATTACCTGAGGGACACCACAAGAAAAGTGTAATACTGTATCAAATTTCTGTTAGTATAATATTTAACACTGACCTGAAGGATATTCATGTACTAAATATCTGACCTGTGCCATGGCCAACTTGTAACCATGTTCAGTTAAAGATCATTAATTATATACCTGGAGAGGGGAGAGTAGAACTGCTGAAATGTCAAGTGCAATTTTGATATTTGCCTCCTTATCTTTTGAGTGAAAATTACACTGTCTGCCAAGGGATGGATAAATTCCATGACCATACAACTGAGAAATGCTTTTAAAAAGAGCACAAAGTAAGCAATGTAAAACATGGCGAGTCCTAAATAACATGCTGGTATACAGTTATATGTCCATGTGCAGGGTCAGTGCTTTAAACTATGAGTAACTGCTCCTTTTTTTAAAGTTTGCTGCAAGCTAGGGCCAGAGGGAACATTGTTTAATACTGCAGGATTAAGCTGCAAAAGCAAAACTTTGGCTTTGCTTTCCTGATGTTTGGTAAATATCCTTGACTTTTACTTTGATTGGACCATAGAGAAGTTTAAGGAAAACATTCCAAACTCAAAAACTTTGTAGCTTGAATTTAAAGCAAATTACAACAGTGACCCATGTTTGTTAGTGAAAGAAATGTCCATAGCAACCCAAATTACTTCTGCAACATAATCCACTTTGCCACTGCTCAATGTGGTCCAAAAAACCCTAACTTTGCCACATCGTGGCTACAGCTGCCATTCAGTGATAGCAAGCAGTTTGCCATTACCTATGCTTGCTCATGTTGATCACAAATAGCAAATATAGGCAGCTAACTACACTTTTATGTTATTTTTAAAAATATATGTTAGGAATAAATGGAAAGCAGAACAAGTGATTTTGCTAGTAATTTAATAAGATTGTGTGGATATTTTATTTAATTGATTTCTGAACAATATCAGCTGAAATATTAACAGGTTTTAAACATATTTTTGACTCTGGGCTTCAAGATTAGGCCTGATAATGTAAATGTGCATATTTCTGGACAAATCTGTATTTACTCAAATTACCAGAACCCATATGGCAAACCTGGTTCTCCTGAAGGTCTGCAGCACTACTGTTATTAACTTTGACCTTTTAGTAATCCAGCCTTGTCCATGACATTTTATACAATAAATGAGGCCCTGCAGTTCAGTGGCAGTGTCGGAGCCAGGGGGTGGCCAGGGGTGGCCGCGGCCACCATTCACAAAGGTCCGGCCACCCCACAAAACACCCGTTTTTCGAGCCGCACCGTTTTTGTTCTTGCGGAACTATTCTTCTGATGGCGTTTCCGAGGGGACGCCTTTAAGCAGCGCACCTACCCAATTGAGCATCCTTCCCCTGTTACTCTGCATTCAGTTTAGTCGCTGCCTGCTGTCTGAAGTTGAGAAGAAGTTTCTGAGTTCTTCAGATGTGAAATAAAAGTCGCCCCTGGCAGTATAAGCAGGTAAGCTTTAAATATTTAACACGTTTATTTAGTTTAGTGTAATGTTATCTTATTACTCGTGTTTTAGCAGTTTTGTTAGGTAAAACAAATCTCATTCCCTTAAGTTAGTGGAGATGTTATATTGTATATATTATATTGTTGTTCAGGTGATAATGTGAGAAGTCATACAACCTCTTCTAACCATCCGGAGGTAAAATGTATTTTCTGTACAACAGAACGGTTTTGAGTCGTTTCTCTGGCAGGTCGGCTCCTTTGTTTTGATTTGGAGACGGAGTCACAACATGAAAAACGCGTGAAAATAATTTTAACACTCCGTGGACAAAGACTTCAAAAGTGCCAGATCATTAGAAGAGTCTTTGGAGATTAATAAAATGCCAGTAGAACAAAGGTAAATGTTTTCAAGTGACGGTGTCGGTTTTTCAAACCGATAAGTTTTAGAGAAGCTGATCGTTGCCTCCATGACCTGAATGTTAAGCTCAGCTAATTCACAAAGGAGACAAACTGTTCGTGTTTGTTGGGAAATAAAACAAACTGGATGAACTGTTCTCTTAAATTATCTCACTGTGTTGATTTCTTCTTCTAACAATTAACTTTGTCCTTGTGATAATTCAAACTCTGCTACTTCCACATGCTGCCGTAACAGTATTTGTGTGCTCGGACTGCTGCTTGAAGACTGAGAGCTCTTTGGGGACGGGGAGGGGCCGGCGGCAGCCCCCGCTACTAGTTGAGAAGAGTGAGAACGAGACGTGCTTTCAGGTCAGAGTCTCAATAAGCCTCCAATAACACCAGAAATGTCGCTAGCTAGTCGCTTTTTTGAAAAAGACATTTAGCACTTGATAACATTTCCTGTGGCTGCTTCACAATAAAAGCCTCCCACTGTTTTGCCAATTGAACACTTTTAATGGGAAAATAGCAACTTGACATGCTTGATTTCAGTAAGCAATTAACAGCCCAATACGTTTAATTAACCATGTAACTTGTGTACAACGAGCAGTCAGAAGTAAGTCATGTTTATCCTCTGGGCGCAGGTACAGAGCTATGAGGTGCAGGAGGGCCCGCTTTGGGAAAAGCCTGATCCCCTCAGTTATTAAGTTTCTCAACAGCAGACCACGCTGAATGTGACTAAATCTGTGTTATGTGTATATGTGGTGGTAGTGTATGTTAAGTGCATGTGGTGAAGTACTGTGGAGAAATATGTTAAGTGTTTTGTAATTGCTTCTGTGTCGTATAAGTGATACTGTTGTGTTGTGTTGTGTCCATCTTTGCTTTTGTCAAACAAGTACAATACTGTGGAAAAGAATGATACACATGCTACCATTTACCAAAACAGCGACTATTTGTCCTATAGTATGACCCAAAACAAATAAAAACTCGGAACCTAGACATTCACATTTCCGTGCCACCCCAAAGATAGCAATGGTCTCTGCCTGGCCACCCCCATAAAAAAGTCTATACTGGTCCAATACTGTATATTTAGTTTATTTCACATGCTAAATCTATACAAGAAAAGAAAAAATAACACTTTTATTAAAAATCCACCAACAGGGTTTTTCATTGACACACAAACACAAAACACAGTTGCCACTTTTATCCTTAACAGTGACAAGTGTCCTTGCAAGCCATCATAGTTTGACAATGGACCAGCATGCATAATATCAGGACCTTGAAAATGAACTAGCTAAATGGAATCCAGCCATCACTTTTTTTTTTCTAGTTTTTACACATGTACTTTTCCTACTGTGACATCTCAACACATCTTTCATAAAATAGCTACTTTTTACTCTTGAGATGACAGATATGTAAAATTAATATCAGCAGTACTGATTCATACAGTAAGTGCCGTGTTGCCATTTGTAGTTAATAAGTGACTGATCTCTGTCGGCTCTAGATTCATAAGTCCACTCTTCAGCTCTGCATTAGCCAGCTGCAGCATGCTAATTAAAACAAAATCAACATGTTGCACATGACATGCTACATGTTCCACTAATGAGCCCTGCAGATCAAGGTGCTAATGAGGGTTCTCACAAGGTGACCTGAGGCCACCACAACCCTGCCTAAGTGGTAATGTGCTATTAGAGAAAAGGGCAAATAACATTGATTTATTTTTAAAAAGAACATAATTATAACAACATGAAATAATAATGAATATATCTATTGCTTACAAATTTGAAATTCATTGGTTTTTGGCAACATGCTTATTGATTCATGTCTTGTTGCTGAGTGTATTTAATAAATCTTCCATTAGAGTCTGACCTGATTTTAGATTGTAAACAATACATTAAAAAGCAACCTTGATGATTTACAACAAAGCTGCTCTGCTGTTTCTTTTATATCAAACCATGGGCTGTATCTTTAAGTGCCACTCAGCACACTGACACTGCCTCCAGCGACAAGATACACAGTTACCAGAACACACTTGTCATTAATATGGAAAAGCTTTGGTGGGGGTCATGACTAATACATTCCTCTTAATTAATGAGGCAACTATGAAAAATTATTTAGCTTTTCTCTTCCCAAGGATTTCTTCTGCATGTTGAACTATAAAGTGGACATGAATGACAACAGTGCAGGTTTGATGTGTAAGAGCTTATGTGAAGGGATATGGAAAGTAGGCTACATTAATAGATAGAGCAATACAGGAAGCATTAAATGATTATAAATTCAATGTGCTAATGACTGTAAGATGATGGAGGGGAGAGCAACAAAATCAAAACACTGATGGCCACAACTGCTTATTAATGCTGTTTAATGTCTGCTCGCCAGTTTGAAATTGTAAACAGACAGACGCAGTGTCTGAATTGATGGATAATGAACAAGTGAAAACTGCCAAGCTGGATAAGCTATAAATCCCTCCTAAACACACTTAGGGGACCTATTTTTGTGGTCAAGCAACAACAGTACAGTCGGTGTTCTGAAAAGTTTCAAGGCGCAATCAAGGTTTTGATTGGCACATATGTTTCAGAGCTATGAGACCAGTAATGTGACTGTGCCTAAGAGTGTTTTTATTTATTGCCAAACCCTCCAGTCTACATTTATCACAACTACTGGCCTTGTAAATTACCAGTGTAACCCATTTGTTCTTTCTGCTGCTGCACAAATGGGACCCAAAATAGCAGGTGCACTTGGTCCTGCACCCAAGACTTGCTTGTCATTGTACTTCTGCACTTACAGTTCAGAAGTATCTATATTGTGATTGTTCTACAAAGTACACAAACTCAATACTCAAGTAAAAGTGCAAGTATTTGCCCAGAAAAATACTCCACTACAAATAGAGGTACCCTTTAATTTTTCTACTCAAGTAAAAGGATTAAAGTACATGCTAAAAAAATTATCTACACTACAAAAGTAAAAGTATTCCACTAAGAAAACAGTATATTGTAAACAACTGAGATTTTGATGCTGGTGATAATATAAATGTAGACGTTTAGTCCAGATTTGTTTGATTATAAATTATGACTAAAAGGTGTTGTTACCTACTGACTGTGGTACAAAAACAGCAGGTGGTAAAGTTGGGGCTGATTTTAACCACCTTATTTAGTGACAGCATTCGATGAATATATAATGATGATAAGGATAACGTCTAATCCTGCAAAAAGTAACTGGTAACTAATGATGTTAAAGTGAATGTAGTGGAGTAAAAGAACAGTGTTTTCCCTTGATTTGTAGTGGAGTAAAAGTAATGGAAATACTCCAACAAAGTATAAGTACTTCACAGTTGTACTTAAATACAGTACTTGAGTAAATGTACTTAGTTACTTACCATCTATGGTCTAAGCCCCCACCACCCCGTCAGACAAAATACATTAATCAATTTTACCTGATAAGTGTCTGAGGAGTGAAATGTTCTTGAGAGTGAGTGTAAGCAACAGTTTTGATTCATTTGTGTCGATTTCATCTGACTCATGCATGCAACAACATGGATTGTACACTGAACTGTGAGCACTGTGAGTACACAGCACCTCTGTGGCCGAGGGTTGTGTATCCAGTATGATGGAGGACACTATAACTTGAATAGAATAGCTGCTGTTGCAGCAGATATTACTTTCTCTATACAGCTCGTGTGGCATCGGTAACAACAAATGTACAAACTTTAATTTTATTCATCACTGATTTAATACATCACTGTGTGACCCAAATCCAGTTCAGCCTGGATAAAATCCATGGGCAGACTGTTCAAACAGTGCATAAAATGCATAAAAGCTAAAAGCTTCCTCATTTAAAAGGCTTTTGTCCTGTACTTCAGAACAAATACGAGACTGGTGCCAGAGGACCTGACAGCATTACTATCTCATAAATTAAAAGCACACCAAAGAAATAGGTAATGTAGGTACAAGAACGTCGAGAGATGTAAAATAAATTGTGTAAAAGGAATTCCTGTGCATCTGAGAGGTACACTATTCTCTATTCTGCCATTGACTGTAAAATAAGTCTTATCAAATTTATTTGTGTTTCAATGCTGCATCTACTGTAGTACCTATAGTCATAAGTTATACGTTCTGTATTATTGTCAGAATGGCTGTTTGATATTATGAACAAAACTGTAAAATCTAACTTGTTTTAACCTAAAATATGAGTTGAAGGGCTGCCTTAAAACTTTACATCAAGAAAGGCTATTTGTTTTTCTAACACAACTAAATGTTATCTTGATTAAATATTGCATGCTGTGTTAACTTATGTCTTAGTTTGGTTGATATATATTTATTTGTTTATTGAATTTAGGTAGTTGTTTGGACTTAAAAACGTATGCCAACTTCAATTGAACAGTCTTTGTGCAGATGTCGGTCTTATTTGATTTACCATTACTGGTAGTTCTGTTAACTTAGACACCCACAAAAACCACCACCATGATGAACTGGCTTCCATTGGAGCCAAAATGTATCAAAATGAGTACACAACAATCAAGATCAGCTGCTCCCAGCGACTTCAATAAACTGTAAGTGTACGGGGATAGGGACTAAATTTAACACCAACCTTTAGCATGGTTCACATATTTACTGGTGTGAAAATAAACAACTATATCCTAATGTATGTACAGTATGCATTAAAGACACACAGCAAGTTTCCAACATATCTTTAAACTACTAAAAAGAGCAATGTTTTGAGAGCATTAACTCAAAACAACGCATGCTGGGAAGTCTAGTAATATGCTAGTTTGTTTTTTCAACTAGCATTAATTATTAACTATTAATTCCATCCATCCGTCTTCATCCGCTTATCCGTGGCCGGGTCGTGGGGGAAGCAGCTTCAGCAGGGATACCCAGACTTCCCTCTCCCTAGCCACTTCTTCCAGCTCCTCCGGGGGGATCCCAAGGCGTTCCCAGGCCAGCCGAGAGACATAGTCCCTCCAGCGTG
>JAUMHL010000018.1:18302846-18316587 GCA_032362345.1 Sandelia bainsii
TTCTGACTTCATTGTCCTCAAACGAGTGGCCTTTGTCTTTCAGATGTAGGTGAACTGCTGAGTCCTGTCCTGATGAGTTTTAGACCGGGAAGCTGACTGGTTCAAACGATTTTTTTGTGATGCACCGGACGTGTGCATCACAAAACATATTCATTACTTTAAAAACAGAATATGTATCATTGGGATAATTGTAATTAATAAAACACAAGTCCCTCTGTTCAGACTCACTAAGACAATGACTAATGCCTGTTATTAGACACAGCAGAATTTCTGTGCTGACTGCTGATAAATCTCACTCAGTCCAAATACTGCGGGATCACTGAGAGATTTGTAGCTACTAAGTATGGACGATGATATTGTCAGCAACTCTACAGCCATAAGAATCAGTTTGGCATAAAAAGATAAGCACTAGCTTCCACAAATACTCTGCCAATTCGATACGTTTTCAAGGATAATTTTTCATTGCTATGTCAGTCATACCTAGAAACCTTAATTTTTAATGTTTTACATGGCTCAAGTGTTATTAAAAACAGTTATCAGCAAAATAACGCAAAAGAAAAGGGCTGAGGTGATCAGACAGTTAACAACAAAATTCCACAAATTATGTAGTTCCAGCAGCTCATTGTAAAATAATATTATTAAATCTATTGGTTTTCTTATTCTTCCATGATATTAACTTAATTGTTCTTGCATTCTGGAGTCTTGTTCAGACACACAAAAAAAACCCATCTGAATTCATGAAATAATTAGTCTGATTAATTGATAGTGGAAATATTCATTAGCTGATAAGCTATATGAGCATATATGTATGTATTCCAGATTTAGATTTAAACAAAGGTTTTTCACCACTTTGTTTTTCATGTCACAGAGAAACACAACTGAAGTCCGTGTTATAGCAATTACATGTTTTTTTTTAGACTCAGAACCTTTTGTAGATGATCTCTAAAACAGAAGAGACTGATTCTGTGTGTATTAGGGGATCTATGAGTAAAACCAACACTTCATGACTCACTTTTACTTTGCATAATAAATTTCAAAAGCATGTCCTCATCTCTTAAGCTCCTACCATTCTCTCATTTGGTAATGTCAAGCAGAACACTTCAGTAATGTAAGATTTAATGACCAGTGACAAGCCCATAAAAAAGAACAGAGCATGGCAGGATTTTTCAAGGGTTTTTGTCTTTTTTTTTTGCCAGCACAAAGTCGTCACGCTCACTTCCTGCCTCAGCCTTGCTGCTCACCTTGACGTAATGTGAACTCAGCAGTGATCTGTTCAGTGTGACATGGGAAGAAATATTGACTGCCTGTCAGAAGGACATAGATTGTCGTAAAATATTGAAGAGAAAAGTTCAGATTTTCCTTCTGTAATCAACCCTGAGTTCAAGAGGCAGTTTTCTTTTGACCCAACAGACAATTAATTTGACCTTACACAACTGCTTCACTAATCCTGTATGCAAGATATCCTCGGAAAAAGATCTTATTAAGACAAAACAGGACTTAAAGAGCTCCTTGCTTACTGGGCAGTGTAAAATTAGAAACCTTTATGTCATCTGGTGACTTTGCAAGACCTCTTCTTTATCTGTCCTTTTATGAGGTAGATTTCCCTTCATCTCTCTAGCTTTTTAAAACTTTTTTATTTTTTTCTCATTATGATCTATTTCATCACTGAAGTAGGTGGATTTTATGGAATTAAAAAAATATGTGAATACTTATGTGAATTATCTGCTTTCATCTGCATTCATACAATATATGGAATTTCACTTAAATATGGTCAGCTCTTCCAGTTAACTTTTTTCAGTTATGAAGAAAGTCGAAGTCAAACAAATCACTGTATTGTTTTTATCTACACTCACTGGCCATTTTATTAGGTACACCTGTACAACGTAATGCAATCCAATACAGCAGCTATGCCATGAATTCTATGTTTACAAGGTTACAAGGCAGAATTGTTCAGCCACATTACAAGGTTTTTGAGCATAAACGGTCTGTTTAAGGTCATGCCACAGCATCTCAATTGCCCAGACTTTGACTAGATAAGACTCCAAAACCTTTTTTTTTGAGGCATTCAGAGGCCTTTGTGTTCTTTTTAGTCAGCAGTGGCTTTTGCCTTTTGTCGTCAATAAATGTTGGTTTTAGGCAAGAAAAGTACTGAGGTTAGGGTTAGAGAAAGATTATGTTTTGGTTTAAATTTTAATGCAGACGTTGCATGTGTGAAGCGACTGTTACATTTCTGTCCATTAACCCAGCCCACAGTCTTTCCCTGACATTAACCCAGTGCTGTGATGACTTAACTCAACTATAAAACACTTGTAACACTAGAGTCACGCTGGAGTCTGGATGTTTAACTGCAACATCAGTTATTTTCACAGAATAGAAAACAGGATGTTGTAGATTGGATATTTTGGCAGACAAAACTACATTGCCTGTGGACATTCCATCAATATGTTAGGTATCAACTTATTTGCGAGTTCTTCTTTCAGCTGCTCCCTTTAGGGGTCGCCACAGCGGATCATCTGCCTCCATCTCACCCTATCCCTAACATCCTGCTCTGGGACACAAAGACATGATGCATGTCTGCATGTCCTCCTTCAGTACATCCATAAACCTCCTCTGAGGTCTTCCTCTTTTACTCCTGCCTTGCAGCTCCATACTTAACATCCTTTATCCAATATATTCACTGCACATGTCCAAACCATCTCAACCTTGTCTCTTTAACATTGTTTACAAACTGCTCAACATGAGCTGTCCCTCTGATGTATTCATTTCTAATTCTGTCCCTCCTGGTAATTGTGAACATATGATAATTATGTTAACAGAAAACATAATCCAGTCGCAATTAAGTTACCCATGAAAACGTATTTGTAATTGCAGTTCAGTTATATACTAATGTAATTCTTAAGAGGACAGGGTTGTTTTGTATTATTAAAATGATGATCTGAATTTTTTAAGTGTGACAAAATCAGGAAGGGGGTAAATACATTAATCTGTCATAATGCTGTGGAATGACCTCCACAGAGCTGCTAACACCAGATGTCCTAAGAAGTCTGAGTTGAAGCATAGTGCAAAATTCTTCCTGCAAGTAAAGGAAGCATTTGTTTGAAGATATTGTTTGAGGGTTTCACTTAGTTTTCCACCAGCACTGTGAGTGTTTAATGGGTGTGTTTAATACAGACATGACTATACAGTAAATTTTGTGTTGTTGTGTGTTATTAGCTAGGACATGGCTTTTGTCTGTACCTGTGACTAAGATGAAGATCTTGAAGATTTTTTCAACTAATTACTGTAGAAAACCTCTTCATTGCAAAGGGCTGACACACTTTATCTTGACACTGTATGCGTTTTCATTTCCTACCGCTACATATTCTAAAGAGAGTAGATCAAGTATGCAAAGTGTCTGACTGTGACATAGGAGACCCAGGGTTTCTTCTAACCATGAAGATGACCTTGCCTTAACTGTAAACAGGTAGTTAATGTTCCCTCAGCCTAAGCAGCCTCCAGAATCCATTACCAGTTTTTTGCCACTTGAAGGCAGTGTAAAAAAGCTGTAAACATAATGCTGACACATTACCCATACATAAAATTGTGAGTAAATGGGTTAGGTAACAGTTGCCTATTTAAACATCTGGCAGATGTGGAACAACATGATTTGATGAGCACATTTGCTTTGTCTTACATATTTTTCCATTGTAGCACTTTTATTTATAACATCTAAACAAGTAGCAACTAAAGACATTTACTTAACTTTTACTACTTGTATTATTTTTTCACAATCTACATACAGTAATTGTATTTTCCGTAAAATGAGGCAGAGAAGCAGGAGAGGTGACATTAAAAGATAAATCTCTAAGGCTGGAAGGAAGGGTGTGTGTCTGTTTCAGTCACATGTTATTAACAATATGAAGCATTAAAGACCTGGCATTTTAAACCACAAGTGCTTCTCATTGTGCTGCAAATATGTTCATTAACATCGTGGATTACAGACACTTCTTTAGTGGCATTAGCGATTGGTTTGCTTTATAGCATCCTGACCACCCACTTCATATCCTCTGTGTATAGCAGCACAGAACTGGAGAGATAATGCAATTAATTTAACTCACAATAAAATACACAGCTCAAGGCAATAGAGATGCTTAGGCGGCAATTGAGTAAACATCCATCCAGTAGCCACAGAGCATTATTATTCCACCTCTCCACGTGCATTGACCCAGGGGAACAGTAAGATAATTCATCAAAGAAGAGACAAAGCATGCAGAAAAGCAGTGTAACATGAGGACAGACATTACTCTGGGTGGTTGTACACTCTGCAGATAAACAGGAAGAAGCACTTCTTACATCAAACCTTTATGGGGAACCTAAATATAAATATCAGCTTCTCTGCACAAATTACAAATGGATGAAAGTGAGGACTAAAGAAAACTTATTTGACTCCTTCACAAACTGTGTTTGATGGGCTTATTAAATTGGCTGGTGCTGAGCCAGCCTGACAGTGTGACCTCCATTTTCAAGAGTTAATGTATACAGGGAGAGTTGCCAAGGTTTCCAGTAGCGTCACACCTGGGCTCCACTTTCATTAGATGTATAACTGGAACTGGATTTGATTAAATTTTCAGTAAACATATAATATATGTGTGTGTGTGTGTGTGTGTGTGTGTGTCCCAGTGCTAGAATTATGGAGAATTCACGTAGCAACTGATGCATGAAATTAATGGCAGCTTCTTTAGTAGTGCCCAAGCATATGAACAGCAGGCTGATAAGAAAATACAAGTGAGTATTGATCAGAAGAGTGTAAATGAGGATAGAAGCATATGATGTAGCTGCTGCCCAATTAAAAGATAAGTCAATTGAAAGGAAACACTCAATCTACTCACTTCAATCAATACAGTTAAAATACCAGCATATGTTTGTGTCAGCTGATGGAACAATAAAGGAGTCGCGGGTAGACAGACTAATGATATTATTTAGAGCTTCACTGGCATGATTATTAAATTAATATTGGCATTTAAAATTGTAAGGAACATCTAGTCATTCAGTCTATGAAAATGAAGTGTGACAAAGATTGTATACTGGGGCCTGATGTTCCACAGAACAATACTCCCCACTAAGGGGGGTATAACAGTTGAAGCTTGACTGAATTCATTTTAAAATGGCTATCCTATCTCCAGGATTAAGATGAACCTACTGTTGGAGTTTATTTACAGCACAGAGCTAAGAGGAAGGAATTACTTTAAATCTTAAAACTGTTTAATCTTTATCTATGAGCCTTATCTGTGCCTGCTAAGTGCAAAAAAAAACAAAACCAAAAACCAAAAAACAATTCCTCTAAGACCCTGAGATCATAAGATAAGTACACACTGGGAATCAGACCAGCAATCAGTATTTCCACACCTCCACACCACCTTTGCAGACAACTATAATCTATGAACACTTGAAGTCAGAGATCATAATGACTTTCCACAGGTTAAATGACTTGCATTCTGTTTGCACTCCCCTATAAGGTGAGGGTATCATAAGTATTATCAACACTTCAGTCTAATCTCAGCGCATTGTTAAAAAATAGCCACATTTGTTTTATAAATAATCTATTTCGTTTCTATAGCCTGTAAAACATTTCCGTTTCTCAAAAGTCTGCTCAGGAAACAGCTTATGATACAGGGTGATCGATATTTAAGGTATTCAGTTTCCCTTCACTTTTTTCAATTTTGTTATGTTGCAGCCTGATACTACAACCGTTCAAATTCATTTTTTTTCTCATAGATCTACACCCAGTACCCCATAATGACAATGTGAAAACATAATTTTAATAATGTTTGCAAATGTATGAAAAAGGAAAATCTGAAATATCGCACTGGGATAAGTTTTCAGACCCTTAGCAATAACATTTGAAATTTAGCTCACAGGCCTCTTAAGAAAATTGAAAAAAGTGAAGGGGGTCTGAATACTGAATACACAGGTCAGTTGAAGCTATTTGATCTCCTGGAAAGAAATGACATAAAGTACCCTGGTTATAATTTGCAAATTAATTTTGGAATATGTGCCACTGAACACAATTTTAACTATCATGATAAGATATTTATCCTTTAGTTTAAAATAATAGACTACATCCCATAATTCTAAATGTTATGTGTTTAATCAAATTACCACACAGCAACACAGCAAATCAGGTGCCAGTTCATATCCCAGCACAGAAGACAGCCTGTATGAAGAGTAGGAGAAGCAGTGGGTTAAAATGGGTCCAGCAATTATTTTTTGGCACATGTCCTCATAGGTATATATGACATTGCTTGATCACATGAGGTGCACATAATCAGTTTCACATTAAGATTGGTGCACACTAGAGGATTTTCAAATCTTAACCAGTTTTAAAAACATGGGAGACCAGAGGCACAATGACAGATTTACTGGTTTTTAATATTTTAATTGTAAGAATTCACATTCCACATGATTCACTTAAGAGGCAGGACTTTGTATTTATACTAAATTATTTCAGAATGGTGATTCTAGTGACTTGGGAGTACAGAAAGAAACTTGTGTTACCAAACACGCAAATATAAATGAGATCATGGCTCAAAAGATGGAATCAGTATGATTGATGCATTTTTCAGCACAAGCTGGGAACAAAGTTTTATTGTTATTCTCAAACAGGATTAGAGCAAACTACTGCTACAAACTAACATTATTGTATGCAAGTACGCAATACTGATGGCCAGTCAGCTTGCTGTGTAAATGAATTCACGTAGCACATAACAAACAAGTTTGATATTTCAAAATCTGACCAATTATTATCTAGTGTGGGACCAGAATTGAATGCACTTTATCAGTATCACCAAATACTAACCGTGAACTGATTTGAGCTGTAAAAACATGGTTGTGACAACAGCTCTGTGGCATTTTGAAAATGTGAGGTATAGAATCTCACACTGCCTGCAGCCTCTTCCCTCTGTCCAGAGCTGCCTGCCTGCTTCCATAGAGGTGAAATCAAGTGGAACCACAATTACTGCAGCCTCCTATTGTTTACAGGGTGCTGTCTTCACAAAGGACAGGGTACACCGCAAGGCAGGAGAGACAGAAAGAGTGAAGAGAGAGAGAGAGATTAGGCTAAAACTGTCCACAAAAGGTGATCCACCATGTGTTGCAGGAAAGTGCTATATGTGTAATTTTATTTGTCTGAAAAATGAGCTGATCACGTTGCAATATTGAGAGTACATTTCAGAGTACAGAGTGTGTTTTTGCCTACAGAGATGTAAGTTTGTGGGCGGCAGAAGCTACCACAAGCTGCCTGATGTCTACAGGGGCAAACATACAGTAGATGCACACACACTAGCCTGGAGAGGTGGGAACAAACAAATAACTGCCAGGATGACTTCATGAAGCACATTCCTCCTGCGGTGCTTCTGTTTTATCTCTGTTCTGCTTGATTGTCACAGTTCAGGTGATTGCTGACTGAGGACAGGTATTACAGTCACTAACCCCTGAATGGAAACTGTGAAACCGTTAGAAGCTGCATTGTCTCATGAAAGTGTCAAAGACAGTAGACATTTATACAGACTGACAAAGGCTAAAGTGAGAAGGGAAAAGTAACGTACACAAAAGTGTAATGTAAATCCAAATATCCTTGGAAGACTAAATCCTTTTGTTCCTGCAAAATGCTAATACTACATATGTCAAACTGACATCTAGTACAATGATAAGAACATTGTCTCATATATGTAAAGCTGATATGATGCACAGCATAGTATACAACTAAAACCTTAAAAATATGGCATTTTCCCATTGTCGAAGCAGTCTGACTGACTAACATTATAAGACCTTTAAATACTATGACCAAATCCACCACAACAGTTTTAAAAGGATATTAGGATGCTGCAAATACAGTAAACTAAACCTTCAGCCTCTGTTCAGGGTATCATTACCCACCATTCGTTATTTACAGTATATTGTGGCATCAGAAAGCGAGACCACTTCACTTATAGACCGATGGACCAAATGTAACTTTTTATTCACTGAAGATAATGCCCCAAGATCCTGTAATTCTCTTTGTTCAAACGCAAACTGGTTTCTGTTGTGTCTGTGTGTCCTGCTTAATCTGTGCAGATCCACATACACAATGAAAAATAACAATACAGACTGGAACACAATGCACCAGTTAGAATAGCTAACAGGCAATCACGTTAGCGTTGAGAAATATAAGCAGTCACCTTCCTATGCTGTAAACACTAACTGTTTTACATTCATGCAAGGATCTGAACCCCTCAAGAAGAAGCTAAAGGAGAAGTGGGAAGAGGGAAAAGGACAGAGAGAGAGGATTTATCTCTCCCAGCAGATGTAGAGAGTGCTCCTTGGGCACCCAGTCAGCAGCCAGGACAGTTTACAAGCTCCAAAATAGATTGATTGTCTAGAGCCCCCTGTCCCTACGTGGCTGCCAACTCTGAGCTAATTAAAGCACACTTCTCCGGAGAAACAGTGAGCAGCAACCAAGCAAATCCTATTCACTCTTGAGAAAACATGCTGCTCTAAACCCCCTTAGAGAGAAAAAAACAAATTGTAAACCAGCTTTGCCAGAACAGGTGTCACAGCTAAAGTATGTTAAGAAATATCCACAGACATAGACCTGTGTAAAACATTTGTATTGTGTTGTTAAAAGTTTCCATACTTGTTTCTGTACTTGTCTATGACATTCAGCTTTGAGAAGGTCAGGGATGGAAAGGAAGAACAATATTTTAATCAGAATATTTATGGTAGATAAGCCATTAAAATGAATGGCTGCAATCACCCATTCTTGTTCGATCATGCACTGATTCTCCCAACCTTTAAAAAGAGGGAATCAGTTTGCATTCATTTCTCTGCACAATTTAATTCAAGTAACAATAGATTCCGCGTCACAGCTGCAGATGTAGCCAGCAGTTGACGGAAGCTAACATTTTGCAACACATTTAGGAATCACTGACCACCGACATGGGCCAGTGTGAAAACAACAGCAAATGTCATAGTGGTAAAACTGACAAAAACAAGAGGTACCATACATGCCAGACTTAATTTGCGTATTCATCCAGTTTTCTTTATCATGGGGTCCTCAACTTGAAATGTGACAAAGTACCTTTACAAGGGCACTTCAGAGGTGAGGAATGATAGAAGACCCCCAGGCTGAGAATCAGAACAGTTAAGTAAAAGTAATTAAGACTGGTATTTGTTCAGCATTATTTATACCAATCCTTTAAAACACAGACAGATGGGCCCCACTACCAATCCTTAGGATCAGCTGAGGACAGTTACCCTCAGGCGTCACTTTAATTTACTACCCTAATGAGTCATTCAGGACAAAAATGTCCATAGTGATGCATGAGGGTTAAGTTTTCCATTTTATACTTCTGCTGTAACACGTCAGGGGAAACACTGTTTTTCAGTTGTAGTTATTTGTATTGTAGATTCAGATTTTAGATTCATGAACATCTTATTAAATGTGATGCATTTTTATGGAATAAAATGTTCAGAAGTATAAAAAGTAGTGTATAGTATATAAATAAATATGCGCTCATGCATCCATGAGAACACTTAAATAATATAATGTGCATAGTGTAATGAGTACTTTTTCATTTTTCTCAATGTCTAAAAGCTGAAAGAAAGAAACTGTTTCCTGATCTGCCACAGCCACCCTAATGCGTGCAAAGTGGCAAATGTCATGACTGTTACAGCACTGCTTTCATGGTGATAAAACACACAGTTTCACTCCATCTCTGTGCCGAATCTACAGCCACATTAGCTGTGTTTTGTTGGACTTGCTAAATGCTAATGCTAACACACCAACAATATCAATGTTAACGCACTGGTGATTCTGACACTCTATAATAATAATAACTGATACTTTATTGATCCCCTTGGGGAAATTCTTTGTGGACAGGCTGCCCCTGTGAGGCGCCAAGGGTCAGGGTATCGGTGTCTTGTCCAAGGACACCTCAACATGTAGCCTGCCGGGACTGGGGATCTAACCGCTCACCCTTGGGTTGGAAGATGACTGCTCTACCCATTGAGCTATCATGCAGGTAATGTTTATCATGGTCACCATCTTTTAGTGTGTTGAATGCTAATTAGAAACCAAAATATAGCTAAGGCTGAAGGAAATGCCATTAGTTTGCAAGAGTGGAATTTGGTCAGTTGGACAGACTGGAATTTGATATTGAGGCTCAATGAAGTCACAGGAAAATCATTACATCTCATAAACAAATACATTCATTTTAAACACAGGATGAATTTGATTGAAATTCCATCCATTAAAGTTTACATACAGTATTAGTTGTTAAGTCAATTCCCTATGAACAGAACTGGCAAGCTGCTAATAGTGTTAAACGAAACATCAGGAGGATTAACGGAACTTTTGAGATTCATCTGCTGCCCTCAATGAATCTGCACCAAATTTCAGAGAGATTAATCCAGTACTTATTAAAGTCTGCACAAAAGCTCTCAGCCTCAGCAGCCAACAGTACTGTTAGATCAGCTAACAACACAGGGATGAATGGAACAAGGAACACTAACCACCTGTAAACATATGTGTAAACACAGGTTAAGAGAACTTCTCCAGTTCACTAGCCACTAGAAAACACTAGCAAGCAAGCAATTTCAGCTCACAGCAGCTCTTGACCACAGCTTTGCTCTCAACGTTACTGTTGTTTTTGCCCTTTCTTCCTTTATAATTAAAAAAAACTGAAAAAAATAATCTATCTATCTATCTATATATATATATATATATATATATATGTGTGTACATATATGTATAGATATATACTTTTTATACTGATTGGTGTCTCTCTCTCTGTGTATGAGAGGTATGTACTTTCCATTATGTAATAAGATCTGATTCATTATCATCAGTCTCATTCATGTGTTTGCGTGCATGCAGACATACCTGTACAGGAGTATTCATCCACTCTGATGAAGCCTGGCAGACAGTCACAGCGATGGCTGCCGGGCAAGTTGACACACACTGTGTTCGACTGGCAGTAATGCATCTGGGTTGCACACTCATCAATATCTGTGGACAAACAGAACAGATATAGTGGATTAATGACCTTCTGACAGTTCTTTGAAGACCCATTCAGTACACAAACAGTGACTCCTCCAGCAACTGATGTAGCAGGTTGGCGAAGCTCATTAAACTGTTTAAACACTGTTTGTTGCTTTAATCACATGACAAAAGCAGGGTCTCACCTTGTTGCTCACAGTTTTTACAGTGCTGCCCATCCAAAAGTGGACACACAAATTACACACTCATACACAGACAAATAATAGTTTGTTTTTCCTTACTTACATACAGTACATATATGTTTCAGTGTTTCCAGAAATAAAGGTGAGATACTGTGGACAAGAGAGAAGAGGCGAAAGAAAAAGAAAAATGAATAAAATGAAATGAAATAAGTACATACAAACTCGCGAGCACAGAGGAGAGCAGGGGGAGCAGTATCATCCCTGACATCTATAATGTTCAGATAATATCGTGATACATTACAGCCTCTCCTCATACACAGAATGGCTCTCTTCCTAATGTAGCTTGAAAGACATTGTATGAGCATCGAAACACGGAGCTCAGGGAGGCATTAACCAAGCAGGATGACTGCTGATGAAAAGGGATCGGAAACACACAAGGGGGGTGTTATGCAGAAAGGCCTAAATTTGTGTGTGTGTGTGTGCATGTGTACAGTATCCATCTTTATGCGAGCAGCAGCACAGAACCAGTTTCCTGAAGCTAACAGGCCTTTCCACCACTTAAGGGACTCTGTACGCTACACTTAAGGGGAGGAGAGAGTAAGAAGAATATTTCCATATCCTCTCCTTGGATAAATACATTCCAGCTTTGAGGTTTTCAGCTCACACTCTTCCCTCACAACAGAATGAATTTGTATGAAGTATGTAATTGACTTACATGTAACACCCAGAGGTTTTTTTCTCAGCAAATTTCATCCTTGGAGAGTGTACAGTAGGAGTGTTGAATTGCACAATCAAAGAGACACGGATCATGCATTCAGGCATACAAAGCCTTGCCGGCCTTCAGCATAAAAAGCATTGATCTGCTACATCAAAAACATGGAACTTATTTGAGTGCTATGAGGCAGCGAAACACTACCTGAATCAAATTTGCGCTTTGTCCTGAAGCACTACTCCACCCTGAAAGCTCCTGTTCAATTACCCTTTATTGGCAAAAGGCACTGAAGCGTGCTGGCCTATGATGTCACAGACACACAGCCTCAATAATTCAAAGTTGAGAGCTTGCTGCTGTTGTCAGCTTTCATTTAAAGTGGGAAAAGCCACTGCTGTCAAGTCTGAGGCATGATGAGGATTTCTGATCTCTGGCATTCCAAGGTCTGGTATTTGCTGTGTCTGTAATTGTGTGTGTATGTGTGTCTCAGTGGTTATGTGAGAGTGTGTATTTGCCCTCTGCAGCCTCCTCTGGGAATGTTGTAGCAGGTGAGGTCTGCTGACAGAACTGGAACTGTCATTTCACACAAGGGGGAATTAATTTTTCTGGATTTGCTGGTCTGTCTGTCTCTGTCTCTCCCTCTCTCTGCATTCGCCTCTTCCCCAGACCCCCCTCCTCCCCCTCCCCCTCCACCCTCTGAGCTCACTTTCTTCATCTCTCTGCTGCTTTATTCATGCTGTGATGTAGGTCAGGGCTGGGGAGAGGAACAGCTAAAAATAAGGCAGGATAGGACTCTGTGTGTGTGTGTGTGTGTGTGTTTCCACCAGCTAATACCTTTTGTGTGTTTGAGTGAGAGAGAGAGAGAGAGAGAGAGGGAGAGGGAGAGAGACAGACAGAGAGAAAGATGTCTGGATGTTGAGCGTTGGAAGCTGTGAGGCAGAAAGAGAGATATCTTCTTAATAGTTTGTGTGTATTTACATACATTAGTAATGAAATAATGACATACTTTATTGATCCCTTTGGGGAATTTGTTGTCGGACAGCTGCCAGAAAGTACATGTTGGCACTACTACGGGGTTTCAGTGTCTTGTCCAAGGACACCTCAACATGTAGCCAGGAGGAACTGGGAATCAAACCACTGACTGAGCAGCATCACTGTACAGAGGTTAAAGGAAACAGCTTTCTATGCAACAGCAATACTGTCTCCTGCTGACTCAAACTCCTTGATTTCTTTAATCTACCCAGATTATGTTTGTGTGTGTCCATAAATGCAGAGTAGGACCTCAGTCACAACAACTGCTCAGTTTTCTTTGAATAACTCATTTTTTGGTCTGTTTAAAGCCCCCTGTTAGAAGCTGTTGCCTCAATATAGGAGAGAGTTGAAAACAAATTAGAGATAAATACTTGTCTACACTTCAAATGTATTCAACAGATTTTTTTTAATCTTTTCTAAAATGTGAAATTGTAGAACAACAGAACTGATTTGATTTTTCACTCAGACCTCAGATATTCAGCATTAAATTACTGCTTAGCTAAGTAGAAACTATGAAACTTTGCAAAAGAAACAATTATTTCCTATTATTAATGAGGAGAGCATGTGCAAAAAGTAATGGTGAGAACCTTTCAGAGTTGTGTCTTTAAATGTCCTGTAGGTTATTTCTCATTTGAACTCCTATCTTAACATACTATAATAGATAGTGTAGTATTTGTGCCAAGCATGGACGAAATTTTGATTTCAGAGGTGGGGGGGACACAACTGGCTTGAGTATGGGGGTCGGGGGGCTTGAACTGCTTGAAAAGTGCCATGATATCTACCCTACACCTAAAAACAATATGA
>JAUMHL010000018.1:18316687-18342683 GCA_032362345.1 Sandelia bainsii
TATCCATTTAATATAGCGTAACATTGTTTTTGGACGGTAAAAACTGCAGAGGACCAAAACTGCCTTTTGAAAAAGTGAGGGGGACATGTCACTCATTTTCAGTGAGTGAGAAAACTGAAAGCAAAACAACTGCATACTGTGCAACTCCTCTCCTAAACAGACACAAACTGTTATTTCAAACAGTATTTTTATATGTCAGTGTATCTCCTTCAAAATACAGAACTATATTAAATTCGAGCTGTTACTTTAGAATAAATGTCCAGGATCTCACGAGTTGTTTATTTTATAGAGCATTTGGTTAAATGGAAACCAACCAACCACAGCACACTACCTATATACAGTAGAAGTGTCCTGGGAGAAGGACAAATGTAAAGAATGCAAACAATATTAATATGAAAAAGTACATTCAGTATCTGACAATGATTGACAATAATTTAAGAATAAAAACGAGCACACATTCAAGTTAAAAAATACATTCAAGTACATGTCGGCACCACTATTGGGTTTCGGTATCTTGTCCAAGGACACCTTGACATGTAGCCAGGAGGACCTGGGAATTGAACCACTGACCCTGGGGTTTATAGACGACTACCAATGAGTTACTGCCGCCCAAGCATTTATACTTTTGAGTGGACTTGACAAGAGTTGCTTCCATCGATACATCATCACCCCTCCTGCTATGAATCTCATCCCTCTCTGCAATGTCTCCTTCACACTCATAAACACCACCATCAGCATCTCCCTCTTATCTGACCGCTATCTCACTTTTTCTATCTGTCTCCATTTTCACGTACACAGAAGTTAATCTCACCCAGCAATTACACACCATGATAATTGAAGGTTGCACAGAGCACTGCTTCCAGCGTACAGGTACACACAACACTAGCTGTGTTGAAAGAGAGATAGAATATGTCATTTATTTTCTCTAATACACTTGGTCTAAACAGCTAATCAGATTTTTTTCTAACGTGACTTCACTAAAACACAATAAACAACTGAAATATTATCAGTGAGAAAAAAAAATCTCATTAGGCATTTTCACACAGATTATTACATCTTATGTACAAGTTACAGTCACTGCACATGTCCTCACAAAGAAATCCAAATATATATAAAATCACAATATTAAACAACCCAGCAATAGTGTGATAGCCATTAATGCTGTAGAGATTTTCAATTAAAGAATTATTGTCTAACTATGGTGGGCAGTTACAGTTTTGCAGTTAATTGTTTTATGTTAGGGTGTCAGACTTACAGAATCTTTATCAATAGTGTGTCTGTGTGTTCAGTGCAGAGCTGGTCTTATATATGTTAGTTTAGCAGTTAATGCAGTATCCTGTATATGATCATTAACCTAAAGTTTAGGATTTCAGTTTGTTCCTTGCTGTTCTGCTTTAGTGAATATTGGATTAGAAACCTTTATGTGTGTGTGTGTGTGTGTGTATGTGTGTGTGTCAGATGATTGACAGGCAGCAGAACATAACATAATGCAAAACTCCATCCCAGCACAGGGAAATAAGGATAAAAGAAAAAGTTTCAGAACTTTTATCCCTGTATGGATGATTTTTTTCATACTGTTTAAGAGTGAACGACAGGAAAATAGCCTCCTCTGAAGGAAAAATTAATCTCAGCCAGCAATTACACACCATGATAATTGAGTCTCATACACAGTTTTGCTTTCAACAAATACAACTTGTGAAGTAGGAAAGTGATCTCCCACTATGCTCCATTCTTCCTGCGTCAGCGGGAACCTAGACTAACTGGCACAAACTTGAAAAGAACTGTGGTATTAACCTTTAATATGGACTGTGCCACAGAGTGAGCCAAAGTATTCTCATGACGGGGGTTTCATCTCCATTATGACAGCGTGCACAGACCTCAGATGGCTGAACGCTGTGACTACACTTTCTGTGATGGAAACAAATCAAACACACAAAAAAACCCAATAATCAACGTGCAGCACAGGATTACACCACACTCTGATGTAGCATGTCCCTTTTTAGAGCCAGAAGGAAAAAAAGAACTACTGATGCATTTAATTAGGGGACCTTTAGAGAGCAGCAGCTTTTATCGCTATCCTTGTGCTAGAAGACGCATACAGAGCAGGCAGTGATCTGGTTGAGCAAATTTGAGCCTGCTAAGGAACATGCTGTTTGCATTGTCTGGAAGATTAGAGCTTGCGGGTAGGAGAACTGAAAAATTGTGTGCTTCTCAGGAGAAGGAAACAATGTGAGCAAGGTGGTTTAATCTATCCGTCACTCTGCAACTCCTACAAGAAGCTGCCATTCACTCAGCTGCATACTGACACACTTTCAGACAGGCACTCTGAAGACTGAAATTGTGACAGAGTCCTTCTGTCAGACAGAGTGGAACAGTTTACCTAGATGACAGCTGCTCTGTGTGTGTGTGTGTGTGTGTGTGTGTGTGCGCAGGATGTTCACACAGGTATACCTACTCCAAAGCTTACAAAAGTACACTTGGGTGCCCACTAAGTGAAATAACTCCATACATCAGACAGAAGGAGGTTGCACAGTGTGTGTGTGTTTCCAGATTACTGCACAGCTGAGATCTTACTGTTGTAAGTGAAGTTAAATTGAATTTACTTAATTGGAGCAGTGAGATGTATACAGTAGATTATAAACGCAATCTACTGTTGCAGTCTGATGTTTTATAATGAAATATTATCAGCACCCTGAATGACAGAATGAGTCTACAGCAATCAAATACTTCATCCAGACAGAATTACAAAGGAACTAACAGCACAGAGTTTTCCTTTTACCAGATGCAATTTATCTGATGTTTACCCCTCACAAAATAATTGATGTAAAAATAGAATGGCCACTTTCTCTTGTTTGGTACACTGCATGCTTATGTAGTTGTAAAACTGTGTACAGAAATTATGCACCCAAATCCTCACCTAACATTTTCCAATGTTCAATATTACAGTGCAATATTACAGTTTTCACTTAAATTTATTTTTTATGCTTTCTGGCTGCAGTAAATAGTCTTGTTATGTATGGTAATATTTTGTACAACATGACTGGCCTGACCTTAGATTCTATATATCTCTACAGAAGTGATACTGGTTTTAGGGGTGATTCTAAAGCTCTGTTGGACTTTAATACAAACGATCAATAAATATTTGGGTGCAAGGTGAAGGTACAGTTAGGTCCAGAAGTCTCTAACTGTAAAGTTTATCGGCTCACATCTGAACAGCTGTTATTCAAAATTTGATTCAGATATTATTAAATTTTCCCATTACTTCTCTTAACACACAGTCTCCATCACTAAATGCACAGATTTGTTTTGTGCAGTTTAACAGTAAATACAGACAGTGGAGGTAAAGGAGAAGGAGGACAGGTGAGGATTCACTGTTACATTCAGACACGTAAGTCAAAACTGGGCTAAAAGGAAGAGCTTACCAAAAATTTATTTTCATTATTTCCACATCCTTGTGATACTTGAAACACCTGCTTTGTATAACCCGTACTTAAACCTACTATATGAGCATAGTTTTCCTGGAACATGTTGGCAAACGTGCAAACAGACATACATTCAGACTTGTACAAGCATGTTGGTGCTCCAGCAGTCACTATTTGCACACAGACACACCCGCATGAAGTTTGTCCAGGCTCCAGTGTACAGGATACAGTGTAGAGGCTGTTGTTTATGTAGATGAGGTAAGGAGCTGAGAGGTACTATAAACATAGATGATGACAGAGAAACAATAGTGACAAAACCTGCCAGCTTTAGGGCTGAGATGGATATATATGATTTATTGGTTTTTCTGTTCCTTTGTTTTCAGAACACATGTACAAGTTGAGATAAACAAGCTACCAACTAACAGCCTCAACCACTTACTAAACCCCCCACCCATTTCAACATATTTAATGAAAGGACAATGTAATGTAATTAATTAAATTGATCCAGGCACTGGCTTGCTCAGCACTTTGCAACAACCTCAGCCTTAAAATAACCATTGCTGAATTGTTTTATTTGCATCCTCGACATCCAAAATCAACTGATTAAGAAGTTCTTGCAAAATGACATCATAGAAGACATCGTATGAAAAAAGCAAGTGATCAGGACAGGAATAACTCAAAGGAAGTTAAATATAGACTTCAACATGTTTTATCTTGCAGTTAAATCTCAATACTTTGCCCTATCCTTTATATAGCTTCACTGTCCAACATTACTGTCATTCGGAAATGGCCACATTATAGCATGATTTCATTGTGGATGCTCACAATTATCCAACATCATGAAGTAGCAAAGTGACTGTAACAGTAAAATCAAGCATTCGGTTGCCAACATCACACACAGAATGATGCAACTGTAGCCTAAAACATTAGCAACCATAACCAGAAAAGGTGTCTCACTTTGATGATGAACGTTTAAGACAAAAAGCAAATTAACAATTGTTCTCTGAAATGTCATCTGGATAAATGATAAAATGAATCTCCAGAAAACCTGTCATCTCAAACACATTTTCACCTGTGTGGTACAGATGTGGTGGCTGTGGGATTTAGTGTGTTTCATTTTCATTATTTACCTGTGCTCCAACCAGACCTAATATTTTAGTTTTTTCTTCCCCCGTGCATAGCCACCATTTATAACTATCCCATACACACACACACAACCTTGACTGTCCCCATGATAAGTTCTGTTGTTAGGGCAACAGCAGCAGATGGTTCAATTTAGCTCTAATTGTTTCACGTTGCTTCAACATACAAACACACAAAATATACGCACAACAAAATTTGTCAGGAAGGTCATCTACATACTATTTAGTTCAAATAAGAATTTGTTTCAGATTAGTTGCTAGGGAACAGCAATACCTCACTGCTAATGGCCTGCAAGAGCTAATTGACACCCCATCAGTCACCATTCACCTTGAGCTGACAGGGAAAAGAAAGCAATAGAAACCTGGGTAAGAATGTGTGGAGTTATTATGCTGACAGTTCTGACTAGCTTTCAGATGCTGTGAAATTTTTTGTGAAATTTACAAAATGACATATCTTTCTGATTCTCTGCAAATCATAGAAAGTGATGCAGGAAGCTAAACAGACAGTCTCACACATTCAAACAAAGTGAGAAAATTAGACTAAGAGGCAAGTACAAGAGGAAACTGAGAATAAAGATAGAAATGGAGACAAAGAACACAAACATGAACAGAAAAAGATGCAGAAACACGAGGAAACATGGACAAAAACTGAAAGTGAAACCCTCAAAAGAGATGAGGGTACAGAAAGAACCTGTGAGATATCAAAGAAACTTTGTTCACTGCACTTGTTGTGACTTCACCAGTGACAGGCAGTAATAATTTGACAGGAGAACTGATACTGGGGTATAAATATTTGACAATGCAGTGTGGGAGTGCTTAATTAGCTTCATTGTTATTCTCATCCAGAGGCATCTGCTACCTGCACTACTAACTAAATTCTGTGAGAGTGAGAGTGTAAGTGTATGTATGGATATTGCATTACTTTTGTTTTGATATTATTTTTTTAATTTTGACTTAGTGGTGGTGGGTGTTAGAAGATTATGAGACTGGTTGATGTTATTCACAACTTAGAGCTATGTGGGCGCTGCAGTACAAACAAAAATAAAAGCATTATTCATCTATTTTAGGGTAAATAGAAACTTCATTGATGATAAGTTTGGGATCCTGGGTGAAACCAACTCTACTGGTGTTCTGCTTGTAGAGATGGATTGGATCTGGATTTCACAGCAGCCATATTGGGCAGAAGGGAAACGTTTTCATACATGTGATCCATCAATTTCAGATCGACTACAGTGATTTCTTAATGCTGGTGAATATATGATGGCAAGTGCAGTAGAAATCAAAGTATGTTTGAAGTTTGTTTGGATCACACAAATACAAAAAAGTGCCTGCTGGTTCTGGATGTGTTTGTCCCCATCCTGCATTTCCGTTTCAGTTTTTCTTCATTATTATTTTTAGTTTTACTTACTCTTAACGCTGAAACACTGAACTCCCACAAATCCTGTAAACGTATGAAATAGCAGCCTATTCTGAATATTTTTATTTGTCTGGTACTGTAATGTGGCATGGTTAAACACCAGAATACCTGTACAGTAAGTCACAAGCATCACTGTTATGGAGAAGAGGTCAATCTAAAATAAATCAATCAACAAATCAAAATGAAATAAAAAACAGCACCAAAGCTGATAAAGCTTGGTGACTGGATGTGTCTTTCTAAAAGCGCCATGGCAGCTGTATCTGCAAGTAAAGGCCTGAACAACTTTTTAGCAGTTCTTTCTGTAATGTGCACTAAACTTTACCTTCTGAATGAGACACTTTATTCAGTATCCCCAGGCACATTTTTTTTCATTTAATAAATATGACAAAAGCATTTTGAACAGTTGCATTGCTGTACACAGCAAATACACAGTTACCTGGAGCAGTTTACCATAGTCTATTTTATTGTTTTGTTTTCTGGTTAACTGACACAAGTCACACTGGTAGCTGTGGTAGGCTGGTGCAGCAGGTTAGCCATTCATTTTAGGGCTGACATTTGCCCTTCAGCACCTGCTATTAAAATGTTAAAATGTCTTTAAGCAAGACATTGGACTTCAAGGTTTTATTCTTCAGTACCTGTTGTTTCATCACATGAAGTGTGCACATGGCTGAAGGTGAAGTGTTTGTGGGGAAAACACAGGTTTTGTGAATATGTTTCTTGAACATTTTAGCTCCTTCTTGGGTAGCATCAACATTAAAGTCATCAAACTGTGTTGTGCACATGTGAAATTATCTTAAAATGTATGTTACTATTTTCAGTCATTATTGTAGTATTTGTGTAGTGACTTGGAATCTATCACAGATGGATTAAATAATAACAATGTCGTGTTTAAACAATGTCAACTCATAATTAGGTAATGCCAAATGCTAATTATGTTTTATATGAACGAGCAATTATATGTGTCATTTTTTTTATTGTAAGTAACAGTTTTAAGTCACAGTTTTGCCTATGTGTGAGATATTCTAATGCAAAACAAGTGTTACTGATATCATCCACCTTATTAACAACTTACTTCAGGTCAACAATCCCTGGTTTTGAGCAAAGTTAAAAAACACATTCCAATAGTCTTTTTCCCCTCAGGATTTTTCACAAGCTCTTACATTTTTAATTGAGTCTGTAAATGTTTTCACATGCCCCGCTGCTACTGTGTCCCATTTTCCTGAAAGGTAAATGTGTCAGCGTGGGGCCCAGCAGGAGAAACAGCAAAGTGACAGTGAGAGTAGCAGAGAAGAAGGCGGAAAGAAGTTGCATTCACACACATACACATTTGTCTCTCTGCCCAGGAATGTTGGGAGGGCAGCGGCAGCAGATGGTCTGTACTGGCTCTTATTGTCTCACTACTCAGCAACAGGGAGCGAGGTGCCCTGTTCAACCCTGGCCTGGAGACACTATTGTCATGTCCTGCATCAGTGTCACAGTCAACCTCTTCCCCGTAATTAAGGCCAGCCCCTCTGGTTCTAACTGACAGCAGAGAGTAGCTGGAGGACAGATTGAATCCTCCAGATGATCGAAAACTGAGCAGCTCTCATGTTCTGACATGCACACACACAAACAGGTTACATGAAAGCATGAACACACATTTCTATTACTGTATTTTTGAGAACCTTCATACACTATGTTTAGTGCCTAACCCTTAATTCTGACTCCTTGTTACTTCATTAGAATCTCAAAACACTAATTTTCCCAATGTGTTCAATGTTGAAATGCTTGTGTTCCACTTTAAGATTGTGCTTTTAGTTATTTATATACTGTATTTAGCAGAACCTCATTTAGTTGAAAGTTTTTAACTTAGTTAGGTCTAAGTGCATGTTAGAGCCACATAAATGCTACTGACAGAACACATAAAGTGTGTAACCTAGACATCTTAAAACCTAAACATCTACAACGTCCTGCAAATCCCCAAATGTCTGCTTACTGGGTAGCACATTTACAATTCTGCTAACTGATGACTGTCCCTGAAAACATAAAATATAAAAGCACATACAAAGAAAAACATTTAAAATAGTTTTTGCTCAAATCGTCTAACCTGCATCAGTGTAAAAGTCATCTTCAGACTCTGTAAGGCCACAGCAAATATTGTGGAGGAATTATCCAGATTTTTTCAGTCAGTCAGTTTGTGGTGGATAATGGAAAAAAGATGGGTGCCGAACATTCAGTTATCCTTCGACTTTCATCCTAACTTAATCCTAAATCTAATCTTAATCCTAATCCCTAGTTTTTAGAAAAAAAGCTATGGCAAATCAAAATCCTTGATGAAATCCTTAGGAGGATTTTTCTCACTGAATGCCCACATACATCTCCCACAAAGACCTTTGTTAACTGGCTATGGTCTGTTCTGCACACAAATAAACTAAACTGCCTTTTTAAAGCCCTTTTTCAAAAAGCTAAACTAAATCACCCCTGAGTTGTGTGGAGGTATGAGGCTTGATCAAAAGCGACAACTGTTACAGACAATGTGGACAATGTGACAAATAAGAGCACCTCCTGTCTACATTGCAGGCCTTCTCTTAAGATACTGACAACTAACTTTGGAAAGACATCAGCTATGCAGGACGCCCCACATCTGTTCCTGACAACATCCACACTTGTCATCTGCTCTGCCAGCTGTAGGACAGCCCACTTCCAAAACTACAGAGTGGATGATGCACGATAATCAGCCCTGGGAAGTTGGTGCATTTGAAACACTATTGACCCATGATACAGTTATTTAACAGATGCAGACATCAAGATGCTCAGTCCATCGCTCATTATGACATACAGATTATCAGATGGATTTCAAAATTCTATCTCTCATTCATCACTGATAAAACAATTTGTTTGACTTTCTATAGATTTTAGTGCAGTATGTCCAGTTTCAATAGATTTAGCTAGATCAGTTTTTGGAGCCACCGTCAAACAAACTGTATTATATTAGAGAAATGTATGAAGACACAAATTCATAACCATTAATCTAATAATATTTTATATTTTAAATACATTTTTTTCAGTTGTACCTAATAAATGCATTTAATTTTGTAATGTGTCCTTGTTGCATCATTTGTTTTTCAAATTGAAGTGAGGCTAGACTTCACATCCTCTTAAAATCATGTTTATATGGTTCTGCCCGTGTGCATGCTTGAAACATCATTACTCCCTGGATTATGTTCACTGGCAACACTTTTCTAAGGCTATGAAATAGTCCATTCTTGTACCACACACAAGTATAAAGATGATAGTTGGAGTGGGATGCAGGTCCTACATGTGGTTAAGTTTAGCCTACAAAAATAAACTAGGAAAGTAAAGATTGTTGTTTGGTTAGCATTTCCTATTTTTTTTTAACAATTTCTGAATTGTGTTACTATTTAACCCAGATGGTGAGTAATAGCTAACCTGCAAATTTGTGGTACAGCATATTAATAATGTGTTTTTTGATGTAGATTAATGTCATGTGAAGACATGCTGTCAAAGCTTCCTGTGATACAGACTCATTGGATAGCAGTACAAAGATATTTATTTCTAAAACGTTTTTAGTGAAGCTCACTCTTCTAATCAGTTATCAAGAATTTCAATTATTTCTGCTTGATTAGCAAGTTTTTGTGGCATCCTCTTTTTTATTAAATTATTACCTGAAGCGTTGGGCAGAGCAGGGGGGAGGGAGTGCTCGGTGGCAGCTGGCAGTGTGTATTGATTTCAAGTCTCATGCTAGCACCATCTTAAGTCGCATAATGTAGCTTTAAGCATTAAATTATCAATGTGAAGATAATGTTTCTCTAATTACATAGAACTTCTCAAAAGTCTCTTTCTAGTTTGTCATGTCTTGCTCCGCACTCAGTCATTGAATTCACTGTCTCACTCATTGTCTCTTCATGCAGTAGAATCACTTTTCTTGTTTACCAAAATAAAATACAATAAATGCTCAACTGAATAATGCACTTTAAAATTTGTTTTATGTTTTACTTTAGTCTCCCTTTGTGATCCATCATGCAGTGGTTGTCTACTCTGTATTTCCCTGAAGAAAGCTGAAAATTTACAACTTCTCATCCTGACGGTGATCTAACTGCAGTTTCACACCCATTAATACTGAAAAAGCAGGCTGTTAAAGATTTTCATTAACTTTCCTGTTACTGTTTCTTGACTCTGTCAAAGATGTAAAAGTTAAAATTGAATGTGACGCTCTGTTTTAATATGCCACTTTGCAATATAATTCTAAGGCTTCAGAAATTTATTTTTCATTCAAATATTTATTTCACTCTCACATCTCGTTTTATTATGCAAATTGTTGTCCCTTTTTTATTGCAGTACACACCTTGTTATTTTGTCACTGATGAACTTCTATCTCATACTTCCTCAAAATTTCATGCTATTCTCTTGGATTAATATAATTGAAGTGTTTTTTTGGGTTGGTGTTGTTGTTGGTGTTTTGCTTGGTGTAACTTCTGATAAACTGCATATACATTAAATATGTCGCTTCCATTGGTGAAATTCCACAATGAGTTTTTTCAGGCAACCAGTGATTTCCATTTATTGTATTAAAGTCAGCTCACAGAGATTGGTGATCCATCACAATAAAGTTAGTCAGACTTTCACTCTGAAAGTCTGACATGCCACAGAGCAAAGCCATTATTTTCAAAGGTGAGAGCACAGGTGCTCTTTCAGTCAGTGGTGAAAGTCATAGTGGTGAGCATTACAAAGATTTTCTGACAGTTTTCTTTTCAACCACAATGAACATGACCCCAAAGACCCTGGCCTCCACAATGCACGTTCGAACATGAACAGGAGGGAGAAATTATTGCAGGTACAATTTTGAGGCAAGAAAGAAAAACTGTTTGCATCTTTGAACTCTCCTAGTTATAAGACCCTCTGTGATTCCACTGGGACGTGTGCATGGTAGAATATATCAGATAAAACAAGTATGGCTATCTTAAAAAAACAACAAAAACAAAACAAATCAAAAACAAAACAAAACTAATAATCCTAATAATTACTTATTGACTGGGACTGTCTGTGCCTTTATGAACACGTCAGATAAGAGTGCTGAACAGTGAGCTTTTAAATGACTGAAACTCTTCTGTCTGACTTTCTAACTTTTTGTGAAATCATGCTTTTCTGGATCAGCATGTCAGATGTCAGAGACCCCTTGAACACATTACTGTTCTACAGAGTTTTCAAAAAAAAAAAATCCCTGTCTTCATAATTTAGATCTAACAGTAAAAAAAACATGCAACTAAATGTTGACTGTGATGAATTAGCAATTTGACATTTGTAGTATAGGCAGTTGTATTGAAATTAACTAGGGCTGCAGCTTTCGATTGTTTTAGTAATTAATCAGTCAATCTGAAAAGAAATAATTTTGCTTTGTTAAACAGCAGCAGTAAATATACAAGAGAAAATAAGACTCCTAAAATGAACAACTGGTTTTCTTTAGAAAGATCAGTATTTTTATTGTTTAAATTGCAAGAAGTAATATTGTTAATATGCTGTCAAAACTAAATTGGCCCATTTGGCCCTATTTTCTCTCTCTTCTGTTCGTTTTGCAATCAATGCCACTGTGCAGTGTGTTGCATAGCAGTAATAATTATCCATGCAAAATACAGTGGACAAAATAACGATTAAATGAAGCTTTGAGGCAAAGAATTTGCATTGACAATTACTTACTTACAATTATTAGTAATCACATTATTTGACTTTAGAATTGTTTCAGCCCTAAAATTAACCTAATCTGATGTCTGTGTGTTTTTAAAAATGTATCATGTATTTTAGAAAAGTGTCAGCAGTCATATCACATCCCACAAAATAATAATTGGTATACCCAAAATTAGTACCAACAATACTGACTACAACATAAGAGTAAGAACACCTTACACTTTCCGCATTACATTTCTCATTAACTTCTCTCTCTAAACCTCCAGTATCTCCTCTAGTTTATCCCGAGGTGACTTACAGTCTGCTTCGGCTCATGTACCTGTGTCCTTCTACTGGTCACACTGAGCCTGTCCTCCTCTTTCACTTCCCAGTCTGCACTGATGCTATCAGCTCCTGATTCACTGTAACCGCCTCAACTCTTATAATTGATACAGAATCCTGATGCCCCGAGCAGCTGACATTCAACACAGTCTGAAGGACAGCTAGGGAAATGAGCGTATAATAGAATATGCCGGGGAGGAAGAGCCACTTGTAATATGATCTGCTCCAGCGCTTAAATATCAAGTGCAATTAAATGCCAGTGAGGGGATGTGTCTGGAAACGAATTTTGTCTCAATCAGTAGTGACATCTTTTATACAGTCAGCTAGCATTTACTGTGTGTGAGTGAAGCAGCAGGTTTGCTTCTTCTCCCTTGGTAGGATTAAAACAGTCTCACTACATTTTCTGAAATGAGGACAAACTCTGAGAAGCAGATGAAATTTTGCACCTACAAACAACATGACAAATGTTCCTCCACCATGAGATCTTCAACCTTGCATTGTCTTTAGCTACGGCCAAGTTAAAGGCTTTAAAGATTTACCTCAACATTGTCCATTTGTCCTACACTTTATATCACATGACACTTTTTAAAACCATTAACACTCTCCAAAGGGATTATATTGTTTAGCTGAACCTATTTACTTGTTAATGGAAAGATAAATTTAAACAAATGCTTGATCATAAGTAAAACCATAAAACTATATCCATCTCTAGAAAACACTTTAAACAAGCATAAGGATAGAAATGGGATTGAAAACATTCAGACACTCCGAATTGTTTTGTTCAATATCCTTTTTGCTCTTTTTCATATAGCTGCACAAGTCCTGTCCTGTCCTTTGTGCTCAGCCCCAGCAGTGAACTTATGTCGCCCCCGATGGGAGAGGTTGTCTCTGGGCAGGACAGGAAGACGTTGAGAGGGTGCACTCAGCTGAGCACCAGGTCAACAATTTTGCTCATCTTTTTTCATGCTCCACAAGTTGTACACTGTATGACTTTACCTGGTAGAGAGAGGGTGGTGGGCAAGTGTATGAAGTAGTGCGTGTTTGCGTGCACATGAGTGTGTGTTTGCATGTGTGAGACCTTACTACAAGGGCACAGAGCTCAGGGGGGCAGACAGAGATTAATGACAGGACGTGACAACTCTCTTTCAATATTAAGGGAAGGAAGTTCTATCATTGTATGGACAGCGGGAGGAAGGGAATGAGAGAGAGCCCCTGAGGGAGTGTTGCAGAAGCAGAGTTGATGCTTTCCAATAGGTTTTAAACCCCAAGATGCAGTGATTAACTAAAGTACCATCCTACTGTAGTTAGTAATTTAACTGTGAGATAAATAGATAAAAGTTTAAACCCCTTCTATCAGTTACCTTTTAACTGTAAATGTCACAAAGTGCAGCATTAAAGACTCTGTGCCAGTGACTGTGAGCCAATGTCCCGATGTCACATCTAGACTAGCCACTGTAGGGTCTGTAATTCATGTGTTCTCTCGTTAAGGGTTTCTTTCCTCTTTCATCTCTTTCCAATTTTTTTTTTAATACAGCAGTGTCAAATACTGCTGTATTTAACTATACTTAAAGCTTAAATTGAATTGAACTTAAAGCTGGTGTCTAACATGGCAAGGTCTTGGGTTTGCGGAAAATGTTTTATGAAGAGCCAAAACATAGAGGTGAAGAACACTGTGGTCAGTTGAAAACCCAAAAGCACAGTCTAGAATGTGTTGTGCTGATGCGTGATTTCTAAATTAATACAAAAAAACTTCTGTGGATTTTGGTGTGCAAACTCATTAAAGTAGTTGTGTATGACCAGCCCACACAGAAAAAATACAGCATAAAGATGCACAATCCACGTCTTGAAACACTTAAGATTTTCATATTATTTGACAAAACCCAGACGTTCCGAATTTACTAAAATATAGTGTGTTCTACTGTCTTCAGCCACTTTTAGAAAGGAAAACAGTAACTTTTGTAGGATGAATGTGGTATTTGGCAACATGCAGCACAGCTGGAGAGAAGAAAATCACATCACTCCACTGGTAAAAATTCATATAAATTATCACTTTGGGGCAAAAAACGGCAGTTAAACCAAATGCTGTTAAGTTAAAAACTACTGTATGACACAAGCATTTCTTCCCCAAATTGTACTTTATCACATAAAGAGTGGGAAAGCATTTCGATATCCATCACCTTGTCAGAATAAAAACTTTCATTTTAAATGACTGAAGTAGCCGCTTATTGCCTCCAGCAACTCCTTTCTTCACACGCTCATCTTTCATTTTCAGCTGCTACCAGAATACTATATGTTACTATATGTACATTGAACACAAGTGCTACAAATTTGACTACAGACCAGTAAACAATATCTGAGTCCACCTAACTGAGGTAGAACAGTCCATGTCCAGTCAGGGTTAGTAAGGTGTATCACCACTCGAAATCCACATCATTAGAGGTATTTTTGTATTGTCTGCAAGACAGCGCAGGATAAAATGCCTTAAGGAATTATGAATAGTTAATAGAAATAATATGTTTTTCCTGGGAGAGTATTGAATGGGTCACTGTTATTTGTAGCCCATAAGGGTGACTGTTGATTGATTACATCAATTGTAATCACATAAGTCCACAAGGCTGTACATTGTTCTCCGTTTTTCCCGCATACATCAATCTGGGTGCCAACCTTGTCTCCTGGAAACAGACATAAACATCTGCATCTGCTGACAAAAGGACATAGTGAACTGTGGATTGAAACAATAGTAGGGAACTGTTAAACAGATGAGTGGGGTCAGATGGAAGGACAAAGAAACTCAGTCTCAAACAAACTAACCCAGTCGTAAAACTACTAAAAAAATTTAAAGCCTAGCAAATGGCAAAGTGTCTAAGCTGTACTAGAAATGTATTGTACAGACTAAAGAGCATATCTGTCATTTTACTATTCTAAGGACCTTATTTGATCTGTCGTTGCATTGTTGAACAAGTAATAGAAACACTAAATTCAGCTTCTTTAGGAGAGCTTGGATGTGCTTTAATGACAATCAGCCCCATGCATTTTAAGGATGCAGTAAACTGGTATGACTGGATTATTTTCAACCAACCCAATAAGTGGTGAAACAATACCCACCAAAAGTTCCCAGATCCCAAACTACTTGTTTTATCTGACCGAAAGTACACAATCAAACCAGTTTAGGATGATATATAAGAGTCCTTACACTGGACTCACTGAGAACCAGCAAAAGCTTGGAGTTTTTGCCTCGTAAAAGACAGGAATGGTTGGTCCATTATTAAATTTTTCCAATTATTTTATGTCAAGAGATTAATGAAATATTGACTAATCTTATCAATACTATAAATAGTATAGTATATTGCATTTTTTATGAAGTTTTATAGAAGAGGACATTTTGACTTAATTATGATAGATGAATGAGGTCATTTATACAAATGATTTAAAAAACTTGCAGAAGGAAATGAATGAACTGATAATTATCAGTTGCAAATTTCCAAGTCAAATCAAATTCACTATATGTACAGAACATACAGGAGAATTGAATGGCTGTTTCCCTCTCACCTTAGTAGTAGTGCCATGCAGTATAAGAGTATAAAGATAAAGATAAGTAGACATGAATTCTTCTGTAATCTTATATCTTTAAAAGTCACATTGGTGGACAATCAGTATCTCCCTAAAATCATTATTTAAACAGTAATTTCTCAAGAAATTTCTGATCAAATGTTGAACAGGCGGAACAACCCCCTGACATCAAAGTCACCCACACTTTCACCTACCAGGGCAAACATGACTTATATGCAGGTACTGTGAATTTACATCAGTACTCCTGGCTTTGTCCTTGCTCCTGCCTTTGTCCACTAAATAATTCTGTGCTAGCTTAATTCAAACCTCAGGAGTTCAGAGCCAGCTCTTATCCATGCAGGCCAACACACCAGGTTACTGTTCAACACTCCAGAGTGACATCACCCTCTTCACTTCAAGGTCACCTACAGGTGTGATGCAGTCTCAGCCAGATTTTAGCACAAAGCTTCAACCTGCTTTCCTCTGGATGATTTCAGTTCAGCAGTCTATTTCCACTTCATCTCCCGCATGTGTGTGTGCATTCTCCATCACTGTGATGTCATGATGAATAGGCGGCTAACAAAGCGGAGGAAAGGTGGAGAGAGAGAGAGCAGGGGAGAGGAAAAGCGATCTCTCCTCTGCCTTTTTATCGCTCTATTTCATCATGGAAATCACCTCATTTACTCTGAGCACTTCTCCATTCATCTCTTATTGTCAGTGGCAAAACCCATTTTCTATCTGCACCAGCGCTCTGTATGTGTGTCTGTGTGTGTGTGAGTGAGAGAGAGAGTGCAAATGAGAAAGAGAGAGAGAAGAACTGGGCTCACTGCATTCAGTTATGTTTGCACATGATCAGTTACATTATTGAACTCACACTGCACAATCAAGCGATAATATCAGCAAAAAATCTAATATCTTTGTGTTATTTTTCAATTAACAGACTGTTAGTTCACATTTGTTCATAGATCAAATCGTTTATAAAGATCCACCACTTTCCCAGACTGAAAACTCCTGGATGGATCCCCTGACTTGGTTATGTTACCATCTTAACACACTGAACATATGCTGATACAGTATTAGAATATTGTAAAAAATAATGTGCTAAAACCGGCACGTAAACACTGTCATTGTTAACATATTGTTTGTGAATGTTGTGTGATGTGATGCAGTTCAAAGCACTGTGTGCTTTCCACAGATGGGTGTAGATTGTTAATCCTGTTTACTTTTCTCTTAGTTTCAATATAGGCCTACTTTAAGACAGAATGGTTTGACCCATATACCAAGCATTGTGTGTTCAGGCAGGAACACAAATTCTGATTGCTGATATGATTATAGCTTTGATTTGGATGTGTCTGGGCCTGCTGCTGTGTCAGGGTCCACAGTAAGCTGAAACAGTAAGACTGCAGGAAAGGGAATTATTATATACTTGTGAGTACATCAGTTTTAAACCAAAACTACAGTTCACCTGAATTTACCTCTGACTTATTAAACTCATTATTCCCTCTTCTTTTGTTTTCATTTCTGTTTATGTTGCCCTTATCTATTCTTTAACCATCTCATCAAGCTGTTTCTTTTACCTACTCTACTTAACCTGAAGTGGTTCAATACAGTACAGGCTCCTTTCTGACCATCAAGAGTAAAATACCTTTGTATTTGGATGGGAAAGTGTGCAATAAGTGTTCTTTGTAACTGATAAAGAATAAGCCTGTCTGTTAAAGATTTTCCGTGATCTGCTGTGGCTTTAGTTGAACCTCATTTATATGTTGCTTGGAGCAAAAGCATTGGCTGCCAGAGAATTGGCTATGGTTGTAGATGTGCTATGCTGTCAGCATTAATTCTCTAAAAGGGTACACTACAGATATCACACACATATTTCTATAAGATGTTTTGACAGAAGTTGTCATATTATCACTTGTGCTTATTCCAACATAAATCTGAAGAGGATTAATTAATGAAAAGCCTTTTGTGTGATAAATGTTATCTCTCATGTAATATTAAGAATGTGTAAAGGGTCAAGTGTATTGGTCATCTTATAATTGGTGCATAGTGAAAGGAGGCAGTGGTTGGGTTGGATTTTCCTCTGACCAGTGAGACAGTCGCCAACAAGAAGCAATGTGCTAGCACAATGCAGAGTTTCAAAAATCTAGAGGCATGCACCTCTAGACTGTGACAGCATCTAGGCCCACATAAAGGTTTGCACAAGCTTCACCATGAAGCATGCAGTGGGCCCATATTCTACTCATTGCAGTTTCCATACCATGTCAGGCGTCCTTGGCTGGGGAGGCTGTGCAAGCTTGTTAATGACATGACTACAATTAATAATTCAGAATGAACCCCATGTGGAGCTAAACAGAAACGTGCCAGTGTGCTGGTGCATTTAGTGAACAGCAGGATAGCAGCAGCATGACTCGTGCAGTAATCCAACATGACAACATTCACCTCAGATGATAGAGAGTGGAAGAAAACTATCAAAATGCTTATAAATATCTTATAGAGCCACTAAGGAGCAGCAGAGCGAGGGAAGGGGCAGCATGGGAGCGGAGGATGTCGGATCATGCTAATCACAAGGAAGACGAAGATGATGATGTGTGTTTAAAAGTGTGTTTTGTGAGTCTGTGTGTGATCGCACATGTATGTGTGTAGCACACCATATGGTTACAGTGGGTGAAGATGACAGTGGCAGATTCAGGGAAACAGCTGTGGGAAGGAAGAGGGTTGACAGCAACAACGGATTAAAGATATGTGTGTTTGTTCGCATGTGTGTGAATGACCACACACTAGAATTAGAGAATAAGAGCTGTAGAAAAAATATATTATAAAAATAAGAGTGAAGTTATTTTTAAGCTAAGTCCCTCTAGCTCCTGACTTGAAAAAAACCCCACAGCTACAGCTCTTTTTCAGCAAGCTGTAGCACGCTCTCCCACAAAGAAAGGCCTGGGTTAGATATTATGAGAATACACACTGCACAGATATGAGCATTCACCCTCAAGTATTGTACAAAAATGTGCACTGAAAAAATTGTTTCAGCCTCTAGTGATGGAAGGTAGGAGAGAGGAGGTAATAAGAGTGAACCATCAGAAGATAAAACTCTTTAGAGACCCACTTGGCTTCCTTTTCCTTCTTCTCTCTCTCTGTCTGAGTGTGTATAGTGAAACAAAACACGTATGTTCAGACCACAAACTTCAGCTATAGATATTTTACCTGACTTATTATAATGGAACTGTAACCTGGGTTAGATTATGTGAACTTCTAATAATCTGTATTTTAGACTGGATTACAGTCTAAAATAGGGATCATAGGGACTTTATAATTCTCAATTTGTTTGTATTTTTTGTATATATGCAGGCAATAATAACAATAAAACCACACACTACGTACAACACCTACAAATTTATCACTATACTATCACTCACTATGTATTTATCACATTCAAAGCCAAAACAATTTCCACTTCGCTTGGCTGCATCCATTCAGAATTCCATTTGAATGCTTATTGACAATAAAATATTGTATATACTAATAATATAACATTCACACATTCCTAAAAACATCTATACAGAATGTCTTTTTTTGACCCTTAATTCAACTTTAATTTATTAAAAAAATGCCAACTAGAAACATCTCTCAAGTGCTATCTTGTCCCACTATGAGGAATTTGAACTGGCATACATTTAATTTACATTTAAGGGTCACGAAAGAGGTCAAGAAGATAGCTAGCCAAACTAATGGTTTCAAAAGTTTAAAAATATTTCAACTGTATTATGAGCCATGGAAATGTATTCACTGTATTTCTTAGGTTTCAAAGCTGAATTACTTCATTTATTTTGTCACCAGAAAGAGTAAAACACACCCGCTATGCTTCACATGGTAGCAAACAGTTGCCTGTCACACATTCAGCAGACACAGAGCAACATTAGTATTCGTGTTGAGTCCTGTTTCTGCCAATCTCACAAGCATAGGTCATAAGGAAAAAATCTGTCTGGCTGTTTCACTTTCTTTACCCACTAGTTGCCAACTTTATCTGTCATTTACTACTGGACAGGTACAGCTGTGTAACATGTTTTAGTCAACTTTGCTGGCTGCTGGACACAGGAATGAATAAAGAGCTAAGACTGAACCGAAGAGTAAATAAGACATTGAGTTAAAAGAGAATAAAAAGCTCAATGGATCATCAGACTTGGATGATGATTCTCTGTAGACTCAAATAGGAGCAATCCCTTTCACACTACACACAGTCATTTAATTTAGTGTTAAATTAGCAAGATACTCATTAGCAGTGTTTTAATGATGGTTCATTTTGATGAGGAATTTGAAAAATATTATAAAAAATGTGTAATCACAAGAAAACTCACAATGTACTTTTAACTGCGAGGACAAAATGAAAGCAGAGGACAAGAAGAGAGAACAGTCTGTCTACTCAGACACCAGTGTCTCCTCCTCAGCACTAATCCTGGTGTCTTTCAGGTCTGTTCATGAATCAGGTTAGGTCTCCACACTGTGTGTGTGTGTGTGTGTGTGTTGTACTTTAATAGAATGGTCTTTTGGACTTTGATGCCACATATCAGAGGATTAAACACCTCCCAACAGAAGGGGATTGCTCCTTTCTCTTTAAATTCCTCCCCTGTCAGACCCAGACCAACCAAACATTATTGATGGCAGGAGGTTCCACCCTCACCCTGCAGCATCATTTAGACCAGCTTCTTTGTTTCCACATGAAACAGCCTCCTGCTGAATGAATTTAGTTAATGCTGTTACCTTTACAGCCCATCTCTCACTCTTAAAGGTCTTCCTTCTTCAGGTTACTTCTCATTATACTGCCCTCTGCATAAACATTTTCAAAACTACATCCAAAAGTGCTAATGCCAAGTACCCAAAATCAAATCCTTTCTTCTGGTTGAAAGTCAGTGAGACTGAAAAGCAGGGATATCATGCACATAGTGCTAAATTAGATCAGGTGAACATAGTCTATCCTGTCTTTTAAGGAAAAAAGTCAAACATCTATTTAAAAATCATGTAAAATGGATAGTCCTTGTAATATGAAATCCATCCTGACACTCATCAAATTTAGGCTTTTTCTTTGGTATCAAAACTGCTTCAGTTGACTGGCTGTACATTCAAGGCTACAGTGCAAAACGGAATTGGATAAGAAGTCATTCAGCATGGCTTTCTATGGTGTAGATTAGCCAGAGTTCATACATTCAGACTAAATCTTGGGCCAAGGTCATAGTTACTTACCCCATGACTCCATCATATAAAGTGTGACAAAACCTAGGTGAACAAAACTGATAGGGGGAAATAGGGGAAAAATAGGTAAAAGGGAGTGACATAATTTATGAAAATCTTGCTTTCATATATTTATATCTATTTGTTTTATATCACACTTACAATTCTGGACCACTGACACTGTCCTCTACTTTTTCATTTTTAGATAAGTTTGGTGTTGTTAGACCATAAAGTTACATAATAAAAAAAAATTGCATATGACTTTTTACCTATGCATTAAATAGTGTTTTACACTAGATCACTGACATACTAAATCATAGCATTTCTGAGAAGCCTCACTTATCCTGAAAACAACCCTTGACTACATTCAATTGTCTTTTATTTTCCCCTGAGAACCAATGCTTTTGAAATTCACACATTTATAGAGCAAATATGGTGCTAATATTGTTAGTGAAAGGTCATGTTTGAAGCAATGAAAGGATTAGACAATAAAAACACTAGGTTAAGGTTAGAGATTTCTAACTTACTGGCTCCGTATATAAACAGCTCAGTACTTCCTGCAGTAAATGTTGACAATGGATAAAAACCTTGAGGTGCAATATTCAATCCAATATGAATGTGTTCTTTTGGCTATTCAGGCAGACTTATCCACCTGATGCTCTTAATAACAGAACTCAAACCAAGAATTTAAAACCTGATACACACCAAAATTAGCCTGGGATAAAATAACTTCCTTCTGTAATAAGGACAATAAATCCCAATTAAGAAATGTCAAAAGATGTCTAAAAAGATAATTAGACACTAACTTAACAGCCCCAACAACTCCTCATTAGAATCAAGAATAAATGTGTCAGTCACATACTTGAATGCAACTACTCATGCATGGTTTGCATTATTATTATTATTTTAATAAAACTGTAAAAAAAACTCAACTCTCAAAATTTGAGCTTTGTTATTTTAAGAAGTGGAGTTACCCATTCCCCCTCGGCTGAACACAGATTGGTCCTCCCTTTACCATTTGTATCCTACCCAGAGATGATTCCACATGCCATTACTGGGTCATGAAACTGGCATCCGTCCCCCATCAACCTTCCCGAGTGAGTCAGAGCATCAGAAAATCACAGGATCAAAGAGGAACCCATTTCAAACACATCAACAACACATTTCTCATGCCTTCTGCTTGGCTGAAAAGAAAAAGAAAAAGAAAAAGAAAAAGAAAAAACATCACAGCAGCACAGCTCTTCTTTGAACCACAGTAATTTCATATTGTCATTGTCTTCAAATCAGTGAGTATGTCAACGTGTCACATTCTCATTAAGAGGCGATGAAAATAACAAAGCAGTGGCAACATGGTAGCATGAACTCTTTAGGGCAACAACAGAGCAGAACTTAAACAAAAGAAAGCACAAAAACACAGACAAACACAGCAATTTATGATGCATAAATAACAAGGACAAACTACTTACATTTGTTTTTTTATCGATTACATTAAAACAATAGTATAATTGATACTTAATAATTAATAATAATCCCCTTGAGAATATTCTTGTGGACAGGGTGCCCCCTTAAGGAACCAAGGGTTTGGGGTTCAGTGTCTTGTCCAGGGACACTTTGGCATGTGGCCAAGAATTGAAGAAGGGAAAGTCCGGAAGTCGAACCACCAACCTTTGTTCATAGACAACTTCCCTACCAACTGATTCAAAATTACCTCTCTAAAACCAGCAAATTGATTGAAATTATTAGGGCTGGGCACGTTAACGCATAATTAATTAACACCGACAATTATTTTATCGCTTGTGAACACAGTTTTATTATTATTATTATTATGATGATGGTGAAAGTCCGTTGCTCACTGGGTCTGAATACACATACAGACAAACCATAGGTCACATGAGGGGTGGGATGTTGATCAGTACTGGCTTTGGATTGGCATCTTCATGCGTCTCAAACAATGAGCAGCAGCTTTCTGCATAAGAAAAGAACTGGAGGTAACAAACTGTTTCATTTTAAATTTTCATTTTAAATCTCTTCCACACGGTGGAGTTGATAGAACCACAGTTATTTGTAACCATTGCAAAGTTTAAAAATGCTTTTCAGGTGGTTGACGTGACATATTTTGCGACGTGCGCTCTGTGTGTGTGTGTGTGTGTCTGTCTGTGTGTCTGTGCGCGTGTGCGCATCAGAGCAGAGCTCCGCCGTGCGCGATACAGAGATCAGAGGAGAACAATAAACGCGACATAAGACATGACATAAGATAAATAACATGAGGCTGTTTAGTTGGTTTAATAAAAAAACTAGGTAAAGACCTGTGGTTACACACAGGTGGTTCTGGACATACATTAATGTTTAAGTTGAGATTTACAAGAAATATTTAACTGCTACTGTGTAAAGGGTAAACTGCTGTCTTATTTGTTTCAAGTGTTTGTAGACTAAATATTATTGCAATTTTGTTCATATAGCAGTACTTTTAAAATAAAAGTTAACTTTTGGATTCATTATAAAATTTTGCCCGTAACAGTGCGATTAATCGCAGAAAAATCCTGCAATTAATCGCGATTAAAAATTTGAATCGCTGCCCAGCACTAGAAATTATGTGTGCTGTAGAAACAGAAATATGTGTGTATGAGGGGGAACAAAGCTAAATGTATGTCATTTGTGAGAAATAGAGAGTCATTTCACTATGCCTGGTATGCTTGGGGCAATGCAAATTACACGCTACAATGCCCCTTTCACATTAGTCTACATGTACATGCTTGCACATGTCTGCACTGGGTGACTGTTAGCGGCTATAGCAACCAAAAAATCCATTTAGGATTGTTGGATAATGAGGGCCGAATAGAGCGATTACCTCTGCAGCTCTGTAGGACAGCAGAGCATCTGCAGCAGCAGAGGACCTTTCACAGCTGGTGGACTGTTCTGTAACTGTTCTCCTCTCAAGTAGCTTTGAGAGGTCGAGTCAGCTATGGGAGTCACAGGGGACCCATCTGTTTCTTCAAACAATGACCCTTTTTTATTGAACCTCCAGCAAAAGGATTGCTGGGTGAAGTGCTTCCACCTCAGATCCATGACTCGCTAAACACATTAGATGAGCAGTGATTTGATTAGATTCATTCAAGAGTAAAAATATAATGCTCTAAAATCTCTTTACGAAAGTACTGAGACCTGTTACTGAGACATTCCACAGTGTGGTCAGGTGCATCCTGTAGATAAATCTACAATCTACAGAATTTATCTGCAGGATGCACCTGACCACACATGAATACAAACTGAGTCTTCCTGTGTCCAACTTAATTGACTGAACATAGCTGCCTGTATATATATTCACACGCCTGCATGGGGATGCTCCTTTTTTGTTTTTATCTTTACAGACTGCTAATGTAACTAGTTAAAAATCATGAAGTATTTCTACTATAAAACTCAACCCCAGAAGATCTATGGAGAAATAAGGTGAAGTGATCTGAAAACTTTATGAAAACCCTGTACATAATATTCACTCTTACCATCTCTATGCCAGAAATTATATGTAGAAATAACCCCTCATAGTCCATCCCATGTGATAAAGGAAGCTAAAGTTACACTGAAAACAGCTGTTGTTATGTTTTCATACAGGCAGCATTCTCTGCATCCTATTGAAGCAACAGGAAAAAGTCTCACTCATCCATCCATCAGCAATATCTGACAGATGGATGAATATACCTGCATATTCTTGAGGGTTATGGAGGGGCTCCAGTCACAGGGGTATTATTGTTGTAATGTCTGTTATACCAAATTTACCAGCACCCTCTGGAATGGATTTGACCTGATTTTAATGCAAGGGGCAGTCCTAGCAGATATTGCAAGGAGAAGCAAACAGTGCACTATATGTGGCAAAATGCAAAAAAAGTAATAAGACTTACATTGCCATGGTGGCTTGTGTTTTGGGCATATCCTGTAGCGTGCTTGGTTTACATTCTTCATCCTAATAAATCTCACTAAATTCTCTTCACAGAGAGAGGCTCACTTTTTGCAGCTGATTTATTGAAACCTGAGCTGGAATAGCTTTGTCATCATCTGCTCAAATCAAGCTGGCTGAAGGAGGAAACATTTCTGAGTTCAAGTGAACTTCTACAAATGTGCCTGGTGTGAATGTGGCCAGTTTATAGCTTGAATTTGATCTCCATTGGAGCTGGAGGGTTGTGCTCAGAGGACAGAATTGATAAGAAAAGTGGCCAGCCTGAACATTTAATGAGCTCCATGGCTGCAAGTGGTCAGAGGAGGCTGTTACCTTTGGAAGAGCTATCATCTTCTATCGCTCTCTCTCACTGTGACGTGACATTTTTCCAAAGTGCTCCATTCACAGTGAGTCAAATGCTGCTTCATTTTGCTATTGAGGCAGATGGAAACTTACTACACTTTAATGCTTATAAAAAAACAGACTGCTGCCTATAACCAGGTTAAAGCAAGACACTGTGTGTCATGTTTACATTATGTTACTTTACTATAATTACTATGATACACAACTGGCCAAATGTTGCTGAATTACTATAAGAAGTGAACAGAACATTGTCTACTACACTATATTACTATATGTTACAAGTGCACTACTATACTCTTTACTGTAGATCTGGTTTTGGTTTAAAATAAAGTTGAAACTCTATATTCCAGCTAACTAAAAAGACACATTTGTGGGGATATTTAAAAGTAAATGTGTGGTTCAGTCTCACCACAATTATTTGAGATATGCACAAAACTGATTTACTGGTTTGAGGTTCACTATGATGTTACTGATGGTTCAGTTTAGACAGAAACTCAGAAATTGTTTACGAACATTTGATATGATTGGACTTGTTAGGATTCAAGTCTTTAAGGGGAAAATGTCCCTTGAGTGTTGCTATATTTGTGAGAGGGTTGGTTTGCTGAACTTTTATTTAGATAATTATAGCACTTACTAAGGCTCTTCTGCATTCTTGTGTTTTAATAATTTAAATTTCAAAATATACAAGCTTGTCTGAAATAATACAGTGTAATACAGAGAAATTCTACCAATTCTTGAAGGGACAGAATATGCACCTTTGGTTCAGCGGCAGCCTGCCACCACTAAAACTGTAAAGAAGTGGACAGAGGGGGCTAATGTTGCAATGTTGCCCTGCAGGTGTGCTTTGAAGTCACAGACTGGAAGACTCTCGGTGACGACATTGATGGACTGACAGACTGCATCACAGATTACATCAATTTCTGTGTGGACACCCATGTACCCACAA
>JAUMHL010000018.1:18342783-18377806 GCA_032362345.1 Sandelia bainsii
GTGTTAATCTTTTCTGGTTATGGTTCTTTCTTTCTTTCTTTCTTTCTTTCTGTTTGAACGGAGAGCTGCTGTAACATACCAAAATAATTTCCCTCTGGGATTAATAAAGTGTTTTGAATCTTGAATCTTGAATGAGTGAAAAATTAGTGAAAATATTCTATAGATTCAACTAAGTGTCTAAATGCTGGACACCAGGGATGAAAGAAGTTTACTCAGAGAAACGTCTAACTCAGCAGCTTGGTGGTTTGGAAAGTAATAACATTTACCTCCTACCGCTCCCAAAAAGGATTAAACAGATCAGGGCAGGTTGGTAACAGAAGAAGAATGAGCTGTGCTGCATCAGAGGAGCGTGTGAGTAGGGTGCGAGCAGAGTGGGATGAGAGTTAGAGGTGTAAGGATTTTCTTGGTTAGATGAAGAGTAAATGGAAAAAGAGAGTAGAATAAAATAAAGATGGAGGCGTAGAGGAGCGGGAGGTGAGGCAGCAGTGAACGCAGAAAACCTTGGGTACCCAGAGAGCAGCAGATGCTGCAGACTTTGCTGCAGTGGTCTGAATCATTCATTTTCTTTTAGGTTTTATGGTGATCTCAGTAAACACCAGCTCTGTGCTGGGTCAGAGTTGATGTGTTCTCCGACAGCATGTGAATGCTGCAGCGAGACAATGGATGGCAAAGACTTACACACTTTGCCTGTTCTTTCCTTATCATTGCACCTCTCTCTGATAACCTGCTAACCGAGGGTCATAAAGGTTTTAGAGTGCTCATCATGGTTTGTACAACAGTCAAGGATAGCAAACAAATGCACAATTTCCTGTCTGGTATTTACACAACAGTTGAAACAAAAGGGCAAGGCATCCAAAATTGATGCAATATGCATTATGTCCTATATATATTTCATCTGGGGAAAGGTTTATAAAAGCTGCATGCACATAAAGATGGCACGTGCTTGTTCCACACAGTGCAGAGGTACACCAAAGGGGAGTTCACAGTCACTCTAGTCTCTTCCCATAATGAACAAAAGACTGAACATAGTTGCTGCATTCATCCAAAATTGATAGAATACAAATGCAACAGGGTTTTACAAAACTTAGCCTCCTATTAGTGATGCTGACAACACAGCTGTAGCCTTTGTGACTGGGGGTTTCTGACATAAATGCTTGCTGAGAGTCCGTTTTTTTTCTACACAGACTTGTATCTTTGACAGTTTTTCAAAGAATCATCAGGGGAGTTTTATGTCCACCCAGGTGTTGAAAATCAGTCACCACAATGATAGGAAAATGACAAAAGTGAAAACTAAAACGTGCACCGCGAGAATAACTCTTTCAGTTTCAGTACTGCATTAAATATCAACATAAATTACACTTACTACTCAGACCAGCAACAGCCCCTGTGACTTTCACAGAGAACATGTGACAAGTGTCCTCACCATCATCATCCACATCCATCATCCCACACACACATATGCCGTCTTGTGACCAGGCCTGAAAGAGCAGAACACAGAAGAAACATCCTAAACGTATCATTCAGGGGCCTGGCTGGTGGCTGCAATCACAGCAGGGAGCACTGTTATCCTCCTGATTCAATTACTGGGAACAATTTTGGTTAAAAAGAACACATGCATTTACTCACAGGAGGAGGAGAACTTACAGGAGGTCTCGCATATAAAACCGCAACTGGTCTGATACCCAACAGGGCTTGCGTCAGTCAATACATTTATATGTGTTGAAGTAACATTACTGTGAATACTGAGATTTAAAATACACCCCTTAATTTCATCTGAACACCCAGTAGTGGCTCCACCTCCTTATTTCCTCCTAGTTCTCAACACACAGTTGAACATTATGGTGATTAACCTTTTTCATAAAGCCCACAGCTACTGGAGTCATTGTGTTCTACCTAAGCCCTGGAAAACTAAGATGGAAAAGTAATTTTGTCAACTTTCTGAGAGTCTTTTGTGAGAATTTATTTTGGATTTTGCTTCAATATTTAAAACAATCATGCTTAAAATTCAATCCCATTTAACCTTGCGCATGTTGAAATGTGATGATGAATATGTAAGAGAATCATATAAAAATCAAGAATGATCTAGGTACTACATTGTAATATTTATACTAACTGGCCTACAGTACCTCATGGGACAAATGTATTTACCTGGTAGGAGCTGCACCTTCTGTAAACCCTGTGCACAGCAGGATTTGAAGAAAATAAATGAATAATGACGCACATATTGAGTGTCTTGGGAAATAGTGCAATGAAAAACAAATTCACTATAGACTGAAATGTGAGTAAAATGGGACCTTTAAACATCCGTGAATTTGAAATCACAGGCTGAATAATTCATGACCTGTTCATGACTCTGGCTGTAAACAGAAAGACTCAGTAGTTTTTGCAAGTGTTTACTGCTTGCACATTTAGTTCTGCTGTGAAATGATGATGTTGAGGAAATATTTACCAGAGAGGAAACTTGGGACATATAAAGAATCTTTACCTTAAATTAAAAATAACCTATAACATAAAAATTCACAAAAGAAATAAATTTTATCAGGGACTACTGATAAAGTGAAGTCAGTGGACCTTTTGAGGGCCGGTTTTCCTTTCTTTTTCAGTGAACTAACTCTTTCCGTGCTTTAAAAATGTTGTGGCAAACTGAGTGCCGGCATAGAACTCTGACTTCCCTAACTTAGGCTCCTTGAAAGGTACACATGATGAATACTGAGAGTGGCATTCACTTTGTCATCCAGGTCTGCTACACTCTGTGGAGAACTGGAATTATAAAAGTGACTGGGAGTTTATTCATCCTCTTCACTGAAGCCAACACCACTGTCTCTGATTTTTAATGTGAAAGGGAAAGCAAGGTCAGTAGCCGCCTGGTCAGACTCACTCTGAATAACACAGATGATTATTATGAGAGCGCTGCACTTTCAAACACGTATTAGTGTAAGATGTCATGCCTACGCAGCTGACAAATACAGTACCTTAGATAATAGGCTTCTGCACTCACATATGCTTTTCCTTTAATGAGGTAATTTAAAAAAACAACTGCTCACTAGTACAAGAAGGGAAATAGAAACGATGATACTATCACACTAGATTCAAGCAATGTGGGCTTGTCAGTGCTCATACTTCTATTTGTCTTATGACCGACAATATGCACTCAACCTGAACTAATGATAGGGCATCCATTAAAACACCAAGTTCTTCTATAACAAAACTGTTGGCTGACGAAAGTACCAACTATGATTTCTTTAGGTTGTTATATGTAAAAGGTCAATACAACCCCATTACTTATTGTGTGTCTAAGTCTGTAATCCTTATCAGTCAGACAAGTGTTACAGCCAGTGCAGAGGAACATGAACATTTTTTTTATTGTGTTTTTTCTGTACATCATAAGCACAATTTTTAGCTTGTGTATTTGTGGAATAAGAGTTGAGTTGTAAAAAAAAAGCAGTATTTAAAATTAGAGCTTTCAAATAATAGTTTTCAGGTGGCATTAAACAGCCAATTACAATTCCTCTCAGGTCAATTCATGTATCACTATTCCTGATGTATTTCTGAATTAACCCCACACTTTATAATTTCAAAGACTAACAATATAGGCAAACGTTTTGCATTTGGTCCATTTAAAAAATGCATCTGTTCATCACTCGTCAGTAAAATTGAATTATCTTTATGGTCTGAACTAGTGGGCGTAAAGGTATTGTAATTTTCTCAGCCAATCCCAGGAGCGGATCTTCTGCGTACTTTATTGGCTGCAACGTGAAATCACTCTGCACTTGTAGCCAATGTAATTAGCTTTCTAACCATGTATGTCAATAGGAGACGGGACTTCCTGTCGCACCAGAGACGCCCGCGTAAAAGGAATCTTTCTCAGTGCACTGAGGGGACATATGGACAGAGTGGGAGGACCCACGGGGATAGGTTACACGCGGTTTAAACTTTCTGTAGAGAACAAGTCAGACTTAAAATGTTTATTTCCGAGTCCGAAGACGAATTAGAACAACTCCACTTGGACTCTGACCCTGAGAGCGAGAACAGCTGTGTGGACGAAGACTATATTCCGAGTGGGCTGACCCGAGGATCAGATCAGTGAGTAACTACACACACTCTCAGAGCTGGCTACAGATCAAAGAAATGTCCGCGCCAAAACTAGCTGTGTGACTTGTCTGATATGCACAGGGATGATAGGAATCCTGAAATGATCAGATCTACCATATGAAGCAAGCGACTGTACAAAACGGGGAGATGGGAAAACTTTTCTAAACTTAAATCCCGTGCGCAACACAGCGTGTCAGGATAACCGCTTAACCGCTGCACAGGAGCTGACCGTTCATGTGCTCACACTGATGCGCTTGTCCTTGCTTAAGTTGGCTTCTTTGGTTATGAGCAGGTGTATTACACATAAACGTGAAGTGGTTGTGGTCAAGCATCTCAGAAGATGATTGGTTGAGATTATAAATAAAGTTGGGTGGGCGGTGCGGCTTCCACACAACATCTCATTCATAATTGCGCTGTGTACTAACGTGCAGCAGACGCACTGGAAAACCCACGTTGACCAGGTGAACCAGCGGCTTTGCAGTGCTTATATATTGGTGCGTCTTTACGTTGTACGCGTCACTCTATTTTGCAACATTAAGTTTGCGCTCGTATCGGGCGTGTGCACAACGTGATCGTACTTCTAACAACCCTCCCAGTTATTGTGGGAACACATCTTGACTTATTCTTTCTGCATTTGCCATTGGGTTGCAATTTACTTTAACTTCACCAAAACAGATCCTGTGCAGAAAGACAAAGGGATGGCACAGGGGAGGGTGGGCGGTGGTGGTGGGGTTGAGGTTGTTTGTGAGGGTAGCAAGTTTGAGAATCTGATGGGTTACCCACTTTGGTCTTCCTGTGCATAGTCCACAGATGCCATGCTACATCTTTTTACTTATTGCATCTTTTGACTTATCAGTTTGATATTTATTTTTTTTAACAAAAGTATCATAACAGTATGGTAATGTCGTTGTTAGCGTGCCATTAAACACCGTGTTAAAAACTTTTAGTCAGCTTCAGGAAACCAGCTCTACAACATGCTTTTTCTGGATCAGGCGACAATGTGATAATAGAACAGAACAACATTGTGGATCATAATCTTATTAATTTATCTTAATAATTATTAATCGTAGTACACAAGAGTCAGTCTGCCAGATAGATATTATGTTCATCACAAGTAAGCATGAGTGAATCACCCTGATCATGTCATCTGGTTTATCTGATGATAAGACTCTCTTGGTGTAATTTTATGTTTCTATAGTGATATATTTTATGACGTACAATAGTTTCTGCAATACATAAATAAATAAATACTCAGAATTGACACTAATCAGATTTGCAACAATGCCTACTATAACCTAACTCACTCAGAGATATTAAAGTGACATATATTTTGGTGTAAACAGTGTATAGTACATTGTTGTACTGGCCAGCCCTGGGGAAAGTGCTACAATGACTCTAATTCGCAAAGACTCATGACTGTGTGGACTGCTCCCATTAGAGAAAGTAATTAAAAACAAACATTTTTACATTTAGAAGTTTTTGAGCTTCATCAGGCAACTCTGCTTTGTGCCTTTGGTGTAACTATCAAGTCCCTGTGCCTGTGTGGTTTCACTTACAGAATTAGAAGCAAGGCCTAAACCTGAACTAATCAACTGACACGCCAACATTTAAACCATACTTCATCTCAGAAGCTATATATTACAACATCATCATCAAGGATGCTACATAAATACACATAACCATTACGCAACAACCCCTATGGATTGTAAAAATAAAGGTTTAGTGGCAGGAGCCAAAATATATTCAAATCTTTATGTCCATGAGATAAAAATTAGATGGGCACAAGTAGATTACTCTTTGATTACCATCAGCATTTATCTTGCTTAGGACAACAACAAACTGCATACTAGCAATTATTTTTAACACATGTAACATTTAGAAACTGTAGCAAAAATTAAGATGTTCCTGTGTCCTGGATATTGCACTACAATGACTCAGCATCCCTTTAAACTTACCATAATGTTTCCTTATTGATACTATTACATAATTACCATTCATAACAATATTATTAAAGTGGCCTTCAATACAGTATTATTATTACCTCTTACTGACATTATTCCTGTCTTTGATCTTTTTTTCCCTGTTTTTGTGAAAACGTTGCACTGACATTCACTGTTCATTCCACCTTTCAGTCTTGCTAGTAAAGAAATGTTTGGGGGAAGTCGCAAACAATAGTTTTATCCAGACGACTGTCATTGCCTTCTATATCATACCCATCTACATCATAACCCTTACCTCTCTGCTCTATTTACAGGGAAGATTCCAGTGATGAGGACAGTTCAGACGAGGAGTGGAACAGTACGCCCGTAAAGAAAAGAGCTTCCAGGAAGCGTTCTCGCTCACTTTCTGCTTCCACAGCGTCATCACCTCTGAAATCTCCGTCTAAGAAGAGGGCACAGAGCCACAACAGAAAGAAGACCAACTGTCCGTCTACACCCAAAAAAGACACCTCCTCCCCCAGTACTACCAAGAAATTCTCCACTCCAGGCAGAAAAAATCAAAGTGGAAAGAGGCGAGCAGAAAGACGTCTCATGAGAGAGGAAGGAGATGATGGAGACAGATGGCGTGACATTGTCGAAGAAGATGTCGAACCTCCTCAACCACGGTTCAGACCTGAAAGAGATGCAGGGCCCCAGTTGAACAGAACTGCACATTACACGCCACTTGAACTATTCCAACTGTTCTTCTCTACGACAGTAATTGATACATTGGTAAAAAACACCAATGCCTATGGGCAAAAGAAATCCCAAAGCCAGAAGGAAAGCTGGGTGCCTATCACAACAGCAGATATGTATTCATTCATCTGCCTTGTCCTCTACATGGGTATTGTACCACTAAAAACTCTGAGAGAGTTCTGGAGAGGATCTAAGCTGTTCTGCTTGCCTTTTCCTGCCTCTGTCATGCCCTGCAGACGCTTCCTGGCCATCTCCAGCAGTCTACACATGAATGACCCTGCAGTTGAAACAGCAAATGACCAGGAGAAAGGGACATCCGGGTATGACAGACTGTGCAAGATAAAGCCACTATATGGGCAGATTTTGGAGGCCTGCCACACTTTCTTTCATCCCTACCAACATATCTCCATAGATGAACGGATGGTGCCAACCAAAGCTAGGATTGGGTTCAAGCAATACATTAAAAACAAGCCTACTAAATGGGGCTTTAAGCTTTTTGTTTTAGCAGACTCTGCGTGTGGCTACACCTTGAACTTTTTTGTGTATGGGGGAAGAGAAGGTGAACCATCAGGGAAGGGGTTAGGGTATGATGCTGTCATGAGACTGCTGAAGATCCCCTTTCTAGGCAAAGGATACAAGCTCTATGTAGACAGTTTTTACACCAGTCCAACTCTATTCTCTGACCTCCTCCAGAGAAAAATTTGGGCATGTGGCACTGTTCGTTCTAACATAAATGGTTATCCCAGAACGAAAAATAATGACATGCCCAAGAAAACACCAAGGGGAACAATCCAGTGGCTCCGAAAAGGGCAGTTGTTGTTTGTTAGGTGGTTAGATGCCCGACTAGTAACAATGTGCTCCACTATACACAAAGCATACAGCAATGAATTGGTAGAGCGCAAAGTGAAAGATGCAGACAAACAGTGGACCGTGAAGCAAGTGCCTATTCCAAGCTGCATCAAAGATTACAATCGATACATGGGGGGTGTTGACTTGTCAGATGCACTCATTGGCTACTACAATGTCATCCATAAAACCCAGAAATGGTACAAAACTCTGTTTTATCATTTTGTGGACATAGCCACTGTTAATGCCTTCATCCTCCACAAAGAAATGTGCAAACTGCAGAATCGGCCTGCCGTTACACAGAAAAACTTTAGGGAGCAACTGATTTTGTCGCTGGCGGAGATTGGTTCTACTCCCTGCCGCTCAGCTCCACAAAATTTCATGCTGCCAATCTCCCCGTCCAAAGTTTCCCTTGCCTCTTCTTCTACAGTGCCACCTCCTTCTCTGTCCACTGGGGTTCCACCTGCTACAGTGTCTGATGTTCCAGGTTTAGGTCACCTGCCAGCTTACTTTGTAGAACAAATGAGCAATGTGGCCCCGAGAGATCGGGCCACTGCTGGTAGAAGGGCATGTGTGGTCTGCAAAAGAAAGTCACCAGTTTATTGCAGCACTTGCCAAAAAACACTTTGTTTCACATCTTTAAGGAACTGTTATAGTGAGTGGCATAGAACCAATGGTATTTGTATCTAACTCACTAGACTGACTTGTATATAGTATCTATAAAGGGTTTTTTAATAGGCAAAGTAAACTGATTTGTTCGGCATTTGCAATAAGTTGTTGATTCCGTTCTTAGGAATATACCTTTGATCACCACTAGTGAACAAATGTCACCTGCCATTTATTGGCATGTGACTGTCAGACTGACCTTTACTGTTACCTCATTAGATTGTTACCTCAAGATTACACTGAATAACTAACAACTAGTTCAAAGAGTCATCAAGTAGTGTGAAATAGTGTGATAGTATGTTAATCAATATTGTATAAATAGCAATCTTAAAAAACGTATGAATAGAGATTAGAAGAGGTCTATATATAAGGATAAATATACCCATTACCTTAATTTACAGAAGAAACTGTTAAAATATTCCCAAGGCTTCCATATCTTATCTAGTCTTTACCCATTCAAATGTCTCTAAAAGTAGGAAGCAGCATATTACAGTGGAAGTCAAAATGTTCATTCGGTTTCCAGTCTCTCATTCGGTGCTTTCGTTAGGTGATCTTTGTCTAAGCTGCTTTGAAGTATTATGTGGCAAAGTGACAGTGACTCACTTTCTGAGTCTGCCAGGCAATTTTATTTCCAAGTCCTATTCTAAAAAATCTACTGGGACTGGTTACCTTAATTAAATAAGATACATGGGCCAGAGTAATCATGGACTGAAAACTAGACTGCTATCCAAACCATACTTGAGAAGTGATCTTACACCCAGTCACTTAGCTTTGTAAGTTAATCTATCTACCTCCACCTGGGAGACTGCTGTGAAAATTAATAGCTCATGTCATCCTCCGTTGTTCTTTGCAACCAACATTCCTGGAACTGGAAGTTATTTTACCAGTGCTCACTGATGTGATACTACTTCATGTGTGCATATTTATTTACTTTAAGAATGTACTCTATAAATTGTAACTTGAAGATGAAACAGGAATGATACTTGAAGGTACATTTTCAAACAACCACCCAGTATGTTTACACATGCACTAGTTTTACCCTGGATTTGATTTTTGGAAAATGTTTACATATGAATAACTGGTTATTCAGCTTATTGGTCATGGTCATTTCCAGGTTTTGGATTGTGTGGTTCTTACAGGCATGTGCTTGACTCTCAGCTCAACTTTGACATTTCCAGTGACTTCAGCACTTGAGCGTAACCCACCTTGCTTTCTGGCTACATTTAACATGCTCAGTTAGATTTGGCTTCTCCAGCTTCCAGCAGCCACTGTGATGCAAGCTAAGCTGAGGATGCATTAAAGTACTGTAGATAGAAGACTGTGATCAGAAACCTGTACAAGGGGGTTTTATGCAAAAGTACCCAAAGAGAACTCTTGGTTTTGATATATTTATGCATAGATTTATGCATACATAGGTGTTTGCATAGATTTCAAAAGCCAGCATTATTATGCATACAAAAATTCATCAATGCAAACTTACTACTAATCACGCACTTTTCAGATGTGTTATTTTTCGTGCCATATTGGTGAAAAACTGATATCATAAGAAATAATTTCCCACAAACATTTCAGTTGTTTGTTCACAGTATTTACAGTATTATACCTTTTCATATTGCAGAAAACGGTGACCTAATTCTCCTGTCCTCATAGCTAAATGGGTTTTGGAAATGAACAGATGTCCCCCTTGAAAAAAAATGACACATTCTCAGAAAAAGGTCCAACAATTTGGCACACAATTTTGGATTATATGGACACAGTGCCAAAGGAAGTATCAGGGCTGTTATATTTCAGTACCTCTGTTTACATCCATTACCTCTCTAAAGCTTCCAAATTTTTCAAAGTGTTCCTTCTGTTATTTACACAGTTTGTCTATATGTGTATATGTGTCAGGGCAGGGATTTGGAGTTCTTTTTTGTGTTGTGTAATAAAGAATGAAAATTTAAAAGGGGATCTGTACACGTCTGTATTTATTGGGAATGGTGTGGCAGCAGAGCTATTGGGTACATTTTAAAAATTAAAAGCAAACAATACTACAAGAAATAAAAATGATTCAGAGATGCTAAATACAGTATGTAACATAATCATGCATCGCTTGGAGAGTATTACAATCATAACATTTCCCGTCATCATAAATATGGTTTCACTGTCATTTGTTAACTTTGGAGACATTTTTGTTACAACAATAAAACGATTATATCAAAGCCATTTCTGTCAGTGATCTTAAAATTTTATGCAAATATTAAATATTTTCAGGGAGAGATGATCCTAACAGCTTGTCCTCTCTCAAGGGTTGCAGGAGTGCTGGAGCCTATCCCAACTGACGCTCAACAGACAATTCCATTAATTAAAATGAATGACGTAATTCTTCTATTTTAAGCATACGTAGTTTCTATTCCATCAACAATTTAATTAGTGTACTTTTGTCAACAGCTTTACAGCTTTTGCTTGATAGTGATGTTCACATTCATCAGTTCTTCACTGTCTTATAAACAGTTAAGGCACAAACTGCACACTGCTGCTGCCATGTTTATGTCAGTTCTCAAGTAAAGCTGTGAAACAGAGCTGCTCTCAAACTCTAATTAGACCTTTATGGATAAAGCAATGCAAGTAAATAAAACTGCTAGCAAGTCTTGTTAATTATCATCCAATTCTAACAACACTTTGACAAACACACCTGCTGTCTGTCAGGTAAATGGTTACATCATAACTCATCATCTACATTAAACTTTTTCTTCAGTTACTTCAACAGTGGTTCAGTGGCTTCAATAATTATTCATGATTATTAATCAGCCCTGACACAGAGTCAGGATTGGTGAGAGTATAACGGTAAATCTGTGCACATGGTTCTGACATGATTAATCATTAACATCAATTTCACAACATTGACTGTCAGTAAGACTGTCAAAAAACATTAAACATGTTAAGAAAGCTTCAGATATCTGCAGTATGAAGTGAGTGTTGGGCTGAATTATGTGTGTTAATGTATTTCTTTCACCCAAAGAACAGTTTATGTCCTATTGCTCTGGGATTATTATTAACAAGTGTCTCTTCACCCACTGTCATTATAACTGCTGCCAAACTACAGAAACAGATCTCATAACTGAGAGATAAAATAAGAATAAAATAAATTGGTGGAAATATTTTTTAGATCTTGGCAATTACCTTTTCAGGGAATCATTCCCAAGTAAAGATTTAAAACTTGAGATTGGCCACCAGTCAGATGCTGGTGAGCCGGTCAAATTTAGGTTAAATAAATATGGTAATAAACCACACAATTTTTGATCAGAGCCTGAGCCTACTAGTTTTTTGAATCTTGAATGTTCTGTCTGTCAAAATGCTGCATTTTGTCAACAAATGAGATCATCTTCCCTTTAATAATAGTTGGTTAATAAGACAGAGAGGCTGACAAAGGGTTTAGAAGATTGTTTAAGTAACGCTATACAGGGATGATGCATAAACTGAAAGGAGGGAACGAACCTTGGTCCAAACCAGCTCTGGTGATGGAAGGTGTATGTGAACTCGTATTAGCAGCCAGTTGGCAGCTTAGTGCTGTTCTGCCTGTGATTAATAGCCTGATAGCTCCTTTGCAGATGCTTTGCGTACAGAGCAGCCACTCAGGTGGGGCGTTGTGACGTGAACATCTCTCTGCGATTATATATCCTGTGTCTACAGATAAGAGACTGTTTAACCTTCTGCCAATCACAACCACAGACATTATTTGGTTTTCATCTGAACATTAAATTGGGAGCAATTCTGCAGGTGCTGTGCTGAATATTATATCTCAGTCCATAAAGCAGAGGGTTCAGGAATTTTTTGTTTCCATTTCACAGGAGATTAATAATTTTCAGCAGGGTAGACTGAGCTCCATCTGTGACTAAATTTAATGTCTACAGACAAAATAGACCCTGTTTGAGTGTTAATATCACATTGCTTATTCAATCGTCAGTGCATATGAAATTATCATCTTTATTACAGAGCATTTTCAGTGGTGGCCCTGAAGTCCCGTAGCTTATGGTTCATATTTAATTTCTTCCTTCCGTGTAGGCTTTGGACTCTCAAGCTGCCTGTATTCCTAAATAACAGCAGACAGGAAACAACAGTGAGTGATTGACATCCTAAAGTCAGACCTAGTAATGGAACTATGACAATTATCCCTCATTAAAAGAAATTAGTACTGACACTTTACAGGAAGAAGACAGGTTTTGCGTGCAACAAGATACATTGGATAATGTTATAATTTTCTATCATTTACTGTTCTGTCACTGTGATTGAATGGATGTTAATGGATGACGAGACTTAAAAATGCAACAAACCCGCTTTGTCTAATTAGCCTCACGTCATGTCTACATAGCAAGTGTAGCCTGAGCAGGTGCAGCAGCATTGACGCTCCATGTGTGTCTTCACTAAAGGCAGTTCAATACAGTACAAAGTGTAGATCACCTGGAAGCAGGAACTGTGACCCACCAACACATTTTATGTTAGTTCCTTAAGTCCTGAGTGCTAAAATATTCATGGAGTCAAAAGGCCCAAGTGATAAAGTGGCAACTTATTCAAGGTGTACACCAAACTTTGCCCAGTGGACTCTGGGGTGTTCCATCCCCCTATGACCTTGAAAAGGTAAAAGAACATCTAAGGACATAGGATAAAAGGATACAATTATTTTAGAATCAAACAATGTACAATGTTAACTTTCTGAAAAGCCACATGTACGTAAGTCTAGCAAGAAGTAGATTATGAGCTTGTGTGGAAACATTTTTCATCAAGAGAAAAAAGCAGCTCAAACTTTTTAACACATTATTCATTGTGTCAACTTGATCACTGACCCCAGCCTCAACCAATCAGAGGGACAGCATATGTCCTAACAATACTACGTGCCCTGTCATTATGTTAATAGTGCTGGGTGTCAACACCCTGCTGCTGCACTCTGAAGCTTTATCACATCATTACACACCATTACTGTTCTTAATGAAATAAACAACTCCCAAACAGAGGATGCCCTCTCCGCTGTCTGACTCATTAAATGATCTAACATGTGAATAACCCAGAGCTTAATTATGAAGTCACTGAGTCGTCCTCATGTCTACTCACAACCTCCTCACGACATTCGGTCACAACTCTGACCTGTGCTGTTAATGTGCATGTTGGAGAAGTTCTGATTAGGGTTATAACAATCTATTTCTCTGCCAATATTGAGCTCAGTCAGATATGACTGGCTGGTTAAACAACCCATTTACGCTGCATTGTGTTGTTTTGAGTGGAGGCATGATGGACAGGGGGTATGTGTCTATTTCTCTCCTCCCATTTACTGTCAGGATTGGAAAGGAATGCAATGTATACACTGTTGGTCACTCATACAGTTGGTACAGCAAGCTAAGACCCATCACACTTTACACCATGAACAAGTTATTTTCAGCTGCTGTTTGTCAAGTGCATGTCACATTAAATCTGCATTTATTCATTTGGCAGACTCTGTTGTTCAGAATGATCTACAAATAAAGTAGTTCAAGAAGAAGTGTATCATTATTTAACTGTAAATCAATTGTGCCTTTGAATGGTATTATACTGTTATGTGTTTTAATTACTTTATCCACCCCATTTATATCATTGATGCTTGGCTAAACAAACTAATACACAGGGCCATATCACTATAGACTTTCTACATTTTTACAGAGCACTAAGCTAAACAACCTTGAACTGGCAAACTTAAAAATATCAATGTTATTAATCTACTAAGAGTGGCTGCCAGTGAGTCATTAAATCTACGCTACTGGATATATAGAACTGAAGCCTAACATACTCACAAGAGAGAGAATAGAGAGAATTGGGAAAACGTTGCTTTGTGTAAAGCATCTTTCATTTTTCATTACACAACCACTTTTGCAAACAAAATTGGTTTGTACAAAATATGTACAAACCAAAATATTCTGTTTTTCAGAGCCGTTGAAAGAGTACATAAATGTCTAGTGTGTGTTATGTCTATGTACGTCATCCATCAGACGATTTCCACTTCACTCACTGCAGGACGTTCACATGAAAGTCAAACCAAAATTCCACCAGCTGCTCTTTATTAACACTCAACCTTTCAATTCAGCCATCTGCCAGCCAGTGAAATGAATATTTAAAGTCTTTCGGGAGGGAGTATGTCGACAAACAGAAGATGCATGTTTGTGTTTCTTCACTTGTGACCATCGTTCACTGACAACATTCAAACACTAAGCTCAACACCTGCTGTTACATGCTTAACCTCATTCTCTACACTGTGTTCTGATATTTTGAATTTACTGTAAAAAAAACAAAAAACAACGTAAACACTGGGGACAATGTTCACTCGCTAATTAGCTCCCTGGTGGTAAAAATAAGAAGGGCTTGTGGAAGTATATGATGATACTGATAACTTTCACTAGGCAACCAGAAATGCATGAGCACAAGTGGAAAAAGAAATTTATTCTAATAACGGCACCCTGATGTGATTTGTAACTTGTTCTGAAAAGAACATGGACGACAGCCTCCAATAATGCTGTTTAGAGCTGTAGTGAGAATGTATGAACTAATTTGGTTCTTTAGTTTACTTTTACTCCAAGTTTTACCAAGTTTCTCACTTTAAACAGTCCTAAACTCTTTTTTTTCTCTTTTCACTTAAAATAAGCCTGCAGTTTATGTTATGAATTTAAATAAATAATATATAATAAAAATTTCCTACACATATACTAAGCCACCAAGTTTGCAGTTTCATTTTAATAAGTTGCTTGTTAATTTCTTTTTGTTGTGGATACTCTTCTAAAAGTAGAACACCAGCCAAATGAATTTTTCACAACTTGGCAACCCAAATGTTATTATCATCATTAGTTGTTAATACAATGAAACAATTACAAGAAACAATATGTTTTTAAATGACAACATGTTATGTCAATGTTCTTTCAAGAGATGCTTTGGAGCACTCACTTATAAACCTACAACATTACAGGTCATTTCTTAGACAAACAGCTGAATCTGTGAGCCACCTAGGACCATCCACTTTTCTTTGAACTAGCAAATAACAGATGATGTGCTCTACCTCCCTACACCTGCTTCTTCTAGACCCTATTAGAGAGCAAGAGTTGTGCTATGCAATGTAGGAAACCAAGATTTTCTTGAATTATAAATGATAACACTGCTTTACGAGCAGCTTTGATCACACAAACCTTGAATAAATCGATGATCTCTTTCCTCACTGTGCCGACACCCTGAACTGCTGTGCCCAGGCTAAACTACACTCCTCAAAGACAGCCACAGTTGACATGCTTAGGGCAACAGGTGCAGAGACCTGGGGCCCTTTGTACTTTGAGCATCTGTATTATAGCTGCGAGCGCTTGGCAGATATTTTTGGGGTAGCACTAGATGAGGCTCCTGCTCTTGCTACGAGACTACCGAAAACCCCTTTGAAACGTGTCACAGTTGAGTTCCAAGTTGAAATATCTTTAAGATCTTGCGCTGGTTTTTGGTGCTGTTGACACCAAAAACATGCCAGCCTTCTAGAGTTAGATTTGTAGCTGTAAACCTATACAGGGTCTGCAAGGAGAACATAATATCATTCTTCATTTTTTCCTGCAAAGAAGAAGAATCATGATTTGAAGCATATTCATTAGGCAGACACAAGCACAAAAACATACAGAGGGTTAGAATTGCTTTAGCTGCAGATAGAGGAGGACACAATATCTAAATGATGTGGACAGAAAGACTGGAGGAGGTCAGGCTTGGGTGATTTACCATAGTTTTGCTATGTTTTTGCCTTTCTGCTCATGTATAGATCAAAAGACATCCAGACATCCAGGTAGATTTAGACATCAGCCTGCACTTTCTCAGCTGGATGACTCTAGCTTTAAAAAAATCTGACCACATTAAAACTCCATGACCTCTTTCTAACAACCCAAAGTGAATCTTCCTAAAGTCATTTAGGAACACTGAGTGTTTCTTATTCTTTACTAGGGGGATATTGCAGTTGAAAGAGAATTATTCTGTTTGTATGTTTGCCTGATTGACAGGTAGAATGTCTCATGGTAGTATCGTGTGCAACATTTCACTTTCCTCAGAAGCCCTCAGTTAGTCTCCCTAAAAACAATTATTTTGTGGCTCTAGTAACTGCCAAAATGGTAGCAAATTGTAAACTAAAACTGAAACTTGAAAAAGTCACTTCATAGATCGGTTGGTGATATGATAGTTTTCTGACATCTATGTGATGAACATTTGGAAATAAGGTTGTAAAAGCTACAGTTTTCTTTTAAGATAGAAATATTTTTTTGAGGAAAAACACTCACACACATTCATAGTCATCTTGGTTCCACTGAAGTATTAAATTAGAGCAGGGACAGTTACAAGGAAAAGTTGCTGGCAGGTTTAATTGCCAGCAGTTAAATATGGTGTGAATGTAAGGCAGTCTGGCAGAATGTTAGGGTCATAAACCACTCTGAGGTGTCCATGCTTTGTGGAGCTGAGCAAAAAAACAGTACTCCAAGGAAAAATCCTTGACATGTGCTCTGACAGCTAAAATTAATCCCAGAGCAAAGCTAAACTTTAGGATAAATTCAGAGTCTTGGCAAAGAAACTATCTCATCATTTCATCAAAAAAGAGATGACTGAGCCAAAAATATTCATTCATCACTTTATATGTTGTATATGCATGTGGGACAGAATGATTTGTCCTGTAAGCTGCCAAGTAGTATTTTCGCAGCTGGCGCTTTCACTCTGTGAAGCAATGGATACTAATCTTGTCTTTCAAAAGGCCCTGTCAGTTCAGTAACTTTGTGTAAGAGAGTAATTCAGTTCAATGACACTCAGTCATTTGAGTTTTTGACTTATTCACTAGTCTGAGTGTATGTGCATGTCTGTGTGTGTCTTAAAGGCCAAGGACACGGTGTGAGCTAAGTGGTTATGACTGATGTCCTCACAGTCATAATTGTGTCATTATCACCCTGTGGAACATGATCATTAGTCCCTGCGGCCTCTTCTGTAATTAACAGAGTGGGGATGGCTGAAAGGAAGAGGAGTGTCTGTCTGTGTCCAGACTTCCAGCCAAAACACACAAGGAATGACCTTAAGTAATAATTTTGTGATAGCTGTGTCCCAATTCAGGGGCTTACTCCTTGAAGGTTTACCTTTCAACACTGAATATGTTGTATTGGGTCATCAAGCCCTCTGCCAGTTCAAAGGCTCCTCCAAATGCAATTTACATTTTCCTGCACAAATGTGTCCCAATATTCACACAAGTCACATGTTTAATTGTACTTTCAGGGGCCTTATCAACACACAAACTCAAGCAAGACAGATACTGTACTATACATGAGACAACCGAGTTGTTTAGCCTCTTCAGTTGTTGTGGTCATCTGTTACAGATATGAATTAAATTAATGAAAAATTCACTTCAAGATGTAAAATAGAAATCAGGAGTAAATTTAGTTCTTGCCTGAATATACGATGGGGCCCTTAAAAAAATCACTTTTGCATATACACACCTGTGAAATACTCAAACACACACTTGAAACATTCTTACACTTTCTTTACATGGGTACATATACTTAAATGCATGCAACGGAAATACACGCACATATGCCTCTGAAACATACATGTCTGACCTAGCTTCACATAATCACAATCGAGAACACATATGCATGACTTTTTCAGTCGTGACTGTGAGAGTCAAGGTCAGACTGCTGATTTATTTCCTAAAGGACCCCCTCTATGACTATGCTGTCAGCCACTGTAAGGCTTACACTCGTGTAGGTCCTTGGAAAATGGTGGCCACTGAATTAGAACAAGACAGTGTTTGACTGATGGTGTGTTATAGGACTGAAAAAGAATGATTAAGGATGTGGGGAGTATCTTCCAGGCTATCTCTCAATTCAACCACACAGTGTGATGAAGTGCTACAGGATCAGAAAATAACATTGGCAGTCTGAGTCTGCCACAAACTGTAACTGCAACTAGAGTTTACAACTGATTAGTGTGTGGTGTGTATCCATACATCAGAAAGCCCTGCAAGACTGCTGAACATTTGAAATGTCCTGCATCATTTAGGGCACCATTTTTCTGAAACAGGGAACAGTCCAAACACAAGTCTAAACTGCCTAGATAAATGTGTTATGGATGTGTTCAATTAGCTTTTTTTTGTGTCCACTGGTGTTGACGTATACAGGGAACATCCAGGCGCAAGGTGGAAGACAGGCAGAATAAATTATTATTGTAACAAATGAGTCATAAGCAGTAAAATAAACAGATGAGTGTTAATGTTGAACTTTGCAAGTCAGCATAGAGACATGTATTCGGGTCTGGACAAGTTTTAAAAATATTTTCTCCAACCACTACAGCAAGTACAGTTTTAATGACTGGAAGGAGCAATATGGAAAGATATTTTGATTCTGTGTACAAAAATGTCCCTAAAGCTACAATATGCAACTTGCTAGCACTAGCATGAGACTCCACACCCTGCAATTCTACCAGGAACTGCAACACAGTTTTACTCTGTTCTCTGTATAACTGCATACCTATCCAGGAGCGTTTGAGAAGCGGAGCACCTTGTGCTGGTCCTGATTTTTATATGTAGTGAAATGCTTTTTTGTCTTTTTTGTTTATAGGTACCTCCTTCTTTGTTGAGCTGTAGCCTAAAGGCAAAGTCTACAATTAAGTCATTATGAACAATGTGTGATTTGTGGCTTTGTTAGTTGTTGAAATAACATTGATTCAACCTCCATCCATAATTATTTTGTATTTAGCTGTATTTTACACAGGATATACAATGGATGTTAGCAAGAAAAAAATCCTCATGTTTCTCCAATTTGAAAGTCTGCAGAGGGGGTTAGATTAATGAAAGCACTGCCTGCATTTTCAGAAGAGTACCAGAAACCGCTTCTCTCAAAAATAGACTCGGCACATATCTTTAGCAGAGAGCCGCTTCAGAAATGCTTCTGATAAGCACCCAGTAAAATAACAAATTAAAAAGAGTGGCGGGTACAGGTACCATGTCGGTCAAGAAATGCGTTACAGCTGGTTCCAGTGGAATCGCAGGGTTAGAATATCTCTGTGTTGCTGCTGTCCTTTGAGTTTGACTTCACTGGAGGTGTCAGCAGCACTTCTCCACCCTTAGGTAAGTTTTGAACTGTATTTGCACTAAAACAATATGTAAAGAGCTCAAGACCCATGAGTTCAGCTAAATTACTGTGGAAGATTTTACTGTCAAACTTATAACCTGTGAGTAAAAGCTTTCCAGTCTTATCTTTAGGAGAACATTATTTATTGTTGGGTCTAGACTGATCCTGTTGCTGCCTGGAAATTTAAATAATTAACAAAGTCACACATTAAGCTATGTTGGGTGATGGTCAAAGATCCCTACAAGTTCTTATGAGTCAGTCATCGCACAGAACAGTAATGCTGAGGTTTCTGAAGTATTCTGGTTCAGAGGATTACTTTTTGTAATTAAGAGAGGTATTTTAATGCATATAATTTGCAATAGATGCAAAAGTACAGTAAACAAAGAGAGATTCCACCCATAATTAAAAGGTGTTTTTACATTTTTATTTTATATAAAAAATATACCTGCATTGAGGAAAACAGCATAAAAAACTGCAGTTGGACTAAAATTGCTCTTGTAGGAAAATAGAGCCCTTACTCTGTAACTGTAAATTTGCAGGTCTGACTTTCACCTTTCCAAATACGTGTTGCTTAAATTCACTGAAATGTAGAATTTAAGAAAATTTCAGTAGTAATAAGATCCTTGCCTTAATTAAAGACTTTTTCTCAATAGCAAGCATCACTTCGGCATCCTGATGGCATATCACAACCTGGCTAATATGACAATAGGGAATAGTAAATAGTTCTTGGGGCAATAATCTGTATTCATTCCCATTAGGCTACTTAGAGCAAATACGTTTTTCAGGCATGATGGGAGGTTTCAGGCTCAATTTCAATGGAAATTTGAACATTTTAGGCCATAGACCATGCAGCAAGCCAGCAAGCCTTCTGGCTCGAGGATTACCACCCCAATCCCCTACAGCTCAGAAATGGTCAGGAAATTGAACAGGAATAAGCAGGGATAAATAACCATATGAGGAATAAGGCAAGGCAACAGAGCGATGCCAAGGACAGCACTGGCAGTGTTGGAGCACATGCAGTCAGTGTAATGCATATGGCAGAGATGGATTTCACCCAACAGAGAATTTGTGGGACAGGGAGGGAGAGGAGGGACTCAGGAGCATCAGTATACACACACACACTCTACACTGTCATTCAGTGAAAAGACTATAATTCATTACAGGTCTTCCACTGACCTTTTACCAGAGTGCTCACCCACTGTGACTCCAGCAGACCTCTGCCAGTGTACACAGTGGGCCAAGTCAATCCATCCGCTGCTCACAGAGAAGCTTTTCTCACACTCTAAGACTTTTACCACCAATGGATAGAGCTTGGCTGACAGCATTGTTATACTTTCCAACTGTCCACTCGGTCATTATGGCTGTCTGAGGAATGAAAGAGGGTTTTATCATTATGTTTTAGCCCAGCCTGTCTGTCTGCTTTTTATTGGCATGCAAGTCTCTTCTATATCCTTTCATGTGAAGGATAATCCCAGTTTATTTAGATTTGGTTTACTGGCAGTTTTACTTTAACAGTACTCACACACTCACACTTGTATGCATCCACAAGTGTAAACTGCCCAGTACAACCAGAGTGTAATCTGTTGGCCACCAGTCAGTTAACTGGAGCAGTTAACCACTCAGTCGCTGACCTATGGCAAATCTGTACATACCAACATACCCAAAGACCTTGGTTTTGATCTCAGACAATAAAACTTTCAGTTGACTTGAGGAGAGTCTCTCATATGGCTTCTGGTAAACTTGCAGAGTCACTCAGTTTGTCAGGACGGTGTGCTCTAGGCAGATTTATGTCTGTGCTATATTCCTTCTTTTCATAAATCACAGATTTAACAGCAGTCTAAGGGATATTCAGTGACTTGCTTTTCATTGTGCTTATGCAAAAGTTGCTCAGCTGGTATGGCAGTCGTCTACAAACCCCAGGGTTGGTGGTTCGACTCCCCCTGATGCCTGGCCACCAACAGGACACTTTTGGCAATGAGTAATAATTAAAAGCATTGGGCTTTTATCGCTTTTTCTCCTGTCTTCCAGTGTACAGGGTTTAAGTGCTTGTTGTTGAATACCTATGGACTGTGATAACATGACATGTCATGGCAGTATTGGGCATTAAATGATTTCTTTAAACTGCTTTCGATGAGGCAGAATGATTGTACAACAAACATCTTTAATGAATGAAAAGTCCAAGAATTTAATACACAAGGTTTAATTTATGTAGGGTTTCAGACATTGACACAGAGTCAAAATTATTTTTCATCAATCATTTTGTCTTAGCAAAAAACTGTCAAAAAAGCCAATATTGGCACAATAGTCATACAATTAGTATGTGTAAACTTACAATGGCAAATGTTATTTGTCTAGAAAGACAAAGAACAAACCAGCAAAGTTTTATGTGTAGAACCTGTTACTTAACTGTGTTAAGTGTAGAACTTAAAGTAATTTGTTGACGATGGTTTGCACTGCTACCTTTTAGGTGCCTTGTCTTTATCTACCTTATTTACTGCCTGTAAGTAAGATGACATCATCTTTATATTTCCCCCACTGCTAACCCCACTTCAACCCAATCTCTCTTTATGTACAGAACTGAGGAGGAGCAGACATTGTTGCTCATTCGTTCCCTGTCATTACATCCTTGTTTTAACATGGCAGAGGCAGAGTTCACACAGAGAACCTGATTGATTCGCAGAAGTACAAACATAGCCAATTACTCTTTAATGCCACTGAGTGAAAACCAATTCAGCCAGCGGCACTCTCCAGTGCCACAAGAGAACGACAGATGCCTCTTCTCCCATCATCACAGGATGAAGAAGAACAAATGAGGATGATCTAAATTGCTCCCAATCAATAAGCCACTTTCTTTTGCATTACGCCACCCAGAGCACATCACATTAGTTCTCATCAGCACTGCACTGAGAACATCAATAGTAATGAATTGACACTGATGGATATGGAAGGTTTCAAATGGCTTGTATCTGTATTTTTTTATTTTTTTATTTCATGTGTGCCTTTATGGTGTCAAATTGAAATGAAATGGTTAGTATTATTTTATAGCCTTTTGTCTTTAATAACTGAATAAAGTATAAAGTATGGTGTCATTGTGTGAAGTAATATACTTATGGTCCAAGATAGCAGTGATAACAAAACACAATTAGTTTTGAGGGAGGTGAAAGGAAGCCTTTTCTTTTTAAGTAATATCATCAACAGCACCATGAGAAACAATTGTCCAGTCACAGCTTTGTGGGCAGGACTATGTGTGGATCTTATCAATGATGACAGTAGATTGTTTAAGGAGAGCTGGATACTATATTACAAGACAGCACTAATTGAATTCCTGCGTTACTCAGTTGCAAACAGAGTACTTCTCGATTCCAGCCACAAAAACAACACTGATGTTCCACACACATGTGCACTAGCACTGGGCCTGCTGGCTCGCAACATGAATAAATGGGATAAAATACTGTATAATAATCATATGCTCTTCCAGACTTTCCAGATTGGACCAAGTGGTTCAAATTATGACAAAAAGTGGGTTTCACTGGGTTCGTGATAACAACTAACTTGTACTTAAGCCTCACTACCACTTAGTGTGTTCTTGTCACACATTGCAGAATGAAGCTACATTGTAGACAACAAGATGGTGATTAACATAATACTGTGTATGGCTGGATTTTCTAATTTACATGCACATGTGGGTAATTGAAAAATTCTTGGGATGAAAAATCACTTTCATGCTCTGAAAACACTCAGATTTCTCCAAAATACTGACGAATATTTCTGAATTTTTACAGGCTGGTAAATATGAAAATGTGGCCAGAGGGACAGGCTGCTTGATCTTGTGAAACAACATAGAAAGTCTGTTAATTTTCGCTCCATGTTAGGTTGTTCACTGCACTCCCCTACTCCCTTTCTCCCTCAGCTGCTACTACTGATTCACTGCAGCAAAAAAAACAACCTAGGGCAACAACTGTGAAGCTTGCCGACCTCCACCAAGCATTTCCTGAGACGAAGATCAGTGTTGTCTGGCCAACCACAAGAGATAGGCCAAAACATGGTTAAGGGTGAACAGTGTGATGGCTACCTTTGATTGTGTTGATAGTAGCATTGTCCCTCATGCGTACGGAATGTCTGGCAATCTTAACCTAGTATTTTCTGTCAACAGTGCTCATTTTTCTCTGTGTAAAAAATGACAAAAGTACAAAAAAAGCAACTACAAATAATATGTATTCTATATCACTTTACTTGTGTGTTTGTAGATTTCAACTGGATGTGGCCTGTGGTAGAGAATGAGCAAAATATTGGTGATACATCAAAGTTGTGTATTTCCATGTTTTTCTGGCTCCTGGTGTTATTATGTGTGACCATACTCAGCGGGAAGAAGTTAGCAGAAGCTGTCAGTTTTGGCGGATTAACTGTAGCATAAGGGCAGGTGCTGCACTCTGGGTGGAGACACATCATGTTTTTCTGAGCTTATCTGAGAAACCCAGGAAAGCTACGCACACACACCACACAAACAAACACACATGAGCTCACACACCTTCATCTATGCTGTGGAAGCTCTGCAGCATAGATGTTAGCTCACTTCTAACGTCTGTGGACATGATTCCTGCTGGTTTGCACTCCCAGGGATCTGTCTGTATTTCTGCTTGTAACTTCAGCCTCCCACCACCACAAATCTCTGTCTGTATGACTGTCAGTCAGTGTATCACCCTGTTCAACTCACAAGCCAAATGCCCACCTTTTCTCAAATCATCTGCAAACCTACGATAACAGCACCTCTATCGGCCTCATCAACATGGAGAGATGAGATGACTAAAACCCTGCACAAATGACTTCGTAAACCCTAAATAATCCAACCCATGTGTATCGGACATGGGCACACCAATGTCAGCTGTGAAATAGGTGTTGGGTCATGAGGAAACACTTTATGTGAAACATTACTGAACCACTAACGAAAGCTTCCAAGAGATTTTAGAAAATCTGAATAGGCACAACCAAAACAATGTTAACGTTTAAGTGCCAAGATTTTGAATGTCCAAAGCAAACGTCCATTTACATAAACTGTGTTGGGGGTGAAGCTGAAGTCAAGTGAAAGTGAAAGCTGAGAGTCATAATCCGTTTTTATAGATAAAATCTCAACATTTATATATGAAGCATGTTGTGCTAAAAGATATCAGATTAATTTGTCTGTTTTCACAGCAAAATATTAAATCTCAATGAAAATAATTTAATAAAGGGCTTACATTTTATTTTTCTCTCTGTAAAGTTCATGATACATTAAATGAGCTATATGAACACTTTGACTGTTTGCCTCTTGCACCACCCACAACATGGCGATAAGTCAACCAAAATGTCTGAAGTGTGTTCAAGCAGCCCCAGTTGCACTCAATGTGATGCTATTAGCACCAAAGTCATGGCATATTATCAGCGTATGGCAAAGCTTGAGAGAGAGAAGGAAAAGAGAGAAGAGCTGAAACTTGCTGTGGCGTCAGCAGAGATTGACTGGAGATCAGGGACAACATAAAGTTCCTCCCCAGAGCCTGTTAGCTAAGGGGACACATCAGAGTCAGTCCCTGAACCCAGGGTGTTCCGCTGCTCCAGAGCTAAATGAAAGTGAGCTGAACAAACAGAAATTGTGCCGTTAGGTTTGATGTGTCAGCCTCACACTGGGCTCTAATCTTATTAGGCTTGGCAGAAAAAAACAGTAGTTTGTAAGCCAAAGAAAATAGCAGAAGAATGGAGCCCTCGCTAGTGACAGACAGAAATGTGAAGTAGAGAGAGAGTCATAACACACGTTTGATTTAATGCATGATAATTAGGCCCAATTAAACTTAGCAAGTCTACTCCAATGAAAACATACAGCTATTAAGTAATGAAACATATCCATCTTTCTACTGTACATAAACAAGGGAAAACCAGCATTTGAGTTCCACATAAGAACTGATAAAGAGTTACAGGGAACAACAGGAGCTAATGTGGACAGTGTGATCCATGAGGGTCCTTAACAGCAGGAGAATTCTCCACTTGAACCTCCTGAGACTAGTTCTATGGAATGGTTCTATGGAGTTCTATGGCATTAGAGGTACAAAAAGCTTCCTGCAGAGTTGGAGAATTATTTGGGTATATTATGGGGAAAAAAAGGTCCATATAAAGCTGAGAACATATGCACTGAAAGAAAGATATGCACTACTTAGGTGCACTTTAGTTCAACATTAGACCCATGCTGGGATTTAATCCACCATGGAAAAAAAGATATACAGAGCAGCCTCTGTGGTAACAACCAGCCATTTGGGAGGAGGGTCCCTGTGGCAGTCAGCTAGGAGACAGGGAATTATGTTGTTTGTCCTTAGCTGATGCAAGTGTTCAACATCAGCAGGTCTAGTATTTTCTTTATTTGGAGCTTTATTGTGAGATGGTTTGACCCACAATACAGGGCATTTTTTAGACTATGATAAACAAGCTGTCAGCGAAACAACAGTGTTAATGTCTGTGTCCTCTGGAGAAGAGATAGGGTACAGTAGATCTGCTGGGACTCTAAGAATATCACCGACAGCATAAACAATAGCTGGTGAAGATAATAAGCCTATCATAGGCCCATTAGCATAAACGTTAAAAAGTGCAATATCTCTATTTGAAAACATACTAAAAGGTGGGCTTAGACATATACTGCTAGAAAATGTGATGTGATGTGAAATGTGGAAGTCTCAATGATATGCAACCAAGTATCTAATCAGTACCAGCTTGACACATGGCACCGCTGGCTGAAATATTCAACAGACTTTCAAAAACGGCATTCACACAAGATTATCTTTATGGGGCCATTGTTAACTCCCTTGCCCATATTAGACTGCAGGTATTTATATCAACATTGCTGAAGCTTTACACTATGTTAAGGTAATTTATTTACATGCAGTTGTTACTTCAATGGGTAGATTATGGATACAATGGATAGATGTAAAGATGGCTAAATTAAAGACACTCACAAATGACAGTTGTTCACCCTAACAATCAATTTTTTTAAGATAACTTTTGGCATTTTAGCCTTTATTAGATATCTTGACAATGAGAGAGGCAGACAGGAAACATCGAGAGGGCGAGAGAGAGTGTGTGACATGCAACAAAGTCTCCAGCCGGACTTAGACAGGGAACAATGTGTTTACATGACGTGCACAAACCACTAGGCTACCAGTGCATGACAACAATCATATTTGTATTTTGGCCATAATAACTATGGATTTCTTATTGGCTAACAAACATAATTCAGAATACCTCAGAAATACTATAGTTCAACACAATTTCACCTCAACTAAATCTACAGTAAAACATGCCAATCACCAAAATAGTTTTAAGAAGCTGCTGTTGAGATTTATTTTTTGTTTATACTGTATAATAAGTTCATACTGCTCACTGCAGTTGATGGGTAAGAAAAAACTTAATGAAGGAAAAGCCAAAGGTTGTTCAGTTAACTGTGGGGAGAACATGGAAGGGTGATGACCTTCACTGGAAACATTTCATGAGGAGTTTTGTGTATCACACTTCATGTGTATTTCTGTGGCAGAGCCAGCAGGTCCAGTCAAGACCAACCAACAGCAACCACTACTCGCAGGCATCTTCTAAGATTGGAAAGTATTTCCCAAGCTAGAGAGAGGGGGGAGCAGCTATCATAACATCCAGCACACAGAGTGATGCCGCCAACTACACTCATCTCATGAATTTAAAGAGATGTCAGCCCTTATGCAGTAATCGCTTTTAAGAGTTTGAAAAAACTGCGATGGATTGGCGACCTGTCCAGGGTGTACCCCGACTCTCGCCCGATGACAGCTGGGATAGGCTCCAGCACCCCCCCGTGACCCTTACGAGGACAAGCAGTTAAGAAAATGGATGGATGGAGTTATGATAAAAAAATCATACAGGCAGTGTTAGTGAAGCTACTGAGGAACAGGCCATCATTAGTGTGTTTCTATGTAGATGTTTCTACATTGTATTTTCTGCATATGCAGGCACATTTCCTCCATCTCTGAGATTAGGCAGATGGCTTTGAATATTAACACATTCAACACATTTGTTTTCTATGTGTAGAAATTAGGCCAGCATCATAAATGCTGCAGTTCCACAAAATTCTAGCACCAAAGAAAAACATTTCTTACCAAAAATGTCATAAATCAGTCAGAATGGAAAACACAGACATTGTACACGTACTGCTGGAATCAATTCAACTGCCTCTCCTCAGTTGTTGATAATGCCTGAATTTGTTTCGAAATAATGTGAAAGGGTCATACGTAGGACTTAAAAATTTTCTGACAACTATTAAACTTTTTAGTAAAAAGTAATGTAGTTGATTATGATTTGTTTATTACAAACTCTTAGAACCTCTTCCGGCATGGCTTCGTTTTATGCAGAATCACCAGCATGTAAACAACTTACAGCAACAAAACTGGGTTCCAGTAAAAATCTGAGCAGAATTAGCCTGGGGGTTCAAAGAATTACCAGTGCTAAGATATTTGATATTTGAGTTAAAAACACCAGAAATGCAATTTCAAGGCTGGACAACCCTACTTGTCTTTAAATCAGAAGAAAGGGGCCAATTTAACATCTCATAACATCTGAGGTGCCTCATTTTACACTTATCCAAAGTTTTGACACACTTGAGGCCAATATCCAGCCAAATACCTATTGAGAATAATTAGATATTTCGTTAAAAGAGAGGTAGTCAATAATTATGGCACCACAAGGTGACTGAATGAAAGACAGAAGGCTCAAGCTGGGCTCTGTTTAAATCCTCTGATCTCTCCTCAAATAGCTTTCTGATTACAAGTAAATAATCTCCTATTCAATCATTTAGCTGCACATTAAACAATTTATAATAATATAACGGTAGTGTTTAATGACAGCTTAGAGCCACAGCTAGACACAAAATATAATCCAGATTATAAAATACAAAAGAAGAAATTAATTTGCTTGGCAAAACACATATTACGATATCAGTGACATCCCATCAGACTGCTGTGTTTTGTTTATGACTCAAATACAACAACTGAAAATATTAGTAGTCTACTCTGCTGTGTAAAACATGTTAACCTAAGCCAGATCAAATCAGAGGTGAGAGTGAAGCCATGTCAAATATCACCATACTGTACAGCAGGATCCCAGTTAATCCATTTACTATAGATGTTGAGCTGCCTTAAGGGAGGAAGTCCTAAACATGGATAATTCCATCATAACCAATACAGCCATGGCTCCACAATTTACATAGCTGATCTAACAATCAGCATTTCCCAGCCCTCACTCATATGGTGTGGGACTGTCGTGGATTGAAGCAGAGCACTGGGTAAACCTCTTCACCATGCAGATCAAACAGAAGCAGACAGACTGGAGGGCTTGGGGCTACACAGCTCTTAGTGTGTTTAGTGGATTAAATCTGCTGTGGCTCCGACCCAAAGACAACTGCACCAAGCATTGAGCAAATCCTTCAATCCACCAACTGCCTCTCCCAAGCCTCTTAATCAAATAAGGCCATTAGCTCCATCACAAGTATTCTGGGCCTCCAGCACTGACAGACTGAGGCTTTAGCTCTGCCAAGTCCACATTCAGCACAGTGGAAGCACACTGACACTCTGTCATGACTTTTTACTAGACGGTGGGATCCCATTCAAATTAAAACTTGTTTTTTTGTTTACTAAGAATAGTTCAACAGAATAAAAATCACTCTACAGAGCCTTTCCACTGTAAGTAAATTTTAGCACGTTTGATTTAAGCAAAAACACGTGAGCATAAGCAAATGAACCATGCTTGAATACGGTCAAGTTTCCATTGTCTAAAATCAATAGCTCACACACTGACTTCATGGCTCGTGGGCTGCAGTTTTTAATTCTTTTGGGGATGCTAATTTGTCTTTTATTTTCTAGTAACACAGCTCTTGAATGCAGTTTTTTATAGCATCTGCCTCTGAACTCTTAAATCTAATTACATTCATTTACACCACACCACCACAGTGCTTTCTTAAAACAGTGCTTGTTCTCCTTATAGCCAGGCATCATGTGTGTGTTAATATCAGCTCATTACAAATCTCAGTCTGCAGCCACATCCTCCTAAAAGAGAACAATGAAATTTGAACTCTGACATCCTACAAACTATACTGCTTTTAAAATCCAAAGCTGATACATATTAAGAGCCCTAGCTCAGGCTGAGCTGGGTATAGTGAAGTCCTACCTTCACAGTAAGTAGAATCCCCATGGATGGAGGCATAGCCGCTCTTGCATTCGCACTCTGCTTTAGTATTCCGGTTTGTACACTCAGAGTTTTCTCCACAAATAAGTCCCTCTGCACAGAAGTCATAACCTGAAAGAAAGGGGCAAAGGAAGCCTTGATTTACATTGGTCTTAAAATTTGCTCACTCGAGGCAGTGAAAAGTTGTGTACAGACACACACACACACACACACACCCAAGTATACACAGAGATAAAAGCAAACAAATGCACAAACGAGCAACCTTGTTTCTGTTGCACATAATACTGTGGATGACAAGAAGGCTGGTGTATAAAGTTTACAACTGCTGTAGATTTAATGCAGTCCTAAAAGTTTTGTATGAAATGCACACATGCACACACTCTCAGACACAATAATTTTGTGTCTCATGTGACTTGAAATGATGATGGACAATTAAAATGTGTTTATTGCTGAGAGACATCAGACTCTCCTCATGACTGTATTATTTATGTTGTAGATACAAAGGGAAGATGATAGATCATCAGAAAAATATTTCTTTTTCTTCAGTTTCAAACTGTAGTGATCACTAACACTAACAGATATCTAATAATAGCATGTGTCTGTGATAAAAGACTTTGTTAAGGATATCCTTGTTCATAGTTCCTAAAACATTCACCCTCACTCTCGCAGGAACGATGGCACGGCCTTTAAGATGAAAGCCCAGAACAACTTTGGGTTGGATTAAAGTGCAAAGAACAACTGAGATGTTCCCATAGATGGCCAGTCCCTAAAGGATGTTGCACCTCCATTGCAGACATTTCAAAACTATAGTACTTGCTGATTATTCTACACAGCTCAGTTCCACTGGCTTACCAGCTGTTCGTCAAACACTAAATTTGAAACTGTATGTATGAGGGTTCCACTGCATCTAATCGCCCTGAGGTTTTAATTGTGGATGACTCCATGAGATCTGTGAAACTCAGAGCAGTAACATATTTCCTTTTGTGCGTAAGACTCATTTCAGACCTTCTTGATATTCATCCATCAGCGTATACTGTAATATGCTACACTGGTACTAATGAGGTTAGGATGAGACAATCTACCAGACTTCATGATCAACAGTTACGTAATGTCATCATTATCACTAGCAGCCACTGAGACATTAATTTATGCTTTTTGTCATCCAGGCAAGAGAATGAAGTATTACATTACAATGTACATTCTCTTGCCTGCTTCATTTGAGTACTCATATCCTTTAGATGGTTCATAATGCTGCAGCTAGGGTTCTAACCAAATCTAGAAAGTTAGATCACATCACACTAGTCCAGGTGTCTCTTCAATGATGACGGAGTCACTGATAAGATCACATTTTATGGTCCTTATACTGAATGACAAAATCTTAAATGGAACTTGAACCTTACTTTCGTACTCATTGCCTACACTTCCAGTCTCTGGAGCTGGTGTGTGCCCAGTCAGTGTCAGTAGAAGTCTAAACTTAAAGGCAGAATCTTTGTGGTGTTGGTCAGGAACTTTACCCTGCACTACCTGTATGCCACAGTACCAATCTGTTTCAAATTTGAATCAAACCAGCCTGAGATCCTGCACATGTATAAAAATGCGTCTTGACAAATGGACAGATAGACTGAGAATCAGCCTGACAGATAAGAAGGCAGACAGATAGAGAGACGATTGTCTCCCCCTCAGTAGGCATGCGCTAATGTATCCCATCACATTCTGTAATGAGTGACAGACTGGCTGCACATAAAAGCCCTGAGAGGCATGGAGCCATTACTGAGGAAAGAGCTCTGTCTCCATAACTCTTCCCCTGATCCTCTCTGCCATCTACTGTACAGCCATAGCCCACAGACATGTTAAGGGACTTATTACACACGGAATAACACATGTGAGTGTTATTATCTGTGTGCTTAGGGGAAAGTGCGGCACAAACACCACTGAAAGAAAAAAAATGCCTTGCAGCAATGTTTAGGATTTGCTGTAGTTGATTTTTTGACTTACAATACATGCTGGTCACTCACTGTACTTCTTTCACTATTTCAGTAAAACAGAGTGGTGCAAACAATCAGACAATAGCGTAATTACAGGTTTAACTGAGCCAGAGTGACTCGGAGGACTTAACACAGAGGCAAATTTCAGAGGAAATTTCAAAGTAAAATTTAAAGTGGTGACAAAGTACTGAGTCACACAGCGGAGAAGAGGCACAGAGATGATTTTGAAATAATGAGCGGCTCTGAGTTTTAGTGACTGTGGGTGTGTGTGTGTGTGTGTCTGTGAGAGGCAGAAGGGCTGGGAAGAGGCACAGTGACTCTAATCTTCAACTGCTACTTACAGTCAAAACTCTCCTCTACTTGCCTACTCTTCCCCCCTCTCTCTGATATTTTTTTCTTTAAACTCGATACCTTGATTCTCTCTCTCTCCTCGCTTCTTCTTTTAAACACAAATTTTATTCTTCTTTAATTCCTACCTTCTGTTTTCTTTACATGTTCTGTATGTTCTCATCCTCCTTTCCTTTACTCTTCTCTTAACATATTAACTATTACTTTTATCTTCTTGTTGTTTGCTTTTTCTTTGCCTTCTTTCTTCATCTCTTTCCTATTTTGTCAATGTCTTTTCCTTTTCTTTCCTGTCAAATTAGGTCTAAGGCTGGATTCACACAGATATTTGGTCTATGTCAAAACAATGCAAAGGACTATGCTGGTGTGGTGTGTTTCATGTACCACTGACACAATGAAATAGGATCCAGGAATTATAGTCAGAGGAACAGATTTAGTTTTAAGAGTATTAGGTGTCACAACACAGCACAGAGGTTTGTAATACTTATAGATAGGATCTTACACCTCTGGAAAGCTGCAACAGTTTTATCTTTGGTTGTGGAAAAGCAGAAAAAAGGTAAAATGCATTTCCACCATTGAAGTGAATAACTGAAAGGTTGATTTTTCATGTAGAGTGAGACTCTGTCTAACCACTTAAAATTTCATTTCCCATCTTCCAGCTTTTCTCACTTTTCTTTCTTCCAAATGTGTTTTTTCTTTGCCTTCTTGTTTACCTCCTTTTCATCTTCCTCTCTTCTGAATATGGGGAATCTAAGACATCTTACATAAACAAGAGCTCAATTTCCTTTACTCTGAATCTTCCCTGGGTTTCTTTCATTAGGGCTCTATAGCTGACAGCCTCCTACAGTTTGTTTATTCAATGTATTAACTGAATTACCAGTGGCTATTTACCCTGTAGTACCTCCCTGCCAAAGCAGCGGGGTTCAGGCAAATTGGCATAGCAGGTGCTCTATAGCAGACAGACCAATCTGCTCTGATAGGTATCTCAGCCAAGAAGCATTCATACTTGATGGAAGGAGGAGAAAAAGAATTATTGCAAAACCACAGCCTGAATAAGCATCCGGCAGACTGGCTTTGTTTACTTCTCACAGTGTCAGGGGATTGGTCTGTGCATGTCCAAAGAAATAGTGATTCATGCAACTGAGAAGAGTGCAGTAAGGAAGAAGACATACCTCTGCAAACGTTGCAGCATCTGCCATCTGGTAAGATCTGGTCACTGACTGTGCAGTTGAGCTCTGGACAAGTTTCTGTGACTTTTACCATCAGGCCATTCTGAAAAGGACAAGACAGTCAGTTTCAGTGCTGGGGTCAAGTATATGAAGGCATGTGCATTACAGTTGACTAGCTTCATCATTAAAGAAGAAGTGAAACAATCTGACCCATCCTGGGGCTTAAACTTAAACCAGGACCCTTCCAGTCACAAGCCAACTTCTTCAACCTTTAGGTCTTTTGTTTCTCTCACAGACATTAATCAAGTAGGCTCTTGTATTCATATTGTCATGTATGTATTTTTGGAACAATCTAATGGATTCTACTTACAAGTTTTAAATAAAAACATTAACTTGTTGTAAAAAGGTGTGCACTTACATGCTAACATACAGTAGGGTGATCTTGTGATATTAAGAGTGAATGAGTTCTTTTGCTATACAATTATGGACATGCTTCTAACAATGCATTGGTTAATGTCATGTTGGAAACACATAAAATAGACAATAAATAAATTAATACAGAGCAGTCCTCACAGACAACAGCAGAAACACTTAAGTATATATCTAGTGCAATTTCAACACTCTGAAATGCATGCCACAACAACAGACAAAGTGGAATGTAAAGGCTGTCCATGCTGCTCACATTTACAAGGAGAACAGGAGCACAGATAACGTGTAGATATGTGCCACCAAAGAAAGGAAATAAGGATAACGCTCTGTGCAATCCTCTCCTGGGTCTTCAAAATAAATAACCGACACAGAGAAACAGCGGCCTGGATGGTGTGTCAGAGCTCAGGTGGTACCCTTGATGCATCTCAAGGTATAAAATATCGAATTAAATCCCTCAGATACCTTTGTCCTTCACAACTTCCTTCAGTGTCATATCTTAGGAACCATATTGCTTTACACAACGAGCTTTTAATGAAACATATCATTTTCTCTTTAATTAATATTTTAATCACACATTAATTAGTCTTTAAATTAATCAATTAAAGCTGAACCAATCATGTTTTTATATTAACACTGACTCAAAGATGTGAGGTGATAAATCCACCAGAATTATCACCCACTTGCAGCACTATATTTATCTTATTGTTTAAGTTCAAAGCCTTCCATCAATGCCATTTCAAGCTGCAGGATATTGATAATCTGACTGTATGGTACCAGTCCAGGAAAAAAAGAACCAGATTCATTTTTTTCCTCAGGTATGGCAGAGACCAATACAGTGCTAAAAGAAAAATCTGATTCCATAAACAAATGTTACTATTGTTCTGCTGGCTGTTTGCTTGCTTTAAGTTAGCTTTAATAACTTTATAAGATAATTTACAAGCAATTAGGATGACTGAAGATGAAAAAACTATGATTACAACTTTACACTAGAGTAGATTAAATCAGATTCAATTTTAATATAGTCAAGTTGACTTATTGTCTGCTGAGGCATGGCATCCAACTCTTCTTGAAGGGCGGCCCTCAGGTCATTGAGGTTCTGGGGTAGAGAGTTACGAGCCTCTACACGGCGACGCAGCTGATCCCATAGGTTTTCTATGGGATTCAGGTCTAGAGAAGGTGCAGGCCACTCCATTCGAGGTACCCCAGTCTCCAGCAGCTGTTCCCTAATGATGCGACCTCGATGAGCTGGAGCATTGTCGTCCATGAAGATGAAATTAGGTCTGTGTTGTTCATGCAGGGGCACAATGACTGGATTAATGATGTTATTCAGGTAGTATGGACTTGTCACTGTACCATTCACTAAGTGTAGGGCAGTTCTGTATTGACTAGACACACCTGCCCACACTGTAACACCACCACCACCAGGCTCGTCTGGTGACAACAGTGGCTGATGCATAGCGCTCTCCTTGACGTCTCCA
>JAUMHL010000018.1:18383814-18405116 GCA_032362345.1 Sandelia bainsii
GTCGCAGTACATCCTCTTGACGCTAAAAAGTAAACAAGGGAGAAACGGTAAAGGAGATAAAAACAAGGTGTTAAGTTTGACAAAAGTCTGCTTATATTTAGCTTGTTGTGATTTAAATACAGACCTACATTGTTTTTAATTTGTTCTCTAGATTTGGTTCATTCGTGAACGTCACAACTCTAGACGGCATCTCACTGGTAGAATAAATGGTAAAAATAAAAGTAACGAGTCGAGTGCTGTCAAATGTAGCGGAGTAAGAGTAGCGTTTCTTCTTCACAAATCTACTCAAGTGAAAGTTAAATGTATGGTGCAGTAAAACTACTCTTTGAAGTAATTTTCAAAAACTTGTAAATGTAACTCGTTACTACCCACCTCTGGCGATCATGATAAACTTCTGCACCCCAGCGTCTTCTACTGTAAGATCAACCCGGCCGAGAGAAATTACTACATTGGGGAACGCCTGAAGAGTGGAGGCTTTGCTTAGAGGGAGCTGAACACCCATTAATTTCATGTTGAATGACTGTTTCATTCTCTACCTCATTTCTTATATTATAATTTCTTCTCCTTTTGTAATTATATTTATATATTTTTGCTAGATTTCTTTTTTTGTTTTTTATATATATATTTATTATATATATATTTTCTTTATATGTATTTTCTCTAACACCGCAGGGACTGCACCTAATTTCGTTGTACCTGTTACAATGACAATAAAGATGTTCTATTCTATTCTATTCTATTATAGTATAGCCCAGTATAGCCCAACCCTGATGGTTGATTATTCCGCAGTGTTAGTACCATGCAAACCAACCGAAAACTGTTCAGAACTCCACCTTCAACACCATAATCTGTAACTGAAATTCACAGATTCACAAATTAAAAAAAATATTTATAATGTCACACAATCAGATAACAGATTCATCACTGAACGCTGGATGGCCAGTACTGAAATTGAGCGGCCTGCTGATAGCAGGTAGTTAGTTATTCAGGCCCTGAAGGACTGTCTTCATTTATAAGGCTGATATCTTTCTCTGTGAGCACCTCTTCATTTCATGAGTCATCGGAAATGGTTCCCCCAGGATGCCACAGTTATCAGTTAATGGCATGTCCATGGAAGGAAATCAGACCAACTAAACTCTACCCTGTGCTTGATGTGCAATGATGCAGCAAGTCTAATTCCTCAGGGGCCTGAGATGGCCTGATTCAACACATTTTAAACTCTGACTCCTATATATGAGTACAGACAGGGAGGCTTATTAGGGGGTGCTTATTAGTGGCTAGGCAGAGGCAAGGGGGGCAGATGCAGCATATCCTGCTACATTGTAATGTATCATCAGTCTGTGATGCTAAAAGCATTCCAGTGGCTATTTTGATATAAATTTGATCAATTACCTTTTATGTGATTTCCCACTACTCAAATTGATATTGTTTGTCATATACAATATCAAAGTTCTCACTTTCTTTAAAAAGATAAAAATCTTGAATTGAGATAGCTCCAACCTATTTCAAATTCAAGTCAACTCAATACAGTACAGTTAACATGTTCGATACACAGTAATATAGATTTGTTACAGTGTGATAAAAGCTGGTGCCTTCTTTGATTTTGGATGGATGAGGATGACACTCACCTTACATGCACAATTTCTGCAGTTCTCAGGCTCCATCCATAGCTCTTTATCCCGGTACACCAGTCCGTTGGCACTGCAAGTTCTCTCACAATGACAGCCTTCCAGCTGGGTCAGTCTGGACTCAGCGTAATTCAACTGAGGATGAGCAGAGAATCACCAGAGTCATAAAATAAAATGAAAAGTCCAAGTGTACATACAAGTTAACCCTTCACTCTACCATCAAGCCCTCTGGCCAGTTTTCACAGTGAACTGCACCACTGGAAGCTGCTCATTAGAAGGGCAAATAGAATAATAAGTAATCATGATTCAGATCATGCTCTATACCTCAGGCTACAATCTTTAGAGAAATGACAGACAGAACTGACATCCTGCCTCACCATTTCTTTTCTACACACTGATTAACCGTTGTTTTTCAGTGTCTCTTGACAGAACTGATGCATCTTTGACAAAAATGTCACAGAGACATGCAAAGAGGTTGGGTTTCATACCAGTGACTAACTTTACATCAGAATTTAACAACCCTGTCTCTTGAAATCATGTTTAAATACAAATAATTTGTGTTGCGGTATGTATGTTTCATAATGCAAGTTATACAACAAAACCTTAGATTAAGGTTAAGGAAAGATCGGGTTTCAGTTAAATGTTGAAGCTTTAAGTCATTATATTGACTTATTCAGTATTAACACTAGAATCTTTCTAGTGTTGGTACTGTTTCTTTATTAGCCATTTCTCCATGTTGATATGCTCTGTGTATTTTATGGGGAACTTAAAATAAAATTCAACTTTGATTTGAACTATTAAAGTGACCTTGATTTTAATTAAAATTGTGCTAAATATGGTTGAATAATTTTGATTTATGTCTTTTAATGTTTAATTTAAGTTGAATGAAACTAGTTTAGTTTAAATTTACTATTGTACATTCTCTGATACTAATTACAGGACATACAGTAGTAGTGTGTAGTGTGTGTTGTGGTTACTCATACAAACAGATACACGAAAGATTAATGTTGATATTTTAGCAACACAGACAAATTTTCTCTAGTCATCTTACTGATTCAACTTAAATTGGATTTATATTTATCTGTCTGTGTCCCAAGCAGTTTCTTTTCTGTGCAAAATAGCCCACTATGTCCACCAAAGCTCTCCTACGACCTTAGATAAAGGTTGACTAGTTACACATAAACAGGAATTGACATATAAACTCACGTTTAAATATTTTCTGACCCACAGAGGCATCACAAAACATCTGAGTCCTGTATAAAAAGTGGGAAGGTGGGGGAATTCAAAAAGGCTCCAACTGATCTGAGCAAGGTAGGTCAACTCAGAAATTGTAGGTCCACTTAAGACACTCAAGGCTGCTCTGTCGCTCTGCCTCCGGCCCCTCTCCTCCTCTGAGACCTGCCCAGGCTATAGTGTCAGAAAGAGAAGACTCACTGCGAAATGATAGAGGATTCTCAGTACAATAGAAAAAATGCTGCATGTCACTGAGGCTTTTTACTTCATTTAGAAGTGTCCCAGCTGGCTGCTGGAGAGCTGTATGAGCTGTAAGCAGTGGAGATGTGTCCTGTCAAAGCCTTAAACAAAATGTTTGAAATGCAGTTTCAAAGGCTAGAAGGCTGCCTTGAGGCACCACAGAGGAATACCTTTTCTGTGCAATGTGAGCATCAAATGGCACAGTGATACCGCACAAAGGAGTCAGAGGCTATTAGGCATGTACTGTCTCCTACGGTTGACAGATGAGGCTGAGAGACAAGAGTGACATCATACAATAACAGCTGAAGAAAAAGCTCAAATAAAGGAGGGCAAGGAAAAGGTGCTTTTATTATCTTTAATCTTTTCTGTTTATCTGCATGTCTGAAAGATACATAATGTCAGTTATGTATAAATAAATCCTGATTAAATGCTAGAGACCAATCAGTCTTGCCAATGGACAATTAATTAATTTTGTGTGTAATCCAGATCTGGGATGTCTGCCATCAACGAGTTATCATATTATGTCCACAACAATGAAACAACCACACACTCAGACTCAAAAGCCTCTGTTTCTGTTAGCCATGACAATGTATATCAGGCCAAGCAGAGCAAATCTCTTTAAACTATCCAAACAAATCTCAGCTTTTCACAAGTCAGCTAAAACTTTGTTTCGTAGTCTTACCCAATTTAAGCATAAAAATTTGGCATTTAGGAAAAATTACATTTAAAAACATTTATACTCTAAAAGAAGATGTTGCTGCTGATTGATGTAATTTTCAAAATTCTACCACTGCCACCTCTTTTGTAGGCAGAAACTGAGAAGTTCGACATAGCACTAGTGGTAGGTAAGAATCGTCTTTTTCTTTGTAATTGGGGTGAACTGACCTTTTGAAAGAGGAAAAAAGCTAATATTGAATTGGTATCTGGACTAATGCTCCATGTTTTGGTATCAGAAAAAATGGTTTTGAGTTACTGTATTCCTACTAAATATCTTGGCATAAATGCATGCTTGTGCTTCATCTCACAAACACACTGGTATAATACATGCAAATGCTGCCATGGTAATCTACATGCAGGAAAGCTTATTGCCATTTTACCTCGCTTTGACACACCACATCTCAGACTCAAGACCAAGCAATTATTCACCTACTGAATTCCCCTGTTCCCTACAGCATAACAGCAGAGAGCCATTTAGCACCCAAGATGACTGCATCCTCCCTGCTGTGACTTGTATGAGCAATGAGGTCAGGTGACAATAGGCTGAGGTGTTCAATTGAAGGAGGACGCATTGACACAGCAGTAGGGTAATGCTCTTCTTTTCACCCTTATTTACACTGAAAATGATTCTATAGCTTGCCTACCCACTAAAATGTTTTTGCCTCATTCACTCCCACCTGATAGCCCCCGCAAACACACACTCAGTAATATACAGACATAAAGTCAATTACACACACATTGATGCAGATCTTTAGTTGTAGGAGAGGTTCAAGCTCTTCCCCATACCTCCAGGGCAGAATGCACAGCATACGCCAGTTAGCCTGTTGTGCCAATGCAGTTGCCTGACATCCCACTGTATTTACTGATCGTTTGTGTAATAAGTCAATGTAAATTCTCTATGAGTGATGGAAGGAAAATTCTGTGTGTTTGTTTGCTCCTTAAATAGCCTTAATCCTTTAAAATTACAGTAGAAGCAGAGGAAATCCGCCTTTTGTAGTGGCCTAGTCAAACTCAAACCCCATTCCAAATGCTTTGAAATGACCTTAAGAGAGTCATTCACACCAGACGTTTAAGATTCAAGATTTTTTTTTAAAAGTAAGAAGATGTCTGAGCTGAAACAGTTTTGTGAAGAAGAATGGTTCAAAGCTCCTCCTTAATGTTGTGCAGGTGTAATCCACAGCTACAAGGAAGTGCTTGCTTTCTGGGCTATCCTGTTTCACTTACTTTTTCCACCATCACTTTGGATTTTTATGGGGGGAGTTTAATGGGGGTGTTCAATAAAGACATGGAAGATCATGACTGTTTTATCAGCTTAGAAATATTGTGTTTGTTGATATTTGTGACAAAGATCAGATCACATTTCATGACCAATCTATGCAGAAAACCACTTGCAACTGTATGAAGCTGAAAAAGGAAATATTACGCACTCATGCTATCTTGTATCCTTTTTACGGTTTTTCACAGCCCTGATAAAATTTAGAATGTTTGATCATATCCCGCCTCCTTCCTCCTTCCTCCCCCTCTTCAGATATAAAGGCACAAAAATGCCTAAACCTCAAGTTAAAGTTTAACGATATAATTCTCTTAAATTACAGCTCAAGGTCTTTTTGGTTACAGTTCCAAGGCAGATGAGCAAACTGCATCTGTTGATGAGGACTATGTTGTACGGTAAAAAGGTCCCAAACTAGCAAATAAGTGCACCTTTAGTTGATATTGTTTTGTAAAGGTAAAGCTCTGCACTTCTTTACTGTCAGTACTTTTACTAGTACCTTATTGAGTACATTTTCAACACACTATAGTGAATATGTGCATACTCATTTCTCTCTATAGTTATAAACAACTTTAGATTAAAAATAAAAACTATTCCATTGTTTGTTTACTCTAATCTGTGAAAAAAAATATGTAGGACCTTCTGGAACCAAGTAATTATCCCCTGCTCTTCCCTTTTACAGGCACTTTAATATATTTTGTGTTTTTTAAAATTGCTTTCCATGCTCACAGTAATAACTGTATTTTCTAAAGACAGATTAAGGTGAATGTTCATTTTGTGCTTGTTTCCCAACAATAACTTCTTTTATGGGCAATCAAAAAGTAGATACTAACTTTAGAATGATGGCAGCAACAAAATCAAAGGATTCAGCTGTCACCAACTGTAGTGAGAAAGGAAGTTCTTTATTCATTTACATTTATTTATTTATTTGTCTGTCAGTCTACAACTGAGGAAGGTTAGTGGATCTTTTCAGGTTATTATTTTATTTCTTTCACTAACATGGCTGCCAACAGTTTTCATATTCAGTTTCAGTTTTTCAGTATTTGGTTGTGGTAGTTTTCTGTGTGGGAGGCTTTTCATTGTTTTTACCTTCAGGGTCATCTTGGCCAATAACTCCTGGAGGTCCATGATGCCTTGCACCAGGTTCAGGAAATCGCTGCAGGTCGGACAGGCTCAACGGAGGAAAAAGAAGCACCAAAACACAAAAGAAAAAAAAAGGAAGTGCCAGAAGGAGGCGTTTAGATAAGTGATAAACAGGGCAAATAGCCTTAGTGTTTTTATCCGGACACAGCTTGTGGTTGCAGCAAACAAAAACCTACACATTTGTTTACTCTTTGTCTTAGGCCTATGGATGGTGTTAGTATCAATAATAAAGTGACAAGGTGTGATTACATGCCTTATTGAACAGTGACAGAGACAGTGGCACAGAAGTGGCACACAGTAATGGAACATATTCTTTTTTCCTACCTTTGCACTCAGTGCTTGTCCAGAACACTGTGTATGACTGTGTTATCATTATACTTACTGCGATTAAGGTTTGGACACTGAGTGATGTAGCCATTGGGAGCAAAAATCAGCTTCACATCCTGGATAATGCCCTGGTAACACAGAGGAAGGGGTGCATGGAAAAGACAGAAGAAACAATGACACGTGGACTGGCAAGATTCTGGGATCTCCTTTTGGAAACATGACAGAACATGATTTAAGACAGGGTAAAAATTACTCCAAAAGAGGAAAAAGAAAGGATTTTTCTCAAGCTTTCATTTTTACCTTATAATCTTCACCAGGAGCAGGTAAATATGACAGGAAAACACTACCTAATAGCTACCTGGTGTCTCAGCTCAATTAGGCAGATGACGTTACAGGTCTACACAACATGTGGAATTTAACAGAAACACAAATTGACAATGTTCACAATATTATGCAATCAGCTTCAGCTGTCTATAGGCTTAAACCACAATTTAGTGAATGTTTACAGTATATTTCCTGATAGCAAAGGCTCTTCTTTAGGCAGTGGTTTGTACCAGTGTCTACTTTGATCAATTATTTCTGTTAGTGTATTTTTTCATACAATATATGATTGTTTTCCACATGAATTGCCTCTACTTTGTCTACAAATCCTGGATCCAACTTATCGGGACGTTTTACAGTGTAACTTGTGTTTAATTCCTCACAATATGTGAGATGGCAATATTAAATCCTTTTGAATGTTGGGAAGTAAATTGCCTAAATAATTAGTATTATAATCAGGACGCTTAAACAGTCCATAATCACATGGTCACATAATTTAAGAGTCAACAGCTATAGTAAATCTGTAAGGCAGCAATACTTTGAGCAAAATGATAACAAAGACGAAGCTAATGTAGTGATGTTTAACAGGTATGGTCTAATGTTGACCCTTCACAGTCACTGTCTTACCATGCTAACACTAACATTTTGATTAACACTTAAACAAAGCTAGCAGCGGGTGATGGCAATGAGGCATTTGGATTCAGGACATTTGAAAAAACTTTAGCACATCAGCTGGTAATGGTGCTAGATCAACATTCATTCTGAGGGGCACAAGAATGTGTACACCACATTTTGTGACAATCCATCTGTTAGATTTCCCAAGACATTTCATTAATTACTACAAATGTTAGTCCCATGGTAACACTAAAACCTGATCAGCTGAAATTTGGCCTAATTAAATTAACCCTGAATTCTAGAAAACTGGAAATCGGTTAACTAATAATTAGACATCCCATAAAACAGGTAATCAAAAAACTCAGTACCTTGGTCAAGACAGTAGCTCATATTTTACAGTAAAAAATGTATCTGGTATTCACTCCTAACTGAAGTGAAGTAAAGGTACTCCACAAATAGGCAGAGGTAAATGCCCTATAACCAGAGTTTTTCCCTCTGTCAGTCATTCTGAATGACAGGCTATCTCCAGAGGTGCAGGGCTAGTAAATAGAGAGCTTCATGTTGACCACAGGGAACAATCTTGGAAAAAGGGCATCTTCTTTAATAGGAAACCTAACTGGTAAAACACTGGGGTGCCCATATGAACACATGGGTAATATAATTTCACCATTTCCTCTAAGTGGCTACTGAAAACATGCTGGAAGGACATTATAATTCACCACCTCAAGCACAGTTGCCATCAACTTGTCTCTGCTTTATGTGTATGTGAAATCCATTTGCAGTGCATTTGGGTGGTCTGGATGTAAGCAACACCTGCCTCTATTTCACAGAGAGAGAGAGAGCCTTGAGGCGAACAGGCTTGCAGCACAGATTGAGCACAAACACACATTCTCTTACACACAAACACACACAGGCTGTGTGAAGCAATGGATGGTGAAGAAAAGATTGTCAGTGTCACTCAGAATGAAAATGAAAGTGTAGATCACAGATGTCTGTCCCAGTAGTGTTATATAGGAGCCCTGACCACACATCACTGTGAATGATCAGTTGGTAATGCACACACACACCGACAGGAAGAAAAAATGAAACTTGCACATATTTTATGTTTCATTCTTCTGCCAAAGTCTATAGCAGATATATTTGAATAGAACAATTCAGGTATAGTGTTTCTGTTCTCATGGTAGAAGAGTGCAATTACGCAACTACATTTCAAGTCACATACAATGCAGTATTATATTTTCTATTGCTTTGACTCTGTATAGCTGCAAATTGGTTTTGAAATGAATGACGTTGTGCTGACTTTCAGCTTTTTAACTGCACTAATCAATGTTTTCATTTGTATACTGGATCAACAGACTACATGTAAGTTGAAAGGGGATGAAAAAGGGGCTCATCAAAGAGAATTATCACATTATGCACATATTCTGCAGCTGTATTGAGATTTTTTTTAAGATTACTGGGCCTCATTCACGAAGCATTCTTAAGAAGAAATTTCTTCTTACTTAGCACTTACACAGTTTTTATGAAGATTCTGACACTCAAGACCACTCTTTAGCAAATTTCAGTGCTGACATGTTTGTGAAAAATAACTGGTTATTGTATTTTTGTTGATTCTACAATTGTATAATATTATAGGATTAAAATTACAATGCAAATTTTATCATTCACATTTTTTGAATAATTATTTCCATTATCTTGTAATTAATAAACACTACACTAGCACGTCACATTGTAGGATATCACCATGAAACGTGATTCCACCTTCTCCTCAGCCAACACCACACTGTCTTGAATTACTCCTGGCACCAGACAGCAACAGACACACTTAACTCCGATAACTTTGAGCAAGTTTGTCCTCCAGAAGAGAATCTTTTTGTTTTTTTTACTCAGATTTGAGATCAGACTTTTTTTTTTCTTTACTTCATCAGTTGAGTGTTATTTTATATCCACGGCTTATGCTGCTAAATATAAAGCTCATTTGCTGATCACATCGTGCAGCATTTTCTATGCAGAATTGTCTCTGCTTTTTCTGCTCACTGTCCAAATATTTACAAACAGCACTGCAAAAAAAGGTGTGTGTGTTTTCATGCATATACAAATGGTATACCACTGAATTTATATTTTGATAGATAGATGAAAAAGTTGCTCAAAATGATTGGACTTCTGAGTTTAGATTAGAATTTGGTTTAAGGTTTAGGTATGATTTACACTTGGGGAACAGAATGTATATAGCAAATGAAGGTCCTCACAAGGAGTGCAAATGTGTGTATGTATGTGTACTGAATGTCTGAGAGGTATGCTTATGCATCATTTATATCTTTATGTCCTCATTATTGCTGATGAAATTATCTTTATACACATTGTCTGCACATTTTTACAGTCATAATTACTAGTAAGCTTGTTTACTTTAGCAATAATAGGCCATGAATGTTTGTCCAGACCTTTGCCTTTGGGCAACATTGACAGAGGTTTATTATCCTGGGTGAGATGTTATACTTTTTTTCCTCACTTTGATCATGCACAACATGACCTTTGTTTGTTCTAGCAGGTAATCTCTCAGGACTAGACCAAGATCAACACTAATTAACAAGTGTGAGAGGGAAGAGACAAAAGTCAACCTGTTCTCACTGTGTGAGACATTGGGCCCTATTTTCATGAAACCAAGCACAGTCAAAACACAGGTCTAAACTCTCTGGGCAAAGACATTGTGGGTGTGTTCAAAATGTGTTCAGGCCACACTTGATAGCTGAAAGGTGTTTTTTGTTGTGTTTTTTTTATTTTGGAGAGGTCTTTGTGTGTGCACACCGGTGCAGAGTGATGGCACAAAAACTGCAAAGTGTCTGGTTTTGCAGAGGGGTCTGAGTAGGTTCCATTGCAAATGCTATTTTGGTCCAAAATTACTACCAAAATTGCACTGCATAAGCCATGCCTTGCCCTGGAAATTGCAAAAGCAGGTGCAGCCTAAAAAAAACAGACTAGCGCTAAAGAAAATTGCATAAAAACTGCATTTGCACAAACACTGGCACTACAGGAAAATAGGGCCCATTGTGTGTTGTAACAAGACAAACTTATTTTATCTATTAGCTTAACCTGATCTTGAATATTTTGTTCCTAGCCCTAACCCAGTTGTCCTTATGCATAAAGTCAATCAGTGTTACTTGATGTTACTTTAAGTTCATCCTGATGATGACAATATAATGATTATATATCTATGTCTATGTCTATGTAAGCCACATATATACAGAACTACAAATAATCCAATCATCTATCCATTAACCTAACCGCTTGTTCTCTTAAGGGTCATGGGAATGCTGCAGCCTTTTCCAGCTGTCATTGGGCGAGATGCGGGGCACACCCTGGACAGGTTGCCTACTACAAATCATTCATACATTTATACAGAAAATTCAGTAAGCTCGAATCCTTAACCCTTCAACCTTGTAGTAGTAGAATTACAGTTCATTCAGGGGTTGATGATACGATGATTTCATACTGCATCTCATAAATTAATTTTTGCCTTTTTTCCTGTTAGAAGTTCAAGCCGTTGGGATGACAGTGAACACCTGCACAAAAACAGTAGATTTTTTCTTTTGGGTTGAGAGTGATGAGCTGCTCCAAGTGAAGACGTTTAAGTGTCTATCTGTATAATTAGAAATAATAACAATAATTGCAACTTTATTAATCCCCTTGGGGAAATTAGTGTTGACAGGCAACTGCATTTTAGGCACCAAGAGTTGGGGTTCAGCATATTGTCCAGGGGCACTTCAACATGTGGCCAGGAATCGGGGTAACTGTGAATTGAATCATCATTTGTAGACGAGTGCTCTACCAACTGCGCCCTGGTCACCCCTAAAATGAGATACTTGGCCCATACAGGGATTCAATTCGTAACCTTGCTGTTATCAGCTCTAAACAACTGAAAGAAAAACAGGGGAGAGCGCGAACACTTTCCCCCACTATCAGACATTATGCAGTCGAGATTCCCACATTTGGGGAATTCACAGGGGTCAGTATAACCCGAGTGCAATGCCTGAGCCTCGCCATGGGTCAACCACCTTCTTGATTATGGTATCTCCCCTGCCAAGTAGGTATTATAAGTATTGAATTGTTCATAAGTAATGGTAAAATTTAGCAGATTGGTGCCATGTCAGCAGTAATGGCTGTGCTGTGCCGGACTGTTGTGGCAAAGGGAGAGCTAAGCCAAAAGGAAATCTACATTCTAAAATGCACCTTTGGTCATAAGCTTTGGGTAGTGACCAAAACAATGAGATCACAAATACATATCCTCTATAGGGGGCTCAGTTTTAGAGATAGAGTAAGGACCTCAAACATCCAGTGAGAGTTCAGGGTAAAGGTGCTGTTTATTTCAGTTAAAAGGAGCCAGTTGAGGTGGTTCAGGCATTTCATAAGAATGCCTCCTTGGAACCTTCTTTTTCAGGTTTTCCAGACTTGTTGTCTCTGTGTGTCTGAGTCAAAAACATAGTATAAACATGACTTCTCTTGGTCTGTCTGGGTCCATCCACGTGGTAAAAACCCAGAGACAGACACAGAACCCAATGGGAAAAATACACATTTCATCTAGCCTGGGATCCCCCAGGTGGAGCTGGAAAATGTTGCTTGTGAGAGGCACACCTGGGTACATTGAAGAATTTGTCGCCACCCAATTCCAGATAGGTGGAATAAATGTGAATGGATGGATAGATGGATGGACACCAGACTGTATTGTATTACTACTACTGATACAGGTTTGAACAGCTTAAGCACAACTAATGGAAGAATAAAGGAATAAAAAAGAGAAAGATACACAAATTTAAACATCCATGAAACAGAGGAGACATAGAAAAGTACAGAAAGCTAAGAGTAGACTGAGTGAGAGATCAAAGCTCTGAATCTGTCATATTCAACTCTTGCTTTTGCTTCATCATTCTACCTTATGTAACGTGTTCAAGCTCTCCATTATGATCTGTGTTAGATTCATTACTGTCCTGTGGTGCATGAAACATAGAGCATTTCACAAAAGCACCAGTCTCAAACGAGCCTGCAGCATCCCTGAGGAGTCAGCATCTTTGGCACAATGGATTCTAGATAAAAATAATTTATTACACTTGCTCCTTTAGATGGGGTGGCCCCCAGGAGAAGGCAGTGCAAGAACTAGGAGTGTCTCAAGCCACTTTGAGGGCTCAATATGTTTTATTTAAAGGCCTAGTTAGCTCATCTTATCATTATCCAGCTCCAGAGTCCTGAACAAGTGAGATTACAGCTGCTGTTTTATTTCACCTCCTATTTTCATCTGCAGTGTTACTTCTATAGAGCTTTTTACTTTCCTTTCCTTTGCCTCTATATTCTTTTCACTTGTAGCCCAACAACCTTTCTGATTTTGACACTAAATAACACAAACAGGCTCTGTTTAAAAGGTTAATAAAGGAAGCAGTTGAAGAAGTGTAAAGGGAAAAATCAAAAACATGGTCTCCCTCTGTCCATCTACTGCATATATGTGTTTGAGTTTCTTAAAGATGCAGTGTGTACAGTTTAGACACACCTATTACCAGAAATGGAATATAGTATAGATATGTTTTCATTAGGTGTAATCAATTGAAAATAATTGTTCTGTCTTCTTTAGCTTAGAACAAACCCTTTATATCTCCATACAGAGAAGGTTTACTGTGTTTGGCATGTTTCTACAGTAGCCCAGAAGGGACAAACCAAACACTGGCTTTGAAGAGGGAATTTCATGTTTTTACATTTCACTTCTCTTCAGGCTGCTGCTCTGGTAGCCCCTGTCCCTCACCTGGCTCAAGCTTGGAAAGGGAGGGTGGGTTTTTATTTAGATGTCTGTGTAGATTCTCAGTCATCCAGGTGATGGTTATCCCAAAAAATACTGGTCAGTGCAACCGGACTTGCTTCAAGTTCTTGAAGACATTTCACCTTCCCTTGAAAGGGCTTCGTCAGTTCTGGTGATGAAGCCTTCATTATTTTTTCTGGGTGGGAGGTGAAATATTTTCAGAAACATAAAGCAAGTCCAGTTGCCACTGAACAGCATTTTTGGGTTATATAGATGGTTCCAAACTGCCCCTTTAAAAAAATACACCCAACCACTTTTTGTGAAGACAGAAAACAGTTACAATAAATTACTCCTTGTAAAAAAAACAACTTATTTCTTTCTTCTACTGTGTGCACATTAAGATATTGTATCTGATTTGTTTAATGAGTTATCTTTAGAAGTTCTGATGGGCGTAGTTCTTTAACGTTTCTGAGAGAGTCAAGCTGTGTCTCAGTGTTTACAAAATGTATGCTAAGCTAAGCTCATTTAATGTTATAGCAAGATTTTAGATCAATTTTGTCAAGCCTTCCCTTTTGTTCTTCCAGTAGAAAATAAACATTTTCACTTGCAGATGGATGCAACAGCCTCAAGTTCAAATGTAGCTAGCTACTAAACTTTAGCAGGACAAATGGTACAGTAATTGAGCAATTGAGTAATTGGCACCAGCACACATACACAATATTTTTATTTTAAATGTGACACCCCTGGTCTAAAACACCAGTATGTGTGCTAATTTAGAGTAAACGGTTAAATTGTAGATCAGAACAAATTTTAAAGTGTTCCCAATTTTTTCAAATACAAATGTTGCATTTTTGGCTATATGTTATAATCATGTTGTTTTTTCCAACTTCTTTTTCTATTTGAAGATGTTTGGCCCTATTCAGCTGCTATATAAAGAAAGGTCCAGTTGGCACTAAACTTTGAGATAACCATGACCTGAATGAATGAGAATCTTCACATTCAACATTCAGCTAAATTTGTATAACAAGTAACAGAACTGTTGGTTCATAAATATGTATGAATAGGAGATAATTAAGTTACTGCTAAAAAAAAAATAGTGTAACCCCAAACAAAGTTTCTGATACACTGAGCAGGTGTTGGATTCGAGGTCTTAGAAATGGATCTGTCAACCAACATGTCATCTCTTCCCAACATAAACATGAAGAGAGAATCTACTCATTCTCTCTGTCACTTCACATAAGACTGTGCACTTCCACACCATCTGTCTTGGCTGCTGACAACCACTCTTGAGCGCTTCCTGAACATGGGGGGCAGACAGACTTTGAGCACTGAGTCAACTGTAGTTAGGGAACAGGATGATGGATAAGCGTCTTTTAAGACTAGAGATTTCTTCCAGAAGAAGGGGCTCCTTGATGCAACAAGAGATGAAGGAGGAGGAGGTAGAGGGAGGAGGAAGAGTGGGCTGATGTGCACCAGTGATAGTGTCAAAGCATGGGGAGAGAAATCATTTAAACCACAGTCTGGTGGATAATGAGTATGTTACATGGAAAAAAATAAAAGGCCCATTGATTGCATCTCAGGTAGGCAGAATTGGTAGGCAAATCAAGAGTGTCTTGGTGATACTCCACTATGTCCCCTCCCTGCTGTGGGCACATACAATGGTGTAATGAGCTTGGGAATAAGTGTTTCAAAGGACACATTGAGCTTTTTGCAGCTCCTCTGTAAGCCCTCAGTATTTCTTTCTTGTATCTTCCACTTGGCTCTCTCCCCCGACACAGCCTACTGCAAATCTCACCAATTATAGCAGGTAATCTTGAATGTGAAGCACGTTCAAGTACGTGAAGGAAGTCTCTGTGTGTTTGTGTGTGTGCTTCATCTCCAGATTCTTACCTTGAACAGACCATGCTTGTGGCTGTGCTGGCCTAGCCACACTCCACTGCCTGGGGTGAGCTCCATCTGAGGAGGGTCAATCACCCGCTCATAAATTCTGCCAACAACAAATCAGAAGAGAATGGTTGGTTATGAAAACAACACAGACACAAACACAAACATGTTTCTCTTTTTGTCCTGGCCTGCCAGGAACACTGATCCATTACAGCTGAATACAAGAGTAAATCCAACAGACTGTTCATGTCCACTCCCTCCCTCCTTCCCGTTCCCTTCATTGGAAGCAGTGAGAGTAGAGAAGAGGTTGCTTTTCTCAAGCATGACAGCCAGTCTCGCCCCATAGCTTTCTAACATGGCATTGATATCTGGACCTGGGATGTTGGCTGAATTAACTGCCCAACTCCTGATACAGACACAAACAGGCTTTAGTATTATCAAGGCAAACATCCTCAGAGTCATTCAGTACCATTTTTTCTTGCACTGAGTTGGGCTTAACAATGCCAGTGAGATCCGATGGGCCTCTGAAAGGACGTCAGAGAACTATTTGTCAGATTTGGACGTCCTCCTCACATTATCCATGCAGTGAGATAGAACTCAAAGCAGCAAGATGATTTCTCTCTTTGTCTGTATTTCAGTATTGCTGAAAGGGCACTGCAGTAATTTAGTACTGTTTGGATGTCTGTGAGAGAGGAATTGCAACAATGACTTCAGCAATAAGGTAGGCTGTATTTAAAAAAAAAGTAATAGTTAATTTGTTGAGGAGTCAGCAAAGTGAAAAGGGGATATATCGTCAATAAAATTAAAACTTCTTTTTCGTGCAGGGAGTTGTTTCCAAATTGGAATAGAGGACAGAAAGTGAGCCAGAAAGGTCAGCATCTGGGCAAGTGATTGGCTTTATATGACTAATATATGACTCCGTCACATACTACATGGTCATTTTCATGCTTTTGGCTAAAACGTAAAGTTTCATTTAGCAGTATTTTTGGTTACTAACAGTGAGTGAAATGATTCTTTGCTAAGACTTGCTGCTAATCACTTCTACAGTTTTAGCAGCTTTTGGTTTGCCTTTATGGTATATAGGGTTGACTACTAATGGCTCGCACCAAACCCATGTTTAAAACCACAAACAGCTTAAAAAAACTATGCTCTGTGCCCAAAGGGGGGGGGGCAGATATTTACCTCTTTATACTTCACATTAGGCACAATTTGGAAAATGTAAATATTACTAGAAACATGCAGAAAAAACTACAGACTGGTTCCTTTTGACACTATAAAAAGTTATTTTCCTCTGGTAAGAAAATTATTCAATTACAAAACTCTTTTATGCTACTTACTAATTATAGGTCCATTTATAGTTTACAGTTTCATGTTTATAAGCAGGGATTTTCTTAGTAATGTCATTTTAATTTTTTTATTTGGCATTTTAATTGGCAGTTTGTTAATTTAAAAATATGTGCATATGTCAACATTTGGTGCAATCCTGTTTGTGCTATAGCCGTCTGATTTCCCACCTCCGGGTAAAACTGTCACTGTAGTAAAGGTCATGGGATTAGACTCTATTTTGCCTCCCCCAGTCTTTCTGTCTTTGCTTCTCTCACCTTCCTCTTTTCCTCCCAGTGAGGAGTAGGAGTTTCATAGAGGGAATGCTGGAAAGCAGCTGTACTAATTAGAATAGCAATGTGCTCACAGGCATATTTGCATGGTCTGACACCACCTGCTGCAGCCATCAACAGCTAATTATAGAGGACATATACCAGTCAAAATACTGTATAGTGTGATTAACAGTGTTCCTCTATCGTCATGGTGCAGGATTCAATAAGTAACAGTTACAGTTTGCAACCCAGAGAACAAACCCAAATGTGAATACATTTCTGGATGACGTTTTACATTAATCATACAACAATGATAAAACAACATTTACTACTACACTGGTATCTACCGCAACCATGTAGAAAAGCTTTGCTTTAATTTGTCTAAGTTTTGAAAGAGCTGTATTAGAGTATTGTACAAAATGACTGTGATGTGATGTGATAATGAAAATTTCAATTATATGCTACATTAAACAAACGCACGCAATAAAAACAATAAAGTTGATTCTGATTGTGATTCTGATGAAAAGCACTCAACTGGGAAAACATAGTGGTGTGAAGTAGTCAAGAAAATAAATGTATTTTTGACTGAGGTTAGTGTTGACAGTGACTGTTAATCAAAAATGCATCTACAAAACAAGAGTAATTTTTGCATTTTTAGTAGCAGATCAGGTTTGAATAATATAGGTATTAATGGGACAAGAGGGAGCAGTCACAGTGAGCTGTTAGATGATGAGCTGCAGGCAACTCCTCAGCAAGGTATACAACTCAACCATGCCCTACTGTTGTGTGCAAAATTACTTGTGCTGTACACAGCATGAAATCAAATCGTGGTTGCTCACGGCATGATGGAAATAGGCCAATTATTGACTGACGCCTTTATTAACACAACTACAGTTTAGTTGCTTTGTAACCAGCAGCAACAACAGCAACAGATGTTGAATGAGTGTTTGCTGCTCCCAGCAATTCTGGGAAATGCAGAAAGAATGCTGTGTTAAATTGTATGTGCTTTCATGCCCAGTAACCACAGGACTTACTAAATCAACCAGGACTGAACTCTTAAGGATCATGCATTGACTGGCAATGTATTTTCTTGACCCCAAACACACAACAGGTGATGATTGTTTCTTACTCATCTGATAGCAGCCCAATCACATCTTATGTGTGCCAAATCCTTCTTGAGCAGTGCAGACAGAGAAAGAGCGAATGCAGATGAAATAATAAGCAGAGGGAGAAGAAAATGGGAAAAAAAAACAAACACAAAGGAGATACAAAAAAAAGTGCTAAATCACCATGATACCTATAAAATTGTGTTACTCGTGTTAATTTCCATTCTGTGGACAACTGAAAACATCTGAAACAAAGTTCTCCCATAAATATATTTTTTGTATGATGGTGGTTTCATTGTATTATGGATATACTTGTGCTCTGCACGAGTGAAGGTTGTGTCGACACCATTGTGTTAAATCTGGGAAAATAAAATTGTAAAATAAAAAACTGTTGTAAAACTAGAACACAGTCTCAGTGTATAACAATATGGTATTTACATATACGACATTATATGTCGTATATGTGATGGTGGTGGAGACTAGTAGACACCTTTACTGAAAAGGAGTAAAAGAATAGTTGGTGTCCAGTATAAGTACAGGGCTGAATTTTCACCCAATCCAGTCTGTGTACTATGCTTTGCCAAATCCCTTAGCATCTATTGTACATTATAAATCGAATCCTAATCAATAAAGCTTATTAGATATGGAGTGGCTTGCAAGGAATATACTGTATGATGCCATGGAGCCAGAAAAACCCAACCCATCACTTCATCCATAACAAGTAAAACAGGGTAGCACTGCTCCACTTGTACACTCATCCTCTTAACTTTTACTACTGTCTGTGTGTATATGTGGATGATAGTGAGAGAGAGACAGACTCGCATCTCGATATAGAAGTGGGAGTCAGGCAGGTGTAGACTGACTTGGCCATCATTCATGTGAATAGTGACTGAAGCAAAGAGAAAACCCTGAGATACTTGGAAGGTTCTTTATAGCTTGAGCTGTGGAAACACTGCATGATGGAGACTGTATAAATCCACATCTTGCTACATAACACACATTTTGTTGACAGTCCAGTTCAATAAGCTGCCAGGCTGACTCATTTTCACCGATATATTGACTGAAATTGAATAAACTACATTTAATCTTGGGCAGTGAGGATTTCAGCTCTACTGGGTGGCAGTTTCCCTAGATTGTCTTTAGGCCACTGATAGGAGCAAATAAAAAAGACTAAATACTAAATAAAACTGCAAATGCCATAAAAAGGTATGTCTGTCTAACTTAAGGAATACTTGTCAGAAGATTCCAAGACTACTAGCTTTCATTTTCACAAAATATACACAAAATTTAGATCTCTGACAGCCTTCATGGCTTCCCTTCAAAAGAACAATCTCAATCACAGCCTTCATTAATTAATCCGCCAATATCTGTCAACCAGACTAAACTCCAGACCACTTCCAATTTCCACTAGTTGAGCTTCAGACATTTTCATGTTTGTGTCTTTTGTCTGTCAGAGAGATTAAGTTAGAAATCCAAAGTCAAAGTCCTAAATAGGTTTTCTTGCAAGCTGTAAAATGCCAGAAGCATCTTTTCTCAAACTGATACTAAAATAAACTAAAACTATTAATTATATGCTCAAATTGCTGAGTGACAAAATGACTACCTGAACATTTTATACTTTACTTTCCATTTATGAAAAAGGACAGAAGAGGTCAAATATACAACCCCTATTCCAAAAAAGTTGTGATGCTACATAAAAACAGAAAACATTTGCAATTCTCATGAACCCATATTTTATTAAAAATATAACATGGAAAACATATAAAAAGTTTAAACTGATAAAATGTACAATTTTAGAAAAAATAAGGTAATTTTGACATTGATAGCAGCAACATATGTCAAAAAGTTGGGACAGGGCCATGTTTACCATGGTGTAGCATACTCTCACGTCTCACTCTTGCCTGATATAGGATTCTAACTGCTCAACAGCCTGGTCTGGACTGCAGGCAGGCCAGCTCAGCACTCAGACTCTTCTACTATGAAGCCATGCTGTTGTAGATGCAGTATGTGGTTTAGCATCGTACTGGTGAAATATGCACGGCCTTCTCTGAATAAGATCTCATCTGGATGGGAAAATCTAGATATACTGTATCTTTCAGCATTGATGGTGCCTTTCCAGATGTGCAGGCTTTTGAACAGAGTGCCGATAACAAGTCAGAGGGTCCCTCCTCTCTTTAGTCTGGAAGACTTTCCAAAAAAATTTCAAATTTCGATTTGTCTGACTACAAAACAGTTTTCCACTTTGCTACAGGCCATTTTAAATGAGCTTTGGCTCAGAGTAGTTGGCACCATTTCTGGATCCTATTCATACTATATGGCTATTTCTTTGCATGATGGAGTTTTAACTTGAATTTTTGGATGGCATGGTAAATCGTGTTCACAGACAGTGAGTTTTGGAGGTATTCCTGAGCCCATGCAGGGATGTCGATCACATAATCAATTTTGCCATCTGAGGGTGAAAAAAAGCTTGGGCAGTTTTTTATGAAACATTTGGTGTGTTTTCAATGTTCTATTGTGAATAAAATTTGTGTTTTTTGTGTCAATTCTGAACTTAATCCAATGTGAAGCAATTTTCCGAATCCAACCATACTGAATGTAGACATTAATCACACATTCTCCAAACTTCCATATCATCTGACACTTCTGTTAAGCTCCAACTGCACACCACCAGACTTGAAACAATGTGATCATCTGATAACAAACTTATTCATGAATTTATTAGACATTTTCAATGGACCCTATACTTAAAGCAATGGTATCTGCAGTGTTACTACTGGACCTAAAATAATGATGAACTGAATTATGATCCCATTATATTTTGAATTTATTGCTATTTACAAGTGCCTCTAAATTTTCATAAATGTATTAATTTGTAGATTAACCATTTAAAAAGGCTGATTTATTTTAGTGTGTTCTGACTTTTCAAATAACCATTGTCTTCCCTTCAGTTCCTATCCTACCCTGTCTGTGCAAGGAGCTGGTATCAGCAGCATCAATATCATCATCCTTGTCTGATAGGGTTTACATACTACATGTACAGCAAATACATTTAGAAAGATATGTAACGTTGCCTGACTTAAATGTTTTAACATATTCAGTAAATGACCATATTACCATGGCACATGTTCATATCAAAACAAAACCATCTGAACTGTGTGATGGCTGCACTTGCTGCCACACAACTCATTAGTATTTGTTTTCAGTTACCCCTGTGTGTTCTGAATGGTCTGATTATTATATGTGTTCCCCTTTGTGTTCATGCACATGCGATGCAGCTATGTGACGATGCAGCTATGTGACCACCTGCGCAGTAACCATCTATATGAAGACTTTCAGTCAGGATTTAGGGTAAATCATAGTACAGAAACAGCACTTGTTAAAGTCACTAATGATCTTCTCTTAGCTTCAGACCAAGGGCTTCTCTCTGTACTGGTTTTGTTAGAT
>JAUMHL010000018.1:18405216-18427274 GCA_032362345.1 Sandelia bainsii
TGTGTCGGCCCTGCGATGGATTGGCGATCTGTCCAGGGTGTACCCCGCCTCTCGCCCGATGACAGCTGGGATAGGCTTCAGCACCCCCCATGACCCTTACGAGGACAAGCGGTTATGAATTGTTCAGTTAGCAAGGTCACTTTGCCTTTGTTAGTTGGTCTGTTCAAGTTTTTTTTTTTTGAAAATCCACACTTCCTCTTGCCTGCCTAGTCGGTCCCTCACTTTTTTTTTCCCCAGAAATATAACCTAAATAGAAATTGCTCCATTCTGGATACCCAACACCCACACCAACCATCCCACTTCAACCTCTGTGCCATACAAGAACCTAGCAATTTATGGATGTGGCCTTTCAGCTGAGCCTGCTGTCTAGACATTTATCTTGTTACCACTCCAGACCACCAGCATATTACACAATCCAAAACAACACAATCCACTGGATACAAATGTGGGCAGAAACAAAGTGAAGATGTATTGTGAACAAAACGTGCAGGAATTATCATGAGACAACCTTTCCTTTGTGACTACAAATTACACCGTACTAATTTTAATTTGCTAATAATAATTGGACCAATTCTCAGTTACAGTCCATTTGCTGAGATTGGATATGAATTCTGACTCATTTACATGAGAATCTCTACTCAGCTGTACAGAGACAGCTACTGATCAGTGCTTTCCTTAAGCTAGCAAACTCTATAATCTATTGTCATTCTCCTAACTAAAGTTTCTACCTCCTGCGAATATGATTATATTGGACCTGATACATCTGCATTTCACTGGTCATAACATAACTCTGCAGAATATATAGCCACACACTGCTATCAATTCAACACAAAATATGAATCAATTTAAAAGTAAAAATCACAACTTTTTCATCCTTCACTTTTAGTATCAGGTACTGTATGTCATTTAAACATATTGTCAGAGATTGAGCAAAAGGTAAATGTTTGTAACTACAGTAAAACTAGTTTTTATAGTAGTTTTCAAAACCAGGGTTAAAAAAGTGCCTCACAATCACAAAAGATGCTAAACCAATTACATGAATAAATAAAAAAAACACAAGTTAAAAAATAATTTTTTAATGCTCAGTTTGCTGATGATTGTTCCGTAATCTAGGAGCCAGCACAGAAGATGCTCACCAAGTCTTGAAATGGACACAGCCAGGAGCTAATGTACTGATCACCTAAGAGACCTAATGGATCTGTACAGAATTAGCACCTCACAGATGCAGTGCCAAATTCTAATTTCATTACAAGGATCTTGTTAGATTGACAGATCTTATGGTTCACTAGGTTTCACAAAACAACATAGGAATAATAACAGACGCAGTCAAACTAATAAATAATCTACCCTAAAGGGAGCATGTGCAGACAGAATTAAACAGGTCCCAAGATCCTTGAGGAACTCCAAAGGTTAGAGGAGTAGAACTGGACATTTAGTCAGTGATGGATACAAGGATTTTTTTTTTTAAGGAGGAAGACCATTTTAACGCTATTCAGGATTTCCCAACCCAATTCTCCAATAATAAAATATCATGATCACTTAAATACAGAAGAATAAAAAACTCTTTTGCATCATGACTGGATTGCAGAAAGATATTGTTAATGACACTAAGGTGAACTGTCTCTACATTTAATAAAAGCCAGACTGGAAATTATTGAAATTATTTTAAGTCCACAAGTTGGTTATAGACAGCTTTGAGTTGAGTTTACAGATAAGTGTAACTTTGAGATGGGTCTATAGTCCTGGGGATGAGCAGCATCAAGATGTTATGTTTTGTTTTTTTTATACCTTAAAACTCAAAATGACTTGGGCCACAGTCAGTCAGTTATTGATGATAGTGAGGAAAGGCTAAATAATGAAGAGTGGAACAGATACACATTTTCAGCATTCTCTGACATTTAATAGAACAAACACGCTCAATATAGCATTTTTAATTGAAAAGTTAACTGACTAAATTAACTCCAATTACTGTTGTTTTTCTTATTTTCTTGTTTGTTTTTTTATTCATGAAATCTAATTGGTGACTAAATTTCCCATAGTTGTAAATGTGAGCATGAATATATGTAACAATCTGGTGACCTGTCCTGTCCAGATTATACACTGAAGCCCCTTTATGAAATTAATTGGTTAAAATAATTGCTAGAATAATTGATGATAATGACAGTAATTGTTAGTTGCAGCCATATTCATCAGTGGTTTGAAAATAATAAATTGTGTTACAGTGGAATAATATTGTGCTGATGTTCTTTCCTACTCATATCTTTCTGACTTAAGTGGAAGTACTACTGTCTATTGAGGCAGCTGTCATCACAGCTTGGCAGCATCTACTTGTAGAAGGGCATCTGTCAGTCTCTCTTATGTTCCTTTAGTGCCGCGAATGAATCAAACAGTACCAGCTCCACTAAAACTGGAGCTCTCCTACCCACAATCGCTGAAAGAAACGGGCATTATGCTCTGAGATGGCAGGCCTGCAATATGAGTCAATGCTCCTATTCAATGGTAAATCGTGTATGAGTAGTCTTCCAGTAATAACGAAAGACCTAGATTTCCCAATAGATGAAATATGGGCAAGATGAGATTTTTTTTAAGAGCATGCATTTTTTTTATTATCTTTGCAATACATGATGCAAAAGAACCCAAAAGCAGAAAAAGGTAAACTAACCAAACAGAACTAGAGCACCACCACTGAAAAAGGAAAATATTGCCTGAAACTAGAACATATCCTAATAAGATGCCACATGTATCATGTTTAATGGATAAAATGACCCAAATTCCTTTAGCCACAGCTTGGTGCAGGGGATAAAACTGGTTTTACCTACAGTATGTAGATAAAGATAGAGTCTAATCTGCCTTTGTCACCCAATTCCCAAAGGGACTGTATGCATGCTTCCTCGCTGTCTCAGATATCTGTAATTACTTCACCTCAACAATGACCTTATCTGTTGATAGAAGCTTCTGTCCTTTTCTGATAAGAGACAACTATTGTAGCTGCAGATATATTCTGGGGGAAAAACAGGAGATGGAGAGGCTGGTAAGGTGTTTAAGCACACTTCTATAACTATGTGTGTGTCCCCTGAGTGTCCTTGCTACAAGGATCTCCTCTCCTCGTGGTATCCTCCTCCTCCTCACTGCCACTAGGGGCCTGTGCTGGGGCGTCCGCCTGCATGGGGTGGTTTGGATCCTGCTGAGCTCAACACAGGGAGTCTACAGTAATGATACAATCCATCACATCTGACACAAAACAAAGGAGAACCTCAGCGATGTAGAAAGCTGTTGGGGAGGACTGACATCCTCCAATCTGCTTCTTAAAACAAAGTCAAATACTTGAGCAACAGGATGACAGAGGCTGAGGTGGGGCTAATAACAGCAGAAGGCTGACACAGTGTTTATCGTATGTATCACGGCTCAGGTACGCAGATACACTTCACACAAAAATATTGTTTAGGCAACTGTAGGGGGCAACCAGGGATGACTTGCTAATGCCAAGAATAGTTATTATATTTATAAATTAATGTCACATTACATTAATACTAAATACTAATACTAAATGTATCTTTAAATATAATGCACAGAAAGCAGTCAGCTAAAAACATGCTTAAGTCCCTCATTGTAGCAATCAATACACATTATACAGACAGTGTCACAGTTTGACACACACTGTGCCCGTTTCTATCCAAATCTGATAACTGGAAGTAATCAGATAATTGTAATAATCGGATCTGATGCATTTACATGCACTCCAGAAATGTGATAATCGAAAAATCCTTATTTACATGTTACAGTCCATTATCGGATTTCTTTCGGAGTACATACGTACTAGTGACGTACGATTCAAACTTCCTGTCACTTTTAAAACATCCAGACCCCAACGGTCCAAGCATTAGCTGTCCTAACGCGGGAGCTAATAGGCCTTCAAAATAGGCTACACACTGCTGCTGTCCTACTCCATGAGAGGAAAACAACTGTTGACTTTCATATGGCAAGCCTCTGCCCTGTTTTTTGTCTTTTGTCATTCTTTCAAGTTGTGACTGCATCACAAGATTATTTTTTTTTACACATGCACAGATGTAAAAGACTGATATAAATCAGATTAACAGGTATACATGCACAAAGACATCGGAGTATTGGGAAGGAATCCAGATGTCTTTATCTGATTTCTCATAAACATATTCGATTATTCTGTTTACATGATCACTTGAACAATCTGATAACTCCAGAAATCGGATAATGATCAGATTTTTAGTGTGCATATAAACAGGCCAACTGCCACTGAATATTTAAAACCATTGTTGTTGAACTTAAGATGCACATCCCCTCATGATTCCTGGCATTATGTTCTTTAAATTGAAGGCCAAGCACCTCAAAACTCCAACAAAAGAAAATACTGTATTATTGATGTAGTGGAAAGAAAAAAAAACTCCAAGCTGATTAGCACCAGATTCGCTCACATCCTGATTATCAGTTTACAAGTTCACACCTTAAATCAATTTCAGTTGATAACTGCAATGAGATGGTAAATGATTTCATTATTAACAGATGCATCAGTGAAATGGCAGGCTTGAAACACTGACTGAAATGTCAAGTCAGATAGTAGAGGTTTGTGTGTGCACCTCACAAGGAGCACATTACAGAAAATCAATTGGACAAAAAGACCTTACCACCACCATTCATTGACATTTGAAAATTTTCCTTCATTAGGATGCCTAGGGCAAGAGGAGTAATTATTCTTAGAGGCTTGCATGGGCTGCTGCACTGGAACTACAGCCATCCATTGATCTAAATGTGGGTTATTCTACTGGATTAGACACCCAAGGGCCACGTATAATTTCCTCTGTGCTTTCACTGAGGTCTATGTCGTATGCAGCCGTGACAATGTAAACACACAGTCCAACAAAGGAGCTTCAAGTCAGAGTTTCCAACTGTATCTCGACAAGGACAGAGGCAATGGTATCAAGGTTACAGACAGCATCATGTGGCATTATTAACCTGATTTAACTCATTATTATTCTTTTCACAGCACCCTCCTCTTAGTTTGGGCATCAATGATCAGGTAATGAAGTAATGAATGCTTGCTGCTCTACTGAGCAGCACTGGCATTGCCCTTGACAGGAAATTAAAATGTTACACCTGAATTGCTAATTTGGAGTAACATATTTAGTTCTTCATACATGGCTTAACTATGACCTAAAACTGCCCATGCATATCACAACAAATGATGACATAAACAAGTATATGTACATTAAACATTAAGATACTTATCAAAGAACCGTGCTCTACACATAGAAAAAGAAAAAAGAAAAGACATAGAAGAAAGGAAGATCTACAAAAAGCAAGAGTATTATCAGGTGAGGTTTAGCTTTTTTGGTGTTGCATCATTAATTGAATGATCCATTGCAGACCATCAGCCTTGTCAAAATAATAGTTTTGGTCAGGCTGATGAGCTGCTTAGCAGGTAAGAAAAAAAAGAATATACCTTCCAGCTCACTGGCTTCTTTACTGAGCAAAACACAATGTCATTTTCTGGCTGCTGGTCACAAAAGCAGTATGAGTCGTATCATTATGACATCTTTAAGGTGGAGTGCTCCTAATGTCTCCCAGTCCTTTATTAGCCAAGTGTGTAATGAAACATTCTATATGTCATAACGTTTATTGCACTATACACTAGATTGTGAAACCGACTGGTTATGAAACAGGTCTGTTGTCATTAGCTCCAACATCTACATACATAATGTTGATCAGTGTCAGGTGACTGTGTAGCTCATTGAGCCATCAGTCTACTCTGTGATATAGAGCTGCACATAACAGCAATGTGGGAATTATAAAATGAAGAAAGTTGAAAGAAAGTTGAAAGAAAAAAAGAAGTAAGGTGCAGCATGAACAAAATTAAACACTCACAATTAATATAAACAGAGCAGACATATTTGAATTAATTAATGTTATGTAAAATGCAGGAATTTCCACAGTATTCAATCATAACTACCTATCATCTACCTTTAACCTAATGTTAATTTTCTATACCCAATCTTAACCATTATCACTAACATGTTGCTACCTTGCCCATTTGTCCTCTCCAAATTTCTTATTTTGTTGTGATACACAACAAAGCAAAGGATGAAAACCATATTAAAGGACATGGAAGCAAAGAATTTTGCTTGAAAATTTCAATGTACTGAACTAATTAATTACTAAATAATATATGTGGCTTAACTAATTAATAAATCGGCTAAGTAAATACTAGTCAGTAGGGCTCAAATACAATAAATGCAGTAAATGCAGAGCACGTGAAAATCAAATCTAATTCATTTTTCACATAATCTAAAGTATACATTTTACACAATTTATATTGAGAAAGCATAGTCTGTTCCCAGTTTGTATCTGTTTCACAATATTTTATCAGACACTGTCTTCCAACAGTCATCAACACTGATAGTCAGCTGTTTTGAAGACTTAATTGGGACTTCATTCAACACAACCACCATGAGACAAAAAGAAACAGAGAAAGAGGATAAAAGAGACAACAGGGAGGGCTAAAACATTTAAAAGAGATTTTTAAAGTCTTTACACCATCAATGATACAAAGACAGCTCTGGTGTTACTTGTGATAACATGTTGAGAGTGACATACCGGTGAGTTGGAGTGAAAAAAACAAGACACTGGCCAGTTTTATCTAATGAAACCAATAACAGCCCCTCTATCGTTCAGCCATAAAAGCAGGTCGTTTAAGCCATAACTACATCTTAAACATTTATATCTTTGTATGATTTAAGGCCCAAATGAGATGAATAACATAGATCAGACTGCACTGTTAGCCAAGCATCTGCTTAATTCAGGTCAATGCCTCTTCATTACCATGTCCTCATGCTGTTGCAGCATCTGCTTCTGTGACTGTGGCGGAACCAAGTATTTGCTGGCATCGTTCAGTCATCATATAACAGGTTGTTTCAAACAAGCAGTCTGATTGGTTGAAGACACTATTAAACAGTACTGATAATTCCAAGCACATGATTTAGAGCAAAACTTTGGAGGGAGGGATGATGCAAACCAGCATGGCTTTTATCGTGCTAATTGGTCTAATTAGGCATTGCCAAAAGAAATATCACCTCTGATTTGGATCAAAGTTGACATCTTGTTATTGTTTGGCCCAAGGGTGCAGGTTTCAGTTGCCTGCTCATTTTATACTGCACAGTTGTCTCTTAAAACAGATCTCTACAAAGTAATTTAACTTCATTAAAATTTTTAAATTGAAATTGAAATTATTCACCCGCTTCAAGTCAGCATTTTGGAGATGCCACTTGGCAACTTTGTCAGCAATTACAGCATTGAACCTGTATTGATAGCCATATAGCCAGAGCCCAGGCACGGATTAATGCACAGGCTGACATAGGCTGTAGCCTAGGGGCCCCACGTGAGCAGGGGCCCCGGATTATTTTAAATTATTTTTAATTCGCTTAAGTAAGTATATAATATTTATATTTCACTCTCAAGCTGTATTAGATCACTCCATGCAACAGCTGCAGTGATTCATACAACTCACCACAGCTAATGAAGCTGTATCAATAAATGTGTGTCTTCAAATCTTTGACCTTGAATAATATAAAAATACCAATTACTTTTTAAAGTCAAAGCACTTGTGTAAAAAGAGGCATTGGTAACACAAAGCCTCTCAGGAGGCTCTGACTAGAAATTAAGCCGTAAGAAATTGCAAATAAGGTGCAAATGTCATTCAGTTATTCAGCTCCATAAGTAATGGTTGTCACTAATGTGTTTAAAACACCTGTTGGTGTAACACCAAACCACAACCTCCAGCAGAGAGAAAATAATATTAACCACACAAAATACAGTAACATCACCTTGATGTAATTGTTTAAACATAAAAGGACCTGTAGCCAAAGACCTACATAACATAATTCTTGTTTATAACAATAAAGATCCAGTGTTTGACAGTTTTAAACAAATTCCCAGGATAGCCAAACTAAAATTTGGCTAACCTCAAAACTGTCACAATATGTCATAATTTACAGACTTCTTAGTTTAACTGTAACCTATTGTGTACATGTCCACTACACTTACACTTTAATTACTTTTGTGAGAAAATTGTGACTGATAAAAGTCATAGGAAAAACTATGAAGATAAGATCTACGATGTAATGATCCAAAAAGAATTCCCAATATAGGCCAAGATGTAAATGATCAAAATAAGCAAAAACATATGTATGAATAGCATATTGCTACAAAGTACAGCTCAGTAAACACGAGAAAACCATCATCTTTCTCACAACACATATCCCAGATATTTAACAGGCATTACCCAGCTGACTTGTACAAAACCTGGGTAACATTTGACTGAGCCCATGTGCAAATACAGCAGGAAATCATCTGGAGAATTCACAACAAGAGTGTGTGCATTCCTTTTCAGTCGATCTGCACAATAAGAGAAAGTATGGGGAATATTTACCATGCTTTCTGGTGTTGTATTGTGCTTTTCTCATTCAGGGAAATGGGGTTATATACATAATGCACCATTTCTAATCATACACCAGGCTCTGCTCTGATGTGCTGTAAACAAAACACTGTGATTTCCGCGGTGTGCTTTTTTTTTTTTGTCACATCCTGTCTCCTGCACACTCTACCCAGGACCACCCTTCACCTATTTCCCCAAGTGATAATGTGTGTGACACGGACAAACTCCTGTTGTATGCTGCATGTGTGAACTCCACACAAAGTCCAGACGTGATTCTCCAGACACTGTCTGAAATCGGCTTGAGACTGGACATTAACACATATATCATGTTGTGTGTTTACAGATGTACCATTTCTATTGGATGTTTTTGTCTCATATGAGGTGTCTGTAAACCAATCAGGACAAAAACTAACTAGATAAAAGTTTTGTCCAGAGCTGTCTCCATAACAGCTAAGGAACTCAATCATTCCATTGATTGGTAAATCAATGCTGAGCAAACAATGTGGTTAATACATGGTGATGTAACTCAGCCAGCCTTGTCTAACACTTCCTCTTGCATCACTATCAGCTTACAATTCCCCAAAAATTTGTCATATAAGAAGATATTAAAATTACAGATTGTGAGTATGCTTCCCAGTGCATGAAGCCATTCCAAATCTGATGTTTTATGAGCTTTCTGCAGTCGGGCCATTGTCAATGTCAGGGTGCTAAACAGGTTGATTTTAACCCTAGAACGCTATCATCAAGTGATTTTCACCCACAAGATTGTGGTCACATGATTTTCATTGCTGTTGTCTGATTGGCATGGGTCCTTGGGTACCTTCAAGCTGCTCACTGATGTCACCGAAGGCACGTGTTTGAGTGATCTTCACCTGATGTTAGGGATTGAGAGACAATATTTTTCATATGCAAGGAGACTGCGCCTTCACCCAAAATGTCAGTGAAAATGCTCAAATGTCCCAGGAACGGATGGACCAAAGAACAAGTGTTGAAAAAAAAAAAAAACAGGGATGGGAGCAAGGAAACACGCCTACCTTCAAATTGAAGTACTCTTCACAGTAATACTATACTTCAATTTGCCATGTATTTCATTGTACTTATTTTGATGAGAAATACTTTTTCAGGTATATTATATTGGGTATAATATCCGGCGTTAATGATGGTGTTACAAAAATGTACGATGCTGTTCTAGGGTTAGTGACCCTTTCACCTTTCCTCCAGCCCTATGCTCAGGACAAAAGTCATGTTTTTAGCTCTACTGCTATCTATGTTGCCAATCTGATGCACACTGCCATACTCCAGGTGCTAGTGGGACTAGAATTTTAGTCTTGGTCTAAAACTAATTCCTGCTTACAGTCCATTGAGGGAGAGACCTATCAGGCAGAGAGCAAAAAAGTGAAGGTAGCTGAGTAGATCTTGAGTGTGGTTGCTTTGATTTGAAGCCAATTTCTGTGCTGCACCCTAAAGGAAGGAGCCAACAAGCTATTTTCAACCCTGCTAGGAGGTTGGTTTTCATATCACATCTAAAGATCACACATGCAGAACCAACCCTGAATAAACTGAGTGCCAAATACAGAAGCAGAACTGGAGAGGAGAAGTAGCTGGCAGCAAGAACTGGAAAGTGTTGGAAGCAGCAGAGACCCTGTGGAAAACACCAGTGTGTACTGTACATGAAATGACCTTTTGCGAATAGGGGACATCTGCAACCTAAGTGACACGCAGAGCCAATGTCATTACTGAGATTAGCTATTAAGGTCTAAAACAAAGGGCTTTCTGAGTGTGTGAAGAGGGCATATGTACTGGGTGTCTGCCACTAATTTAATCAGGAAAATGTGGTTTACTGCTCACCACAGCTATATAGTATAACCTTGTCTAGGCTGCACAGTGACATTTCTGCAGGTAATATCACAAAAATGTGTATGTGGGAGCAAAATGGCCAACATTACTTGAGCATGTTCTAGTGAAATGCATCTGCAAATTATATTTGTATGAGGTAGAGAGCTGAAAAAAGTCATTGACTCTGAGCAGGAACACACTACAGCCATGTCATTCCACACACCTGAATGCAATAGCATTTTGTATTTCATTACATTTCTAAATGCTTGAGTTCTTCATTGAAATGCTCCTAAAATGCTGCTGAAGCAACATATAAAATCATTTTTCATATGGACAGGTGAGATTTTCCATAGAGGAGCAGTAAGAACAGCAGGGTTTAGGACATCAGTGACTTATAATGTACATTCCGTGTTTGTTGAAGAGTGCAAAGAAAGACAACATATCCTGAGTAGCCAGAAAATGGCCAAGTGAAGCTTGGTAAAGTAAAGCTGAAGCAGGTACTGTATGTATATTACCTTGCTCAGTTGGAGCAGAGAATTGTGTCACTAAGATATAGAGCATGGTTTACAGTCAGTTATTAAACAATAGTGGATTGTACAAAGACATTGCCTTAAACAAGTCACTTATTATTTGTTGGTGACGAAGTTACCAAGCTCCCAGCATTACCTAAAAAGATGCAGTTCTACTTTTTAGCTGGACTGAACATTCACATTTGTCCTTGATAATAACAGCTGCATCATCATCATGATCATAATAGAACATCTGAAAATATTTATGATTGTTACTTGCAACTAAGATACTATTCACGTGAACAAAAAAAGTACAGCTATTAGTTGTAATAATAGATATATACTGTATAATGACCAATTGAAATATGTTAGTTACTGATAACATGATTTGGATGGTCATCTTGAATATGAATACAAATTAATTAACATTCAGTCATATTTATATGCCTCCACACTGCCAAAAGTTCATGTTCATCCAATTTTTGTTGTGAATGTGATGTCCTGCCTTGAGGGAATTTCGCAATTTTGCACAAATTGTCACTTGGGGTCAACAATGAACTGATTAGATTTTGGTGGTCAAAAGTTAAAGGTCAAGGCCACTGGAACTTCATGTACGTATGTCCAACACTGTTATCTCAGTTCTCTGTTCACTGAAAAAAAGCGTCAGGAGCGAGCGCGAGCGTTTGGTAGTTGACAGTAAATATGCCGGAGTGTGCAGTTTTGGGATGTAAACCAGAACCAACTAAACAACAGCGTGTTTATACAGCCAGTTAGCGCTAGCTTTAGCATTACATACAGTGGATATCACTGGCTACAAGTAGTAAGCTAAAATCTAATGGTAAACTAAAATAGGATGCTTACCACTCTGAAATGTCTGGGTTCTGATGAACAACCGACTCCTCATCTGAGTCTGGATCCGACTGAGGCTCAAACATATATGGCTGAATATCTCCAATATTTCCGCTCGCCATCGTATTGTGCGCAGTTTGTTTTTACCGGTGTAACTCTGAGAAGCGGTGGTGGGCGGTGCCCTGAGGGCTGGGTCATTTGCATATAATGAATATTCATAGATCCTGGAATTTACAATGAGGGAGACAGACCAGGTAGCTTTCCATGCCTTTTTCAGGGGGTTACTGAAGTTTTTCGTGGAGAGAAACTGTCAGACAATATATTTTTCATAGCAGAGTATTTATATATGCCTTAAAATGTGAGTGGAGTGGTTCTTTAATGGACAGGACCAGCAATGTACCAAGTCAACAACATGATAGCATAACAAATATACAACGACACAATATTTTAAAAAATATGTTACAATAATTTATATTTAAATTAATTTCTATTCAAATCAGATGATATACTACATTTTTATTTGAAATTTCATTTCTGACTTCAAGTTCAGGAATGAATTAATGATTTTATATGTCCAGTTTGGTACTGTTAGTTTATCATGGAGTACATTCCTCTTTATAAAATCACCATCTTCACTGACAGCCTTCATACTAGCTGAAGGCAACACTGCCTCGCTGTGCTCCCTCAACACGTCTTTACCTCTGTAAATGTTTTCCTTGAATCAATCAGAGACAAGGAGAGATGAGGAAACAGACAAGAGGGAATTTTTTTGCACTCTACAGCTTCTGATCCACCTTCAGATTAAGACCAAATCCTAACCCAAGGTAAGAGCCCTTCACTTTGACACAGTGACACACGTAGGGGCAATGAGACAAAATAACATGTGCAAATTAAAGATGTGGCCGTACAGAAAGCTACAGTATTTGTTTCTTGTTACAAACAACATTAAAGACAGAGGTAGTAGTAGCAATGATATCTAAACTGACTATACAAATGAAATAAAGAGACTATTATGAAGTCAGTAGTTACTGCAACAGCAACAATCTGTGTAAGAATAGTAATGAGGATAACTCGAGTGAACAGTTAATTACATTACTTTCAAAAGTTAAAAACAGTTCATTTATTTACAGATTATTTATGTGTACTATTCAATGATATTTTGTAGGACTTTTGCCCTTAATTTTGCCCTCTGTCTTGTTAACAACAGTTTAAAAATATAAATTTCACATAAGAAACTATTAAAAAACCTAGTACTGATGAGCAATTCTATTTCCCAAATGGGTGCAACATGTAAAATATAGATGGGGATAAAAGGAACATTTGATTCATTTAATAATGATGATAGTAGGGAGCAATGTGGGTCAAAGACATTTAAACCATTAAAGTGTGAATTCATTACCAAGTCTAGAATGATTATTTGAAAGTTATCCATAGGAGCAAAAGCAAGAGAATCAAATATGACATTGAAAAGTGTTGTATTAATTTACCAGAATGCTCTTTGATAACTTCCAAAGAAGAGATACATGTGCTGTAGCTGAGGGACAGGAGGATTGGTGTGTGGGCAAAAGTCGTTACTGTTGAGAAAAAGTGAGTCATCTTGTGTGTTAACCAAAGCTGCCTCATGGCTAAATTGCATTTTGAAAATGACGGCCAACACTTGACATACTAGTGATTTTTCTAAATTTCACAACATTTTCTTCTTTTTGACATTGTTGTGGCTGCTGGAAATACCAAACAAAATTGGCCTAAATGAGAATACCAGTCAAGAAATATCAGGTATCTTGCATTTTTGAGACTTCAGGAGACAGAGGAACACTTGGCAATTATTATGTTACAGCTACATCTGTCAGTAAGCAGTTGCATGTCAAAGTCAGGCTCTTTCTGAACGTAACAAAACCACTGTTCACTAATAAACACATTATTTTAATTTGTTTAAACACAATAAAGTGTAGAATTAACTATTTAATAAGCATACATTTACAATTAACGTAGATGATGAGTCACGTCAATTAAATGTACATAGGCAACATATTTTTGTCCACCAAAATATCTCATCTACAACATCCTTCTTTGTTTTTGCAAAAATATCTAAACCAATTGTGTGACTCCAATGTTATTGAAGTTTTTAATGGTTGGATTCAGGCACTGACACCACTGGGTTAAGGTCAGGAAAAGATTGTGTGCTGGCTTAATAGAGAACAATTTGACAATCATTTCACACATAACATCTGTATTAAAATTTAAACCTAAACACAATCTTTCTCTAACTTTACCAAAATGGTTTTTTTTCTGCCTAAACCCAACCTCACACAGACTTGCTTTCCGTTAAAAGTATTGCTTGTTGGTGAGATTGGTAGAATTATACAGTGATGGTGATTGGAGCAGTCCTAGTTCTGATATGGAGTTGCCAATTGGCAATTTCTGAAACAGTGTACAAGTAAAAAAGACAATGAAGAGAAATGGACAAAGATTGGTTTAGATTAATTATTTACAGTATATTGGTGTCACTTTCAGCAGATGGAAAGAGTTGAGAGGGGAATTTGCAAATAGACACAGATTTGGCATTATGTCTCCTAGACTATTAAGTTCTGTATCATTCTTAGTTATTGTAATTTCATTTCATTTCAGTAACGTATACCACCTCTGAGAGCAGCACAGCAGAACAGATTGGATTGATTTCCAGTCTTATGTTATGGCTAGATAGATTCCCCAGAGTTGATATTGTGGCTTAGAATATGAGCCCAGAGAGTTCTACGCCTTTTTTGTGTATGTCACAGTTTGAGTGTGAAACAGGTAACAAGAGCTATCCAGGCCAGATAAACACGATAAAAGTCCACCTGAACATGTGAGGGTAAACTGCACTCTCTCATACCTATGGATGCTTAAAACAATTTAATGAGCCTAGAAATCAGTGAAGTGCTGTTTAGTGCACAAATCAAATCGTTCTAAACTTCAAGGCGAATGGGTCTGCCAATCTGCTTTGAATGGAGAAATCATTTCCAACACTTTTAAGGAGTGAAATGGTTGGGTTAGCAAGGATATGATTTTTCTTCTTTTCTTTTTTGTGTTTTTTTTTTTTGTGTAAAGTTGCTATCAAAGTGGAATTTACTTGCTGTTAGTAAAGTAGTGTGTGAGAACACCAAGGGGAGAAATACAATTGGATTTCAAATTACATAAATTCATCAGCATTAGCTCTCTACGAAAACCTTGAAATATGTACTCTTGTGAAGAAATACACACAGTCACACTGAAACGTTGCCTTTACTTAGAAAGTTAACTTTAAAAAAAGAATCTGGCAACTGCCTTTCTTTGTAACTAATTATAATCCATTCCTCATATATGCTGCCCTCATAAGTACCACCTGGGAAAGTATGATTAGTATAACTAGACATACTACCTACTGCGTATCACAGCAGTGTAAAGGATTAACAATCACATATTTGATTAAATAATTTGTATCAAATAATAGTAAATTTAAGTTAAGATGTGTTTTTTATCAGAGAACAGAAGTTAAAAGCTACAATTGTGTAATATTTGTGAACCACTGTCTGGAGCATTACTGAACCTTCCACAGCGCTACATATGATTAAGGGTTGGTAGAGGATTGAAAGATACAGCAGTCTAGTAATGTTTTATAAATGTCTATATAAAGGAATATTAAGAAAACAGATAAAAGAGAAATTACAGTTGTAAATTAGGAGCAATATATCTGAAAACAGTTAAGCTTAGTATCAACCTTCAGTTTCATACCACTCACAGCCACTACCAGATGATAAATGGCACTAAACCAGCCTTTTCAAGCTAACTATCTCTTAATTAACTCAATTTTGAGTTCAGTTTTATTTTTCCCTTTGATCTTTTCTTTCTAAAAACACTCCAGTGCACTTTTTCATCTTTACTACAGTCTCATCTGACAGACACACCACAGCGATAATTAATCGACAAACCACCAGCCTGGTGGGAATAACAGGCGTCTGAGAAGAATCAATACTACAACGCAATCCTCCCGTGCATCATACAGCTTTTCATCTGCAAGAGGTGACAGAGCATTACCTCGACTCAGATTTGCACTTCTTGTTCACAGTGTGTCTGTCTTGCACCTGCCGTAGGAAAAGGTAAAGTGATCCTTATCACTAATATTAAGTGTAATATTAAACAATTGTTTGATGATCTGAATCATTTAAGTGTGAAAAAAATGCTAACAAAATTACTAAATCAAAAAAGGGGCAAATAATTATGTAGATCAGCTTTGACTGAGTGCTTCTTTAGACAAGCGCCTTCACTGCAAAATCGATTAGGTTAATATATTATTGTTACTTCAACTTCATCATGGAACAGTCTCAGCTGAACACACATCCTCTAGGCTATATAAAGCTACAGCCTTTCTCTTACACTGTGCATCTACATGTATTAATTTGCCCTTGGATGTTTCATTGTCAGCACTGTTAACAATCTGTCATCCACACTGAAACAGTAGCGAACAAATATTTACCTTGATAAACACAGACAGCTCATTAGATGTGTCACTTCAAAAGAGCACGGTAAAAATAAATCACCACAGCCCCTTGTGACAAAGATATCAAGTTGTTTCATGTGTGCCGTGTGTATGTGTGTTACCTGTTACAGTCGACGTGCAGCAGTAGGTGGGATGCGCTGATCGTGAGGGCAATCTTGTGCCACTGGCCATCAGCGAGTCGGTAGGGGAAAGACTCAGACCGCGGCTTGCCTTTGAAGCGGTAGTGGTAGCGGATCTCCTCTCTCACACCACTACTCTCCAATTCAAAGTAACTGCAGGAGAAAAAAAGTGGTCAGAGGTCAGAGACACTCGGTTTCCTAGACAAGCTCTCTGTTCAGAATTATGTAGTAATTGTGATTCACAGAACACAAAGCTAAAGCAAGAGATAAAAAAAAAAGTGGTATTTAGAATATCACTGCAATAATGTAGAAACAATTATCTAACTCATTGCTTAGTTGATCAACAGTAAAGTTGAGTCTAGGACTTTGGGAACTTAAAAACTGCGCTTTCATATAAAAAAAAGTGAGGATGACAATCATCCATCCTCTACACAAAAACTCTGCTAAAGATGTAACTAATGATTTTTGGGAGGGTAGCTGTTATTTGTTCCTTATTAAATATTTCATGTACAACATGAACAAATGTTGTTGCCCGTATAGTCCATAAATGTGATTAGAGCATGTCCTTTTTTGTAACCATAATTTTTTCTTTTACCAAAAGCAATATTGGCAGACTAGAAAAACACTATCATCCCAGCTATCGGCCCTTGGGTACACTGTTATTTCATTACACAGCTGACAATAATAATGTGTGTACACATGAAGGACAGTGATGTGATGCTTTAACACAGAGCTACTGAGAAGATCAAGTTTTTTATAAAATCATCCCTGCCAGGTTCTCTAACCAAACAGAAAAAGTTTCACCCACTTTCTGGTGTGACTTAAGGTGTCTGACCTGCAGCTTGTCTTTGCACCGTGTGCACGTTACACTCTCCGCTGTCATCAACCACACTAAATCGAGAGCTAGCAGCCTGAGAGCCACAGGCAAGCAGTCATGACATTTCAGCTTCCCTGAGGCTGCACATGACCCCAACACTGGAACCCCTGGCTCTTCAGCACACGCACATACGCACACACACAATATACTGTATGGAACAAACACAGCTTTTTAATACATAACCCAAACCTAACCAGAACCCAGCCTATGCCAACATATTCAGGCACAAAAAACACAGACTCACACTCATACACACAGGGATCAAGCCCATTCAATACCAAAGCTCAAGAGCTCTCATGCATATTTATGGAAAGGGAGAGTGGATCCACTCCACAGAATATCAATTGAGGCTGTGGGCAAACAGATTTATCCAACTTCCTGTTTGGAAAATGAATGAAACTGAAAAGAACTCAACACAAACAAAGTGCCAAACACATTATATGATAAAATATCAAGATATAATTAGAGGCGTTAAAATTTAATTTCAGGCCAAAGGCATGATCTGATGATGTAAGAACTATACTAAAGCGTCTGAATCTGATACTTAAGATAAGGTTTCTGTCAGTTATCATAACACTGAATTCACCAAATTGCTAAGATCTGTGAATGCTACAGCATTGCTACACAAAATTTCACCACAGTGAGAATCATCAGCCGTAATGTGATTTACAACCTAAAAACCTAAGCCTTAGCAGGATTTTGTTTATATGAATGAACCTATAGTTGCTGTTGATCCATTCAGTTTTCATAGTACTACATTGCTAATGATAAATTACTAAAATAATTGTTGTGATGAAGACATGAAAAAGAAAAGACAAAAGAAATGAGAAGAAGGGGGATTGATCAGTGTGTACAGTCTTGTACCAAGGGTTTAGACCAATGACATGAGATTTTTCCATAGTACCGGCCTATCGGCCCCCCACACAGCAGGCTGTGTTAATACTAAAACAATTATTACTCAGTAAATTAACAAGCATCACAGGGAAATGTTCCTCTAAAATAATACATTGCATCAACCAGTGGTTGCTTACTTACTTACACTTATGTGTGTGTAGCAGAGAGAGTCAATATGGGAATGCCTGGCCAGGTCTGCTATGTTTGTACAGCATGTCATCACTCTGAAATTAAATGAATACATCACTCTGTGGCCACGCTGGGCACCAACCTGACTGCTCATCTCCATCATGCTGCCGGAGACTTGTCAGCTGGAGAAGAATCATTTGCATTGAATGAGGACTAAAACAAGAAGGAGCGCTCTCTAGCTCTTCCACTAATGGAAGCCTCCTCGGGGGCTTCGAGAGGCCTGGAATCACTGAACGAGCAGAAACAGTGTTATCCCGATTCGACTCATGAAATAATCATCAAAGGCATTAACTCCACTTCACAGCGAGCATTTATTTTATGAAGCATTTAGTGGTAGCTATTGTATCCCTGCATTACAGCATATTCAATGAAGGGTAATAATCTATTGGCAAGCAGTACATTTGTAATGAGCAGTGTAGCCTGACAGACTCTAAAAATGACATTGGTTCTGGTGCTTGTCTATACAAAATAGTGTATAAACAACAAGCCTTACTACTGTATTAAAGGCTTTCTTTCCATTGCTGATCTTTTCATAACTAGCATTTTACAAAGCTGATTTTGTAATAATGGCATCTGCATAGATATAACAGATCCCTAATGTGAGCATCCACAGCTTTCAAAACAAAAAATCATGTTTGCATATCGAAGAAAACACTATTTTGGCTAGCAGTGGGAGAGCAAGACTGGTGAAACACCTTACAGTTGTCTAGTAAAGGATATTATTTCCTGGTAATGTCCAGCAACACATTATTTCTAGGATACATAGGTTATATTACTTCTACATTTTATATTTATTGTACTGTACAGGCATCTGATCTGTCACAAATTCATTCTTCAGCGTTACTGAACATGCAGTCAGAGTTATGAGGAACTGTCTTTAGAGACAAGAAGAACAAGGAGTTCTGAATCTGATGGTATAACACCCACGGAACCCTGATCTCAGCATCATGGAGTAAGTCTGGGATTACATGAAGAGAGAAAAGAGGCGACCAAATCCACAAAAGAACTGTCACAAGTTCTCTGAGATGATCTGTTGGTTAAATATACAATTTTAGCCAGCAGCTGGTTAGCTTAGCTTAGCTTAGCTTAGGCTGACTCTGTCACACAGCGACAATATCTGCTTATCAACACCACTGAAGTTGCCACATTTCATTTAAGAATAAGAACCACATAAACACATCTTACAGGGTTTGAGTGCTAGGCTGTTTTTTGTTTTTTTGTTGTTTTGAGCAGTTGCAAGAAAACCAGCAGAGATTTCAGGGTGTTAAAAAAAAAGCTCTAGCACAAACCAGTAATATTCTCATTCTTATGTCAGAAAGTGTATTGCAAAAACTTTCCCCTTAAAGCTACAGTAACAACATTTTTTTTATTAGAAATGCCTTCCATAATATATTTTAATATGAAGTGTATTCTCTGTATGTATTTACTACTAAAGTTTTTTTAGCAAGAGACAACCTTCTAAGCAATCAGAGAGGCACTATTACTGCTTGGCAGGTACGTTTTGTAGGTTCTTATTCATATATTTTCAAGATACTATTACCCAATAGACTGGGCAGAGGATAGGTGAGCATAGCAGAGCAGGGAGAGGAGTGTATTGGAGCGGCCTGGTGCTACCACTTGCTTGATTCCCCAATTTTGCATATTATAGCTTTAAGCAGTATCTGTAGAATTTTGGTTTATCTGATGATGATAAGAATGAGATAACATAAAGCTTCTTCTCATCGGGTAGCAAAGATTCTTTAGGAAGTATGTTGTCAGTGATTGTGTAATATGGACAAAGCAGAGCTTATGTAGCAGATATGATTTAAATCTAACAGCAGTATTTGCCATTAAAAAATACAGAGAAATATTAAATTTAGAGTAATGATATAATTGTTTTCATAATGTGGGATCTGGAAAGAAAAGTTTTAATGCTACTGCATCTCCCCATTTTCTTCATAGTATTATAAATATGTTGAGACTGGGAGAAATGGTGTATCAAATTGCTGAGTAACAAATAAACAGTCACAGTGGCAGGGTTGCAGGCTGTGTCTCCTGAGATAGAGACTGTGGGTTGTGGAAGGGTCTCAGAGTGCTCTGGCAGCTCTGGGAAGAAGCTATTGAGGTGACAAGTGGTCTTCATCAAAATGCACTGGCATCATCTGTAAGGGAAAGTTTTGGAAATGAATAACTGCCTGAGAATGCTGGGTTGGCTGTATATCATCCTGTCCTTTTTCTTCACCCCTACAGTGTCATGCAGCTATTTTATGGGGGGCAGCTGACAGCCAATTATCTGCTCAACAGGGAGGTCAACATTCTGGAGCTTGTCCGTGGAATGGGAGGAGAAGTAAACCAGATACTACTATGGAAAAACATACAGACGCATTCAGTTACTGACCTGGAAAATGTGACTGGGATTGGTTGTGAGGTGCTTCAGTTGTCACAGGAAGACTCCCATCACTGATGGGAGTTTCCGAATTTAGCAGCTGTTCTCATTACCCTGGAAGGTGACAGAAAACTTTCAAAGGGAGCCCAGCTTGAGGTATATGGATCAAAAGAATGTGATAAGCAGGAGGAAATCGATTCTCATTTTCACAGCGTGTTCAGTGTGGCATAATTAGCAGCAAAGCATGGTGTAAGGTAGACCACCTCAGATTGTCGGGAATGAGGTTCATCAAGGCAGTGATACTGTCAGGCTTAAATAGTTGACAGGCCTGAGAAGAATGTTGATTGTAGGCCAACTGGGATGCAGAGGTAATAAAATACATCTACACAGGTACTTATCCCAGATAAACTGATTTTTGTGCATTTATAACTGGTATTACTAATCTCTTACTTTGATTGTGAATAACTGTAGTAAGCATGTAGTACTATGTTTCAAAATTCACTTCCCTTTTACAGTTTTTTTTGCGATTGCTTACTCACTGAAAATTAATGCTTAGACCTAACTATCTTTGGTGACCACACCCTGCACAAAGGCGCCAAAAGTACAAAGACATTTTGGAATACCTCAAATTGTTTGCAAAATAAAACACTTTGCACATTTTGCAAACAATCTGAGGTGTTCCAAGCAGTTATAACTCAATGGCACACATACGGTTCATACAATCTGATTCGATTTGTACCAGTTACACACTGCTATGCATTTCCAAAGGCTGCCTCCCAAAAGCATTGTGCATTCAAATCATAATATATTCTAAACAGAAAATAGTGCATAAGCACATCAAAAACATTTGTGGTGACAAAAACAAAACTATAAATTACAATAAATAACCTATTGCCTATTTATGGTGCCTATGCCTGATTGGTGAGTTTGCAATGAATAACCTACATGTCTGCACACGATGGTCATGTTTGATTAATCGGTTGATAGGTGTGGTATTGGTGCGGAAATGCACTGCTTTGAAATGGCAAAGAAGTGACATCAGGTTAGATTTCTGTGTCTAAGCGTGTTTGGTGCTTTGCAAAAAAGTATGAGGCTAAGAATATAGTTGTGCAGATCTGGGCTGTTGTTTGCTCATTGAGTGTTAAGTTCCACTAACTGTGTGTTACTTTTAGTTTTAGTGAGTAAGCAACCATTAAAAAAACACTTATACACAAATTGAACAACAATCACTCTGAGCCTTGGCACAAAAAATAGGCAAGCTCACCCCTTTTGTGAGAACTCTGCATTGATTAATTTTGAAAAAGGATCAAGCTTTTATTGAAGAGTTTAATTTTGACATAGAAGTGAGATATTGTTTGGCTTGTGTCTGCAATTCACTGTTAATAGGATGCACCAATAATTCATTAAAAACCCTCCAGTTAATCCAGAATGCTGCAGCCAGAG